>CM053770.1:677125790-677269186 GCA_028658325.1 Potorous gilbertii
AATAAAATCTTAATTTTAAGGAAGTGATTGTAGAACATTTATAAATAAATAAAATAAAAAATTTAAAATGAAGAATAGATGTTACTACAAAGAAATATGCAGAAGTAGTAGCTCAATGACTTCTGAAATATTGAGGTGGATGTTTGTATGGGAAGTAAACTTTTTGAGGACCATCTAAGTTTACAGAAAAACAAGATAAATCTCTTATACTAAAGAAAAAAAGAAAGAACACTCAATTTTTTTAAAATGCAAAAATCTGATAATTATTGTTTGCAGGACCATTAATCATCTTTAGAACAGAAACGAATACCTTCAGAGTGACCTCATATGTGGAAGAGTTGTTCTAGTTGTATAGTTTTTTGTTTAACGGAAGAACATCAAGAATATCAGCAAAAAGAGTTTGGTGGTAGAAGGGATAGAATATTGGCCTTGGAATTTAAAAAGAACGAGTTTAATTCTGGCCTCTGCAACTGTAATGCTAATTATGTTAATGAAAGTTAAAAACTTTCCCCACCCATTAATGGGTCTGCCTATTAAGGGAAGCTTGATTGGGGGAGATTTGTTTTGTAGGAAGGCCCACACTTTTTGTTAATTTCTAATAAGGTATTGGTTCTCAAGGGTTGTGATGCCCTCTGACTCTGAAGTGTATATATACTCTGATGTGAGGTTTTGTTTTAGGACTTAATCATAAGAAGTGTTTTTTGGCTAGATGAGACTCTAGGTAGCCAAAAAAGAGACACAAGAGACCACCCCCCCCCCAACTGTGAAAACCCTGATGTTGGTGCTGATTCTTTCCCCTAGCGAATAAGCGAATGCTATATGTGCTTGATTAAAGTGATTGTTGAGCCCTCAAAATTTTCTTTTCAGAAAATCATATCTAAGAACCTATACAGCAGACTCTCCTGTGAATGCCAGGGTTACTGTGTTACTCTGGGTAAATCACTCAACTTTTCTCATGTATGAAATGGGGATAATATATCAACCTCTTAGACTTATCACGAGGATAAAGTACATTTGTAAAACACTCCACAAATCTTAAGCAACTATAGGAACATTTGCTTTGATAATGGCAGTGACAATAAAAATAAACATAGCAGGTTTTAACCATTGCAATGTTTGTCACATGCAAGGCAATAAAAAGACTGGAATACTGAAGACTGAGAGGAAGTATTTTTTAACATGTGGCCTGATCTTTTCTGCATTCAAAGTTGTACCAGATTCATTGTCATAAGAAGTCCAGAAGAATAAGATCTGAATTTCTTTATCATATTACAAACATTCAACTCCCAAAAGTTTTAAGCAGTAGACCTCGACATCTTTTCTCAGTTGAAAGAATGATGAACTCTCCTAAATCTATCAGGTTATTGAAAAACAGAACTCTTATGAAATTGCATAAATTCTCAAATGGAGATGGACTACTATAGCATAACTATATATACATAACTATATATTATTTATCTAAGGGATGAAAATCAAAACAACTCTGAGGTATCACATCACACCTATCAGATTGGTTAACATGACAGAACAGTTAGATGATAAATGTTGGAGAAGATGTGGGAGAGTTGGAACACTAATTCACTGTTGATGGAACTCTGAGTCGATCCAACCATTCTGGAGAGCAATTTGCAACTATGCCCAAAGGACTACAAAAATGTGCATACCCTTTGACCCAGCAATATCGCTTCTAGGACTGTATCCCCAAGAGATCATAAACATGGGAAAAGGTCCCACATGTACAAAAATATTTATAGCAGCTCTCTTTGTGGTGGCCACAACTGGAAATCAAGGGAATGTCCATCAATTGGGGAATGGCTGAACAAATTATGGTATATGAATGTAACAGAATACTATTGCACTATAAGAAATGATGAACAGGAAGACTTCAGAGAGGTCTGGAAAGATTTATATGATCTGGTACTGAGAGGAAGAAGCAGAACAAGGAGAATTTTGTGCACAGCAATGACCACAGTGTGTAAGAGTTTTTTCTGGTAGACTAGGAACTTCACTGAAATGCAAGGACTTAAAAAAATTCCCAATGGTCTTTTAAGGCAAAATGCCTTCCATACCCAGAGAGAGAACTTTGGAATTCAATCGCAGAATGTAGGAGATCATTTTTTGTTTTACATTTTGGTTTGTTATATGATTTCTCCCATTCATTTTAATTCTTCTACACAACATGACTATAGTGAAAATGTATTTAATAGCAATGTAGGTATAGAACTTATATAAAATTGTATGCCATTTTGGGGAGGGAGGGAAGGAGGGAAAAAAATAATCTAAATTATGTCGTAGTGAATGTAGAATACTGAAATAAAGTTAATATATTTAAAAAAAGAAATTTATCTAAGGGATAGAGGTTGTTTTTTCAATGACCTAGAATTTTTTTTTTCTGATTTAAAGCCTGCAGTACAATGGACTATAATTTGGAAAGGCTAGATTTGGAAAAAAGAACTCTTCATTAAAGTTATGTTTATAATATCCAAAGTGATTGGATAAGGTCTTCCAGTGAAGCATTATAGACTATGTTTGAAAATGTAGTAAACTCAATGTCAAAGAATGTAAAATAAAAAATTCAAGCTTATGAATACTGAATATGAAAAGTATTTGAATATGTAAAAAAAATTGTAGGGCTTATTTTATATGTAAGCAAATGAATTTAATTATTTTTACTTTACTTTCACTCATTTGCATTCTACTATATCTCTAAAGTATCTTGATTCCTCTGCTACGTCAATTTCAGCCACATCAAGACCCAGCCTAGGTCATCCTTAATTCCTTTGCTGGACACATGGTCAAATGAGATAAAAATTAAAGAAAAGAACAAGGACTCAAGAACCCTAAAGACACATGGAACTTGGCATTTACCTTGCTGCTGTACCCTTTCTATTTCTAGACCTTTCCACACACCTTGATGTTACGCCATCCAGCATGTGCTACTTAGAGTATGAGTTGCATGAGAAGAGGATTGTCTTGCTTTGCTATTTGTATTTTCCAGAATTTATACTAATTCTGGGTGGAGAGTAGGTACTAAATACATATTTGTTTTCATTAGAAAGACTTCTACACTGAGATTCAAGAGACCTAGGTTTTAGTACTGGCTCTGCCACAAACTAGGTATCTGAACAGACTCAAGTCACTCAAATGTAATATGGAGGTGTTAGACTAAGGCAACTGTAAGGTCCCATCTAGCATTTCATATGTAAAAGTCTCTTCTAGCTTTGAAATCCTGTATTCTAGGGTTCTTTATGGTTCTCATGTTTTATAAATCAATTCACCTCACCTACTTTAAATAATTTCTTCACAGAATAAAGGAGATAATGGAAATCAAGACACCTTCATACAACTGTCATAGACCTGTTTGGTCTTAGTACACATCTTTTAAATATTTTAACTTGACCTTCAAAACCAAGCTTTACCTTCTGCCTGAGGTCCTTCCTATCTAAAACTCACTCTATTAGTACCCACAAATTGGTTTATATGCACTTCGTAAATATGTTAAATGTATTTATATGTGATGTAATGGTAATTTAAATGGGAAGAGCTTTCCCATTCAGTTAATAGGCCCATATAACCTGCTTAAGTCACATGGCAGTCTAAGTCATATCAGTTTGAGTCACATGAAGCATGTGATGGGAGGAGTTTGCTGAAGGGGTAGAGTAGGAAAGATGGAACAGGAAGAGGCAGAGCTAGAGCAGAGCTGAGAGGCATTTGGTCAGAGAGCAGTTGGAGCTAGGAAGGATGCAGGCAGGTAGCTGGTTGGAGTGAGTGAGAGAGCTTGCTTGTGATTTTGCTTAAGGCACATGGTTTGTGGGAAGCCTAGCAGATGGAAGGCTTGGGGCTGGTGTTGCCCTTTAATGTTATTGTATATGGATGTCTTTGTTACTATGATGAATTTGGCTTTCTGGTATCTGAATAAATGTTTTGATTCTGTCTTCCATGTGGAGAATCTGTTGTATTTCACAATTCAGAATTGGGTCAAGAAATTCATATCCACTGTAGGCTCTGTGAATATCACACTCGTGCTACATGTGTACACATTTTTCCCCCATACAACATAATTGAGAGACTGATTTTTGTCTCTGTTGCCTCAATGCTAGGGTACAATGCCTAGTATACAACAGTTGCTTAGCAAAACGCTTTCTTTATCCCCATTCTACAGATCAGAAAACCTAGACTCATAGAAACTGAGTGATTCCTTTTAGTTGTGATGAAATATAGAGAGGGCTCAATTGTAGGCACAGAATTTGAGTCTGAATTTCATTTCTACCATGAATTACATGTGTGATCCTGAACAAATTACTCACCCTCTCAGGGCAGCTAGGTGATGCAGCGGATACAGCACTAGTGGAGGAGTCAGGAGGACCTGAGTTCAAATGTCACCTCAGACACCTGGCACTCACTAGCTGTGTGACCTTGGGCAAGTCATTTAACCCCAGTTGCCTCATCCTGGGTCATCTCCAGTCATCCTGATGAACATAATCTGGTCACTGGATTCAGACGGCTCTGGAGGAGAAGTGAGGCTGATGACCTGCACAGCCCTCCTTCACTCAAAAAGCAAAGTCAAGTATAAGTCATGTCATTATTCCCTAATGGCATGGTCTTCTTCGACAATGAAGGACGAACACATAGCAAATGTTTCTCAAATGGACATCTGTAAACACCTAAAGATTAAACACAAAAGTTGCTACAATCTTACTATTAAACCATGAGCTCCTTGAGACCAGGGACTGCTACTGACTTTCTTTGAAACCTCAGCACTTTGCAGTGTCTGGAACATAGTAAGTGCTTAATAAATGCTTGGCAATTTGACTTGACTGCCATCATTATAGAGCAGAGTCAGGGCCTGATTCCATTGGTACAGGGACTTCCCAGGTAAGAAATTCCCTGTATCAATGCAGATTGTGACCTTCTCTACAACTGATACTCTTAGAGAGCTGACTACAGCATTAGGAAGTGAAGTGACTTATTTTAACAGCAAGCACCCTAGCATGGCCAGGATAACTTTCTAGTACAGGTTCTGACAACTTCAGAGAAAATGAAAACAGAAACTACAAACAGAAAATAGCACAAATCAACAGACAGAGCTTCTAACTGTCTGAGCAATTAGCACAGATCAATAGACAGATGCAACTTTCTGACCATTAATTATATACAAAGTTACCAGAGAGAGAAGCACCAACATTTGGGTTTTCAAAGTCAGGGGGTGGGGGCTCCTTAACGTCTGCCCAGAGTTTCATCTGGCCAAATCACATGAACCTTCTTCCAGTAAGCCCCCTCAGCTCAGAGTATACATAGAGCCAGAATATATCACAAACCATGTGCTTGAGTGCCTAATTATCAAAGGGTGTGCAAGCCTTCCTTAAGTATGCTTCCCTTAATTGCCTCAATGTGAGCCCAATTAAATTGGGTGTTCGGAGGAGCTTCAACTCCTGTTAACGTTACACTTACCCAGCATCACACAACAATGATGAATCAGGAGCAAGACCGGAATTCAGACCTTTCTGGTTTTCATGCTGGCTCTCTATCAACTATACCAGACCATTCTACCTATACATAATTATGAAAGGCAAGGGAGTTAGGATTACAATGAAGAATCATCTATTCAGCAAAAAGGAATATAATCTTTCAGGGGGAAAATGGGCATTTAATGAAATAGAAGGCTTTTAAGCATTCCAAATGAAAAGACCAAAGCTGAATAGAAGAATGGCTCCCAAATACAAGACTCAAGGAAAACATAAAAAGGTAAAAGGTAAAAAGGAAACAAGAAAGAGAAAACATAAAAAATTTAATAGGTAAACTGTTTATATTTCTATATGGTAAGATAATTTTGTATGTGTGTTTTTGTCAAAGAAGACCATGACATCAGAGAAATGATGACATGACTTGCACTTGGCTTTGTTTTGAGTGAGGAAGGCTATGCAGGTCACCAGGCTCACTTTCTCCTCCTGAGCCATCTGGATCCAGTGATCAGATATTCATCAGGATGAGTGGAGACGGATGCAATGGGAGACTTTGTCCTTTTTCAGCTAAGGCCTATTCACGTACTCATTTGGAATGATATGGCCTTGGATAAAGGAGTCATCAATATTGGAATAGGGAAGACAAGATTTAGGAAAGGTATGATCGCAATATTGAAATATCTAAAAACCAGTCAAGTAGAAGAGGGGTTAGAACCTGAAGCAATGGATGAGTGTGTCCGAGAGACATATTTTAGCTCCATGCAAAGTTAATTTTCCTAAAAAGAAAAATGGAATGGGCTCCCTCGGGAAGCGGTTGGTTCTTCTAACCTTACTGGGGGAAAATATCTGTAACTCAAGAACTTCATTACTATAAAAAATTAGGAGGAGCATATATAGACAGAGGGTATGGATATAAGGTAACATGAATGGGATGATACCCAAAAAACAAAATAAAAGGGCAAGAAAGAAAATTACACTGGAAGGAGTGAGCTGAACTGGGTAGGTTACCTCACGTAAAAGCTGCATGAAAGAGAAAATAATGGAAGAGAATGTGGGGTGGGGGATCGTGAGCAAAGTGTAAACCGTATTCTCATATATAGGAGCAAAGAGGGAAAAGCATGCACACTCAGTTGGCTACAGAAATCTATCTTACCCTATAATAAAGTAAAAACCTATGGGAACAATAGCCGGGGGGGAGGGGGCGAGGAACTGATAAAAAGGGGGGTATGTTAAGGAAGGCAATGATAAGAAGTAAAACACTTGTGAGAAGGGAAAGAGTAAGGGTAAAAGTGGGGGGAATGAACAAGGGGAAAATAGCATGGAGGGAAACACAGTTAATTATCATAACTTTAAATGTGAATGGGATGAACTCACCCATTGAAAGGAAGTAGATAGCAGATTGGATTAAAGAGAAACAGAATCTTACAATATGATGTTTATGAGAAACGCATTTGAAACAGGGAGTTACACACAGAGTAAAGGTAAGGGGCTGGAGCAGAATTTATTATGCTTCAGTTGAAGCAAAGAAAGTGGGGATAGCAATCGTGATCTCAGACAAAACAAAAGCAAAAATCAACCTAATTAAAAGACAATAAGGAAGGAAACTACATCTTGCTGAAAGGTACCATAGACAATGAAGTCATATCAATGTTAAATATATATGCCCCAAATGATATAGCCTTTATATTTTTTTCTCATTTTTTATATTTAATTAATTTGTTTTCAGTTTTCAACAATCACTTCCATAAGTCTTAAACTTTCTCCCTTTCCCTCTCCCCTCTTTCCCCAAGACAGCATGCAATCTTATACAGGTTCTATACATACATTCTTATTAAACACGCTTTCACACTAGTCATGTTGCATAGAAGAATTAAAACTAATAAGAGAAACCATGAGAAAAACAAAACATAACTCAAGAGAAGAGAGTCTGCTTCTTTCTGCGTTCTGATTTCATAGTTCTTTCTCTGGAAATGGATGGCATTTTGCCTCAAGAATCCTTTGGGGATGTTTTAGGTTCTTGCATTGCTGTGAAGGACTTAGTTCATCAGAAGCAGTCCTCGAACACTGCAGCTCTTCCTGTGTATAATGTTCTCCTGGTTCTGCTCATTTCACTTAGCATCAGGTCATGTAAGTCTTTCCAGGTTTTTCTGAAGTCTGACTGTTCATCATTTCTTATAGCACAATATTATTTCATTGCATTCATATACCAAAATATAGCATCTAAATTTTTGAATGATAATTTGAATAAGTTAACAGAAAAAAAATTGAGAATAAAACTGCTCTAATGGGTGACCTCAACTTTTCCCTCTCAGAACTAGATAAATCAAACAAAAAAAAATAAGCAAGAAAGAAGTTAAGGAGATAAATAAAATTCTGGAAATTAGATATCATAGTTCTCTGGTGAAAACTGAATGAGAATAGAAACAAATATATCATATTCTTGGCAGTACATGGCACCAACACAAAAAACTGATCATGTATTGAAACATAAAAACCTTACAACCAAATTCAGAAAAGCAGAAATAATAAATTCATCTTTTTCAGATCAAATTGCAATAAAAATTACATTTAATAATGGACCATGGAAAGAGAGATTAAAATTTAATTGGAAATTGAATATTCTAATCTTAAAAACATAAGTGATTCAAAAGCAAAGCATAGAAACAATCAAAAATTTCAAATAACAAAATGGCAACAATGAAATAACCTACCAAAATTTATGGGATGTGACCAAATACATACTTACAGAAATTTTCTATTTCTAATCGCTTACATCAATAAAATAAAGAAAAATCATATTAATGAACTGAGCATGGAGCTAAAAAAAAAAAACCTAGGAAAAAAACTAAAAACCACCAATTAAACACCACATTGGAAATCCTGAAAATCAAAAGAAAAATTAATAAAACTGCAAGTGAAAAACCATTGAACTAATAAACCTAGAAGCTGACTTTATGAAAAAAGCAATAAAGTAAATGAACCATTGGTTAATTTGATTTAAAAAAGCAAAGAAGAAAACCAAATTGCGAGTATCAAAAATGAATGGGGTGAATTCACCACCAACGAAGAGGAAATTAAGACAATTGCTAGGAGCTATTTTGCTCAATTATATGCAATAAATTTGGCAATCTAAATGAAATGTATGAATATCTACAAAAATATAAATAACCCAGATTAACATAACATAGCTTAAATAACTCAACCTTAGAAAAAGAAATTAAAACAAGTCATCAAATGAACTTCCTAAGAAAAAAATCCCCAGGACCAGATAGATTCAAAAGCAAATTCTACCAAATATTCAAAGAACAATTAATCCCAACACTACATAAACTATTTGAAAAAATAGGTAGAGTTATAGTAAATTCCTTTTATGATACCAATATGGTGCTGATACCTAAACTAGAAGTTCCTGCCCTGCTCCTGAGCCATCACTGTTGTGTGTTCTTGGGTAAGTCACTTCACTTCCTAGTGCTCTAGTCAGCTAGCTCTCCAAGAGTATCAGTCACAGAGAAGGTCAATGTCTTCATTGACATAGGGAATTTCTTCCCTGCAAGGTCCCTGTACCAATGGAATCAGGACCTTATCCTGCTTTATAATGACACCAAGGATGTATTAAGCACTTACTATGTGCCAGACACTGCAATGTGCTGGGGATTCAAAGGAAGTCAGTACCAGTCCCAGGTCCCAAGGAACTCATGGTCTAATGGGAAGATTGTAGTAACTTTTATGTTTAATTTTTGGGTGTTTGCAATTGTTCATTTGACAAGCATTTGCTAAGCAACTACTATATGCTAGTCATTGTGCCTTCACACCTATGGGATTGGCTAATAGGATAAAAACGGGAAATGTTGGATGTTAGAGAGGATGTGGGAAAACTGGGACATGAATGCACTGTCAGTGGAGTTGTGGAGTGATCATCCCATTCTGGGGAGCAATTTGGAACCATTCCCAAAGGGCTATAATACTGTTCACAACCTTTGGTGTGGCAATACCACTGCTAGGTCTATATCCCAAAGAAATAAAAAAAAAAAAAGGAAAAGGACCTATTTATATAAAAAATATTTATTGCAGCTCTTTTTGTGGTGGCTAAGAATTGGAAATGAAAGGGATGCTTATCAACTGGGAAATGGTTAAACAAGGGGTGGTACATGGTTGTGACAGAATATTATCATGCTATAAGAGATGACAAGCAGAATGCTTCCATAAAAATCTGGAAAGACTTACATGAACTGATGCATAGTGAAGTTTATAGAACCAGGAGAACGCTGTGCACAGTAACAGCAATATGTGTGATGAAAAACAGAGAATGACTTAGCTATTCTCAAAAACGCAATTATCCAAGACAATTCCAAAGGACTAATGATGAAGCATGCTATCCACCTCCAGAGAAAGAACTGATACTGTTTGAACACAGACTGAAGCATGCTATTTTTCACTCTTTCTTTCCTTTTTTTGTTCAATCTTTCTGTACAAAATGACTAATATGGCAATGTTTTACATAATTGTACATATATAACCTATATCTAAATGCTTAATGTCTCAGGGAGGGGTGAGGGAAGGGACAGAATTTAGAACTCAAAACTGTGAAGAAAATTTCCATGTAATTATAATATATGCCATAATCAAATGTGGAAGTAGCCTGGAAATATAGAAATTATATTTAATAGGCAAAAGCTTGTATTTTCTTAATCTCCATGGAGAAGCAGAGGGATAGGCCCTGTCTAGATCCATCAAAAGTAGCTTTTTCCTTCAAAATGTCATTGACTGCTCGGCATTAATCAGTCATCAGTAAGTGAAGAGATGGCAAATAACTTATCGGGGCACCTCATTAATTTCCAAGCAGTCAGGCTGTCTTCTGAGAATAGAGAGTTGGAAAACTCAACCCCCCTGTCTCACACAGGGCCACAGAGAGACACAAAGGCATAAGGCAACTTTCTTTACAAAGAGAACACAGGATGTATAGCCCAGTGAAGAGTACCCTTTGATAAAAACAATGCTCTTCAATATGAATGTGCTTTGTATATGTACATGGATGGAAAGGTGAAAGGTAGAGAGGAATAAACACACGCAAATGTCAATGATGCTCCCTTTCTCTGGATGAGTCTGAATCTCATTCTGAGTCTTACCTTCACCAAGAGTTTATACAGCTTCCTGACTTTATTTACGTACCTCATCTTTTGACCTCACCTTGAGAACAAGAAAACTATTCCCCAGGCTCAGCAACGCATAACTTTTATCTGTGTCTTCCCAGTCATCCATAACCCACGCTGCCTCCTCCCTGAATATCCTCTTGATCTTCCTTTACCCCCTCCCACCAGAACCTTGGATTCTCAGTTTGAGGAGCTGACCAGGGTCTGACAGGAGGACTGCTGACTCATCTTGCCCAGAACCTGACCTCCAGGTTACTTGATTCTGGGCAATTTCCAAATCATCCACCATCCCCTTTCTAATCTCACTTTTGGGGGTATATTCCCACATTGTAATGTAAGTTTGACATATAGTAAGTCTGACCCATGATAAGCACTTAATAAATATTTATATCATTCACTCATTCATTCATTACTGAAAGTAACTCTTCCTTCAGTAGTTTGAGATTCACCACAACTGCAGAGATTTTTTTAAAAAGCACAAACAATTTTAAGGTGATATCCAAAGAGAAATCAAAGAAAAAGGTCTAAGCAATGGACACATGGTTGTGATATGTGAGCAGTCCCATCAAGAGACAAGCTTTTAAAAGGACCATGGGATTCAGCTGGAGAGATGACCAATTCTACTACATACGTTAAGAAAACAATTTCACTTCTTTTTTTAAGTACCCTTCATAATAAATTTATATTTTCACATATGGGAAATCTGATCAGGGGCTAATGGAAGGTTAGATCTGAGAGAGAACTAACAACAGTGAATGTCAGCTTTTAGAACAGAAAATGTCAGAGCTTTCGTGGGATGTGAGAAAAGAGAATGTCAGAATTGGGGGAGACCTTAGAACAAGGAGTATCCGAGCTGAGCTGAGAAAAGCTTTAGAATAGACAATTTCCAAATTAAGGGGAGTCTTGGAACATTGGAACACAGACTGTTCTAGGTTAAAGACACCCCAGAAGTAATTTAGTCCTATCCAATTTACAGTGTGGGAAACTGAGTCCCAGGATAAAAAAAAATCCCTTAGGATGTCCAGGTAGCTAGTGGCAGAAGGGCAAACAGATGTGAAAGCCTTTCCAAACTACCCCACTACTATAACACAGAGACAGAATTGACCACCCTAAGTTAGCAGATTCTATCAACTGGCTGACTTCTAGGCTGGGCCAAGAAAGAATTCCTGGCAGAAGCTTCATGGCCAAGGCATGAATAATCATTGTCATTGACTGATCCAAAAACAAAAGATCTGGTAAAAGTATACCTACAGGTATGGTCCTTAGTGTAAAGATCATAGCAGGAACAACATTCCCAGTGATAGAATCGAGGATCCTCCTCAAAGGTCCTCCATTTTGTCTTGTCTCTCTCCCTAGCCCTTTCTGGGGGCTTACTTGGCAGACCTGAGGAAAGAAGAGGAGAAGGCTCCATCTCCAACTTCAATCATTCAATAACAAAAGGATGGTTTGCTGGCAGGATTCGAAAACTCCATGAGAAAATTTCAATGCTGACAGCCATCCCAAAACGCCCACTACTCTCAAATCAACACAGAGGGCCCTGAAGCCAAAGGAAAAGCCAACAATGTAGGTGCTAGCTGGGACCAATCCTAGAACGAGAACTGAAGATAGGGTTTTGAACCAGAAAAACATGAAAGGTCATTCTAACCAAATCCCATTCTTTTCAAGAAAAGGGAAGTGAGGACAAGAGAAGTAAATTGCCTTACCCAGGGTTCCATACACACAGGATAAGTAGTACCACATCCCTGTGTAACAGCAAGCACCCCAGCATACGCAGAAGGGCCTGCCAGACAGGTTCTTAGACATGCTTTTCTAAAAGGAAAGCAACTTTTGAGGGTTCAGCAATCTATTTAATCAAGTATATATATCATTTACCTAGTTCAGGAAAAAAGTCAGTACCCTATACTTCAGAGAAAATACAAATAGAGAAGTAAAAGGCCAACAGACAGGGTTTCCAACTGTCTGCCCGTAAGCAATACATACATCACAGATCAACAGAGTCAACTGTCTGACCATTACATACATAGTTACCAGAGAGAGAAACACCAACATCCAGGTTTTTACAGCCAAGGGCTCCTTAGCGGCTACCCAAAGTCTTCATCTGGCCAAACAAACACTTCCAGTGAGTAAGTCTCAAAACAAAATCTTACCTCACAGTATTTATACACTTTTCAGAGCTAGAGGGTAGGAGCCTCTCACCCAGAACCTCAATAGAAATTAACAAAAAGTACTGAAGCCTATTAATGGGCAGGGAAGATCTTTAACTCTTCCCTCCACCCACCATTAACCTTCAATTACCACTCCACCTTGTCAAATGAACAAATGAGAAAGTTCATGATCTCAGCGAATGTAAATCTGGAAGGGACTCACCTCAAAGTCTACCAAGGCCAACATCCTCATTTTACAGACAGAGATATTAGGCACAATTAGACTGAGTGGTTTGCCTAGGATCACACAACTTGCAAACACCTAGGGCAGGGTTTGAACTTAGCTCTTCCTGACTCCAGCTCCAACACTCTAACCACTGCACCACCTAGCTGCCAATGATTTCACTCCAGGTGAATATCTGTTCTGACATTAACGAGCAGCGTGACCCTTATCCATCAACAACTCACATTTTTTAGCCAAAGCAGTGTATTTCCCCAGCAGATGGGTGAAGGAGGAGACAAATTATTACAATGACTACTTTATGATTAAGAAATGCAGGCTCAGGGAGCTTTTCTTGGTCACACAGAAAATAAATAGAAGAGGCAGGTAATGGTTTGGATTTTGTCTAATGTCTCTATTTGTGTACATACACACATACACATCTGTGGCTAGTATCCTTGACACTGACACTCTGCACTTATCTGTCCTGTCTGTTTTGGGAACCAACAATTCAAAATAATCTATTATCACACAATGCTTGGAGCAAGAAGGAGGAGGCTAATCTAGTCCTTATCTTGAATAGAGAACACAGTTCAATGGAAAGAAGACCTGGGTTAGAGTCAGGACTCTGCCCCTAACTGTGCCAGTCTGGGCAAGTCATTAAGCTTCTCCTCTGAGCTCCAGAGGACCCAAATTCCGAGGCAGATCTCAGCACAACCTACAGAAAAGCTTCCTAACCATAGCAGCTGTCTATCTCTCTGCTCACCACGCCTTTCTCCCAGTTGCTTATTGAGGGGGTGAGTTTCCTGTTAGGAGATGGTCAGGTAGAAGCTAACTGACCAAATGGAAGGACTATCTTTGAGCAGATGCTTCCCTTTGGCTTGGGATCAGAGGGAGAACACTCCAAGGTCCCACTCAGCTCAGTGACTATCATTCTACATGACACTGCTGGGACTCTTTGTTTTAAGTGACTTTTACCAGCCTCCAGTTATAAGATTTTCTTCTTAAAAGGAAATAATTCCTTTACTTAGCTCCCTGAAATAATTTTGCATATGCAGATATCAATTTGCATGCGACATGTGGAACATCTGTTTGTCTCTTTAGAGAACATCAAACTTTTCTTTGATAAATCCTGTTCCCTACTCCTGAAGCCTTAGCTTTTCTGCCAGGGACATCACTGCCTTACTATGTATACTGTAAGACTGTAAGGGACCTAACAACATAGAATGTTTGTGCTTGAAGGGGACTTAAGAGTATTAGGAGAGGCTAGAATGCCAGGGCTAGAAGAGCCTGAGAACAGAGAAGAATTGAACTGGGAGGGCTGCCTTAAAACAAAGGACATTGAAACTAAGAGTAAGTGTAGAAATCAAACACAGAATACAGAAGGATCTTAGAGGGAGAAATGTCAGAGCTGGTTGGGGGCCTAAGAACAGGGAATGCCAGAGGTGGGAGGGGTCTGAGGACAGGGGATGTCTTAGTTGGAAGGGACCATAAAAGATGAAATAAGCATCCCCAACCTCTACATCCAGGTAACAAGTTTGAGTGTGTACCCATCACTGTCCAGTAAGCAACTGTAGCACCTGGGGACAAGGATGAGGGGCCCTAATAGATGTTACATCTGTTTGACACAATTTTCAGACCCCTATAAAATGTAGCATTTTTCATGTAATATCTACATGGACAAAAAGAACATTCTAAGGGAGCAAAAATTGACCTAGATTTAGAGAATTGGATAATCAGTGTTAGTCTAAGATAAGGTCCTTTCCAATAGTAAATGCCATGTGCCTATGGGTCTCAGCTGACCTCAACTGCAAGAAAAGATTAATAATACCCATCTTACCCACCCAGGAGTACAATGAAGGTCAAATTAGATAATGAACGGTAGGCAGTGGCAAACGTTAACCTTTATCACAGATAATGGACCATAGATTTTAGACGTGGAAGGAATCTTGTGATCCCTAAGCTCAATCTCTTTGTTTTACAGATGAGGAAACAGAGGCTCAAAAGAAAGGAAAAGTGTTTTGTTCCAAGAGGCAGTTTGTAAATGGCATATTAAGAAGATCAACACAGTTCCCTCTTACTGTGTTGTTTCTGCATCTCATGCCACTCAATATCACAAACATGGCACCCAACATTTTTATAACATGAGCACTGACTCTAGGGGAGTGAGGGGGTGAGGCATGGTACGTTGACCAGATTACCAGTCAGGTGACCTGAGATCAAATCCTAGCTTTGTTACCTATTCAATTAGGATATTCACTTATTCAACCAACAAGTATTAACTAGGTTCCTACCCAGCACATGGCACAACGCCTGGCACAGAGTAGGAGCTTAATAAATGTTGTTGTGTGTCTGCTGGGCACTGAACGGTGTCCTGAGGATGAAACAATTCATATGTCCCTTCACTAGGTCTCATTCCTTCATCTATAGGAATGAGAGGGTTAGAGAAGGATGGGAGGGCCCAGACTCAAGCTCTACATCATGCACTCACTCCCTGACTCTCTCCATCTCTCCAAGGCGGCTGGCTTCCTCTTCTGGGAATTGAAGGGGTCAGGCAGGCTGACCATTGAGGAGCCTTGCAGCTCTCCTGTTATAATGCTGTGATACCGATTCTGATCTTTCTGAAAGCCAACATCTCCCCTGGAACATGGCCCAGCCTCTGAATTTTCCTTCCTAGTTAAGGAAAATGAACTCAAATCGCCTTTGGGCGATGCTACAGTGGCAGAGCCCGCGGTAGGGAAAAAATTAATCCGGTGCCTCTTTGCATTTGCTGCCTGTGAATCAAACTGTGAAAGCTAATTTAAAAACTTTCACACTTGGCTTGAAGGAGGCCTGGCAGTGCTGGGAGAATGCGAAATTGCTCACAATTAGCCCCAGACGGAGCTGACTTGGGTGTGTCCGTCAGACCCGGCTGGAGAGCCAAGGCAGTAATGAGCATGCTGATGAACTAATAGGAAAGTTCCTGGAGGATTCCTGAGCATGGCAGAGGCTGAGGAGGAAGGATCTAAGCAGGGGAGGAGGGCCGCTAGACTCAGGCCTCTGTTCTCTTCTCTCCCAGCAAGTTGTCGCCCTAGGCATCCGTCAACCTTGATCATCTCTTCCTGTAGATCTGGGCCCAGAGACATTTCGTGTGAGCAAAGAGAGCAAGGGCCTTCACCTGGGACAGGGCACAGGACTGGGAACAAGGAGGCCTGGGCTGTTGACTGGACTCAACCCTTAGCCAGCAGTGCAAGTCCGGACATAGGGCCCCACTCCTCTGAGCCTCCGTTTCTGCACCTGTCAAATAAGGGTTGACAATGGAGGGGCTCACAGAGTCACACAATGCTAAAGAGGAATTCAGAGAATCAAAGTTCTTGAGATAGATGAGATCCATTCTAGGTCACTGAGTCCGACCCTACATTTTATATTTAAGGAAATGGAGGCCCCAGAGACTGACTAATCATCCTCTTTCAAGCCAAGTGTGAAGGTTTTTAAATTACCTTTCATAATTTAATTCATTTATAATAATAGCTAATATTTACATAGCCCTTGCAACGTGCCAGGCACTTCACAAATATTATTTATTGTTAGACTTTTGTGAAGATCAAGTGAGATGATAACTGCCACATGCCTGGCACAGAGAGGTGACCTAGTAAAGGTCAGTTACCGCCATCATCGTCAGTCTTATGGTGTTCGTGATCCTTTGTTCTCTCAACAACTCTGAGAGGGAGACATATCATGATCCCCATTTTACATAAGAAGAAACTGAGGCAAAGGTAAAGTGAAAAGATAGCATTAGTGTAGGATTTCAAGGTTTACAGCGTATTTATACATGATATCTTATTTGACCCTTACAAGACCCTTGTCAGAGAGGGACTATCATTATCCCTGTTTACAGGTGAGGAGAGTGGGTAAGTGACTTGCCCAGGGTCTCACATCCAGTGTCAGAGGTAAGATCTGAACCTAGCTCTTCCTGACTCCAAACCTAGGTCTCCAGCCACTGTACCATATTCAAGAGACCCAGATGAATCATCGGACTCCAAGGTTAGCCTTCTTCGTTCCACTACACTAGGCTACACCAAAGTCAAAGCTGGAAATCTTCAGAATAGAGGCTAGTAAGGGTGTCCCAGAAAGATGGGAAACAGACTTGGGTACTTGCCAGACAACTGGGCCCAGTCTGGCCTTTTTGAGAGAGGAAAAGGCTCTGTCCCCTTGCAAAAGAAGTGACCAGTGGTTTGTGGTTGGTCTCTTAGCCCCCATGTGAGAGGGCCCATGTCAGAAGATTAGGAGTGCTGTCCAGAACAGCTCCCTGGTCTGTGAGCTACACTGAAAGAGAAGTGGATTCAGCCTCTTGTGAGGGGTTTCATTGTTGGAATACCATTGGCACAAGCCTTCCCTTGAATTTCCACTGAAGGGAGGGTCAAAGAGGGCATTTTCCTCTGCTCTCCACTTCCCCTCATGTACCTAGATATTGGTGATGACATTCACACTAAGGGAAAACATGAGCTTGGCTAGGGGAGCAGGAAACTGGCCTTGCCTGCCTCCTCCATTTTTGTTTCTTTCCCTGATCAGTGGTGACTGAAGAGTGATCCTGACAGATGCTGATTTCCAGTCAGGCCATGACTGACCTTCCTAATGATGAGCTCTTTTCAGTTGGAGAAAGTCCTTCCTATTGGACAACCAGCACATTATTCAGGGATTCCACACTTCTCAACCTCAAGGGCAGCCACCAGTGCTAGAAATATCTATCTCTCAAGACTGTTAACTATATGGTAACTTTGAAGCCAGTGACAGAAAGGAACAATACTGGATTTATACAGAACTATGCAGTGCACAAAATATTATATAAATATTATCTCACTTGATCCTCACAGTGACCCTGGAGGGGTAGGGGCTAGTATCATCCCATTGCACAAATTAGGAAACTGAGGCAAAGAAGGGTTGAAGTGGCTAGCCAAAGGTCACACAGGTATGAAGTGTCTGGGCATGGATTGGAAGTCTGGGTTCAGTGCTCTATCAACTGAACTTCCAACCTCCTTTACAATAATTGAGCAAATTAGAATATAGTATGTTAAAAAAAAAAGAACACATGATTTTGAACCTGTAAGGGACATCTAAACATAGTATGTTGGATGTACAAGGCTAGGACACTGGATGTAGTAGAACTATTAGAGACTTTGGAATACAGAATAACTGTAGAGAAGGAAGCCCTCACCTTATGTAATGCTATATGATCCAGAAGATGTTTTGCTCATACCAAGCCTATAAGATGTTATCCCCATTTTATAGAGGAGAAAAACTAAGCCTCAAAGAGGTGTCTAGTGATTTTCCCAGTCATATGACCAGTGTGTTTCCAAGGTTACCATTTGAGCTTCTGGAAAGTAAAGACTGTTCTTTTGCCTTTTTTTATCCCCAGTAACTGGCTAAGAGTAGGTAATTAATAAATATTTATTGATTGACTCACTGAGTGAGTCAGGTTTGTTGAAGTCATGTTAGCCCATGTTTTTTCATATTTCACTGTACCACACTGTCTCTCATTGAACATAAGACAGAAGGGAGCTTTGAACAAAGAACAGTAAGTCCAGGAGAAACTTTAGAACATGAAATGTCAGTGACCGCCAAACTTTAGGATGAAAACAAAGAATGCAAAAAGGCAGAGCTATGAGGGACTCGCAAGACCACCTAGTCTAGTCCTTCAGTGTGTCCTGGAAGAAATTCCACAACCTTTAAGGTCATTTCTTGCACTAACATTCTTTCCTTCTTACCATGTATAAAAGAGATTAGATACATGGGGAAATTGATATCAGCTCCATTTAAGGAACAAATAACTGTGTAATTACACGGCAACATCATAATATTTACAATCTGATTACAGCATACAATCATTTATGAGCTGAGCAGATTAGATGGTTATCACAGCTCTCCAATTACAATCTGTGGCTCTGAAACCAGCTCAGACTTCCAATGTCTTCCTTGTGCATGGAACACTCTCTGGAGGCCATTGCTTCTTCCCGATCATGCTCCACTTTGGTGTTGCCCTCCTCTTTGAGGGAACTCACCCCTTGCAGAGCAACAGCATGAGAAAGCGAGAGAGAGAACTGGCCTCAAAGCCAGGGAGACCAGGGCTTCAGTCCCACTGCTGACACACACTGGCTGTCTAGGCTAAGCAAGTTGCTTAACTTATCAGTGCTCCAGGCAACTGTAACACTCAAGACTTGAAGAGAATGCACCAGTAAGGGGAATTTTTCTCACCTGTGAGTATCTTATGCCAATGAAATCACAGATCACTATCCTACCCCATACAACCACATCCCCAGTCTCTAGGTTATTCTGTATAACCAATGGGTGAAAAATACCAAGAACATATGAATGCATAGGAGCCAATCTATTTCCATATAGTTATAAGTGATATTAAAAACTGCAATTAGGCAGAGAAGCAAAACTGGGTGGCAACAAGAACTTAGTTTGGCTTAGTTTCCAGATTAAAATGTATATCATTGATCAAATCAAATTACCCAATTTTAGGACTGGAAATGAGTTTTAGTTATCACCTGTTAAAGAATCACATTATCTCAGAGTAGGATACAGTTATGGAAGTCATTACAGCCTATCCTAGTACAAAGCATGGATGGGCTTTTATAAGAATTATGGCTAAGCAACCATGTGCAATGTTAATGGGATAATAATATCTTCCCCGCCCATTAATGGGCCTCAAGTGGAGCCCTTTGGAGGAGGGACTTGTCTAAGGAGGAGCTGACTTAAGGGGAAGCTTACTTGTAGGAAGGCTTCCAAACCTTTTGGTACTAAGTTGATTAGGTACCGAGTCACAATGACTGTGATGCCTTCTGCCTCTGAGAAATGTATATACACTCTAAGTTGGTATTTTTCTTTGAGGGTTCACTTATGAGAAGGACCATTTGATTACCTGGTTGGGACTCTGAGTAGCCGTATGTTCAGGGTCCCCCAACTGCTCAGATGTAAAAACTCTCTTGATCCAGTGGTGTATGTAAAGTATATAGAAATATTGCTTTGATTCAGGCAGTCAGAACCCAGTCTGTTGCTCTTTATGTTAATTTCTCCGCTTGTATTTTCTCTGTTTGTACTTTTTCTGATATTCAGGGTGCTGACTTTTCCCCTGTACTAGTGAATATAATTAAAGAAGATTGTTAACCCCTTAAAAGTTGCGTTCCTTTAAGAAAAAAAGACCTAAGAACCTGTGTTGCAGCTCATCCTGGAGATGCCAAGGTGATTCCTGTTATATCATGTAGCATCATCTCATCCAACAACAATCCAAGATGGTACTTTCAATCAATCAACAATCATTTTTGAGCACTCATTATGTGCTAGACACTGTACTAGGCACTAGGAAAATAAAGACAAAAATCAAAAGTCTCTGCCCTAAAGGAGTTTGCAGTCTGTCATTGGATATGACATGAACACATAGATATACACTTTCTCTACATATATGCATATTTATATATATACATACATATGTGTATATACACACACAGAGAGTAAATACAATATTGTTTGGAGATTGGGGGAGGAGCTAGGTAGCTGGATTGGGGCAGGAAATGTTTCCTTCTTTGAGGTAGCATTTGATCTGGGGATTGTGTTCGTTCTTTGATGATAAAGAAGACCACACCATCAAAGAAATAATGACATGAGTTACACTTGACCTTGTTTTGAGTGAGGCAGGGCTGTACAGGTCACCAGCCTCACTCCTCCTTCACAGCCATCTAAATCCAGTGACCAGATATTCATCAGGATGACTGGAGATGACCCAGGATGCAATGGGGCCAAGGTCTTTGCAGGTACTCACTTAGGGCGAGGCAATGCCCATTCACTGAATAGGCCTGTTTAAGAAGTAGTCAGGGCATGGTCCCTTTAATGAGGTCAAGAAAAAGATATCAAGCTGGGAGGGAAACAGCAACAGTTCCTATTGATAATCACTCTAAAGCTAGGGGGGTCCAGAGGAGCCCTCAGGCAGGGCCCCATTGGGGTGCTAGCAAGAAAGAAAAAGTCACATCACAAAAATAAATAAAGGACAAAGCAGAGTGGGAAACAAAGTGGCACAGGATCCAAAGGAGGGGAGGATAGATTCCCACTTGCAGAATCAGTTCAGGCTACAAAGACCATTTCAGAATAAGGGAAATCTCAGAATTTTGCACGTGGAAGGAGCTTCAGAAATCAGGTAAGCCCTAATCTGAACCAGAATCCCTTGCTACAATATTCATGGTAGGTGGCCATTCAATCTTCAAGTAAATAGCTCAAGTAAAGGGGAACCTGCCATGCTTTAAGTAGCCCATTCCTCCCACGTGTAAGAACTTTTGAATGTTTTTGGCTTCCACCACCCACTGCTCCTTATTTTGCACTACACTGAGTGGAAAGAGAGTGGGCTCTGTAGTCAATTGACGAGTTCAGATCCTTCCTATGTGGTGGCACTGAGCAACCCCCTTCACTTTTGCACAGCTTTCTTACCTATGAAAAACATGGTTTGGATTTGAATGTGCTTGGGGTCCCTTGCCAATCTGTATGCCTAATTTTATGAAATCAGCTCCTTTCTTCCTGTGAAAACCCTTCAAAAACTTGTAAACAGCTATCAAGTGCTCATTTCTTTGGGGTAAATGGCCCCAGTTCATTCAGTCATGTGGTGTGGACACTAGTACCTCCAAAGTAAAGTTCAAGATCCTTCTCCATAAACATTGCTTGAACTCAGCTGCAAGGCAGTAAAAAGCTTAGGAAATAGAGTCATCATCAGATTGGACTTGATGACTGGAGGATGCCTGGATCACATTTATATAGCATTTGAAGGTTTGCAAAGTGTTTTACATCCACTCTTCATAACACCCCTGCCCCTGTACCCAGCACCAAAAGTCTCCCTACAGTGTAGAACACAACTTCACTACCAGCCATTCATTATCATCTCCACAGCTCTATGCTGAGCATACTGCATAATAACCCTTTGCTTATACTGGCTCTATGATAGTGCTGCCTTCCTTCTTTATTTTTTTGTCTGATGAATTCCTACCCACCTTCGAAAAATGGAATTGGGGTGGATTGAGAGATTCACTCTTTAGGAAATATTTTATCAGTGAAGTTTCTCAAAAAGCTCCTCAAGATAAGTTGTCTTGGTCTGTCCTTGAAGAACAGAAAAACAAGATTCAACGAATTGCTTTCTGAGCTCATCTCACCTCCATCTGAAACAATATCATGGGGAAATTCAGATTTCAGATTTTCCCCGACACTTAACCTATGCTCTGAGGGCAAAATCTGCTCACGGATCACGTCCAAATAGTCACAAGGCACTCAGGAGATAACAACCTGTTCATGATGTACCAGGTCCACCATTACTATTTTCAGCATGAAGGAATGCAACGTGTGCATTGAGTGAAGGGCACTGAGGTAGGAGCTAACACTTAGAGGGTAACAGGTCTGAAGCTAGAAGAGACTTCAGAGACTGACCAATGCAATTGTTTTATCTTACGGATGAGGCAACCAAGACCTACAGCGGTTAAGTGACTTGTACAACATTACACACCAATCACTCTTTCCACCAAATCCCTCTGGCAGAGTTAGGGAGCTACCAGGAAAGAGTGAACATGCATGTTGCCTCTCTTTGCCCAGTCAGAAAACAAAGGTCAAGTTCCAGCTCTGATGTGATCTTGGGCAGGTTATCTTGGTACCCATTCTTTCATATGTAGAAGGGAGATATTAACATATAGGAAATGGAAGTAATGCCATTTACACTTGGGGGATTTATTTCCTCTATGAAATCTTCCCTGATTAAAACCCCCAGCCTTCTTCCTCAGACCGCACATAGTATTAAGTCTCCCTCCTTTGTACTTGTCATGGAATGTTCAGTTCAATTCAATAAACATTTGAAAGTGTATTTTTTTGCACAAATGCAAGGCACTGCATGCACAAAGAAAAAAATGAGGTAGTTCTTACCTTCAAGGAGATTACATTCTAGTGAGGAGACATTTCATGGAAAGGCCATCCTAAGTATTCATAAAGGTATGTTACAGTTATCTTGGTGAGGTCCTAATACCTCCAGTAGTGAACTAAATGAGAGCAGGAAGGATCTGTATCTTTGCTAAACTTTTCCTCTAGCAGTTGATTCTAGACACAGTGTTAAGTACATGTTGATTGAATGAATGAAGACCTCAGAAGTCTCCAAATCCAACTACTTTATTTTTTAAAATAAGGAAACAAGCTAAGGGTGATGAAGTGACGAGCTCATATATCTAGGAATTGTTATAATTTGAACAAAGGTCATCTGACACCAGAAATACCATGGAGCAACTAGGAAGAAAGTGTGGCTCAGAGAAGAATGCTAGATTAGAATCAGAGGGCTAGGATTCTTGGTCACTGACTACCCATGTGACCTTATGTACGCCATTCAAATCCTCTGCTCCTCAGTTTCCTATAAGGTTCTTTCCAATTATTCTGTACTTACCTACATATTCACTTTTTGTCTACTCCATTAGAACACAAGCTCCTTGAGAGGAAGGCCTATATCATTCTTTGTATTTATAAATCCAGCACTTAGTAGAGTACCTGATATTCGTTGATGAAGGGCAAAAAATCCTTAATCAGTGACTGCTGATTGAATTACATAGCTTATATTAGTATTCTAGACAGGATAAGATATTGGGACACAGGGAGTCAGATGAAGTTAGTAAGGGATATGTCGGGTGTTAAATGGAG
This sequence comes from Potorous gilbertii, assembly GCA_028658325.1. Classification (NCBI taxonomy): domain Eukaryota; kingdom Metazoa; phylum Chordata; class Mammalia; order Diprotodontia; family Potoroidae; genus Potorous; species Potorous gilbertii. The sequence goes on from CM053770.1 coordinate 677,149,456, forward strand.
ATGGAGAAACTCCAAGATAAGTCGCATGGAGCCATGGCAGAGGGGTGGGAGGAGGCAACAAACAGAGACTTCAAGATTCCTTAGCAGGAAGTCTGAAGTCCCAGGGAGGTACTCAGGCAGCCAACCCAGCAACAGCTCACTAGACAACTGAAAACTGATTTTATTCATTGCAAATAAGTCAGAACCACTCAAGTAATTTTGGTTGTTCATTTGATATTGGGCAGACATTTCATATCAGCAGATACCAGAACAATGAGGCCATTTCTCAACTGGGGGATATTTCCACACCCATCTCTCTCCTTGGCTCGAGCCTCCCTCTCTGTATTTAACTGAGTCTACACCCTCCCCCACCACACCCACACAAACACACTCAATATTGGTCATGATTTTCCATCCTATTCCATTAATTCTAACGTTATGTTGCTCTCATGAAACAAAGACCTATTTAATTCATGGTCAGGAAATCCCAAGGGATGGCCAGAAAAGTGGCACAGGGTCGCTAGACTACAGGCTTCAGCATGGTGTGTGTGGGTGGATATGGGCCTGGTCCCAAGATCCCTCCCAAGGTCAAGAAACTCACTTAGAAAACATGGTACTTTCCATGGCATTTTTTAAAACAGAAAACATGTAGAAATTCAGTTTCCCTGAAAGGAATCCTCTAGGTTTTAAAATGTTAGAAATTATCTCCCTTCGGTTAGCCCAGTTTCTCTAATCTATCCCTCCTATAAATGATCCTTTTCAGTGCAAATGATTAAAACAGAGAACCATTTAATATTTTGTGTCTATAAAGACAGAGACAACATCAAAAGACAACTAAATCGGTCATGAGTAAGACAGAGCCCGTCATTTTTTTAAAATATCTATTTCTGCCTCAAGTCAGGGAATTTCATAAGGAATAAAGCTAAAGTGAGAAACATATGGGAAGTTAGCAGGGTCTCTCTCATATACCAATTTCATTTCACAAATGAAAACAAAATCTTGTATTTTGGTAGCCCTGAATCACCAAGGGCAATTCATCAAAAATTCATAGGATGATGGGGCCATAAATTTAGAGTTGGAAGGGACCTCAGGGGTTAGACCTGACAAATCCACTTGATTTTAGAGGAAACAGAGGCCCAGAGGCTGAAGAGACTTACCCAAGGTGATAAAGATATTAATCAGTGAGACAGGATTTGAATCCTGATGCTTTGACCCCAAGTTGTGCACATTTTCCAGAATTTATTAACTAAAGCCTATTGCCTGGTGTACGCTGGCATTCAAATGGTTTTTTTTTGTTGGTTTTTTTTTTTTTGGCTTGACCTGACCATATACTACATGCAAACATGTCATAAGGGGCAGATCCCTGGAACTGGAGCCAGAATTTGAATTCTTTCTCTGATACTAGCTTTGTGAAATGTCATTTAATCTCTCTCAATCCGCAATGTCTTCATTTGTAAATTGCATGTAAAAATAGCATTTACCTTTCAAGGATATCATATAAAATAAAATAATATATGGACAAAACCTTTTGAGTCTTAAAGTGCTATACAAAAGTGAGTGATTATTAGGCTAGACCCTGACAATTCAAAAGCAAGGTGAAAAGTAATGCCTGACCCCAACAAGTTGACCTTATTTATACTAGGAGGATCCACCTAGAGAAAGAAGAACTAAGGACCAAGGATATGTGGAAAAGCTCCTCATAGGAAGTGATATCTGAGTTGAACTTTGAAGGAAGCAAAAAATTCTGCCTTGTAGAGGATGAAGAAGAAATGTATGCCAGGCATCTGGTATACACACCTGTGTATACAAAGACACAGAGGCAAGATATTGGATTCTAACAAGCAGTCTACTTTGTCTGAAACTGAGAGCGGATGAAAAACAGTAATGGAGAATGAGTCCATAAAGGTAGGGTGGATCAAGTCTAGGAAGAAGTTTGAATAACAATGAAGTCTGTATTTTAGAGAAGAGAGATCCAAAGATTCTTAAGCAGGTCAAACCAGGTACTTCAGGATGATTATGATGGGGGCACCCTTGCCGAGGACACACTTATTGGAAAAGAGAAGGGCTTGAGGGAGGGAGACTAAGTGGCTTCTTGGGCTATTGCAGTAGTCTGGATGACAGGCGAGGAGGAAGTGCACAAGATGGTGGAATAAAAGTAAGTAGATGGACGTGAGGGATGCCATGGAGACACAACGGACAAGGCTTGACATCTGACTGGATGGTGATGAGTAAGGAATCCACTGATCAAAAAAATCTTTATTAAGCACCTGTTTATGTGCTAAGTATTGGGAAAAGGCAAAAATAGTCATTGCCCTCAAGGAGTTCATAATCTAATGGGAGAGACAACACTGAAATAAGCAGGAATATGCACAATAAATACAAAGTAAATGGAAGTAATTTTAGAAAGAAAAAACATATGCAGCTAGTGGGATCAGGGGCCCTCTGCCTCCTGCAGAGTGGGATTTGACCTTCGACTTCTGGTCAAAGCTTCTAGTGTCTGCCCTTTCTTGGCAATTCCAAGAATCATACATTTTAAGTGTAGTTACATTGAGTCACTGGGAATTTGAACTTTATGATTCCCTATTTTTATGGCCCCAAAGTCCCTGGCTGTCACCACAACATGGTTTCTTATATGCAAAGAATCAACCTAGACAAGATCAATGAGAGCTCCCATAGACTCATAAGAGCTTAGAGTTGGTGGGGGGTGGGAGGGGGGGGAGTCAGTTAAAAGTCACCTACTCAAACTAGCAAACTCACAGCTGAAACATGAATCCAATCTGTGTCATTTCTGGCAAGCAGGCATCCAGCCTCTGAATATCCCTAGTGATGGGAAACTTACTGAAATATCCCATCCCATTATTGAACAGCTTTGAGTCTCAGTCTGAGGAGGCTTTTGGCACATTCTTGGCATCTTGATCCTTTCTCCATCACAGCCTTTGAAACTACTGGGAGATGAAAGTCATTTCATCTAGCCTTCTTCACTCATTGTTGCTTTTCCAGGCTGAACATCACCCTCCTAGGTCTTAGAACTGATAAAGGCTCCATCAAGGTTCTGTTATTCTCTAAATTCCATATGTGCTTCAGTGGAAGCCAGGTTTTAGAGTCAGAAAATCTATTTTCAAATCCAAGCTCTACCAGTTACTGCCTTTTCATCTCCATGGACCTCAGTAAACACAAGTTTAGGATGACGAGGATGGATTTAATAACCCCTTCTGCCCCTTCCAGCCTCTAAGCCTATGAAGTCTAGGAGCTTTCCATTTTCCTGATCACCCACTCCAACATTTTATATTACCTCCAGAAAATGACCCAGGAAGGAAGCCTGCACTTTAAATAGAGCCCTGACTCCAACCTTACCTAAGGCTTTCTTTAGCCTCTTTAATACACAAACGTGAGTTTGCATGAGAATGACATTATGACATTATTAAGGCAGGAAATAATCTCACACTTGTGTTTCCTGGACAGATAACCTTTAGAATACTAAATTTAGTTCTAGGTGCCACATTTTAGGAAGAACCTTGAGAAGTTAGAGAGTGGCTGGAGCAGAGAAACCATCATGGCTGAGGACTCCAAGCTCCCATCACATGAGGATAGACTGAAGGAACTGCAGATGTTTAGTCTTATGACACTTTGAGGGAATGGGAATCTTTAGGTATCAGACAGATTGAGATTAGAAGGCTTAGAACTGTTTTGTTTGGCCCCAGCAGGCAGAATGAGGAAAAATGGAAGGTCCCTGAATAGTGGTAAATATAGGCGTGATATCAGAAAAAGCATTCTAATAATGAAAGGTCTTCATAAATGAAGGGGTATCCCTATTGGACCCATGGTCAAAGGGGGATCTTGGTCAGATCCAGGTTGAGCTAAATGCTCTCTGAGATCCCTTCCACCTTGGAGAGTATATGCATTTCTTTACTTTGTTTTTTTTTTTAAATTTAATTAATTTATTTGTTTTCAGTTTTCAACAATCACTTCCATAAGTCTTAAATTTCATCCCCCTCCCTCTCTTCTCTCCCTCCCTCCCTGAGATGGCTTGCAATCTTATATGAGTTCTGCACATACATTCTTATTAAACACATTTTCAAATTAGTCATGTTGCACAGAAGAATTAAAATGAATGGGAGAAACCATGAGAAAACAAAACTAAACACAAAGAGTCTGCTTCAGTGTGCACTCCCATTCCATAGCTATTTCTCTGAATGTGAATGACACTTGGCGAGTCCTTTAAGGATGTTTTAAGTCGTTGTATTGCTGTGAAGGGCTTAGTCTACCAGAAACAGTCCTCACACATTGTGGCTGTCACTGTGCCTAATAATCTCTTGGTTCTGCTCGTTTCACTCAGCATCAGTTCATATGTCTCTCCAGGCTTTTCTGAAGTCCAGCTGTCCATCATTTCTTAAAGTGCAATAGTATTCCATGACATTCATATGCCCCAATTTATTCATTCATCATTCCTCAAATGATGGGCATTCCCTCGATTTCCAGTTCTTGGCCACCACAAAAAGAGCTGCTATAAATACTTTTTGTACATATGAGACCTTTTGACATTATTATGGTCTCTTTGGGATACAGCCCTGGGTGTATGCATTTCTTAAGAAGGGCCGTGGCCCCACTTTACTCTGGAGGCCTTGTGGTACACGAGAAAGAGAGATAACTTGGAAAAGATCTGGATTCAAATTTTACATCTGACGCTCACCAGCTATATTACTATAAGTGAGTTGCTTACTATCCCTAGGCCTCATTTTCTCCATCTATAAAATGAGAAGGCTGTTCTAAATGACTTCTGAGGTTCTTCCTCTGGAAGATATAAATATACAATCTTATCATTCTTTCTCATGCTCCATTTCCTCAGAAAGTTAATTGACACCAGTCTCTTTGCTGTACCTAATATATGATGTTCCATCTGCCTCTAGGCTTTTACCCTGGTCTGGAACTCCATACTTTCTCATCTCCACCCTCTGGCTTCCCAGGCTTCCTTCAAGACTCAGCTAAAGTCCCATCTTCTTCAAGAAGCCTTTTCAAGTTCTCCTTAACGATTTCACCTTCCCTCTGTTGACTATCCTTCGATGTATCCTGGTTACATCTGGATTATACACAGTATCTGCTATCCAATCCTATTTTGGCTGAGAGTTCCTTGAGAGCAGGGGCTGTTTTTTTTCTCCTTTTTTTGTACACCTCATATTTAGCATAGTGTCTGACCCATAGTAACTGCTTAATAAATGTTAACTGACTGACATACCTTTCAAAGGAAGTAGGACAATGGACAAAGTCCTATGGCTGTCACTGGAGACCGGCTTCCAGGCTGACCTTGACTTATCAATCAACATTCTCATAGCTATCGGCCAGTTCCATCCCACCCGTTAATTTTTGTGTGCAGTTATCCTCAGGGGGATATGATCTGACCCACAATCTATATAAATATGCATAATGATGAGCCATATGCTTTCAGTGTGTTTGATCACACTGCGTGATTAACCACTCTAAGACTAGAAAAGCATGACCCAATTCTCATCATCCTTTGGAGCTGAGCTGAATGTGGGTCAACCTGACGACAAAGAGATCTTTACTCAGCGGCTCAGATCAGCACAACACAGACACACAGACAACTGGCCATTAGAAGTCCAAAGGCAACAGAGTCACAGACGATTGGCCATTAGAAGTTGAAAGGCAACAGAGTCATGTCAAGATCATCTTAAAGGATTTCATGGTTTTTGCAAAAGAGGTAGCTAAGTGGACAGCATTTAGGTCTTAGATTTGGATGGCTCCTCTACCTTCCAGAAACTTCTCCATGAAATCTTTCCTGGTATATCTACCCCTTGCCCCAACTACCAGCACATACCCCATCCCAAACTATCTTGTATTATTTTTGTATTGCTTCCATACCTACTTGCCTATCAAGATGCCATCTGTCCCATTAGACTGAGTTTCTGGAGGACAGGAACCAAGATTTTGCCACATTTTTGTATGTTCAAATCATCATCCAGTCAATAATTGGATATTGATTGCTTGACTAATGTTTGCATCTCTGACCGTCAGTTTTCCCTATTTATAAAATACAGATAACTTTACATATATTACCTACCTGGCATTTAGACCACCCTATATGATTTGATGGCATGTGCTGAGATTCAACAGTGAGTGTGGTACAATGGACTTGGATTTGGATCAAACAGGTTCAAGACCAGGTTCCCCAACTTTCTAGTTGTGTGATTTTTCTATCTTTAAGCATCAATTTTCCTCAGCCATTAAATGAGAACACTCACATTTATACTTTCTTCTTGAAAGTATACTTATGATGTTCATGTGATATGACAGATACAATGGTGCTTCACAATCATGAAGTTGTGAGCCATTATTATTGAAGACCTTAAAAAAAACAAGGAAGATGAAAAAAGATTCCCACTAGGCTGGATGGTTTATGAGGCTGAGGTGGAAATAGTTGGCTTAGGGAGCCTTCAGGGAAGAAAAATTGCTGCAATTGTCTAATGACCAAATCCTAAGATAAAAATCAATTTTGCTTTAATGAAAGGTTATGCTGAGCTTGGCCAGGCAGCTCAGCTGCTGTCTTCCTGGGCTCTGGGCAAAATTACCTGTCCACTCAAAGATTCTCCACGCAGTGTCTAGTGGAGCAAAGCAAGGCTGGGCTTTTATTGAACAGAAGTGTGATTGAAACTATGTGCAATCCAACTCAAGTCACCGTTTATGGGGCCACTGAGTTCCACAAAACCTAGGAGGAACTGCTCCAGCCCTCACTTACAGTCAATCTCAGGGGTAACCATTGGTGTTCAATATATGTATAGCATAATTCACAGGGTTGCTCTGAAAAATGCGTTTTGTAACTTATGCTGAGTAAAAGGAGCAGAACCAGGAGAACTTTGTACACAGTAACAATCACAGTGTGCAAGGAATTTTTCTGGTAGACTCAGTACTTCATTGAAATGCATGGACTTCAAAAATTTTCAATGGACTCTAGAGGCAAAATACCTTCCACATACACAGAAAGAACTACAGAATTGGATCACAAACAGAAACAGACCATTTTCTTTTGTATTACATAATGTTTTGTTTTGTTTTATGGTTTCCCCCATTTCTTTTAATTCTGCTGGGCAACCTGCATTTAATAGGAATGTACATGTAGAACCTATATAAAATTGAGCACTGTTTCATGGAGGGAATGGGAAGGGGGGGTAATAAGAAGGAGGGAATGAAAAAAATCTAAGATATATGGAAGTAATAGTTGAACACTGAAAACAAATAAAATAATTCAATTGAGAAAAAGCAAAGAAAAATGTATTTTGTGCACTGAATGCAGTAGTCAAATGGGAATCATAGTGAAAAAGCTATTGTATTTACATTCCAAATGCCAGCTTTGCCAGTTATAAGTATTGGTGTGAATTCTTCTCTCTGGGCTGCCATTTTCTCACTTGTAATGTGTTGAGGTGGGACTCAATTTCAAAGGGCCTTCCCTTCCATTTCCAAACTGATGATTTGCTCCAAGCCATTTTCTGGGCCTCAGCATGCTCATCTGTAAAATGAAAACTCTGGACTTGATAATTTCTTTCCAAATCTATAATCCAATTAATTATGCCAGTCATCAAAGGACACTCCCAGAGCTGGGTCCCATGGCCCCTTGCCAAGCCTCCTTCCATCTCCCTGCCCAGTTTTTCCAAAGCTCAATTAGAAAAACAGAAGACACCCATCCACCTTCTAAAGGCTTCCTTTGCTGTTCACTTTAAAAATTCCCCGGTAATTGTTTTTGCTGCAGTTTATCATCAAAATGAATCACCTCAAATTCTGAAAAAAAAATCTGCCTTCCAAGTCTGTCAACTCTGTCCCACAAATTCATTCATTACGGGGTCACATGATGCATCCAAAAGGCTGCATTTTATTTAAATGTGACATATTTTCACTCTGTTTTGATCCTCATCTGAAAATTGTCCTTATCCATCTTGCATTGTCGCTGCTTTGCTCTGCAGGAACATTAAACACAGGCGTGGTGTCCAGGGAGCAAATCTGAGGGGACAGAAGTAAATAAATAAAAAGTCCGTATGAGAGTTAGAAGCTCTCTGCATCTAGCGAGACTAACTAGAAACCTGAGAAAAGAAGCAAATACACAGTGAAGAGAAAACCAGATCAAACCTGATTCATCCCAGTTCTTCCTGTTTTTGATCATTTTGGAAACCTTTGTTGATTATTAAGCTCATAATTTAAAAAAAAACCTTAAAGAACAGATAGTCTGAAGATTTTAGAGGTACCAATTATTTTTTTCTAAGGTTGAATTTTGGAAATTGTTCATTACATGAGTTTTAAAACAGAATTTCTTATCTCTTCCCTGGATTCGTAGACTTAGCTGGGCCACCGACTGCAATGAAGATTTTCCACATTCTTTGCTGGGGTACTTTGCGGGTAGGGATGTCTCAAGTGTTGGGGAAGCAGGCCATACACTCATGCCGTCCATCATGGATCATTTTTGTTCTGGAAAGTGGCAGCCCACAGGCATGTCCAATATCACACTACTTTCTTCTTTCATTCATGGCGATGTCACACTTGAGTCCTCAGAAAAAAGAGCAGGGTTTCCCAGGTTCGAAGGGTGGAGGGGACTGGACCATCCATCATGCTTTGTCTGCTAATGATAGACTCATGCATAAGAAGCCCTATAAGCAGTAAGAGGCAGCTAGCATGAAGAAAAGTGAATCAGCTGTCACTGGTGGGCATCAGGACTGCAAGGCTCTGATTAGAATTTTCAATCAGGGCTCCCACAATTCATCACGGGATGGAGATCAGGCTTGAGAAGTCAGGATTTTCTTGGGAATGGTCCTTCTTTCATTCCTGGGCCTGCAGAGATCTATTCATACACAAATCGGGGAGGCATCAGGTAGACTCAGGGTCTGTGCACTCAGAAGCTTTAGTAGCAGGATGAGCATGTGTCATGCAAGGGACAGGCAACTGTTTATGCCTATCAAGAAATACAATATTCATGCAGTGTTTCCTGGGGTTTATGAACGCAGGGTCCTCAAAGGCAAAGACAGTTTCAATTTCTCTATTCGAGTAGCCTTGTCATTGACCCTGCCTATCTTCATGAGCTCTTGAAAGATGGAGTACTGGACATGAAGCCAGAAAGATCTGAATGCATATTCTACCTCTAACATTCAATAGTCGAATTAAGTTACTCAGCTTTTCTAAGCCTCAGTTTCTTCACCTGTAAAATGGCAATAAACAGAGCACCTACAGGAGAAATATCATGGACCTCTCTGGCAATCTAGTAAAGCCTGTGGAGCCTTATCACAAGAAAGGTTTGTAAATACAAACCAATTATACGAAACAAAGATGTAATTTTTCCCATTTTAGTTTATGGACACCCTGACATTTACCCATGGGTCTATGGACTGAGGGTAACAACCCTTGCTCTACAAGGTGGGTTATTGTGAGTAATCAAATGAGCATTGTCCAGTAGAAAGGAGCCTGACTATGGAGTCTGAGGATCAGGGCTCAAATCCCAACTCTTCACAGTTACTATGTCCATGACTCAGAGGCAAGGTGTTTCATCTCCCTCAGTCTCAATATGCCCCTCTGTGTGAAATGAATTGACTGGACTCTCTTGAATTCTGAGATTCTTTCTAGCTCAGCATTGGGGATACTATAAACTTATGGAAAGCATCCTACAGAGCTATTTTAGCTACTATTATTTGTATTATTTCTAGGGTCTACCATAGCCCTTGACACATTTGGTAAATACTGATTCTGAACTGAATTCAATTTCCACATTTCAGGAAAGATGCTAGTAAGGTAGTAAGGGCAGTAAACAGAGTGCAGGGTCTGGAATCAGGAGGATCTGAGTTCAAATCCAGCTTCAGACCCTTACTAGCTGTGTGACTCTAGGCAAGTCTCTTAACCTTGTTTATCTAAATTTTGTCATCTGCAAAATGAGCAGGAGAAGAACATGGTAAACCACTCTAGTATCTGTGCCAAGAAAACCCCAAATGGGGAGATAAAGAGCCAGACATGACTGAAACAACTAAACAGTAACAGCTAGTAAGCTGAAGAAAGCAAGAGGAGGGTGGCCAGACTGGTGAAGGACCTTGAGCCTTCAATCACATGAGGAGCTAGAGAAATTTGACCCAGAAAAGAGAAGATCACTTTAAGTGGTAGTGGGAACCATACCCTTTGAGTTATGGTTTGGAGGACATGGTTTCTGAGGTTTCTTCCAAATCTATAATTTTATGATTCAGCTACACGATAGGAGACAAAAGAATGAGATAACTGTCTTCAAATATCTGAAGGATTTTCACACAGAAGGAAGATGACTCATCTACCTGCAATGCTTGGCACATGGTTTGGTCCTAGTGGGCAGAACCAGGAACAATGGGTAGAAGAGCAAAACAGGCAAACAGGATCTTGATCAGGATGACTTCCCTCACCTTTGGAGTCCATTATATTTCTAGACAAGGTTACACTAAAAGGGATTGTTATTTGTTTGGTTTTTGCCCAGGTTTGGATTGGACTTAGTGGACCACTGAGGTTCTATGAATCTGTGTCTTGTCCCCCGATTAGAGAGTAAGCCTCACAAGGACAAAGGTCATCCTGTCTTGTCTGTCCTGCCTGCCTTTCAGTACCTCACACTATGTTTTCCATACAGATATTGCTTAATATTTCCGGATATAATGCTGATTGAATGAGCCTTTTCATCAAGTGATGCACAATCACAATAACACAGCTCAGGGGAATGACAAATGCTAGGCTTGGAGAAGATCCTACTACAGTCTAGTCCAATTTTGTATATATTTTTTTCCTTCTGTCTTTTTATCTCCAGGATTGAGCCTGGCACATAGTAGGTGTTCAGTAAATTGTAATAATTGTAAATGATTCACCTAAATATTAAAGCATAATGGAAATGCTAGTAGTTCTTAATATTAATCTGGAGTAAATTCTCCATATCAACAGCTTATTTATTTGTCATTTTTATTCTTAGAAGGGATAAAATGGTTTTACCAGATTCCATCGGAGTCTGTAACTCACAAAAAAATTAAAAACCCTTTTAGAATATTAAGTACCTTGAGGGTACTGGTGATATTGTTTGCTTATACTTGTATCTCCAGAAATTTACAAAATTTCAGTCAATAGTAAGGACTTAATAAATATTCTTTCACTGATCCATTCACTCACTTCATTCATTCATTCACTCACTGTCTGTTAGGTTGTTGTGAAGAATAGTTAATATAAAGTACTTTGTAACTGGAGCTACAGGCAGTATAATGTGGAGATGACCAGGAAGTGTACTAAAGCATACAAGATAAAGTGGACAGCTCATCAATCAGAGCCTGGGGTCAAAGGGATGGGAACTTCAACAGGAAATATTCCAATAGATTAATCGTCCTGCCTTTGCAGCTGTGAAACGAACTCTTTGAGAGGACTTTCTCAGTTCTTAATTTGAGAGCTCATGGAACTTATTAGTAACTTTGAGATTCCCTGAGAGGTGGATAGGGCAATAGCTTGGGATTGAGAAGACCTGGGATCCAGCTGTAGCTCTTCCATATGAGCTAACCGTTGAACCTTGGGTCAAGTATTCTCCTTTCTCTGTGTCTCAGTTTCCTTTTTACCCCAATGTGGGGTTTGGCTTAGATGATCACCAACGTCCTTTCCTGGCTCTATCATTATGTTTTAATTCCTTTTCAGCTCCAGCATTCTATGTTTTATGGACTGATTTTCACCTACCTCTCACATTCTACATTTTCCCTACCCCATCCCTCTGATTTCATTAATACAGGAATATCTCAATGAGGAATCTCAACCTGTCAATGCAGATTTGCAACTATTCCCAAACTCTTGGTCTCTGGGAACATGGCTCCCTATTCTGAGGTGAACTGACTGACCAAGGGTCATATTATCAGTATGTGATTCATGTGGTACCTGAACTCACGTCTTCCTGACCATGAGGCTGCCTCTCTATCCACTCAGTCAGATTTTAGACCATTTATGTCAAACTCCAATAGAAACAAGGGTCACCAGTCCCCACTGGTACATTAGGATCAATATATACAGCATACTGACTGAGTTTTAAAATGTAATATTATCTGTGTTTTATGATATTTTGATTTATTTTGTTAGGTTTCCCAGATAGGTTTTAATCTGGTTCAGCTGCACTTGGGAGTGTTGGGGTCTGACATACAGAAAGCTCTGTGCTTGATACCTGGCTTAGATCATTCTTGAGGTCTTTTTCAGGGTTCACAGGATATTCACAGGATATTTTTCGATCTGACATTTTGTGCTCTAAGGGTCCTCCCAGATCTGATATTCTACATCCCATGTCCCAGCTATTTCCAAGCTTTGCCTCATGCACCCTGGCCCTAATATGCCATCTGCAGGCTCCTCTTTCTACTAGAACCCAGGGTTTATGGGCACTATCATGGTTGGCGGTAATGATGTTCCCTTATCTTGCATGGACCAGGCTTCTACATGACATCCATTTTCAAACCGTCCTCCACTAAAAAGCTCCCTTTTATGTTTTGTACTCTCGCATAAGAATATAAGCTAGTTGAGGATCTCAATGCTTACTATGGTACCTAACACAGACTATGGTACCTAACACAATGTTTTTCATTAATTATATAAATTATATAAAATTATATAAATACCCTAAATTATATAATTATATAAAAATCCTAAGTTCTAACATTTTATGTTCCATCTAGGTCTGACAATATATGTCAGGGCTCTTTCTAGTTCTCCAATTCTATGTTCTAACAATTTAATATGTTGTCATTAATCATTCATTAAGATTCTATGTGCTAACACTTTAAATTGTGAAGCCTCTCTACTTCTAATAATCTATATCCTAAGGTCACTTAGTGGATACAGTAACATGTCCAACAGAGCACATTCAGAAATATTCTAGTTCCAGTTTTCAGGGATCTAACTTCCTAACATTATATAATCTCTTTCAAGTTCAATGTTCTTCTACATTCTTTGTTTTAAGTTCCCTTATCATCTCTAGCATCTTATGCCCATGTCTAGCACTGTAATAATCCCTTCAAAAGTGAACAAAACTCTGAGAATTTGGAGAGGTAAATAGAGGAAGCATTCAGCCAAGCCATATTTCCAAAAGCCAGCACCATTCCCAAGTTTTGCCTTGGGCTGAACGTATATAATTCCAACCACTCTCTGAAGGATATAATCTGGGTGAGCCCATGTCAATAGCACTAACACAAGTCATCATTAATAACAAGACAGATAGCCCAGGATGACGAGGCATTTCATGTCCGATATGTATCATGTCTAATACACTTAAAGTCATTCGTGAGTATAATTGATGGGTTTTTTATTCCTGGCTTCATTTGGAAACATGTAAAAATGTCTCCAGAGACCCCTGTGAGTTAGAAACAATAAAAATAATTAAATTAAATTAAATATCCTCTTAATTAAAGAGGATAATTGGACTCTGTGTTATGTCCAGCATTCAACCCTGCCAAAAGAACTGGAATGAAGAAACATCTCTTGAACCCTACAATGTAAAAACTCATCTGGTATCAATGAGTAAAAATCTTTATAGTTAGGACAAATATAATTTATATTAAAGAGGAAATGTCCCAAGTCCTCCTATAGGTGACATGAACAGCAAACATTTATCTGTTAAAAGATAAGATCTGGTGAATTTCATTTTCTCTTAATCTCAACTAGAAATGTCCCTCAGGGCTGAAGTTCCAATAAACTAAATATTTTACAACATCATAGCTTGAGAGGTAGGTAGGACCTTAAGAATTCAAGCCCAGACGTTCCTTCATACAGAAGAGGGTGCCAAGGCTTGGAGAGGAGAAAGGTATAAAGGTAAGAAGTGACTGAGCTAAAATTCAAACACCCAATGGTTCCTCAATTTACACAGTTGTATACTCTCAGAGACAGAAGGGACCTCTAGGGTCATCTGGTCCAAAGTACATTCAAACAGGAATCCTCTGGATACATAATCATCCATCCACTGGTAAAACTGCTGTAATTCTCCAGGAGAAAATGTCATCTATCCCTTTGTACCCAGTGAGCATGACAATTCAACTTTGGAAAAGTGCTTTGAGGTTTACAAATCACCTTTCAACAACCACCCTGAGAGATGGCCGGCTCTGCTATTAATTTGCCATGTAATATTGAGCACGCCTAAGGCTTGTGGGAGAAGAAGGACGTGAGACAGCATCAGGGTTCTTTCCAGCTCTGACCTTCTCTGGTTCTTGCTTCTTTACTACTCTGTGACCTCAGGGAAAGTCACCTGACAGTTTTAGAGTCTCTTTATTCATCAGTAAAATAAGATACTTAAACTTAGATTTCACAAATCTGCTGTTAGGATTGAACAAGTCAAGCAAGGCATTTGAAGGGTTATCTAACAGGGTTACTCAAACAGGCTAGTGGATAGTGCAGTACTGAGTGCTGGATTTGGAGTCAGGAAGACCAGACTTCAAATCCTGCTTTATAGACACTTACTGACTGCATATCTGGGCAAATCATTTAACTTCTCTAGTTCTCAGTTTTCTCATTTGTAAAATGAAGTAGGAATGGAACTGCTTTTCAGCACAAAATCTTGAATCCTATGATCATTGCTTTGAGAGTTCTCACAAAAGTTGAAGACTGCAATCAACACATGTTTAACCATCATGGGTACCTCTTGGCCCAGATCCTACCACAAGTGCCCTACCCAAAGACAGAAGTCTTTGTTACTTTCTCCTAACATTCAAGAACTCCAGAGGAGCCCTTGGGTGGTCTGTCATTTCACCCATTGTGGTGAATTCAGGAATGGGGGGTGTTGTGCTATGTTGATGGGAACTGTTTGTGTTAATGGGCTAGGCTCCTAGTCTAGCTAATTTTAACACAGAGAAGTTATGGCAGCTAGGTCATTGCAATTGGGAAAGGCTTTGAGCACAAACCAAGGGATGACATGCATGTCTATCAGCCAAGGCTATGGTCCCAATAGGTGCAGAAGGGCACAATACCATAAGGTTGACCACAAGAGGATATCTCTTTTTGACCACAATTAAATTATGAACTATCAATTAAGACCCAGGGAGGGTTTGATGTATATCCATGCAATGAGAATGACTCCCTACAACATGCATGCCATGAGATCATCCACCATTTGTTTGATGACCTCCAGAGAGAGGCAGCCTCATGCAACAAATACAGCACTGGACTTGGAATCTGGAAGACCTAATTTCAAATCCCACCACAGACACTTAATAGCTGTGTAACCTTGGACAAAAGGTTTACTGCCTGTGTTTACTATTAAATGAGTAGGGTGGTCTTTGTGGCTTCTCAGATCCCTCTAGAGACCAACAGACATTGAAATCACTCATCTCTGAAGCATTGAAGCATGAATCCACAATGGTTTCTGATGTGAATGACACGTAACAATCCTTCTTCAACTAATATGCCTCGAGCTCATCTTTATGAAGTTGCTCTGCCCTAGAACATAAATTCAGAGTGTAGAACACAACAGAAAAACAGGATATGTAGGCAAAGAGCTCAAAGAACCATGGCACTGGAGTGACCTCTTAAGCCATCTTGCCCAATTTGTACCTAACCAAGAATCTCCCCTACAAACAACACAGCCTCTACTTGAATCCCTTACTTCATGTCAGACTTATCACTACATCTTTATCCAACAGTGTACTGTCTGGTTACACAAAACTGAATAACCAAAGATCAATAAGAAATCCTGAAATTTCCCTTATCTTAACTGATATGCTTTTCCTGACATCCCTGCCACTGAGTTAATCAACCTCCCAGAAGCACTCTGTCTCCCAGAAAGACATTCAAACAAATGGAATGTCAGAAAAGGCAGAATCCTTAGAACATAAAAACATCAGAGCTCGGAAGAACCTTAAAGTACAGGAAGTGAGAGATGGGTGAGACCTTACAATATAGCAGAATATAGGAGGCCAGGGTTTAGAAAGACCTTGAAACAAAAAATGTCAGAGATGGGAAGAGCTTTAGAACACTGCATATCAGGACTGGAAAAGACCTCAGAACATAAAATGTTACTTCTGCAAGGACCCTAAGGGAACAGAATATTAGAGAAGGCAAGGACTTTTAAATACTGAATGTGAGAGCAGGAAGAGACATTAAAACATTGAGAATATAAGGGACCATAGCTTAGTAGGGTCCTAACCCCAACACTTACTAACTGTGTGACCTTACACAAGTCACTTCATTTCTCTGAGCCTTAGTTTTTTTTTTCTACAAAATGTGGGCCCTACCTCATTTATATAAGGTTGTTGAAAGGACACATATTAATACATATATGAATGTGTACACTCCTCCCATCTAAGGAGGGAGACAATAGAGTCCACAGTAGGTCTAGATCAAGGCCAATCTACCAGTTCTATGAAATCAGGCCATCTGAAAAGGAGGAACGATCCACTTGGCCAACATTTGCTTTCAGCTCAGCTGTTCTTAACACCAGCTGTTCAGAATCAGGAGAAAGGCGCCAGTACTGACAACACAGAATCACCCCATTCTATATTCATCCCCACCAACTACAAATCTAATTTCAGGGAGAGAGGCGGGGAGGTGGGGGAGGCCTAAAATTGAATATCTTCTCCTATTTATAGTCAAAGGCATATTTCCTAAGAAAGTGCTTTGTAAGCCGATGGTTCCTCTTTCCATCATGGTTTTTTCCTTTCACAGTTTAGTTCCTGGGTTTATTTTTTCCTCTAATACACACACACACACACACACACACACACACACACACACACACACGCCTCAGTAGTTGACCATTGCTGAAGAGATGGTGATGATTTGCTGTAGTTGATAAGAGTACTGAACTTGGAGTCAGGAAACCTTGGGTTCAACTTCCATCTTTGGAAATAATCCAGGGCAACCTCTCTGAGTTCTTCATCTGGAAAATGAAATAGTTGAACCAGAGGGTCTTTAAGGTTCCTGTAATGATGCTAACTCTAGGTGACGTTCACATAGCACGTTTGATCTTGTATTTAATATAATCAACAAGAATTAACTGCCTGTTCTACGCCACATTCTGGGGATATGAAGACAAACTCTAGGTAATCCTTGCCTTCAAGAAAACATTCAATTAGGAGGAACGAATTCACAAAAGAGTAAACAAGAAAATCTAAACAATCCAAAAAAGCCAATATAACATGCAAAAGTAATTAAAATATTTTAAAACACAATAAAAATATAGTACACAAAATAAATGCAAAGCAATTGGGGAGGAGCAGCTATAACCAGGACATCAGGTTTTTTTTTGGTCTAATCACAGCATATGGCATATGCTTAATAATTTTTTTTCATTCACTTTTCATTATTTCATTCAAGTCATCCCCATACTCTGCCAAGATATACTGAAGCCTAGATTTGTACAGATGGATGGATAGATGGATGAACAAAGCCTTTATTAAGCACTTACTATGTGACAAATATGGACAGTTTAGTGGCACAGTATATAGAATGCTAGGCCTGAAGTCAGGAAGACTTATCTTCCTAAGTTCAAATCTAGCCTCAGACACTTAACTAGCTGTGTGACCCGGAGCAAGTCACTTAACTCTGCTTCACTTTCTCATTTGTAAAATGAGCTGGAGAAGGAAATGGCAAACCACTCTAGTATCTGTCAAGGAAACTTCAAATGAGTCCAAAGAGTGGAACATAAATGAAATGACTGAACAAATGTGCCAAGCACTGAGGATATATATGGAAAAATACAATGGCCCTTGCTCTCAGGGTACCCTCCTTCCCATGGTAGGGACAACATGTATTGAACATGTTCACAATCACCTCCAAGGTGTTTGTAATATACACATTTAGCCTCCTGGGTGGGAGCTTGAGGCTGAAAGGAACCTACAGCATAGAGATCTCTGAAGGAGCAGGAGTTGGGAGTAGCTCCTTTAGCCCAGTGGCTACTTGAATGACAGAAGGAACTTGGCATTAAGAACTATGGTACTCCAAAGGCCCATAATATCCCAAGATCCCCAGATCAATCAAAATAAGCACAGTCTGGTAGCTGAGTCATCTAAGAAAGCACCAAGAAAGTTGGAAGATAAAAAGCTGACCTTGGAGCTGGGAAGACCTGTCTCAAGTTTCACCTCCACCCCGTACTGACTGTGTGACCCTAGACAAGTCAACTAACTTCTCAATTATCTAAGCAAATTATTAAGACTAGAACTTATAGGAAAGGTGCTGTTTCTGACCTGGTACAGGGTGGTTTTATTCATATCAAGAAATTCCTCATAGTCATTCAGTCCACATCTAGTCTCTGCCTCTGATCAAGATGCTAGTGTAAACTCCTTGCCCTGTGCCAATCAAAAATATACTTCTCTGTGGAGCCCTTGTTGGATTCGTGACTCTGCTTGCCTTGAGTACCACCCCTTGGCTAATCAATGCACTACACAATTGCTGTCTTACAGAACAAATCTAACCATATCTCTCACAGTTCAAAAAACCTCAGTGGCTCTCTATGACCTTTGGGATCAAATACAAAACTCCTTATTTGGTATTGCCTGTCATAACCTAGCTCCAACCTCCTTTGCCAATCTTACTGTACATTATTGATATGAGGCTGGAAGGAATAGAGAAGCAGGTGATCAGGATGGTGCAATACTCTGAGCCCACATTAGATGAAAATGACTTGAGGGACATTCATCTTAGAGAAGAAATAAGGTAAGGAAGCGTAATAACTACGTTGAATGGTTGAAGGGAAAACAATACACTTATTCTTCTTGGTCCCACAGTGCAGAACTAGGCACAATGGGTGGCAGCTGAAAAGACACAGTATTGGGCTATAGATTAAAAAAACACACACACACACACAACTTCCTAACAGAATTCTCCCAAAGTGGAAGGAGCTGCCTAGGGAAGTAGCACCCTGCCCCCATCCCCAATGGACATTCATAGGACCATGGAATGGACCTTAGTGCCTCTGAGTCCAATCTACTCATTTTACAGATGAAGAAATTGAGTCAATGGAGGTTAAATGACTAACTCAGGGTCACAAAGCTATTAAGTTTCTAAGGGTAGTATCTGAATCTTGGTTTTCCTGACTCCAGTCCTTGGGGCACTTGTTGGATACATTCCAGAAGACATGTCTGATTTGGAATGGACTGCATTCCCTTCCAACTCCAAGATTCTTTAACTCCTCTGAAGCATGGGTATATGAGAGTAAGGAAAATATCATGGGCCTAGGGTCAAAAGTTACTTTCAGTCCCACCTTCTTCTAGGTGAAATACATGCAAACACTGCTGGTGGCTTCCTTGTCCCTGACAATCTGCAAGGATTCTTTCCACACACCCCCACCCCCAGTTCCCATCCTGGTGCCAGCGGGTTTTCTTTAAAGACTTGATTTCCCTCCATAATTATAAGATTGCTTCCCAGCCTGGGAAATTCAAGCCCACAAACATGTTACAAATGTGTTGCCTTCCATTTTTTCATTATTCTTAATTAGCTACTAAAATACAATCCACCTCCAGAATGTGGCGGCTAAAAGGGAATATTGGTGAAATGTGATTTTCATTTCACACATAACAGTCTATAAGCATCAACTCACTTAAACACATCAATGCAGCTATTGTGAGAGCAGGTCCCCACAGCAGTGTCTGGTAACTTGAATCAGAATCTATCCACAAGAATCTAGACCCCAATTTGCTTCTCTGCCCCTAAAAGGCTGTAGGACCCTACTCCAATCACAGCACCAATCTGAGTCTGAGTTTGCCCGTAAAACAAGCAAATGAACAAAAAAGGAGGGCTTGCCCTTCTAAGGTCCCTTCCAATTTTGGCATTCCTGGGACTCTGGGTAGTTGACAATCCCAGAGGAAAAAAAGGCAACCTTAGTTTAGCTTGCACTGTGTGCAGAAGAAAATGAATAGGATAAGAAAGCACCAGCTTGGACACATTGGCCAAACATCTGAAATTCAAACACTCCCTTCATCCACCCACCTTTGACAATTTCCCCACGGATATCCCAAAAGATTAATTGAACTCCAATGGTCCTGACTTTCACATAATATTAGTGGCTTTGTTAACATCACAAATGTTAAGACTTTACTCCAGTTCTGTATTAAATATGTGGCAGTAGATACATATATGAGCATATGTGTGTAGCTACATATAAGTCGTGTGTGTGTGTGTGTGTGTGTGTGTGTGTGTGTGTGTGTGGAGGAGGGTTGGCTATAATGGATACAGGACCAGACTTCAAGTTAGAAATTTGGCTGACTTCAACTAAAGACAGTATGGTACAATGGAAAGAGCACTATTCCTGGAATCCAAAGTCATGAGTTCAAATCCTGGCTCTGTCAATTGCTATCTTTATGACCTTGAGCAATCCAGTTTCCTTCTCTGGGACTCAGTTACCTCATTTGTAAAACAAGAGGGTTGGACTATTAGGTCCCTTTCTGCTCTATGATCCCATGTCTGACATTTACAAGCCTTACATGATGTCATTAGCCCCCACTCATGTGTAAGGAGATGCCAAACAAAATGAGATGATGACTCATCAGAGAGGCTTGTAGAGTGTGCTCTTACCAAGGTGCAGGTGGGAGCTGAATTCCTTTGTGATTTCCTTCCAGCACAAGTATGCTGGGGTCACTGCGGAGCTCAGAGAATTTGGATAGATAAATGCTGAGATGTATTTGCACTCCTACCTTCTGCTAGGTGAGGTATATGCAAACATCACTAGCTGCTGGGGGATTCTGGTATCATAGAATTAGAGCTGAAAGAGATCTAAAAGTTCACGTAATCCAACCTCTTTCATTTCACAGGGATGTAAAGTGAACACTTGCCCAAATGTTGCACAGGTAGCAAGTGAAAGAGCTAAGATTTCAACTCAAGTCCTCTGACTATAAAGTCAGTACTCAACTCAGTTTCCCCTTACTTGCATGAGGCTTATTATCACATGTATGGCAGTACTTTGCCAACTTCAAAGCACTATTTAAAGACCAGTTATTATGCAGGAAGACAGTGTAGTGTGATGACTCAGGCACTAGACACGTACAGCTAGATTCTATTTGCAGTGGTGCCCCTTTCTGCCTGTGTGACCTTGGGCCATTTACTTTCCCTCTCTGGGCAGCAGTTTCTGCCTCTATAAAATGAGGGGGTTGGTCTCAGTCATAACTGAATCCTTTCTAGTCCTAAAATATTTATGATTTGAATTGGAAAGCCTTTTAAGGACACTGCAATCTTCCTAAAGCACTCTGTCCTGACCTAGAAATCCACTGTACCCTGTAAATGTTTTTATACATACCTTTTAAAATTCATGCCACCACTAGGAAAAGTGGTAGACTAAGTTATATATCTGAAATCAGAAAAAAGGTGCTTTCAGATAACATTCGACTTTGGCTGGCTATAAATCTGGGGACCAGGTTTTCTGCAACGGATGAAAGAGTAGGGCCATCACTCTAAGGAGAATGCCAGAGCCAAAGGTAAGCTCTAGTTTGCGGGGACAAAAAGCATCTGCCAAATCAATTTTGCTTCTTGGTTCAATAAAGTCTGCATCTGTGCACACCCAGGCAAGTGTCCTTATGTACACACAGTGTACACACACACACACACACACACACACACACACACACACTTTGTGGTTTGGAAACCACATTTGAGGCACTGAATCTACACTCCTGAAACCATAGCTCACATGGCCTCTTCACTAAGTTACTTTCCATACTCAGTATTCCCAATCAGCTCAAAGTCAAGCCATTATAGGAGAGAAGTAGCAAAATCATGTCTCTGTTAAAGCTGGAAGGAACCTCCCACAAATACGCATAGTGTCAGAGGGAAGTGTGGGCACACATGGAGATAGCATTGATGAGGAGATACATATCAAGGACATACATGGTCCAGGCAACTTTACTCCTCAGGCATTACAGAGATCCATTGTATGTTCTCTGTTGGATTCAGCATCTCTTACTAGGTGAGGTGTTTCATTAAAATGTTGATTGGAAAAGAGGAGAGAGCGATCCCCTCCCATCACCCCACTGGAATGCAGAAGAAGGAAAAGATGATGAGGAATTCCCTCCCTCTCAAGAACTGACCTCTTTTTCCATAGAAAACACTTTTCTCAATTACCAGGGATGAATCTCTTTTAACTCTAGAAATTACCACCTAAGTATGACAAAGATAATTGCCCTGAACTGGCTCCTAATAGAATGTTTTGGCTGGAAATGAGGGTGATTAAGAGGTGACTTTTAGAGCTCAAAAGAGGAATGGCTGATCTCTCAGTCAGTCAATGACCAGCAGCCTTGTCATTCTAGAAAACTGATGGAGGAGGATCTTCATATCTCTTAAAGGTGTGACTATGTGTGAACCTTTCTTTATCTTTCCTTTATGAACTGTGAATGGAAGGGAGCTCTCAGCGGCACCAGCCATTCAAGGTCTCACACCCTTTAAAAACTGAGACAATAGCCCCTTAAAGCACACAAACTTCCCACCTCTTTGTCTAGGATACCTGGAGGACTTTATTGATCTGCAGTCCCATGATCATCCCCCTCCCCATATATGTGATAGACTTTAGCTCACGCTGAATCAAGGGTCATTCACTTTCTCTCATAGGGCTCTCAATGCACTTGGTTCCAATTTTTCAAAACAAAGATGTGAAGGCAGGAGAAATCCCATCTCTTACATGTTCTGTGTAAACCTGGACAAACCATTTATTGTCTTGGAGCCTCAGTTTCTTGTCCCGTAAAACCAGGATAACAATGCCTGGCTCCCAGGGCTGTTGTCAGACACGAATGAGATAACGCATATAAACGGACTTGATAAATGTAAAGCACTGTATCAATGCCAGCTAATGCTAGTGCTTGAAGAGATTTTTGGTCCAGACTGAGATATATTAGTAATGGGGATTCCTGAAGAGGAAACACCCTCTACCAGGTTAGGGGCCAGTTAACAAAAATAACAAATAAAGCAAACAACTATATAGTGCTTTAACGTTCACAAAGTACTTTATATTTGTTAACTCATTTGATCCTCATGACAACACTGTGAAATAAAGTGCTACTATTATTTCCATTTTACAGATGGAGATGCTGACACACACGTGCCTAGGGTCATGCAGCTACTAAGTGTCTGAGGCTAAAACCGAACTCAGGTCTTACATCTCCAAGTCCTGAACTCTATCCCCTGTGCCACCTAAATTTTCCTTTGTGTGTGCAAGACAAGACTTGAACTCAGGTATTCCTAACTCCAATATACCACAGTGATATTCCTCATCACTATCATCAAGTTGTAAGACATTTGAACCAAAACACCACAAAGACCTAGAGAAGGTAGTGGGACTTGGTCAAGGTCACACAAATAAATCCACTGGGAAGACTACTCAGGTCTCCTGTGTCAAAACTGTGAATCTTTCTACTACATGATGATTTTTCCCCCATCGAACTTCATAGATTTAGAATTAAAAAGAACCTAAGTCCATCTGGTCCAATTTCTTCCTTTTAAAAGGCAGACAACTCAAATTCATGGAGAATAAATGACCCATCCAAGGTCACACAGGTGATAAATGTTGGACAAGGCATTGAAACCTACCAGGTCTTCAGACCCAAGGAAGTGGAAGAACAAGATGGACATCCTAGATCATATTGCAATCAATGCACAAATTGTCTCAAATGCACAATGCAGAAATGTCTCAAAGAAGCTAATTCGGTATAAGGAGATGTAGCCCAGGAGACCAGCCAGGGTCTACTTCTGGAAAGAAATTCAGGTCAAACCACCAGAATGTCATAGGTAAAGAGGAATCTCATCAATGTGCCCTGAAGAGTCAGACATCTTTGCAGGACATGGGAGCAAACCCCACTGTTTGTTTCATGTTACTGTCAGCAGCTCTGTTCCAAATTTAGATAATGCAAAGGTTCTTTGTTGGAATCATAAAACATGAGATCTGAAAACATGGAATTAGAATATAAAGGATAAGAGCTGAAAGAATCATTACAACATGGAAGGTTATGACAGGAAGAAACTTCTAAATGTAGAATATTAGAGCAAAGAGTGTTAGGGATGTGGTACTGCGGAAAAAGGAGTTGATTTGGAATTAACGGGCCTGAGTTGACATCCCAAATTTGCCATTTGTGACTTTGGCAAGTCACTTTCTATGGACCTAACTTTCCTCTTCTTTAAAATGAGAAGGTTGGGCTAGATGACCTTTAGGATCCCATCCATGTCTAAATCTATGATCTTTTGAATGTGGAACCTAGAATGTTAGAGCAGAAATAGATCTTAGAACGTTAGGTTGGGAAGGGACATTGAGGTCTTGTATTATAAAATGGCCATCCATGCTTTTATACCTACGTAGTGACGAAGACAAGCGTTTCAGATTCCAATCACAGGCCAGAATTTATTTTACCACACTAAGGTACTGAACCATCACCGTTTCTAAAAGTCAACATTCCGTACATCAGAGATGAATGGTGGTGATCCAGCAATGTTTATGAGTACTCCTATAAAGTCCCAGAAATTCTGATCTCAGAGATAAACCAGATTCCCTACTCTTAGGATTTACAGAGACAGCTGGTGGCTACAGTGGATAGTGCTTCAGGTCTGGTGGCAAGAAGATCTTGCCTCAAACACTTACTAGCTATGTGATCCTGGATAAGTCACTTCAGCTCTGCTTACCTCAGTTTTCTCATGTGTAAAAATGAAGACAACAATATCTCCTATTTCCCTGGGTTGTTGTGAGTATCAATCGAATAACTTAGCACAGTACTTGGCACATAGTAAGGGTTATATAAATGTTAACTCTTTACTGTTGTTGTTGTTAAATAAGGACTTTAGCTAACACCTTGCCAATCATTTTATTTTTCAAGTGAGGAAACTAAGATCCAGAAATGAATGGGCTTATGCAGGATAAGAAGACAAGGTTGCTACAGAACAAAGAACTTAGGATTTGGAGCTAGTGAACCCAAGTTTGAATTTCAGTTCTGTAACTTCATACATCTGAGACTCCTAGCTTCAAACATACCTCGCAGCTCCAAATCTAGGATTCGATGATCCCACATAAGTAGCCAGGCTAGATCCTCTACCTCCAAAGCCCCATTTATTCTCCATTACACCATTCTGCCTCTCCAATGGTCTCCCATATTTTAAAGGAGGAAACTGAGGCTTAGGACCAGTAACTTGTCCAAGGTCACAAGTCACAGCAAGCATGCTAATAGAATCATTTACCTCCAGCTGTTGGCTCCTTTGCACTTTTCCTAATTTCTTCCTATGGAGGATAGTAAAGAACAGAAATCCAAAGAAGAATCAGCCCCAAACATGAATAGGAACATGGGAAAGTATTATGGCACAATGGAAAGACTTCTGGGGTTGGAATCAAAAGATGGAGTTTCAAATCCAGCTCGGCCATGTCTTCTTCCTAACCTGGGGCAGATGTTACTTGGCTTCTCCTCTGGAAAATGAGGGTGTTGGTCTAAATTACCTTTAAGGTCCCATCCTGCACAAATATCTATGATCAGAAGTCTTTTCATGAGTTTCTGCATTCACTATTTCTTACAACCCGGTCGTGGGGTCCTTGAGATCCCTCCCAGCTCCAAACCTGTGATTCTCTGATTACTTCCAAGTCCACAAGCATTTGTAAGCACTTATCCTAAGCTAGGTGCTGTCCTAAGGGATGGGACACAAAGGAAGGCAAAAACACAATCTCTGTCTTCAAGGAGTTTGCATCCAGATAAGAGAAACAAGACGTAAGCACGTTAGAAGGTACGGGATAGATGAAGAACAAGTGAAAGGATATGATGAGTGCTCATCCATTTTCCACTTCCAACCAAGGGAAAATCTGATAAGAAATACATATATAGATATATAGATATATATATATATATAGATATATATATATACATATATATATGTGTGTGTATATATGTATGTGTATACACATACATATATGTACATGTGTCTATATGCCTCATATATGCATACATACACATGTGTGGCATACATATGTACAAATATACATACTTGTGTGTATATGTCTGTATGTATACATACATATATATGTAATATGTAACCTTGATTTTCAAGGAAATGCTAAATATTTACAATGCACAAGGTACTTCCTGACCTTAGTAAGGAATCTGGGAAATTCACAAATGATGGGCATTTCTCCCTCCAACTCCTACACCTGGTTATTCATAAAGCAAGGGAGCCATAACCCTGTTAATAAGACTGGACACCAACCAATCACCCAAAAACTCATCTCCAGAGCGTCGCCTGTTTCCAGAGTCACCTCTCTTTGTGTTGGGCATGTCTTTTTCAGACAATCAAGGCTTGGGTTATAATTCTGCCCTTGGGAGCTGGAATATTTAGAAACACAGGAAGGCACTGCTGGTGACGGAGGATCTGTCAGTGATGTTTATAATAGAAGTATCTAATAAGATCTGGTCTGACCTCCAGCTGACTTTTTCACTGCAAGTCCCATAAAAGGCTTCATGCAAACTCGGTCTTCAAGGAAGCCCAGAACAGTTCTTTATCTTGTCTGAAATGCCCACCAAATGTCATTTTGCTTTCAGAATGACTAGGTACACTCTCTGTGTGTACAGTAGATTATCTTGTAGTAATATGATACTGTCCTCAAAAACTATTTCTACTCACACAGATGACCTTTCCAACTAATATATACACTGCTTCGTGCTTCAGTTACAAGAAATGCACGACCTCCTTTCCCCTTGTGTTCCTACCTTAAAGAAATAAATCACAACATTGACTGATTGAAATACTTAACTGCCAGTCAAATCACTCCATCCCTCCATACTTTCTGGTCAGCATGAGTGACCCTCCGTGATACTGAGTAGTGATTAAATTTTAACAACACATAGTCCCCCGGAGAACTAAGCCAAGTGAGCAGTTATGACAAACAACGGCTTGAACTGGGGAGTGATTTGCTCCTGAGCATGTGGTGCATGTGTGAGTACATCAATTGAATATATATGCATAAATATATATATATACATGGATATGCATAGCCATATATATGTATGTGTATATGCATTCTGAATATATAGACATAGATATGTATCACATGTAAATGAGAGAGGTAGACAGACACAGGGATCGGATGTTAAAAAGAAAGCAGTGACTAGAAGCTAGCAAATTAGCCTCAGAACTAAAGAAGGCCTGGGTTCAAATTCCAACTGATACATTTTGGCTGTGAGACCTTTGAGCAAGTTGTTCCGTCCCTTAGTGCCCTATGTAACTCTATGCTGATATGTTGCAGAGAAGGTGCTGACCCACAGTGGCAGAGAGGCCATGGCACTCACAAGAACTGAGTTCAAGTCTTATCTCAGTCACATTTTAGTTGTATGATGATGGCCAAGTTACTTTACCTCTTAATGTGCCAGGTAACTTTTTAAAACTATAGGTTAGGCACTGGTAGAAAATTCCACACTGGGAGTTCCCCCCACCCCCAAGATCTAGGTTATAACCTTTTCTTCTCAAAACGAACAGCTCTGGAGTAAAAGGACCTGAATTCAAATCCTACCTTGGCCATTGGCTATCTGGATGAGTTTGAGCATGAAAAGTCACCCCTTTGGGTCTTAGTATCTTTCTGTGTAAAATTAGGAGACTGGACTACATGGCCTTTAGGTTTCCCTTCTTTTAAATCTATGACTCTAGGATCTAACCACATATTAGAGAGTGTGATATAAAAGAAGTAGTCTTAAGCAATAACAACATAGCACTTTGGGGCTTCCAGTGAGCTTCTTATATGTTATTTCAATTCAACTAATAAATCAATAAACATTTAGTAAGCGCATACTATGGATAAGATACCCCTGTGCCAAGCACTGGAGAAACATGAGGTAGGTACAAAGGTAGCATAATACTCTATTTTACGTATGATGAAACTGGGGCCCAGAGATGTAAAGCTACTTGTCTACAGACACACAGCTAATGAATGTGTTCTTATTACTCATTTGACTTTAATAAGTCACTTCACTCTTCTCAGCCTCAGTTTCCTCATTTATAATGAGCTGATTAAACTAGGTTGTCCCTAAATTCCCCTCCATTTTTCAGTGTGTGAGTCTACTGCCCCACCTTAGGTAAGTCACTTTGTCTCTCTCAGCTTTCAGGTTTCTTATCCAAAAAAAAGAAATAATTACCAGATCTGTGCTGGAGAGGCAATATGGTGAGTAGGTAGAGAATTAGCTTCAGAGTGAGGAAAGAATAGGTTCAAGTTTTGCCTCTGACATGTAGACTAGTTCTGTAACCCTGGGCAAGCGATTTCACCTGTGAGCATCTCTAGGCATCTGTCTGTTGCAGAACAAACAGGTGTATATCTGCCTTGGTGTAGGGATCTTCCTCATTAAGAATCCCCTACATCAATGGATTCACAAATACAGCCCCCTTCCAAAAACCCATCATCTACCCCAGCATTTTAAGGGGGCTGTAGCTGTAGGTGTTAGGTCACCATTATCAGGGAGCTCCCAGTGAAAACAGCTCCCAGTGAAGTCCAACCCAACCCCTCCCCACAGTGAGAATCACCATGGCAAAAACCCAGTATTGATATAATGGGTTAAAGTTTATCAAGCATTAAGTGTATATCTATGTGTGTGTGTGTGTATATATAATACACACACACACACACACATATATATATATATATATGTATATCGTACATAAACACATATATAGAGTCACATACATATATATATATATAGCTTGTATACATATAAACACACGTATAAACTCATTTGATCTTGACCACAAACCTGGGAGATAGTTGTTTTCATTATCCCCATTTTACAGAGAAGGACTTACCCACGGTCACCCATTCATTTAGCGCCTGATTTGCACTCGATTTTAAATTCTATTGGTATTTATATGATAGGGAACACATGACAGGTCCTACTGTCCATAGATGCAAGGAACAGGGTTTGTAAACTGTGAAACACTGTATAAGAATGTGATAAGAGCATTATTGAAAAGTGAAAAGGATTTAGGCTCCCAGTCTATCTGCCTTCAAATTGCCCCTGCACCATTTTTATTAGATAAGATCTACTGTTTCTGCATCTGAAAATGACTTCCTGAATCCATTAGCAGGAGTGGGAGAAAAGCACTCATCGGCAAACACTGTGGCACACGCAGAATAAATCCGGGAGATTGGGTAACCCTCTACTCGCGTCCCCTGGAACGCACTTCAAGAACATAATCGCTACTTTCCTATAAAATTCAAGTTCATCTTTTTTCATTACAAATTATACGTTGGAGGCCTGATTCTGAAATACATATCAGAAAGTACTTAAGGGATTATTAAAGAATGAAGAGAATTTTCCCAACCTGATTTCAGTTCCCTTTGGGAAGAAGCTCCCTCCCGTAGGAGATAAAGAGAAATGTACATTTATTAAAAAATGGAAAAAATTAAAAAGTCAACCATGACCCTGGAGAGAGGAAAAGTCTTCCAGGAAGGAGGACCCATCAAAATGGCCTTTATCTAAATCTGTTCCTGTTTACTGAGAGGGGCAATTTGATCCAGATCGTTACAGGGTAAAATAAATACGTGTCCATGATTATTTAAAGATTATCCATTTCAAAGGGCTTAAATAGCACACAGAATAACCAGAAGAAACAATGAATGATCTGGAGATTCTTACTCAAATCTCTCATGGTGTCTTGGTCGGGTATCTCTTAAGGGTTTATTCCACTTCATCTTGAAGCTCAGTTGTCTGGGTTTTAATGTCTAGGAGGGCTATGATAGAGGGGAAAGGGAGAGACTTGATTTGGAAGGAGAGGCTCTGGGTTCAATTCTGTTTCTGCCATTTACTACTTGGATGACTTTGGGCAAGCCACTGAATCTCTCGAGAATTTTTCTCATCTATAAAATGAGGGGATCAGACTAGAGAGCCTTGGAGGTCCTTTCCAACTCAAGTCTATGATCCTACCCCATTTTAAATGCCCTGAGGGCAGGGACTATACCAACTACGACTATATATACATATATTTATTATATATGTATATATAATATAGTATATATATACCTACTATATAGTTTGCATGTAATATATAACTATATATATAATTATAGCTATATGGAGCTGCATATATATAGTTTTATAGCTTTATATATTTATAGTTATATATAACTTTATATACAGCTATATGGTTATATCTATACATGTAGTAATATACTCATATACAGCTAGTTATATAGTTCTACAGAGTTTTATATATAATGTTACATATTATATGTTATACAGTTACGTAAAATTTGGTGATCCAGCACTTTGTAGAGTTCCTGGTGCCTGATAGCTGCTTAATTAATGTTTCTTGGTTGATATATTGATTTATAGAGGTGGCTAGGTGGTGCAGGGCTTAGGAGTTGAGAAGTGAAATTTTTGCCTCAGGCCACTATTACTGTGTGATCCTGGGCAAGTCGCTTAGCCTTAGTTTCCTCAGCTGTAAAATGGGGGTGATAATTACACCTTCCTCCCAGTATTGTTATGAGAGGACGTTTGTAAAGTCATCAGCACTTTATGTCGTCCATAGCAGGTGCTATATAAATGCTGGCTGCTATTATCATAGGTACTGTATCCATTTTGTCTCTCTTTTCAGCACCACCCACAGAACCTTGCATAGTAGAAGCTGATTTGGGCTCATTCTAATAGAATTTCTGTAACAACCACAACTAAGAACAGAATGTAGGGTTCCTGAATTAGCAATGGTTTCCCAAAGTGGGGAGGTCTTAAAGAAGACGCTGGGCGACCATTTGTCAAAAATGCCAGGGACGGAAGTCATGTGGACAGGAGTGCTGGGGATGCAAGGCCAATCGCGCTTGGCTGGTCCGTGGCCAAGTTTAGGCAGACGTACGGCATACGTGCATTTAATGCTGGCTTTCTTATTTTTACATGCGAGTCAATGAACTGGAGTGAAGTTGACTCTACTGCACAAACTTGCTAAGTAGTTACTCTGAGGAAGAAGAATGTATGCCAAGAGCCTTTATTATAGGGGCCTCAAAAGAAGAAGTGATAAGATGCCACAGCAGACTCTAAGCAGTGCTGACCCCTGCCTTGTTCTTTCCCTTACTGGAACTGAGTTAGCATTGAGCAACGCTTGGAACCATGGGACTTGGATTCAAATCCTCACTCTCGCCGAGTTACTTAATCTCTGAGCTAAACGAGATTCTATTGATAAAGCACTTTGCAAATCTTAATGTGTGACATGGATGCTATGTTGGCCACCATCACCATCATCATTATTTTTAGAGCTATTACATTTGTTTCAACAGTCCCTGGAGTCCCTTGCATGACTAGATCTTTGACAGTCTTGACAGTGGAGCCAGAGGCTGCGTAAGATCTGGATTTTATATCCAGCTCTGGCAATGACTTGCTTCGTGACTTCGTTAAATCTTACAGGAACAGATTCAGAACTGGAAAAGCCAATCCCCTCAACATACAGATGAGGGAAATCGAGGTCTTCAGGGAATTTCTCAAAGACCAACTGCCCATAAACTGGCAGAACTAAGATTCAAACCCAATTCCTCAAAGTACCACACTCTTTCTCTGCATCTCTGGCATACTATTTCCTGATCTGCATAACTGAACTCAAGAGGTAGTGTGATATACCGGCTACAGCCAGAGTTGGACTCAGGAAGACCTGAGTTCAAATCCTGCCTTGCACTCATACTCACCATTTCATCCTGGCAAAGTTTTTACCCTTTAAAGATTCCAAGAACCCTCTAAGATCTTAAGTTGCAGACAAATTATCAAATTTTCCTTGGTGGAGAGATTGTCTGCTTTTCACTGAGGAGAGTTTCTCTTTTCCATTAATGTAAGTGGCCCCTTACATCAATGAAGCCATAGATCTCCACCAAAAAGAGCCCCACCTCCAATATTTGACTCAGTAAATATCAATTGTGCCTGTTCTACATTACTAATCACGGTACCCCAGGTGTGAACTGGATGGTACCCATGATACTTTCTGGTTTTAACATTGTAGAACTATTATAATATATAACTATGAAAATTATAACAACCCTACTACTACTACTGCTAATTACTAACATTTACATACTAATTTAAGGTTTGCAAAACACTTTACAAATAATTTCTAATTTACTCTCACAACAATCCTGAGAGGTAAGTGTTTTGCTTAGCTCTTTTTACAGATGGGGAAACTGAAGGAGATACAGGTTAAGTGACTTTCCCAGCATTACATAACTAGTAAGTATCTGAGCAGATTTGAACTCAGGTCTTCCTGCCTCCATCTCTGAACTCTCTAACTGCTTTGGCAACAATGCCCTTGCGTTCACTGGTTTCAGGTTATACCTCTGTAAAGGAAGAGTGTTATTAACTAGACCATCCCACAAGTCCCTTTCAACACAATTCTCTAAGTCTAGGAACTAAGACACTAATGGTGAAATCCAGCATGGATCATAAATCAATTAGACTGATTGGTGATGTCACCCTCCAGTGACGCAGATCATAAGCCATCCATGCCTGTCCATCCTGCTTTGCTCCTGTCTATGTAATCTCATCAATCCTCCAAGTGGTCGTGAGGAGGAGGGGCAGCCACTATGTTGGGGGCTTTCCCATACATCCCCTGTCATGACAAGAATGCCAGTGATCCCCCATGGGTCCAGTCACGCATGGACCATCCCTCTTGCTGTGTGACTGGCCCATCTATTTGTTCCTCCAGTTACATATTTCTCTGCTGACGATTTAGAGCTTGAAAGGACCTTATAAGTTATCTCGTCTGACCGTTGAACAGATGAGGAAACTGAGTCCTAGAGTGGAAAAATAGCTTGCCAAAGGGTATACACACCTCCAGTAGAGATCTAAATTAGGATTCAAACCCAAGTTCTCTGGACTCCACAATAGAGTGCTCTATCTCTCTAGTTTTCATCTTTCAGTCTTGGAACAACTTTTTCCAAAGGATAGAAGGAAAAGGCAAAAAGAATTTAATTTTATTTTTTATTCATTCTTAAGAGTCTTACAGTGATTTCAGGACCCACTTTCAATGACATGGCCCATATGACATTTTCCTTGGAATTCCTCCTGACTCCACCTAAAAATGGCCTTTCTCTTGCTTGCATTCCTGGTGGAATTTATATTTCTTCAATAACTAACTTCTCAAATGAATGAATAAACAAATAATTTCTAAAATCTTTTTTGATCCTGATTCTGAGATCTCTGAAGTTCAGAGTTTGAAAGGTACTGCTGAAATCTAACCATCCAGCCATCCCCACAGAACCCAGTCCCCACCATTACTAAGCTTTTGTCCTCTACCCTTCCTTTCCACCACTTATTCTTGCTCAACGATCAAATCAATATTCATATTAATTATGGAACAGTGTGATATCTGATGCTCTAACAACCACAAATCAAGAAATATTTATGAAGCTTCTACTATGTTCCAGGCATTCTGCTAGAAGATACATACAAAGATAAAAATGAAATACTTCTTGCCCTCAAGGAGCTTGCATTCTATCAGGGAGATTATATGCACATCAGTCAATCAATTGTTCAATCTGCCAAGTCACCAACAAACACAAGGTTACCACATTTGGACTCAGTTATATCACCCTTGCGCAAAGTTGCTCCTACTTCCCCTTAGCTCTAAGTGCCTTTCCTCTGTTGATTATCTTTAATTTATTCAGGGTGTCTTTTGTTTCTACATAATCGTTTGCAAGTTGTCTCCAGTATGCGTCACACTTGAGAACAGGGGCTAGCTTGCCTCGCCTTAAATGCCCAATGCTTAGCTGGTGTCTTGTCCACTGTGGATACTAAATAAACACATATTCCCCAAGCCCCACCCCTAGAAACATCCCTTTCTAACACGTTCATTGAAGGTAGTCCAGCAAATCAACATAATGGAGTTCAATTTGTCTTTCACAATAACATTTCTGGAGAAGTGGAGTCACTTGGCCAAAGGGGTACATACAGTTAATGGTAGAGTGTGTAGGACTGGTCCACTGGCAGGAGGAAAAGGGGAGAGGAGGAGGAAGAGAAAGGAAAGAAAAGACAGAGAGAAGGAAGGGAAGGGAGGGGAGGGGAGGGAAGGGAAGGGAAGGGAAGAAAACATGCATTTTTACTCCCCAAGAGATTAATCTGCTTGATAGGTTAATAACTTATTATAAAATAATTCAATTGCAGCTGTGTTCTTTAATGCTTTTCTAGCTAAGCAGAAAATATCCGACACAACTCTGCACTGTTATCTTTCATAATACAACTGAGACCTGCCTGATTAGCTCCTTCCAATTCATACCTTCTAAGAGAAGTGATGAGATGGACATTCTCATTCAAGTCCAAGCAGATGAGCTGTCAATCCCACTAATGTCATGGGACAGATGGTTCTCCCACATCTAGTGATACCATCCAGTGAACTTACAGAGCTCTTTCTCTGGGCAGAACACTGTGCTAGGCACAAAGGTGAACATGAAATAACCCTTGACTACAAGGAGCTTACATGCTACAGGGGTGGGGAGAGAAGAAACACGTTATAACTTGGGCATGGTGGCTGCCCATGCCTGGAGTCCCTTGTGCCCAGGGAGGCTGAGGCTGGGGATCACTTGGAGATCTAAGCTGCACTTTGTTTGTTGTTGAACTGTTTCAGTCATGTCTGACTCTCCATGACCCAACTTGGAGTTTTCTTGGTAAAGATACCAAAGAGGTTTGCCATTTCCTTTTACAGATGAGGCAACTGAGGCAAACAGGATTAAGTGACTTGCCCAGGGTCACCCAGCTTGTGAATGTCTGGGGTCAGATCTGGACTCAGGTCTTCCTGACTCCAGTTCTGGTCCTCTATCCACTATGCCATTCAGGCTGCACTATGATTAAACTCCATCGGTACCCACCTAGCATAAAGCCTAGCACATACTACATGCTATAAAATGTAAACTATTATTAACTCCTTTTCTCAGCAGCGATTTTCCATCATGTACAAAGGTCTATTTAGTGCTTCAAGATTTCTCCCTTGAAATCTTTCTTCTCTTTGCCCCTTTGGTTCTGTCTCGTCACATTTTGTCACCTTCCTTCACCCTCTTTCTGAGACCTGGATTCTCCCTGCTTCCCATCTCTATTGGCTTCAATGAATGATTCCAGTTCTCCTCCCATTCTGTGGACTTTGGACAAAGCTGACCCTTCTGAAGGTCCTCTTGATCATGGCCCTCCCTTCTGCTTTTGCTGCCTTCTCCCTACTATTTGCTTACAGTACCATAACCATCATCCCTAGCTCCTTTCTCCTTTCCCCTCAGTCCCCTGAAATTCATCTTCTTGCTTTCCATGCTTCAGTTCCTCAGCCTCCTCCCTCTTTTATTTTGCCACCTCTTTCTCCTACAACCCCAAGGGACACCTCCACATTCATCAGGGCAGATGTTGTATGCTCTGCTGTTTCTCTCTTTTCATTTTTGACCTTTGATGTGGGCTCAGCTGTGACTCCCATTCATAGTGACACGCTCCTGACCAGTTGGCATCTACCGCCCTTCTTCACCACAAAACTTAAACAATTGTCTTTGTACAGAGAGCATCACCATGGCCCCATTCTTCACACCTAAAACACTTTTCCAGACTGTGTATTTTGCTCCAATAATTTCTTAAGCCTCTTCTGTAGCAAGCCTGAATGAATGCCCTGAAAGAATTGGATATAACCCTCCTCTGCCTTCATATGAAAAATAACTGCTCGGTAGGTAGGCCCCCTCCCGCCTTGCTATGAGTCTTTGTGACATACCAGTACATTGCATGACTACTTCCATCACCTCCAAGGCCAGCAGAGATGGAAGGGCATCTCAACAATCACGGAGGCCAATCTTCTTTTATAAAATAAACAGAGGCCTAGAAATTGACTGAGATCACATAGCTAGTTTATATTACACCCAGGACTCAAACCAACTCACTACCTGTGTGACTCTGAGCCAAAGGCTTCTCGCCCACTGTTAGTCTCA
This sequence comes from Potorous gilbertii, assembly GCA_028658325.1. Taxonomy (NCBI): domain Eukaryota; kingdom Metazoa; phylum Chordata; class Mammalia; order Diprotodontia; family Potoroidae; genus Potorous; species Potorous gilbertii. The sequence goes on from CM053770.1 coordinate 677,185,271, forward strand.
GTTTCCTTTTCTGTAAATTGAGAGAGCCAGAGGTCCCTTTGAACTATCAATCTATGATATTGTGATGCAAGCCATTTAACTCTCTGGGCCTCTGAGGTCCCTTCTGGCTCCCTACCTATGATTCTAAAATCCTCAATCAGTATACGAACCTTGGCCTCAGTTTCCTTCATCAGTGAAATGAGGACGTTGGGCCAGATGAGCTTTGAAGTCCATTTCAGCTCTGGATTGATGATCCTAAGTCGTTAATGAGATTAGACGGACCAGTGACCTTGACCTCTATTGCTTTGTTAATATCATAAAAGACCAGGGTTTTCTTTCAATCACTAGCTGTGGGAATTTCAGCAAATACCTTCCCTACTCTGGGTAGTCACTTCCTCATTTGCAAAACGAGGAGGTCACCACAGATAGTCTCCAGGGTTCAAGGGGCAGGATTTCAGAGATGAGCTGAGGTAAGCCATGTTCATCAACAGTCTAAATAGTCTCCAGTCCAATTAATAATTTCCCTGGGAAAGTTTCATTTTCGTCTAGTCTCTATTTTGTTGCATCTTTATAATATCCAGATTTGTATCGTTTCATTTAAAACGACAGCATTAATCTTTCATGCAAATGATGTATTCATTATGCAAAGCCAATCTGAAGGCGAATGACAATGTGCAGATACATCATTAATTGTGGTGCATTTAAAGCTGTTTAAAAGTTTAAAAGTAAAATACAGTATTAATACCAAGACTTAACTGTGGCAACAATATCTTTGATGCATTATCCCAAGCTTCCATATACTATGGTCTTTAAGGTCGATTTGATGCAACAAATATTTATTGGGCAACTACCATGTACAAGACACTTCACTGTGTACTTAAGGAGATAAAAATATGAGGTAGACTCTTTGCCTTCAAGTTTATGTGACCTACTAACTTTTTAAATGAATCAAGAAGATGTGAAAATACAGAATGTCCCAAAAGCTACTAAAATTTAAAACTGCACTAAGACTTTTGGGACATGCTGTATATTCTTTTCTGGATAGCTCCTCTTAACATTTTATTTTAATTAAAGAACATTTATTTTCTAGCCTTCTCACTTTCCCTCTACCAATGAAAAAAAGAAAAAGAAAAACTTGGCAGGCATCTTAAACAATATTTACTGATGCTCAGATTTTTGGTGGCAGGAACCTTGGTGGCTAATTTAGAGAAGTAAGTTCTAGTCATGACGAGTCAACAAGTATTTATTACTGCCTACTATGCACTGGGTACTGTGCTAAGCACTGGAGATACAGAGCAAGGTACAAGGCAATCTGTGCTCTCACATTTCCAACATGAAAATAAGTATATACAAGTAGGAAAACAGACTCAGTAAATTAGAGATAATCAACAAAGGAAAGGCATTCGCATTAAGGAGGATTGGGAAAGAAAGACTTTTTGGCAGAAGGCAGTATTTGAGCTGATTCTTAAAGAAAATCTGGGTAGCTAGGAAGGAGAGACAAGGCTTAGGAAGCTCAGCATGGCTCCTGTGATTCCTTTTTCTCTACAGAACCTATTCATCCTATTGGCATGGGTCAGGTACTTCAAGCCCCACAATCCCCAGGACCACCAACATTAACTATCAACCAATTGCCATATAGATGGTTGGGTGAGCCAAGGACTTCTGAGAACAATAATGCCTCTAAGACCACAAGCCCTGCCTCCAGTCCAGCTGGAAACCCTATTCCCATAATCCAGGAAACAAAAGATTGTGGATATACAACCTGGCAAGTACCTCTGTAGGCACTTTAACCTCTCCATCCTCAGCAGACCAAAAATGATGATTCTCACCCTCAAAGTCTTTGACACTGTCAAATGGCTCACTATTAGAAACCTTGTTTTACAAATGGGAATGACATGAGAGTCCTGACCATCTGCTGGGTGATGGGAGCTTTCCCTCTGACTTACTGAAGCTTCCTCTATGTGTTGTCTCCTTTTCCTGGCATATGAGGTCCTTGAGAACAGAGATGGTCTTCCTTATTTTTCATTTGTTTCACTGGTTTCATCTTCTTCATCATCACTAACGTCAATAACATGAAACATTTATCAAGTGCCTACTATATGTGCTATGCCACACATTCAGGCATCAAAGTAAGCTCTCACTCATACATTCCTCCATCCTCAAACTTTCTCATTCTGTGACTCTCTTTGAGGGCTCACAGGACGCATCTACATACACATTTCTTTATACATGTTAAAATTGCATACTGAATTCCATTTTATGCCAAATAAGGGAAGAATTGTTGGTGAATTTCTGAAATATTTTTCTAAATGTACAACTTATGTTGAGAATTCTGATCTATTTTTCTGACATAAGCAGTGAGTCTTATTTAAAGATGTTTACTACATACAATACACTAGTCTGAATTTGAACAAATCTTATATTTAACAGCCTGGGGTAGAAATAACAAAAGAGTTCAGTGAGAGAGAATATTGGAGGAAAAGCTATTAAGAAGTGGTGAAAAATAACTCAAGCTGGAGGTCAGGATCTGGGTTTTGATCCCAGACCTACTACTACATTTTTGGGCAGGGCACTTTACCTCTCAAGCTCCTAGTTTCTTTATCTGTAAAATGTGGAGTTTTGGCTATTTGACTTTTAATATCTCTTCTAGCTCTGACACTCTAAGTCTTAAGGTCCATTCTAGCCTGACAATCTCCAACCTAAATCGATAATATTCCTGGCTCCAAGATCCCTCCCACCTCTAACATACTCTGTTCTCAGGCCCCTTCCAGCTCTGACATTCCTTGTTCTAAGTCCCCCTGCCCCAGATCTGACACTCCCTGTTCTAAAGCCCCATTATTCTATACCCTATAGTCTCCTTCAGCTCTCCATCAATTACAGAATCTACAGAATTTCAGGTCGCAAAAGTAGGAGAAAACAGCCATTTAGTCCTACCCATACCCAAAAAAAAATTCATGCAGGTGATCAGTTAGGCTTTGCCCAAAGAAAGAGTCCACTCCCTGTCCCAAAGTGAGATGGATGGCTTTAAGCAGAGGCAGGATTAGCTATTTTCAGGGATGTCACATCAGTTATGCCTTTTCGTTGTGCTTGGACCCAAGTTGCCTCTAACTACAACGCTGTGACTTTCTGCCGGTAACCCCCATCACCCAGAAAAAGCTCTTACTGCTAGAAAATCATTTTTTTAAATTTGTTTTTGTTAACATGGAGCTTACAGCTCCTTCTCTGTGGCCTCTAAGCACTGCTCCTTGTTCAACCCTCAGGGGATGAGTGAACAAGGCTATCCTTCTTCTGTCTGACAGCGAGGGGAATACATCTGGCACTTCCTTCTCTTCTTCCATAGGCTAAATATCTTTGGTTTGTCAATCAATTTTATATACAATTATTTTATGTATATGGAAATTGTCCTAGTTGTCTTCTCCTATAGAATATAAGCTCCTTAAGGACAGGGGCTGTCTCACTTTAGAATTTGTATTCCTAGTATTAGATAGCATGGTGCCTGGCATAAAATGGTCCTTGATAAATCTGTTGCTTAATCATGCTTTCAAGACCTTTCAGCATGATGGCTTCCCTCCCCTGGACAACCTCCAACATTGTCTCACCCAAGATGTGACATCCACCTCTAAACTGAAGGATGCCTTCCAGATGTGCCAGGACCAGTCAAATGACAGCAGTGACAGAGCCTTATTCTCGATACTGTAGCTTTAATACTCCAATTTCAGATTACATTAACTCTCTGGGCTTCAATATCACACTATAGACTCTCATCGAATCTGTGATCCCTTAAAACCCTTAGATCGTCTTTTTTCCTGATGAGCTGATGTTTATTCATGCCTTCCTCAACTAACACTTGATTTATTTTTTAAAACCAAGACCTGGATTCAAATCTCACCTCACATACTTACTAGCTGAGCAATCCAAAAATATCCCACTTTCATGTTTATCGTTTGAAACTCTTTTATCAGATAATAAGCTTTTTATCATTTCATATTTCCCTAAACCTTATGACCCCAACCTTTTTCTTCTTTACCAATGCTTCCAATCTCTCCATCCCTTAATAATTACCCAGATCATCACTCTAGGGTGGCTAGAGTACTAGCACAATAGGAGGCTACACTCTCCTCCCCTCCCAGTCTCTAATCCTCGGTGAACTAATTCAACTCCACACCAAAGACTCTTGAATGCCTTTGTCCTCTAAAACCTTGCCAACAATCCTCAATTCCTCCTACCATCTGCCCCCTTCACTTCTTGTGTTCCTCCTTTGTTGACGAAGAAGACCATGATGTCAGAGAAATGATGACATGACTTGCACTTGACTTTGTTTTGAGTGAGGGAGGGCTGTGCAGGTCACCAGCCTCACTTCTCCTCCAGAGACACCTGAATCCAATGACCAGATATTCATCAGGATGACTGGAGACGACCCAGGATGCATTGGGAGACCTTGGGGCCTTTAGGCCAAGGTCTTTGTAGGTACTCACTTAGGGTGAGACAATGCCCATTCATTGAATAGCCTGTTTAAGAAGTACCCAGGGCATGGCCCCTTTAATGAGGTCAAGAAAAAAGAAAGTCATCAGGCTGAATGGGAAACAGCAACAGTTACTATGGATAATCACTCTAAAGCTAGAAGAGTGCAGAGGATGCTTTCAAAGAGGACTGGAGAAAGACAAGAAACTGCTAATTGGATCCAATGCAAATTTAAGTTTATTTAGACTCATTTGGGCTCTCACTGCAATAAGGCAATACCTCCCTAAAGAAATTTTCTATTACATTCACCTATCAGTTGTTCTAGACTTTATCTCTTAACATGAACCTCGCATTGCCTCCTGTCCTCTCCCTCTCAGCTGAAGCCCTTATCTCATATGTCACCAAAATTATGGAAGTCATTTTCAAGAGTTTCCTCTTGTTCCCTTTTCCTTACCTCACAACCTGCTGACACCATTCTCCTCTATTTCCTTCTCCACTCTAGCCTCTAGGTGCTTCTCCTCAGCAAAGCCAACTAGTCTACAGCTACTCTGGATTCCACCTGCCCTTCCCATGTTTAACAGAATCCCTTACTATCACCTCTGCATCTTTAATCATTCATCTCTCCTTATCTGTCTTCTTCCCTGTTGCCAATAAACATGCCTGTGTCCCCCGCTACTAAAAAAATCCCCACTTGACCCAATCATTCCTGCACGACCAAGCTATCATCTCATTTTTCTCCTTTCTTCTCAGATAAACTCTTTGAAAAAATAATGGGCCATACCCTTCACCTCCTTTTTCCCTCCTCTAACATCTAAAGAACACAACCTGCGAAAGAGTAGCCTCTCCTCCCCTCCCCTCCCCTCTCCTTTCTTCCCCTCCCCTCCAATCCACTTCCCTCATGCTTTACCCAGGGGAAAGGTACACTTCCATGGGCAACCTGTGTTTTCTCCTTTGAGTTTATTGGCTACATTAATTGCTCAAAGAACAAGCCTTAAACCCAGTTCACTCCCTAGCTGATAGACTGGATACCAGGTTCTCGCCCAGTTAGCACAGTCAAAGTAATTACTAAATAGTAACTGTTTCTGTTTTACCCAGGAACCCTGAGGGTTTTCTCCTCCCAGTTTGATTTTGGGGGTATGTTTTTCTTTTATTAAAAGGAGCCTTCCCTTGAGGAACTACTTAAAAAGGTCTATTCACTGAATGGTTGTATGTTATCCAAAGTGAGAATCTGATAAGACCTAAGCCTAAGATGACCAAGGTTGCACACTGCATCCTGGACCATTTCCAGTCATCCTGATGAATACCAGGTCACTGGACCCAGATAGCTCTGGAGGAGAAAGCCAAGCTGGGACCCTTCACAACCCTTCCTCACTCAAAACAAAGTCAACTGCAAGTCATATCATCATTTCGATGTCACGGTTGTCTTTGAGAACAAAGGACAAACACAATATCTAAATCCTTTGTTATCTGTCAGTCTCATCATTTTTATGAAATGGTGTTCTCCAAAGTCACTCATAACCTCATTTTTGCTGTATCTACTTGTCTTTTCTCAGACTTCATCCCTCTTTGACACAGTTATTCACTATCTTCTCTTGGATGTTCTCTTTTTTCTGGGTTGCCGTGATACTGTTCTCTCCTGATTCTCCTCCACCTTTCTGACTGGTCTTTGTGTGTCCATGTCATCCCCATAAACTACAGATGTCACTCAAAGACCTATGCCAGTTTATCTGCTAGTTTTCTTCTTTGAACTCCCTTTCATGATGATCTCGTCAGCTCCCATGGGTTCAATGACAATCTCCATTCCGATTAATTACAGGATCTATATATCCATCTCAAGTCTCTCTTCTGAGAGAACTGTATCAACTATCAAACATTTTGAACTGGATTTCTCGTAGTGATATCAAACACAAAATGTTCAAAGCAAAGGTCATTATTTCTCCAAAACCCTCTGCTCTTTTGTCAGTCAACAGAGATGTATTAAAGCATCTGCTATGTGCCAGGCATTGTGCTAAGTCAGGTACCAAGTACCTGAAAGCAGGTACTGCCTCAATATTTCTATTTATATTCTCAGCACTTAGTTTATCACAGTATTTGGGTACACATTAAGTGCTTAATAAATATTTTTTCATTCATTCTTCCATTAATGGTCATACATCCGGTAAAAATGAGAAATAGCATTTAAATCTAGGACTTCCTGACTCAATGTCCTCTATGTACTACATCAGTTGTTTTAAGGAAAGTAGAAAACAAGCATTTATCAAGCACCTACTATATGCTGCACTACACTAAGTGCTTTACAAATATCATTTCAACCCTGGGAGCTCCATTATTAGCCTTTAGGAAGGCTGTGAATCTGGGTGAGAAAAACCATTACATTTTTATTTCAATATAATTGGTTTCTTTTGCAATCTTATTTATTGAATTTATTGGATTTTTAAATTAAATTATATATTAAAATTACTTTATAAATTATTCATGAAATTCCTTGTCTTTAAAAAGCATAATTCTTAGAATAGGTCTGTCAGTTTCCCCAGAATGTAAATTTACACCATTCAGGGAAGGTTTACTTACAGCTTGTACATCCTCTCCTCTCAACTTCTAGTATTCTATATTCTGTGAATACACTGCTGTCCAAGCTTAATCTCATTCAGTGATTTACCCAATTTCACTTTCTTCCCTCCATCTCGGAATGTGTGGTGAATCTCCTTTTTCCCCAGCTGGACACAAAGCTACCGCCTCCTTTCCCAGAATGCTGGTGACCAAATTTGCAAGGCTGAGTTCCAGAGTGGTGACCATTTCCTGATTGAAGTCCAAGGATTCTTTCTGGGTTTTGTTGGACTCCCTGCAGGGTGCCTAATTATGTTCCAATTTCGGGCTGGCCTTCCGCTGCTTTGAGTGCTGACTTTGGGTTGTCAGACCCTCATTCACTCAGATCTTGAAGTCCTACATCAAGGGCCATGCACTTGACTCCTGGCTGGGCTTTTGCTTATAAACAGCTTTCTTTCTTTCAATTTCAGATCCCTCTTTGACTTGAAAGGACTCTTCACAAAAGTCCCAGACTATAAGGCCAGGAGTGGGAAACCCTTCTCTAATGAGGGACAATAACTAACTTACCCAAAGGATCAAAGAAGGCAAGTAATATAATTTAGGGTTAGTTTTATTTTCAAAGATTTTTTTTGCGGGGGGGAAGAAGGTATTGAGGAAACGAAAGACAGAAGTAGGTATCTTTAACTTATCAAAGTTTCACAGCTAAGCAGAAAGAACCTAGAAGTAGAAAAGTTGGTATGTTCTTGGGTTGCATCAAGAACATTCAAACATAGGGAAGTAACTGTCACAGGATAACAGGTCATCTGGTCTAAGCTCCTCTTTTGACAAATAAAGAAACTGAGGATGAAGAATGTTACGTAACTCACTTCTGATCACAGATAGCAAGTGTCTGAAGTGGGATGTAAACCTAGGTCCTCTGGCAACAGAGAGAGCACTCTTTCTCTTCTGTCTTGGTCAATCCATATGTGCACAACACTCCATTTAAGGTTCAAGATTTTGTCAAGGACATGGTTAAACTGAAGACTGTCCAGAGAAAGTCATCCAGGAAAGGGAAGAGCCTTGAGTTTATGTCATATGAAGATTTCTTGAAAGTAGGAGTGTTTAATGTAGAGAATAAAAGATTTGGGATGGAACAGAGGACACACGATACCTGTGTTCAAGCATTTGAAGGTCTGGTACATAGATGATATGAAGACAAGCAATGAGATGTGGTCTCTTTGTCCCAAAACAACAGAATTAGAAGGAATGGCAGAGTGAGGTGAGGATGGAGAGCTGAAAAGACAGAACGTTCTGCTGAACATCACAAGCGACATCCTAAAAACTGGAGCTCTTCTCTTTGAACAGGTAAGGGCAGACCATGGATAGTCATTTGTCAGGTATATTTTAGTGGGTTTATTTTGCAGATGCAGTTGGATGGGATAACCCAATTCTGAACAAAACTTTATGACCTTAGGCAGGAAATTTAACCTCTCAGAACTTCAATCTTCTCTAAAATGGAGCTCACACTACAAAGAGTTCACATTTCTACAGACCTCTTAGGGTTTAGGAAGCATGTCATCACAATGGTACCATGAGGCAGGTAGTGAGTCTTCCTCTCTGCCCACCCTATATCTATATACACACAGGCCTTCAGGGTTCTGTTAAGACAATAATCACTTAAATATTTCAAGCATCTGTGATTTCATCAGTATGCTCATTCCTTCTACCAACAACCTCTGCTTTGGGAGAACGTTGTGAGCAAAAAGATGTATCACCCTGGAGCCAACTTAAAGATGAACCTTTTTAAATAAGGGCTGAGACATTTTGCAATAGAAAAAAAAATTTTAAAAACCCACCTCACTAGATACTGAAAACTCACTAGATACTCACTGACTAAGGAAAGGACGAATAAAATACGGTCTATGAATGTTATGAAATCTTACTGCATAATGATACTTCACATTCCAATGCCTCCCCTCCAAAAGAAATTAGCGTGAATTTACTTTGCATATGTTTTGAATGTTCCTTAATGTGCACATTCCTTCCACCCTCCCCCCACCAATTTATCAACTCCTCTATGGTAGGAACTGTTTTATTTTTGTCTCTGTATGCCCAGGACCTAGAACAGTGCCTGGTACAAGGTTGATGTTTAATAAACCCCCACTGATTGAGGATACAGAGAAACTTCAGAAGACTTCTATGAACTGACAAAGAGCAAAGAAATAGAAGCCAGAGGACAATCAACACAAGGGCCAACCTCCAAAGGACGACATAAGAAAATGCTAAAGATACCAGAAGTCAGACTCATGTAATGAGCAGTCATGATTCTTGAGTTACCAATAAAGCCTAATTCTCTGGGCAAAGAAAGATGATCTGGGAATGTCAAATGCTACATTTACTGCCAGGTAGGGGAAACATGAAGCTTTGGCTCTGTTAAAAGTTTTGATTTTTTTGTTGTTGTTGTAAAAGATAGTTCATGAGGATTACCGGGAAATAAAATTGATTTATTTTGATTTATTTTTTCATAGTAATTAAATTTTCAAAATTATCATTAAGACTAATTTTTTTTCTGGACTTTAACACCATGCTTCTGCTTCAATTTCTGCCCTTTCTCTACTCCTAGGGCCTTCTTCACCTGGAACAGATAAAAGGCCCTACAGCCTTTTCCCCCAGAAGCATCCTTGCATGACAATTCCCTTTTCCAGTTCTTCTAGCAGCCTTCATTTCAGAGAGGAACTTCAGCCAGCCAACCTTTATTTCACTCCTGGTTGTGGTGCTGACTTCAGCTCTAAACTCCTATCTTGTTCTTCACACTCTCTCTCTCTCACACACACACACACACACACTTCCCCTATTTTAATGTGAGTTCCTTGAGGGCAGAGATCATCTCTGTTTTTGATGGCATTTAGATCCCTTGAACTTATGATGGTGTCTGACACATATATAAAGTGCTTAAAAAATGCTGGTTGCTTATCCTGCCTAAAAATGAAAGAGATAGAGAGAGTCAGAGACAGAGAGAGAGAGAAAGAGAGAGAGAACGAAAGAAAGAATGAAAGAAAGGAAGCAAGGAAGGAAGGAAACAAGGAAAATAAAAATATGAGAAAAATAGACTATTTATATGTATTCTGATTTATCAAGAAGTAGTTGACTCACCTCTAGTATCTATAAAAATACAGCCCAAGTCTGTAACAGTGAATGAATAAATGAATGAAAGAATGAATGAAACAAAGCATGAGGCTGTACTGGAATACAGAATATTCTTTTCTTTTCCAACTCCAGGGGAAACTGACGAGCATATAGAGAGAAATTAGCACCTGGAGGAAGGTATCTTTACGAAAATCTCCTGTAAGTGACCTGGCCAGCCTAAAATCTGGCAGGAAAATGATCCTGGGCCTTCATTGTGATGTCTAGATAGTCTGACAAGGTACACTGACAACCTGAAGGTAGAAGCCTGGGTGAGTGAGGTGCACAGGGGACAGACTGTTAGGAGTGAGGAGACTCTTGGCACAAAGAATGTTAGAATATAGGCAGTGGAAGGGAAGCTCTATGTATTCTCTCTTCTGGTTGTTGGAATTCTTCCCTGTTAAGACCCAAACAAAGCTTTCTATGAAAGCTGGAGATGTAGAGTACTTTGGGTCTTCTAGAAGCATGGAGTTAGACATCCTAACTCCCTTTCCTCTAACTTCTCTCCAGTCTTCTTACAACTTCCCTTTCTTATGTCACCTCCACCTCCCACATTTACAATTCTTTTACAAATATTGATTTATTAGACTTTCTAGTACTATGTTCTAAGGTCCATTCCAGCTCTAATATTTGATATTTCTTTGATTCTCTCTCTCTCTCTCTCTTTCTCTCTCTCTCTCTTTCTCACAAGAAATTAAGATATGAGGACATCAGCTGTCTTGGCCAAGTTCACACAACAAACAGAAGGAGGGCCAAGACTGGAAATCCCAGTGCTATGTTCAGCACATGCTATCCAATTGCTTTCTCAAAGATCAGTTAATAGCTCTTCACTTCCTTCCATCATAGGGAGGATGCTGACAAGACCTCAAGCTGTATCTGCTTTCCCCTCTCCCGTTTCACCAACAGAGCTGCTCATTCATATTCAAGATGGGGGGAAAAATGTATCAGCCCTAGTCATAATACAACTAATGGACTCAATTAACTGCAAGGTTCCTAAGTCCCAGTGAAGACCTGGTAAGCCTAAGACATCGGGGCTGCACCTGAATTGAAAATGATAATTGCTCTAAATCAAAAGCTTGGGTATATAATGGCACTGCCTACTTTCTGAGCTCCTGTGGTACTAGCGGGATGAATGGCTGGCCATGTCTGGCAGTCGCTGAATTCAAATTGTGGATAGTTTCCACTGGATTATGAGATAAGAAAGCCTTTTGGAATTATCATTCAAATTTCTTTCAGACTTGTAATAGCCCTGGCAGTGTTTGATGGCTCCCAAAGACTCCTCCGCAGGAGAGCTCGCCTCCTGATATGAATTGCTGTGGGTTTGAAACACCATTACTAAGTGTCTGCAAGAAATTCAACAGCCCATTACAATTGTCACATTTATTTTTAGGGTTAAATGTTTACTGATAAATGCCTGCCAGGGGCAGGTAGGTTGGTGGGGGTGGGGGACAGTGGGAAGGAAAGCAGTTACTAGCAGCTTATACTGGCAAACAAACAAAAACACCATTGGTTTTCAAAAATATAGAATGTTGGTGAAAGGATTTAAGAGTGTAGAACGTTAGAACACAGAACGTATAATGTCATATCTGGAAGAGATCTTGGAATGGAGGTGGAAATCCACAGCCTTGAGGCCACATGTGGCTCTCTAGATCCTCAAAGGGCCACACCTGAGGACCCAGAGGGCCATGTTGGTGTCCTCAAAGCTGCAGGTTCCCCACCCCTGCCTTAGAACATTCAATTCTAGAACATAGAGCACAGAACGTTAGGACTGGAAAAGACTTCACAATATAAGACATCATAACATGGAAGATGTTCTGTTATAACTTAGAGGATAGGATGTGAATGTTGGAAAGGTCCTCAGATTGCTGGAACACAGAACAGACTTCAGGAATTAGAATGCTACACAGACTCTTAGGAGTGAGTAGGCTCTTAGCGCAAAGAATGTTGGAATGCAGACTGTTGGGTTATTGGATATCCTTGGTCCCTTCTAACCAGAATATTAGAACTCTGAATCTCAGGGCTGATGGACCACCTTCGAGTCCACCCAACAACTACCACCATATTATGTAGGAGGAAACTAAGGCCCTAAGATGAGGAGTGGCTAGTGCCCAAAGTTCCTCTTGGTAGGTTGGATGCTAGAATCCAGATTACCTCAGACAGTTCTCTCTCCATCACATCATGGGCTTAGAATCCATTTATCCAATTACCTTCTTGCCACCACCAATCCATTTATCATACAAGAGAGATCCAGGCCAGGAGGACAGATAAGAATTGATGTAAAAAAAATGAGGTTTGTTAGTTTGCTTGCTTGCTTTAAAAGAAAAAAGACACTCAGCAAAAACTTTGGTATCTGGGGATTTTTACAACCCCAAAAACCAAAAAAATCAGAATTTAGATGACATCATTTGCAATAAACTGTTTGTATTTAAAGGCATTATCTGTGCCCAAAGGCCAAAGCTTGCAAATTAGACTTACAACTTCTTTACATTAGCATCTCCCTCATAATTAATCATTGGTTTGTCTGTGACATGTTCACTTTGCAAATTAAAACATTTTTGCCATATTATTTATTATCACAATAATAAAATGGCCCAGATCCAGACCAAATTATATGTTCTATTTCAACACATATCAGTTATCTTATATGCTCATAGACCTCATTCAAGCAAATAAGGAGGAACCTTCTGTGCCTGGAATCCTGATGATCTGAGTTCAAATCCAACTCAGCTACTCACTAGCTGTGTAACCCTGGGCAAATCACTTAACCCTCTTTGCCTTAGTTTCCTTATCTATAAAATGAGCTGAGAAAGGAAATGGCAAACCACTCTATTACCTTTACCAAGAAAACCCCAAATGGGGTCATGAAGAGTTGGATATGACTCGACCATTACAACAATGAAATAGTGATTCCTAACTTTTTGGTCTTTGGGGTTGGAATTCTAACTGGTTCATTTGACTTTGGAACTGCCAGAGAGGATTGACTAGAAGAGATCAGAACCTCTCCTTGAATCTTCCAGAATGCATTTGCTTACAAGAAACCTCTAGAACCAGCCATCAAGGCCTCCTTCACATTCTTTATACTTACAAACACCATCCTAAAATTTCTAAACATGAATAGGAAATTAAGATACAAGATCATCCTTTAAAAGGGACCATGTACAGAAAAAGATATGGATTACCACTGAAAACTTAACTGCTGAATTGAAATTGGAGAGAAACCCAATCCTTGGGGAAAAACTATTAAGTTCATTGGCTGTTATGTGCCTACTGTCATCTATATCCCTTAATAACAAGAGCCTAAAAATAAAAGAAATTCACCTGCTTGACAAGCTACATTCATAGAATTAGCTGGCTATTAGTAAATATTTAATGTTTACAAATCCCAAGACATACACAAGGATTTTGCAAAGACATGTGAACTCTATTTCATCAGTTGTCCTTACTAAAAACTATTAATATTTTAGTAAGAGCAAAAAGATTTTTAGTACCCAAAAGTTTTTAAAAATTGGTATTTTGTGTCATCTTTTTTATTGTTTTTTGTTCTCATTCATGTATGTTTGATAATATATGTAATACATTAATAAAGTGATCTATGTATATAATTCCTAAACACATTTACATGCATATATCAGGTGGTGATCGTCAACAACCTTTTCTCTTTTATTATTTATTTATCGTTTATTTTAAACCTTTTATATACACTGTGCTAATACAATAGGGGTGTATGATTTTTTTTTAAAATGGGAGATTATTTTGAAAACTTTTCATGCTTCCAAAGACACTCCCCTGACTTCATCCCTTCCCTCCCTCCTTGAGTTAAAAACCTCAGCCCCTAAGGAGATAATGAACTCTCCTTTGTTGAATTTTTTACTCAATTGTTGGGTAGCCATTTGCAAGGGAAGCTATACAGAAAATTCTTGATTAGGTTTGGCCTGGCCCATGTGACCTCTGAGGTTTGCAACAAGTAGGAGTCTACAATTCCCCTCTTCTGCTATTCAGATTTCAAGGAATGAGGAAACAATGACTAAGAGAGAAAGCCAGAGGTGGGAAACCTGTGGCCTCTCAGCCACATGTAGCCCTCTAGGGCCTCCAGGGTAGCACGGTGAAGCTACACTTGAAGACCTAGAGGGTCACATGTGGCCTCTAGGATGCAGTTCCCCACCCCTTCCCTGGAGTAATGCAGGAGAGGATGGGATCAGATTTTCTTGGGCAAGTCTTAGAGTGGGACTGACCAAAACAAGGTAAGTTCTAGGTTTCAGTCCTTCCACCCATAAATAGACAAGAACAGTGAGGTCTCCTCAGAGATTAAACATGATCCTAGAATACACACATATAAAGCCAAGGCACTGTGGTTTGAATTGCATGGGAATACCCAAACAACTTGAATATAACATGAAAATTCATAGGACAAAAAGAAGGAAGGATGGTACCGGTCACCACCATAAACTGGAAAACTCCTCTTGACTCCGAGACTCATCTCAGAAAGGCCCCCAAATGATGTTGGGGTACTAAATTACTGGAATAAAGTGACCAATCTAAATAACCAACATCAATATGCCCCCTAAAAGATGCCATCTTTTATAAACTGCCTTGACTTCCTAGCCTGAAACCACAAGGGAAAATAAGAAACTTCAGGTTTTGGGACAGCATTTATTTTGTGGCTTGGCTTCTCAGAATCACTAAAACAACAAGTGCAACAAGGCGTGTTGGGGAAGGAGCAAGCACGCTTACATACATATGACTGGTTACCTGCATCTTTGACATAAAGTAGATCTTTCAGTCTTGCTTGGGTCCAAAGCAACATTCCTATGATGACTGCAAGGGATCCCCAAGCTTGAGGAATATTTGGGGGAAGGAGGCTGAGGTTCCCTTTGCCCTTGCATTACCCCCAATGGATTACAACTGACTCCCTGAATTCCACTGAAGTGTCTCTGGATCAAGATGAGGCAGGGAATACTGGGAAACAGAGAAGGAACATGGCCAAGAGATCCCTATTCAGGGAAAGACCATAAGTTTTGAACAAATAATTTGGCAAAGAATAAAAAACCTCTCTGAAACCTACTAAAACAACGATATAGTCAAGAGACCTGAGTTCAAATGTAGGTGGATATTGTTCGTAGCTCTCTGTCTCAGTTTCCTCATTTGTAAAGTACGGGTAATAAAAACATTTACCACTTACCTTTCAATATTGTTGTAAAAATAGTACTCTATAGACCTTAAATGGATAATGAGAGTTAAGCCCATTCAACAAGATCCAAGGATTGGATCTGTCCTCTCACCTATGGAGAGAAGTTCCAGATGAGGAGACTCTCTTTATCAATTCAGATCTTTACAACTAATATTATACCACTATTCACATAAAGTTGATTGGGGCACTCAAAAGAAAAGGGATTTTTCTAGGGTCACAAAGCTTGTGAAAGCTTAAATTTGGGTCTTCCTCACTTCAAATCTAATCTATCTGCTTCATCATGTTGCCTCTCATAAGCCTTAAATTATCATAGAAAGAGGATGCATTATCACCAAGCAAAGCTTATCTTAAATACTACATCGATCAACAGTACTGGAATATCATAAACACTCAACAAATACTTGCTGATCATCCATTCATCCATCCATCCACCAGCCAGCATACTGTACCAAGCAAGTTAAACAAAGTTACTTAATATCAAAGTTGGTCATTTCTCTCTCCCTCTTTTTTTTTTTAAAAAAAGAGAGCAGCCACTAAATTGTCTCTGGTTAATCGCTCCTCATCATATCTACCCATTGAGACTACAGAAGCAGCACAGGACTTAAATTGTCTCATCTAGCTTTGGTCATGTTTATTTGAGACTCTCCTCCTTGCAAGACTCCATCGCATTACCATTTAGAAATGATGTAGGAAAGAGAGGCAATCATTGCTTATGCTGAGCCAGACATATTACACAATTCATAGACTTGGCAATCATGAGATGGGATTTATTCAGTCTCAGACATTGACGTTGATGTGACCCAAACCTAATTTTCTAGAGGACAGCACAATTCCCATTGATTTGGAGTGGAGGAGGGGGAGTGATTCTAGCCATGCTGATTTCCCATGCAGACTAGTTTTCTATACTCCAGTTGAAAAGGACTGTTAAAAAAGAGAGAGAAGTCTCCAGAAGGCCCTTTTGTTTATGCTTTAAAGATACAAATGACCTAAGTGACAAAATGGCACTGGTGTGATATTGGAGGATGGAGGAGAACATAATCTTCTTGTAAAAAGTGGAATTGTCTGAAATGTATAAAGGGATTCCATTAGGTGCATGAAATTATTTCCTTCTCCACTCAACTGCAAAATTTTGGCACTTCATATACATTAAAAGCAAATCTTCTAGAGGAACGATTGAATTTACAGTCTCTGTGATGAATGTGTCCAAACAAGCTCAAAATAACAGCAAGTGCTCCCTTCCCTTTTCTGACACATCTTTTACTTTCAACCATGATGGTGCAATCTACACAATGTCAAAGAGTCAAGATAACTTTTCTTGAACATTACATCATCCAATGCCATTTATAGTTATAGCTCATCAGGAAGGGTCACTCAGTGACACTGCCTCAAAAATGTTTCATTACTTAGGATTTCTTATTTAAATATCTAATTACAACCAAGTCAACTTATGTCAAGGATCTATGACTTCCTCCATGAAGAAGTCTATTCTACTGAGGCTGATTACTACTCTAACTATAATTTATCAGTATGGACCATAAGATCAGTGATTTTAGAGCTGGAAGGGGCATTGGCAGTCACTTAATCAAATTCCTTCATTTCGCAGATGACAAAGTTGGGGCACGGCAAGGTTAAGTGATTTACCCATGTTTGCACAGGTAAGAAATAGTTGATTTGGAACTAAGCTGACTGAATCTAAAACCAGTGTTCTTTCCACTATACCATACTGCGTATGACTCATAGACAGTAAGTGACTTGTCTGTGGTCACAGAGCGAGGGTTCAAATTGGAATCTCAACTCAGATCTTCGTGACTCAATGGCATAAAGCAGGGGTAGGGAACCTGCAGGCTCAAGGTCACATATGACCCTCTAGGACCTGAAACGTGGCCCTTTGACTGGATTCAGTCAACCCCCTGACATACAACATCCACCCAGACACAATATACGTATGATGGACTTTCACATAATTCATTTATGAAGCCCCTACTATGTGTTAGAGAGTAGAAACTATGCTAAGACTCAGGTCCATGGGGAAAAAAAAATCATTGTGGCATAGTACATAGATTGCTAGATTTGGGAGTCAGGAAGATCTGGGTTAAAATGCTATGTGAAATGTTTCCTAGCTGTGTTATCTTGGAGGCCTCATTGAATGTCTCTTAGGATTCAATTTTCCCATCTGTAAAATGAAGCTGATAATATTTGTATCATCTGTTTTACAGAGCTCTGGTCGGGCTCCAAAGAGACGAAGTATGGCAAACACTTAGCAAATCTCAAAATACCATATAAATGTTTGCTGTTATTGTCATAGAGTGGAAATAATACTAGACCTCCAGGTTGGAGGACCTCAGTGGATCTAACAGAATCACAGCATTTGAGAGGAGGAACCACCAACCATGTAGTCCAACCCAGAATCAATAGGATTTCCAACCACAACATCCTTAACAAGTGTTCATCCAGCATCTGCTTGGAGATCTCCAAAGATGGGAAGTTCTCTACATCCTAAGACTGTTCATTTTTGGACAGCTCTCATTATTCAAAATCCCAATTCTGAATGATGCTGGCTCACGTAACTTCATTTCTCTGAGCCGTGATGTCCTTATCTGGAAAATGGGATCATGATTCCTGTACTGCCTAAACTCCAGAATGGATAAAAGGGAAATAAGTGTTTGTTTTGCCCAAAAGTAGTATCAGAAAGTGGGAAGGGAGGATTATTTGATGAGCAGCACTAACATGGTGCTAACATGAACACTGTTATTCAAATCTGTGCATAATATCACAATATTGGACAAATCATTGAAAAAACTGAGACCATCTATATACACATACACACACACAAATATTATCTACATAAATGTTTCATATCTATATTACATACATATATATGTAAATATGTATGTGAGTATATCTATATCTATTCCTAATTTCACGGTATAGTGGATATTGGGACAGGAGATGAACTTGCACCTCAGGGGTCATTCTCATCTTGCAGTCAGGAAATATTAATTTGCTGATCTTCTTTATGTGGAAGAATTTAAAGGGAAATTGGCATAAATGGAACCTGGGGATTTTACGCCCACTTCAGCTCCAGAGAGAGGGCTATAAAGAAAGGAGCCAACTTTATTGGCGTATTTTACACCACAAAGGGCTGAACTGGAGAATTGAAATATTAATAAAATATTTCCTGTGCTGAATTTGTTGATTAACTCAATAGCAGGAGGGTTTCGTCAAGAGCTGATGGATTATGGGGAAGATTAAGGGTAGTTTGTCTCATCTTGTAATTACTAATAGGAAGGCTTTAATTACACCCATAACTCCCTAGATGTTGCTGCTGCTGCTGCTGCTGCTGCTGCCGCTGCCACAGAGCCTTATGGCTGAAACATTGTCTCTCCATGGGATTCTTCCATTACCCACAGCCCAACATGAAATCCTATCAGTGCTGACTCATTTTTCTAAGAAAGGTCTCCAGCACCTCATTCCGCCATGTTGGTAGAGAATTTTAGTCTTCCATACGTATGGCAATTTCATTCATTTCTTAATTGTTGACAGAAGAGTACAGCACTCATAGATGGAACACAGAAAAAGAAGTACTAGACATGGATTCCTGAGTTTGCTGCATGTTAGTTGGGTGACCTTGGGCAAGTCACTTTCCCTTTGTGGGTCTCAGTTTCTCTATCTATGAAATGGGGATGATGATATTAGCATGGCCCACTTCACAAGATTGTTGTGAGGAAAACACTTTGTAAATATTGAAACACAGTAGAAATGTAAGCTGTTTTTATTATGAACACACTATTTAGTTTGATTTCTTATGACAATTGTCTTTGGGATCAGTAGTTAGAGTATGCCAGGCATCAGCCAACCAAGCTACAAGCATTCCTCCTCATACTCATTATATATGCTGGGAGACATGAAGAAAAGAAATCATAGTCCATGCCTTGAAAGAACTTATAGTCTAAGGAAAGGGACAATATTTTTGACAATAGATAAATACAGGATGCATCCAGAATATAAACAACTTTAGAAGAGGAAGAACAGAGTAGCTAATAAGTCTAGGAAAGGATTCCCCTGGAAGGAGCAAAATTTTGAAAGAAACTAGGCCTTCTAAGAGGTGAAGGTGATGAGGGAAAGCATTTCAGGAGTAATTACACAGTCTGGGAAACAGAAAATCATGCTTGGAAACCAGCAAGCAGGTTGATCTGGCTGGGTTGCTATATTGGGACACTCTCCATATTCCACAGAGCTGGATAAGCACACTTGGTCCCTTACTGAGGGATGAGGGTGTTGCTAGGATGGCTAAGTAAGCACATAGGAGAAGTACAAGCTGGTGGGGCCCAATCCAGGAAGTCCTCTGTTCACTCCTGTTATGGAAGTTTTTCCTCAGTTTACAGATACAGAAACCAAGGCTTAGAGAGATTAACTGAATTGCCCAGGGTCTCTGAGCTCTCAGTTTGAATTCACATAGAGGCCTCCTAAAATATCTCCAGGATTCTTTCCAATATCCCACAGAATCCCTCAATTATGAATACTATTTTAGTCATCTGTTACAGCCATGTTTAAATATTATTTTCTCTATGAAGTCTTTTATGACCTTCCCAACTAGAAATTATCTCTTCTTTTGATCCTTTCCCAGTATCTTGTTTGTATTTCTCCTACGCACTTATGATATTCCATTTTCAAAGGCAATTTCTTGTGTATGCGTGGTCCTCCCCACCAAAATATGAGTTCCCAGTCGAGAGGAACAATATCTTAATTATCTCCATCCAAGTGATAGAGATCATTCATTTTCAGACCTCTCGTGACACTGCGTCTATAGATTTCTTCTTTGCCTTTTTTCACGTTTCGCTGTATGTGAAAGTTATTAGAGCTTGTATATAAGCATTCATGCCAGATTTTGGCTCTTAGATTTCTTGCTTATTTTACAAAGGCTTGAGGGTTCATTAGAAAAAGTGCTAGCCATGGGAAGTCAAGAAAGCATGACATCAAATCCCAACTCTGACACTTAGCTGCTTCAACCATCAAATGAATTAGGAAACATTTATTTGGCACTTGTTATGGGACAGACAACAGAAATGACCAAAAGTCTCATGATATGATGCTTATCGTTGTCTTTGGACACATGATAAAACCAATTGGGGCAACACTTCCCAATTCCTTGTTTGCCTCTCCAAGGAGAACCTTTGAGGATCCCCTGAGAGAGGCAGTGTGTCAGCTCCTTAGGACACAGAAACAGAAATAAAGTAGGCCCCGCTCTCGGAGAGCATACCTTCTATTGAGTGAACAAACATGAACATAGTTAACTATATAAAAATAGATAAAATGTAATATGAGGAATGGAGAAAAAGTAAGAGTGATGAGGTGGGATTAGGACCCAGTCCATATAAAGGCAGCTCTTGAACTAAGTCACAAAGAACTCCGGAGATTCTAGGACATGGAGGTATAAAGGGATGTCATGGAATTCTAAGAGATGGGAGTTCGAAGGGAAGGCATTCTGGGTAAAGGGAATGGTTAGTGCCAAGCCATAGAAATGGGATGGGATACTGGAGTTAAGCACAGGCAACGGTAAGAAAGCCAATAACTCCAGTCCCATCATCTGTAGCATGAGGACATGATTGCACCTATCTCACAGGGTTGTTATGAACAGGGATATAATATAGCTCGACAAAGCACTTTCAAATCTTAATGCATTAGGTGAATGTTAGCTTATATTATTTATTTTGAATGCCCCCACAGTAGTTTGCATATATTAAGAACTCAATAACTGTTTTTTGGAATGAATGAATTCCAAATGGATTGGAGAGGAGAGCCGGCTTGCCTGGGAACATGGACAGGATAACTGGCAGACACACATGACTGAAGGCTACATAAATGAGATTTCCTTGTTTCCAATATAAAGCATCTAAATACATTCTGCTAATATTCCAATTCTGATTTCCTGGAACAGAAAATGTTATCCTGTAACTCTCCCCACTGCAGGGGACAATATGGTTCTAGTCAGAAGTGTACAGTAAAGTGTTTTCTGGCTAAAAATGGGTTAATTACAATACTTGTGGGTTTTAGATGCAAGAGAACAGTTTTTCAAAATTTAATTTCTCTCATATATTGCTACACTATATAATGAAAACTCAGAGAGACATGTGCATTGAGTAGATGTATAGCCAATATATTTTCTGTTGTTTTTATAGTGAACAACTTTTTTTATATCCTAACATTTTATGCCAGCCATGAAAAAGATAAATAAATATTTATGACATTCACTCAATTCCATAGTAACTACTAAGTTGTGCGTGTTCTTTCTCAGGTTTTCAATGAGCCTGTTTGGGCTGCTATGTTTCTGCGTCCTCTTGGAGAGAAGGCTGGGGACCAGCCAGTTCTCATCCCCAGACCCTAAACACCTCATCTCACTGCCTGCAAGCCAAGGCCCCCTCACAGTACAGCATAAGAAGCTTGATTATAGCAGCTGTAGATTTCCATGGATCCACACCCTGGGGCCATGCTATAAACAGTTAAGTGCACATCTCATTCTCAATCTCTCAGTCAACACTGGCCTTCCTTTGGTAAGGACCATGGACAAGAGAAGTCTGATCCAAAGTTCAGACCTAGAAATCCCAGAACCAGAATAGATCTGATTGCTATGTTCATACCTCTTTGCAAATTGGCTTCCTTTGCTTGAATCTACCTAATATGCATTTCCCCCATCACCAAGGCATAGAGGCATTTTTGTAGAATGAAAAGGGAAGAGTGATTTGAGGTAACAAGGTTAGGGAGGAAAACACTTCAAGCCAGTAGAATGATATCATCACAAAATCACAGAATGTTGCAGCTAGAAAAGATCATCAAATGTTAACACATAGAATGTCAGAGCTGGGATGAGCATCAGACCACAGAATGTCCAAGCTGAGAGAAATTTAAAGAACATCAAAGCTGGGAAGAACCTCAGAAAATGGAATATCTGAGCTGGAAAGACCTTAAGACTATTGAATGTTAGCATGGAGGACTGAATGCTGTAGAAGGAGTCTTGAACGGAAGAGCTAGAAAAGACTTAGAATGGAGAAGGCCAAAGGCATTTTAAGCAATGTGGGATGACCATTTGACAGGTGTGATATAAAGGGATCCTTGATCAGGTATAGCCTGATATGTAAGCAGCCTTCCAACCCTGTGATTTTTTTGTGAGTTTGATATAGAAAGGAAAGGACTTTAGAACATAGTTTGATGGAACTAGAAGGGAACTTAGCATGTAGAACCTCAGAGCTAGACATGATCTTAAAGCACAGAATATGAGACCTAAGAGAGAACATAGAACAGAAAATGTTGGGGCTCATTCAAAATGAAAAGGGATCTTAGAATGTGAGCCGTTAGGGACCTTAGAGGAAAAACTGATGGAACACAGAATTTAAGGATAGAAGGGATGTTGGAGATTATCTAATTCAATACATCCTTTTTATGATTAAGGAAACCAAAGACCAGAGGCAGGTAATGATTTGTCCAATATCACAGCAAAATAAATGATCAACGTGGAATATAGAGAGTCCCTTTAACACCTAAAACTAGTGCCCTTCCTTCTAATTATTCCAATGCCAACAAGTCTTTGTAGTCACAGAAGCACTGGGTATGCACAGACATTCAATATGTTCATAATACCTTCCCATAATTCTCAGTAACATGAAAAGATTTCTAAGCTGCATCACTCATCTCTTCCTCCTTTGTCTATAAATTATGGATTAATAAACCTTGCCTAATATGCAGCTTGATTAATCTTGCACATATTCAGAAGAGGAATATATTTTAGTATTGCCATCCAAAGTGAATTATGATAAACCATGTCCCAAGTGTGCTGACAAGAAATAATGTTCTTTTCTGCTATAAACTTCATTTCCCCACTTCGAGGCATGTTCAGAGTAAACAAAACAGCAGTGAAGAGAGAATGTGGATGGACAGTTGTTGCCAAGGTCAAAGGAAAGTATCTCGAATATTCTCAGAGAGGATTCCAGCGTTTACAGTTAGAAGGAGTCAATCACAGCACCCCTTCCCTCCATTTTACATGTGAAGCATCTGAGGCCTGTAGGTGAAGGAGGAGGCTTATGTATCCAAGAACTTAGCGCTTGTCTCTGATGACCAGAGTGATTGATCAAGGTATTCTTTCCTCATCTATAAAATCAGGGGGTTGAGCTGGATCAAGGGTTATTAAACTTTTGTTTTGTTTTTTTCATTTTGTGAGTTTTTTTATCATCAACCTCTTTGGCAGTTTGGTAAAACCTGTGGACTCTTTCTTAGAATAATGTTTTTAAAGGAAAAAATGTAGGATTATAAAGGAAATCAATTACATTAAAATACAGGTTAATGAGTATCCTTCAAAATAATTTCATAACCCCCCCAACCCCCATGAAGTCCAGCTCACTAGATGAACCAAGATGTCCCTTCCAACTCTAGACCTATGAACCTAGGTTGATGGACTTGACTGTAAACTACTGCTCCTTCCACTATCAGATGGAGTCAAATTTATTATTAATGGGCTGAACTTGATTTCAGCTTCCATTGAGAACTGGAATTCATATGTCCATGTGCATTCAGCTGAGGCTACCAAGGCATGCCTCAATGGAAAGAACTGAGGGTCAGAAGTCAAGAGTCTAGGGTTCTAGTACTGGCTAGAGAATGAATTTGCAACTGGAAGCATCACAAGATGCTAGCCATGGAGCTGAAAGGGGCCTCAGAAGTCATCTGGTTAAATCCCAGCATTTTACAATGAAGGAAACTAAAAACCAGAGAAGGTAAATGATCAGCCAATCATCATGGAGGAAATAATATGCAGAAACCAGTAGTGAAATTTGGGTCTTCCTACTCAAAATTCGGGACCTTCCATGGCACCATCTTGCCTCTCCCCAATCCTGCTTCCTCATCACAGATTCACTATGTGGCCTTGGACAAGTCACATCTTCGCAGTGCCTCAGTTTCCTCACCAGTAAAATAAAGAAACTAGAGATTATCTCTAAGGTCCTTTTCTGATATAAGGTCCTACTGTTCCTGTTATTCTTCTTAAAGAGCCTTAGATGCAGAAAGTTCCTCAGACATCAAGTTTGAACCTTGCCTGACTGAGGATTAACTCTATGTCACACCTGGTGGGTGCCCATTGGACTTCTGCTCAAAAACCTCCAATAATGCTCACCTTGCTTACCTTGCCTGAACTGAAGAGATAATTAAAGTCAATCAGTCAATCAATAAACATTGATCAAGCACCTACTATGTGCTAAGCACATAGACACTGTGCTAAGCATTGGGGGGGGGGGGAATATCAATTAACAAACATTTATTAAGTGCCTAATGTGTGCAGGGCACCATGCTAGCTGACAGAGACATAGAGACAAAAATGAAATACTCCGTCCTCAAAGAATATGTTGTTGCTCTTTTAACACCTTAGACAACTGGCATAGTAGTGGCATACTCCGACAAGTCAGGATAAACCACTAATTCTTCCAGTATTGATCACTACCACCAGCTGAAGGGAGAAGGGGCAAATGGGTAACACTCTCAGAGAATTCAAAAATGACTTTTCTTTTGGTATGTGCTGTTTTTCCCTCTCTTTTTCAAGAATTTTTCATTCCCAAGAATGTATGCCTGACGGAAGCGGCAGTGTGTGTGTGTGTGTGTGTGTGTGTGTGTGTGTGTGTGTGTGTGTCGGGGGGGGGGGCAAAGAGAAGATGAGAGGATGGGCAGCAGCCCAAAAGCACACTGGGTAGCAGAAGGAAGCCAGCCTGGAATTTAAAAATTGGCTTCAGATAATAATCCCAAAGTGAATGAGCGAGAGCTTCAAGTATTTACATGAACACTGAATTAGACGAAAAACGAGAAATCTCTGCATCATAGAACATACACTGTTAGCCCCAAGGAACCAAAAAACAGGGAAATCTGAGAATCTAGAACACAGAATGTCAGAGGGGGCCTTGGATCACGGAATCTTAGAAATAGAATGGATCATTCTGTTGTAAAATTAACAACAGAAAGGGCTCAAAATGTTTAACCTCCATATTTTACAGATGAAGAAACCAAGATCCAGAGAACAGGAATCACTTGCCCAAGTTCTGCCAGCAAATAACTAAAATCTGGACTTGAATCCAGGTCTCCTAGTCACTCCTCTTTCCACCACACCCGTACCATGATATTCTTCAGAAAATCTTCCCCCATTTGGTTCCTTGCAATTATACAGCATAGTATAAGGGATAGAGTGATAGAGTTCCAAAGACCTGGGTTTGAATCCCCATGGCCCTGTGCAAATTAAATAACCTCTCGAGACCTCTGTCACGTCATCTTTACAAGCAGGGAACTGGACTTGAGCTCTTGGGTCTTGTCTCGCTCTAAATCTAAGATCCTGTGGTTCAAACAGCAGATTTCACAAAGCTCCCTACAAAGTCCCATTTTAAAATTCATCTTCCTTAACTTTTCCCTATCCACCAGACAAGAGGGAAGCAACTTCCAATTTATTTCAAATAAACTACTTATATCTGGTGAATAAAGAACTCAAACATCCTAAGAATAATGAAGAGGTAAAAACATTTCCCAAGTGGGAATATGTAAAATTACAACAGAAGCAGTTACTACTGTCCTCGTATATTCAAAAGATACCACTAGTGGGAGACTTTTTCCTGCACTAACGCAGGAATGTGCAGAATCGCTGAACACCAAGCTGGAAGGGACTTCTCGATCACTTAGAACAAACAGTTTGTGAACAAAACTGCCTTTCTCCAACATTCCTGATGAACAGCCTTCTAGGTTCCAAGGGATGACTCCTGGTGAGGGGAAGCTCACTCATCAGAATGCATCTCAATCCACTTTGAGACAGGTCTTGTGGATGGGAAGTTGATTTTGTTGTTGATTTTTCCCCCTACACTGCGACAAAAATCTGCTGGGGTTTTTTTTTTAATTGTTTCCCATGGCTCCTGATTCTGTCCCATGGGGTCAAGAAGGATAAGGCTGATCCCTCCTCCATATGAACAGTCTCTCAAATGCTTGAAGACAGCACTCATGTCTTCACTAAGCCTTCTCCAGTCTGATCATCTCCAGCCCTTTTAGCATCCTGTCTACTTGCCTCTTTCACTGTCCAATATTGTTAAGTGTGGTCAACTAGGTGGTAGAGTGGATAGAGTGCCAGCTCTTGAGTTAGGCAGACTCAACTTCTTGAGTTTAAACTTCTTGCCTCTGACAATTACTAGTTATGTGTCCCTGGGCAAGCCATTTAACCCTGTTTGCCTCAGTTTCTTCACCTGGAAAATGCACTAGAGGAGGAAATGGCAAACCATTCTAGAATCTTTGCCAGGAAAATCCCAAATAGGGTCACAAAGAGTCAGACAAAACCGAAATGACTGACCAACAACATTGTCCATGAGCTATGGTAGTTTAGAATTCCCCTAAGACTTTGAACTTGTCTATCTATATGTATTTTTTTATGTGGATATAAGTACACACATATATTTGGAATCTTTTTTTTATTCACTAGACTTCACTTTTATATGTGAAATAAGTAAAATCTCCCCTTGTGCCTTCTTGTCCAGTAGATTCCAGTGTAATAGTTGCTTTGTATTTATATGTATATGAATATGTTAGAGTTAAATGTTCCATTTCCTTTGAGAGATAGAACCACTTCCTCCCATTTTCAGAAACTTTCCATCATTATGCCATCTTCCAAGATAACCCAACTTGGCACAGCCCATGCTTTCTCAATGTAGGGTCCATTAAGATTTTTTAAAATGTTTTGTCCCCTGTGTTTTAATATAATTGACTTCCATGCTAATCCTACGAATTTAATTTTAAGCATTAAAAAACAGCATTCTGAGACAAGGTTTATTATAGGCTTCGCCAGACTGCCCAAAGGATTCATGACTGAAAAAAAAGATTATGAATTCCTTATGTCATAGAGAGTGCAATGAATTTGGAGTCAGGAAGATCTGAATTCAAATCCTATCTCAGACACTATCTGTGTGATCCTGGGGAAGTCATTTAGCTTTCATGGACCTTATTTTCCTCATCTGTAAGATGAGGGCTTTTAAATCAATGACTTCTGTAGTACCTCCCAACTCAAAACTCATGAACCTATCATTCTTTAGGCGAATCTTAGCCAGAAAGATCACATGACATCTCATGGTAAATGCCTTGGGGATACACTTTGAAAACTTTTTGATCAAACCTTTAGTGAAAATATGATGTTGCATTATCTCTGATCACTTCAGTGACCAGATGTGAATCAGAATTCAGTTGCTATGTCTTCAACCTAAAATCCCAGCAAAGTGGTTTCAAATTCACCCTTCTTTCATTTCAACATGACAAGGGGACCAGATTTCTATCCCTGCAGGTGTTACTTTGCTCTCCTTCCCTTAAGAGATGGATTCCCAAAATGGCAGTGACCAAGGGCACCTAGCTGAACAACCATATGGTGATGATAGTCTCCATGCTCCATGATCTCAGTCCTTGGATCACAGAGAGTATCACTTCCTGGGCCTAGACTTGAAGACAAGTCTAAAACCATGAGTCAGCTTGGTAGGAGCTGGCAATGCAAACTGAGCTATGCACTTGGTTATGAAGGACTTAGGATTTGCCTGAGAGTCAATGTCTTGCCAACAAACTTTCTCAGTAATACTGCCTAGGGCTAATTATCTTGACTTGTCCATGGAGAACTAGAAACAACGTCTGTGGAACACCTGAGATAATCTCCCCTTCACTCAGACTAACATTGTGCAAGACTCCTCACCACATTTTCCCAGTGCGGAATCAATGTTCTGAGAACAAGTTCTAGGCATTTATCACAATCCAGGAGCCACAGGACATGAGAGGGATAAAGAGTGGTCCAGGATGTAGCAAACTCAAATGTAGTACAAACTTGAAAGGATGCAAGTTCTCATTTATGAAAAGCATAAATTTAGACTCACATATTTGGAGGATAACATGTTTCTATCTGGAAGCAATCACAGAGGTCATCTAGTCCAATCCTCAAATATTACATAGTATGTAAATGTGACAAAAAGATGTAAAGTTACTTGCTCAAATTCATAGGACAGGAAATCCATCACAGTTTCCTCTCTATGGTTACATTTAGGCTTAAAGCTAGCATAGGGGACAGGCATTGTGCTGCCTTGATTTTCAAAGTTACAAATCCTGGCAAGCACTTATTGAACACCTGCAATATATTCTGTGATATGCTAGGTACTCAAGAGAAAAACAAAAGGTAAAAGTGTCCCAAATCCTGTCTTCACAAACCTTGTGGTATCTGGAAAGCAACTGGTCTAATACATATGAAACAGATTCGGGAAAGGTAATATGAGATGAGCCAATGAATATAATCCAGTACTCAGAACAGACTGTAGAATGTACTTTCTGTATGAACAGAGACTTGGAGAGACAGAGGAGTGACGTAGCCTAAGTCACACATCTAGAAAGCATTAACAAGAGAAGGTACCAAAGCGAAGCTTTGTCTTTGTTCCCAGTTTTGCCAAAAAGTATCCCAATGACACTGAATCTGGAGCAAGATTTGGAGCTGATAAAGAAAATGTTTCTCTTCCACCAATGTCCAAGAAGACCAGCATCTTTCCATGAGATCTGAAGACAACAGAGAGATCCCCCAAAAGACCAAAATAATTCATTCACAGTCAACTGTTCACCATCACAAAGAGAAGTCTCAACAACAGGGAAGAAAGACTATTTTAACATGGCAGTTTCTTATTTCACCAAAAAGAGACCAAGAATCATGCTGCTTATCCCAAAGAGAATTAGAAAATTGATTTACAGATGAAACTCTTAAGCCCTAACCATGAAATGTAATTTTATTTCAGTTATGTCTAGCAAAACCTCCCATTATTGGTAGGTATGCAACAGAAAATGAAAGCGAGAGACTTTGAAATCTCTGCATTAGAAATGCAATCAGATATTGGTTGAAACATCTTTTGTTTCAATTTCAAAAGAAAAAAATCATGGAGCCTGCCGGAACATGGCGTGCCATGCAAAGACTGCTGCATGGGAGAAGAGCCACACGGTCAAGCTGGATGACACAGGGATGCGATGGTGACTGTCTTGCCTTTAGCAGAATAGTTGCAAGTAAGCTCCTCCTCCCAGATGTTTGTTCTTGAAGTCTACCTACTCCATGTATCTTGTATGCCAACATTTACATACATGTCTCCCCAATTATAGTGTGAGCTACTTGAAGGATTATTTTTCTTCTCTCAAATCTCAAGTATAACACATCTTGTGGTATGTGGAAAGCACTTAGTAAATGATTATTGATTAATGAATGAAATCCCTCAAGAGATTACTATTTTGTTGTTTTTATTTGTTATCTCCTTATCTATATAGAAAAGGCACCTTGGAACACCTTGGAGTCATGGAGATCTGGGTTCAAATCTTGCCTCTACCACTTACTAGCTGTGTGACCCAGGGCAAGTCCCAAGCTCTCAGTGCCTCAGGCAGTTCTCAGAGACCAGAAGGTACAGAAAACATGTTAACCTGCTTTGAGAGAAGAGTTTCTTTGCACTGATGAAGATACAGACCCCCATCTTATACCATGGTTCGATTTTCAGTCTGTCCAGTTCTTTGTGACTCCACTTGGTGCTTTCTGGTAAGAGATACTGGAGTAGTTTGCCATTTCCTTCTCCAGCTCATTTTACAGATGAGGAAATGGAAGCAAATGGGGTGAAGTGGCTTGCCCAGCATCACAGTTACTAAATGTCTGAGGCCAGATTTGAACTCTTGAAGACGGGACTTGATGATTCTAGGCCAGGAGCGCTAAACACTGGGCCACCTGGTCACCAATCCTTTTCTGTGTTTAAATACTATAGAACTTAAGAGAATATAAGCTGCTAAAGGCAGAAAATACTTCACTTTTGCTCTTGTATTCCTAGTGCTGAACACATTGTCCCAAAAATAGTAGGAACTTAATCACTGTTTGTTGAATGAATGAAGAAACAATAGCTGGCCTGTCCATGGGCCTTTAAGATTTGCAGCGTTTTATATCCAATATCATATCTGAGCTTTAGAATAACATGGAGGGGGAGGGAAAAGTGGGAGAACATAGAGACATGATTTTAATCCACAATTTTCAGAGGTCCGAGTTAAAGCTTTTGTTCATCCATGGTCATACAAGTATCAGAGGCAGAGTTTGAGATGAAATTTCCCCCCACATCAAAATCTATTGCTGGCTCCACAGAACCCCACTGCTTCTCAAGTGTCATTTAGTAATGAATAATAATATATTCATTTTCCACCTGTGTAAGTAACTTCCAATAGGAAAACTCCCTCTATTAATGCAAGCCTACACCTTCTAGATGAGAGCCTTCAAGGGTTACCAGAAATACCAGGAAATTAAGTGACTCATAGGTATGTCAAAGGCAAGATCTGAACTCAGAACTTCCACTTCTTTAACCACTTTGACTCTTTAGTGATGACTATACCTTACATATTATTTCTTAAATTTATTTCATGCTTTAGGATTTACAATGTATTTTCCTCATCATATCCCTGGGAAATAAGACTCATTATCCCCATTTTACAGATGAGGAAACTGAAATTGAGAAAAGTTGAGAGACTTATCCAAAATGAAATAGTGAAGCCAGAATTTCAATGCAGTTCTTTTAGTTTTACGGGCAGTGGTCTTTCCTCATAAATAGCAAAGCTGCCCAGGCAGGCATTGGGATGGAGTGGGAAGACCAGGGAAGGGGGAAGAGGAGAGCTGCTATTCCCAGTTCCACCAATAACTCACTATAGAATGTTTCACAGGTCATTCACACTCTCTTGCATTCAGCTTCCTCATTTGTAAAATGGGGGTGCTGGACCATGAGACTTCTTAGCTCTCTTCCAATGCTACATTTAATGAGCCTAGGACTATCATTTCAAGTACGCTTTTTCTAATAAGGAGGGATTGTACTGGGAAGGAACTAGACTCTGAGGTCTCCGGTACAATTCTTATCTCTTCCACTTAGTATCTTGTGTGATCTTAGAGGAAGGAAAGGGAGGAAGAGGGAATAAGCATTTATGTTGCCTCTAATTACAATATATAATAATAAGTAATGGTTCATTAGATAATGTATCTTTTAATCTTCCCAACAACACTGTGAGTTCATTACTATTCCATGTTTCAGTGGAGGAAACTGAGGCTAAGTGACTTGTACAGGATCACAGAGCTCATAGCTGTCTGAGGGTAGATTTGAACTCAAGTCTTCCTGGCTTCTAGCCAGAGCTCTATCCACTGCACCACCTAGGTGTTTTTGAGCAACTCATTTCACTTTCCTTGGCCTCAGTTTCCTCCTGCGTAGAATGAAGAGGCTTCCTAGGAGCAGTTGGACTCACTGGTCTTTGAGGTCTCTTTCAGCTTTAGATCTAAGGTCCAATGATTGCAGAACAAAGTGAAGTTTACCTGATCCAGAGATGGGGAACATGCAGCCTCAAGGTCACATGTGGCCTTCTAGGTCCTTGGGTGTGTCTTCTGAGTGAGTTCAAGTTTTACAGAACAAATCCTTTTAGGAAGGGGGTTTGTTCTGTAAAGTTTGGATTCAGTCAAAGGGCTGCGCTTGAGGACCTAGGGGCCAAAAGTGGCCTCAAGGCTGCAGGCTTCCTGCCCCTGCCCTGATCTAGCACAGTCCAAAGAACTGGCTTTACAACCCATTACCTAGCTGTGTGAGGAAAATACGTGTCCCCTCCACACTTGTGCTTTCCTCACCTCTAAAATGGGGCTAATAACACTTTGAGTGGGCTGTTGTATGGCTCAATTTAAGCAATGTGTATGAAAGCATTTCTGAAAAGCATGAAATACACTCCATGTGTAAGGTACCATTACTATGACATCCCCACTTCACTGAATTTGCCTCTATAGAAAATATTGTGATCGGAAGGCCCCAGGTGTAATTTCCTCTTTCCCCACCTCAGTGTCCTAATTTATGAAAGAAAAAAAATCCCAGGCATTGAGCGTTCTGAATTGACTTCCTGATTTAATGGAGTCTCCAATTTCAATGCTCTGTCTGCTCAGAGTCAGAATCTAGACAGAAGTGAAACAGGTAACAATGCTGAACTCAACAGACGGTGGAGTGGGAATTATTCCAACAAACAAGACTTCCCAGAAACCCTGAATGTGGCCTGACCTCAACTAGGAAACCCAGAACGCTTTTGTGAGTCACCATTTTGTTGGATGGGGAGGAAAAGAGTTGAAAAGAGGACAAGATCATAGATCTAGAGCTGGGAAGGATAGTCGAAGTCATTGAGTCCAGACTTTACAGATAAGAAAACTGAGTCCCAGGGAAGTAACGTGAAAGTCCCATGGTTACAAAAGGATTATGAATTGGAGGCAGTATTGGAAATGAGGTCCCCAAACTCCTCAGTTAGTATGCTTTCCATTCTAGGAGGAGAGAGGGGTCAGGGAGAGAGCCAGAGTAGAAGGGAGAGAGAAATAAGGGGAAAAGGAGGATAATCCTGTGAGTAATTCTTGGTCTGTTTTCTATTCACTTAGTTATAAATGGGGCTATTAAAACTACATGCTGTCACTTATCTGTGACAACACTACTCTTCTGCTCAAGGATTTTCAATGGCTTCCTATTGTTTTCAAGAAGAAACAACCCCCTAGCCTGGAATTTCAAAGTTTGTTTTAAGTTGGCCCCTCTTCATTGAGTCTATCTTTAAGTCAAACTTGTCCATTTGTTGTTTCCCACTTATGATATCCCCTTATCTACTTCACTACCTTTATGCAAGCTCTCATGATGCCTGGAATATACTCCCTCCTCACATCCACATCTTAAGAATCCTTAGTTTGCTAAAGGCTCAGCTCAGGGGCTACTTCCTATGGGGAAGTCTTTGAGGGATCCCCTCCCCTTTTCCAAATTCCCTCCTCAAATTGTTTTTTTCTGTGTACATGCCACATATTCAAGGAAAAAAGAAAGCTCCTGGAAAGCAGAGACCATTTTTACTTGCTGTATCTACATGAGTCTTGCATTTTGTAGGTGGTTAATAAATAGGAAATTAAATTACAGAAGAGAATGAATTTGTCTTGATCTCTTCATTCCTAGAGAGACACAAGGGGCTGAGGACATTTACAGATGTTCTCAGTCCTGGAACAGATGTTAGATAAACATATAAACATTTCTTTTACATCAGTTGCTCTGCCAACTGTCTCCTTCCAACTGAAACACAGTCTATCTGTAGATGAAAATAGACTGCAGGAAAGAAAGTATTTCCTCATTAAGTGACTATTTGAATGACCTTCATCAACCAAGACTTTTCACTTTAAAAATATTCCCCCAATCCCCGACTTTGAGTGAAGAAGGGCATGCCAATGAATATTCCCATTCAAAGGGAAGAGTGTTGGACTTCAACTGTGGAAGACCTGGATTCCGAACCTGTTTCAAGCATGATCTAGCTATGTGACCTTGGGCAACTCTCTTTCTTTCTCTTGTACTATCTTTCTTCTCTGGAAAATGAGTGGTTTGAACTTGATGGCCTCCCAGTTCTCTTCTAGCTCTAAATCATTTAGCTATGTGCATTTATTAAGCATCTGTTATGTACTAAGCTCTGAGGATCCAAGTATAAAGAATAAAACAATCCCTACGCTGGAGGATTTTACATTCTTTTTACTAGTGAGTACATTTTAATCAGTCAAAGTTTGGTAAGTAAGGATTCTGGGCACGGGTACTGAGTTTTGACCATACAAAGAAAAAGCAAAAACAGTCCTGGTCTTCAGGGATTAGAGTTAGCTGAAGGCTAGCTATGAAGAGTTAATATGGAATCATTGGAATTTATATGAATAAGGGGCCAGTCTTGGAGTTCAAGAAAATCTCTTTGGTAAGCGAGAGGAGACTAGATTGAAATGGGGAGAGACTTAAGACAGGGAAATGGGGAGAGACTTAAGGCAGAGAAATCAGGTAAGAGGTGAGGAGAGTCTGAAGAGTGGTGGTGGCTATGAAATGGAGAGGAGATTATTGCCAGAGGTTTTGTAGAGAAAGCAGGTAGAAGATGAGGCAACAGATTGGATATGTGAGGTAAACAAGTAGATGGTATCTTTAACCATAATAGCGGAAGTTCAAGAGGCAAGAAGATTTAAGTGGAAACATAATGACTACTGCTTTGGATATGTTGGGCCTCTGGGCTGTCCAACTTGAAATGCCCAACAGGCAGTTGGTGATGCAGGACTGTAATTCACGAGGGAGATCAGAACTGGATCCGTGAACTTTGAATAATATGTACTGATTAACTGTCAGGTGTATCTAGAACAACGTGCTGGCTGGTAGGTAACATAGAATGCTTAGGTCAGGGGTTCTTCATCTTTACCATGTCTTAGACCTCTTCTGCAGTCTAGTGAAACCTCTGGATGTCTTTGCAGAATTAATATTTTGAAATGCATAAAATAAAATACATAAGTTTATAAGAGGAAACCAATTATATGAAAATATGGCTATCAAAATATATTTTAAGAAGACAAGATTACAGATCTAAGGTTAAGAATCACGTTTAAATAAAACACACTCACTGCCCTCATAAAACATATAGTTCAGTACAACAAAGAGAACTATAAAACTGGAATAAATATAAAGCATGAATCACAAATAAAATGACTTGTACAGTTAGTAATTACTGTATTCCAAGCATTCTACTAAATTCTGGCCATACCAAGAAAAAGCCAAAACAGGCTCAGTCTTCAAGGATTAGAGTTAGATGCAGGTTACATCTGGGTCACCAAGGGAAGATTGCTACAGATTTGGGAGTGGTAGGAAGATGGAACAGGATGGAGTGAAGACTTTATGAGTTGTCCTTCTATTCTGTGGTTGACGAGTTACCTCAGTAGCTTTCCAAAGAATTATTTTTCATTTTCTATGACACAAGTGCACACCAACAAATACAGTCAGAATAGACATAGACACAGACTCCAGCATTCTTAAGAGCTGAGTAGGGGAGCTGCTTTCCCGACTTACCACAATCATTTCAACCATTAATGAGGTGGCTGAGTCTGACCAAGCAAGCATTTGAACATACCTTCACTGGCCCCCCAAAAAAACAAACCTGCACATAATTTTAACTGTACATACTTAAATCAGCATAATTCTTTTTCTGTTTGCCTTTCTCTTTATGAGAATCCCCTACTGGAATCATAGATTGACTGCATGTTGGTTTCAAATAAAATAAAATCATAATAACAAAAGCAAAGCTGGCAATTTCTTTCCCATAGACCATGCTCTGTATTTCATGAAAAAGAAGCCAGAGGAGCTTTATGATCCCTGAACCAAAACTTTCCCCTATCTGGAATCTAAATGGAGAAAATATACATGGAAGAATACAAATAGTGACTGGAACATTTTTCATCCAGTATCTAGGAAGTATTTAGGCGACTGCTTTAAAGACTGTTTCACTGAGATTGTACCAAACAAGCACCACAAGGGATCAGGAACTGGAAGATCCCTTTCAACACAGAATGGTAAAGTTGGAAGGCATCATAGAACATAGAAAGGAAGAGGGGAAGAGAGGGGACCTCAGAATATACGATTATAAGGCTGGGATGGATAGGAGATCTCAACGGGGCCAAAAATTTCATTTTATAAAGGAGGAAATCAAGTCACAGAGAAAGAAAGGGACTTGTTCAAGGTTACACACATATAAACATAACTCCGTTTCAAAAACTGTGTCCAAGGTCCCAGCACACCCTAAGTTCACTTAACAAGGAATGTGTTTTCTAGGCTTGAATGTCATCTAGTTTCCCTGAGTTAACATTTTCTCTCATTTGTAAAATAAAGAATCATCTTTAGTGCCTACCTCCCCTGGGAGTTAAAGAGAAAAAAGTACCTGACACACTGTGCTTTACCTATCAGGCCATCCTTTGCAAAATCCAACATCAGTGCTATTGAGAACATCAAATCACTTTGCCTGGATGCCCTTATTCCAACACTGAACACTCTAAAGTTCCTTTGCATCCTGATATACTGTGCTCCTGAGTCCCTTCTCAACTCAGACATCCCCTTACACTCCAGCTTCAACATTCTAAGGTCTATCCCAACTACAGATTCTCTGTTCTAAGGTCTCTTCCCATTCTTATATAATATATTCTATGTTCAAATATTCTAATGTCAAACATCCCTTCCAGCTCTAGCATTCTGTAATCAAATGAATGACTGAAACTAATGGCTGGTTGTCCCAAATTAATTTGCCTTTAATTATGGCTTGAGACCTTAGGAGTCCATCAAAGGCATTTGAAAACAAAATGCTGTTTCAACAAGTGTCAGTCCAAACATCTTTGTACCTAATCACTGTCCAATGCAGAGTGGAACAAGAAACATATTGGTATCTGGTTTGGGGGAGAGGAAATGAACGCTAAGTGATACAAGTCTCCTCCTCAGCAGCTTTGCACGATGGCCTAGCCTACAGATGATACATACTAGGAAACAGCTTGTGGGATGAGCCCCATCACTGAGAAGTAATTTTTATTCCGTTTTTATTGTCGAATACAATGAACATGATTGAATGTTTCACTTGGGCCTATTCAGACCTGAAGGAAGCCACCAAAGACATCTACATTCAAAAAATAAAAATAAGAAAGCTTCTAAATCTGCTTTGGGAGAAATTACCATTCTGATGTTTGGAACCCAGTTCCAACTTTTCCCCATCGCTCTTGGAGGCTCCCCCTACTTCCAAACTCCCTGGCCATTTCTCTGGCTACAAAATATTTGCATTTCACATTCTCAGTCCCTTCCCCCACGCAGCAGTGAGTGACTCACTCTCCTATGGTCTTTCCTGCCAGAGCTACAGCGAAAATCCTTCCCTCCCCCAACATGTGAAATTCCAGCAGCTTACCCAAGGGTTGCTTTGGGTCTATCTGTGTGGGGAACAATGCAGCTTCAAAAGCCATTACTTTGAGATCCTATGTATACTAGTTTGCATCCTGGGAATCAATCAAGGACATCTTCAGACCACATTCTGATTGCTTAAAAGTTGACTTTCATACTCACAGGACTGATTAGGCCCTGCTCTTCTCAATAGGAAATCAAGATCTGCTTTCATCCTGCCCATTTCAGCAAGTCACCCAAAGCTGGTCAAGACTGGGAGGAGAGGAGCCCCAAGAGGCCCTCCAGCTTTGCCCTGCTTTCCTCCCTCCTTTTTTTCCTTCACATCTCCCAGTCCCCTCCTAGCTTTTTTTCCTAGGCTAATACATGCAAATCACTTTGTAACCCTTAAAGGCTACAAATTCAAGTTACTATTACTTGCTCTACTACATCTCTCCTAAGTCCTTTCCTTCCCCCTTTTTCTCTATCCAATTCTCATTCTCTGCTTTCTGCATCCCTCAACTCCTTTTTCCTGCTCCCTCCCCTCTCCATATCTCCCTCCCTTTTCTCTCCCCCTCCCTCAAATCTCTCTCTGCCCTCTTCCTCTCTTTCTTTCTCCTCTTCTCCCTCTCATAACTATCCATCCCCCTCTACCTTTCTGGAAGGTACATTTCAAGCTCCATCCAGAGCCCCTCTTCCTAGCTAGGATAATACAACAATGGGGGCTAATTCAAGGGGTGGAGGTTTCTAATTTTATGGATTTAACACAGACCTATAATTGGCACATAAATGTGCAAACGTGAACTAGATAATTAGGGGGTTCTGGAAGTAACCACCTTTAATTTATATGATTACTTGAAAATGTGTTAAATGTTATGAAATGTCAGAGGAACCCCCACCAGGCCCTTATTCCAAACCATCAACACTGCTAAAGTGGGGAAGGTATGGGGGGGGGGGGTTGGCCCCTAACTGCCCCTCCTGGATCCTACCCCCACCCGTGGCTGGAGCAGGGCAGCAGGGGCACGGACACACAGCAGCACCCACTGGCCCCAGTTAGGGAGAAGCTTCTCTTCTGCTTTGCTCTCCCAGCCCTCGCCCTGCCCGCCCTCTGGCTCTGGGGATCCCTCTTTTTCATGGAGATAAATAATATAGAAACAGGCGTCTACGCTTCTTCATTCTGGTGAATCGTAGGGGAACATTAGGACGGTGACGGATCGCCAGTCTCGGCTAAACGCCTGCTCGTTCAGACCCCAGCCCCGCACCCCCCCCTTCCTTCCATCCATACCCCAAGCCCCGCCTGCCGGAGGAGCCTAGACCGACCCCCAACAATGAGGACTTGTGCGGCGGGCTTGGGCAAAGAGGACGGGGGAAAAGACACACCAATATCTCTGCGTGGTCACACGTTGGCAAACACTGGCATACACACACTGGAAAGCAGTCGGAGGAGGTGGGTGCCCCTGATTGGCAGTTACACCCCCCAGGGACGCCCGCTGCTCCCCACCCCCACCCGGGCCCAACCACTTATTAACATAACAACAGCTTCTAAAAAAAAGTAAACCAAGGAGGGGTGAGCGCCTTCCTAGCCCCGGGCAAAGAGCACTGGGGGAGGAGGGGGCCGCCAGGATGGAGCGAAGCCCCCTCCCCAGGCTACAGTCTCCAGTGGCTCCAGTGGCACAGCATTTTTCTTTTTCTTTTGCTTCTTTTACTCTCCCTGGGCTCTTCCTCTCCCTTCCATGCCCCCTCCCCCAGCATTCTGATGCCTGGCCCTCTTCTCCCTCTTTCTCGGACCTCACCCCCCCACCCCCTCTTCACTCCACCCCTGCGCTGTCCCTCTGGGAGGCCAGCACAGAGGCTGGGGGACCGAAAGTTTCTGCGGCTTGGCAAAGACGGAAATGGACATGTCTGGGGAAGGAGAAGGTCCGGGGAGAAGAGGGGCAGGGGTGTCTAGGAGAGGGATCGAGTATGGAGAGTTGTTGGGGAGCAATGATGCTAAAGAGGGGGTGTGCAAGTGAGCGTGTGTCTGTGTATCTGTGTGTGTTCAATAGGGGATGGGGAGAGGGGAAGGAATGAGGAACGCCGGGGAGGAATCTCTGGAGGGGCCAGCTTGGGAAGGGTGCAGAAAGGCACGGCATCCTGAAGAAACCCAGCACGGTGGTAGGAGGAGGTACAGGGGGTGGGGGGACGGTTGCTTTGAGAAGGATCTGATTCTTTGGAAGGTGGAGGATACAGGGAAACACAGCGGGGGAGAGGCAGAGGTCCGGGGTAGGGAAGTCAGCAGACCGAAGGATGGTGGAGGGATGGGGGAGGTTGTCACCCCCATCCTAGTCCCCGGGTACCAGGTGTGCCCACCAGCTGCTGAGAGCCGCCCCCCAAACTGGCAGCACGGCCAAAGTCGCAGAGCCGAGGCTGCGGAGCGTCCAAACAGCTCAGTCCTCTCCCGCGAGGAGCCCGGTTCGGGGTATCCTCGGACAGAGTCCTTCCTTCTTTCCTCGCTCCTTCCCTCCTCTGCCCTCTTTGCCAGTCCCTCCCCAGCCTCCGGGCCACGCCGAACTTACTTCCTAGTAGCTCGCCCGGCACTGCCCGCCGGCACCGTCCCCAGACCAGCCTCCCCCGGCTCTCGGGGATCGCCCTCCTGCGCTCGTGGAGCCGCCAAGTACCAGAACCCCATGCCCGGGACAGCGGCGGCTGTGCTGGGGGCGGTGGCGGCGGCGGGACTCGGACACTGGCTCCGGCTCCCCAGCGAGCCCTCCTCCGGCTCCCGCTCCCGCTCCGGCTCCCCAGCGAGCCCTCCTCCGGCTCCGGCTCGGCTCCGGCTCCCCAGCGAGCCCTCCTCCGGCTCCGGCTCGGCTCCGGCTCCCCAGCGAGCCCTCCTCCGGCTCCGGCTCGGCTCCGGCTCCCCAGCGAGCCCTCCTCCGGCTCCCGCTCCGGCTCCGGCTCCCGCTCCCGCTCCCGCTCGGCTCCGGCTCGGCTCCGGCCCCAGCTAGCTGGCCGGCTTCGGGGCCAGCCCCGGTGCGCGCCCAGCCACGGCTGCCATCCTCTCTCCGGTGCGGTGCGGTGCGGTGCGGTGCGGTGCGTGCCACCGGCGGGGCGGCCGAGAGCCTAGGAGGGCGGGCAGGGGAGGAGGGGGGCGTGGGGGCGGAGAGCCCCGAGCCCCCTCCTCCCGCGCGCGCAGGCTTGGCGTCCCCCCCCGCACTCCCCGCCCCCCACCCCCGGGAGCGGGGGCTAGATGTGCCGCGCCGGCCGGCGCTCACCTACCTGCTGCTGCCGCTCCTACCGCCGCCGGCTCGCCCAGCGCTCGCTGCCCGTTGCCCACCCGCCCGCAGACCGCGTCGGCGGCTCCGCCGGGCGGCTCCTTGGCATCCTCGTTCCGGCCCCACGCGGTGCGCGGCGGCCAGCCGGGGGTGGGGTGGGGGCGTCGGGGCGCGGGGATCGGTACCGCGTGGAGCCCCCGCGGGGCAGAACACCGGAGGGAGCCCCCCGAGCGACCGCTGTGCCGCCTCTGAGCCCGAGGGGAGCCGGCGGAAGAAGCCACGTGGGGGGGACCCCCACAAGCTCTAGGCACCGAGGGAAGGGGAGAGGAGGGGCCGCGAGGACCGGGCCTTTTGTGAGGCTCCCCTGTGCCCCCGGGCTGCGCACAAAGTAACCAGTGTGTTCCTCGGCTCTCCCCACCCGTCCGCTCGCAGACCCTCCCCCATTCTCCCGGGCGCCCCAAGGGTTTTCCAAGGGTTGCTTTTGTCCAGACTCTGTGCGTAAGAGAAACAAGGACCCTCGGGACTGACAGCAGCTTGGGGCAGATTCCGGAGCAGAATGGGGGTTTTCCTTTCCTTAGGCCCCCTCCCTTAGAGGGGGAGGGGAGCACTCTTCCTCCCGCCCCCTCCACACACCTACAATTTGGCCCTCACCCCCAGATGCTCGGCTTGGGGCTGGCGGTACTGCGTTTACTCTTCACGGCAAACTTTGGGGATAGGGGAAGAGCTTTAAAAAGAGCCACAAAATTGCCCAATTATTCCTTCATCCATCACCACCTCACTGACTGAGCCCAAATCCTTCTACAACAGAATTGACAAATGCTTATTCAAGTTCCGATGGGGTTCAGACTCTGGGAGCCAGCCTCCTTGAGCTCCCCTTGAATCTTTCCACTTAATCTGGCCTTTCTTACTCAAATCTAATCTTCCCATTTGTTCCAGCAGCCTCCAGAAGCCATTGGGCTTTTCATTATCATTCTACTCAGGTCTCTGTTGCACCCCCACCCCCACCCTTGATCCCCTCAAAACCCCATTCCCCAGGCAGCCCACTGCTCCCATCAAGATCTGTATCCATTCCCATACTGCCCCTAGCAAGATCTCTGGATTGCCCCACCTGCTTCCCACCCAAACCCTCCAAAGTCTGATATCTCCTGATAGCCTCCAGCTGTTTCCAGCCTTTCACCCTCCTTGCATTCCCTCCTTGGACTTTTCCTCCAGACTCTTCTAAACCCCTCCTCCCATCACCCTGGACTACCAGACCACTCCCCAGATCCCTCCTATACTGTTTTCTGTATGTGGGTTCCATCTTGCCTCCATGGGGGCACTCAGATTCAATCCAGCTCAGATTCTGTCTAGCTGAGATTCTATCTGGCCCACAGGCATCACAAATGCTTAGGCTCCTTAAGAGGCAACCCAATTTGGCGAATCTTTAACAAACTTTGTTTTCTTTGGCTTTAAGAAGGCTTGAGTTGAATTCATTCGAGCACAACCAGGACTGTTGGTATTTTGGGGTCCACCATCACCCATCAACCTCGTCAGTTGCATTTGACAACTACCAATGATGGGGAGCTCACTACTCCCCAAGGTCCTTTGGTCCACTTTTGGAATGCCTTCCTGGTTAGGAAGTTCTCCCATGGAGCTGAAATGTGACTTCCTTCAATTTTGGAGCCCATCTGTTTCCTCATTCTTGTCATGTCACCTGTCGCCCAGCAGAGCTAACCTCCCACCCCTTTCAGAGTAGATTGTGAACTCCTGGAGAGTAGGCAGGGACTGTCTTTAGCCTTTCTTCACATTCCCTTAGCGTAGTCTGACACATAAATTTAGTTGAATGACAGATTGGATGTGACCCAGGAAGACCTGAGTTCGAATTGAGTCTGCCATTTAGTGTCAAACTAAAAAGTGAATGACTAGGCAAGTGACTCCCCCGTTTGAGCCTTAGTCCTCAAATTTGTTAAATGTCAATAATGTTTGTAGTGCCTAGTTAATAAGACTTTTGTGATTGAAGTTCAGTTGAGAGTGTGTATAAAGCACATTATAAACTTCACAGCAGTATAAAGTGCCATTGGTGTTGTTACTATTTTCTTTATGTTTGATGAAATTAGAATAGAAATGGCTCTAGAAAAAGTCATTCTATTGTTATCATCTGTACGTGCCTAATGTTCCTTATACAGTCGAGCAGGTGGATACAATGACGAGCTTTTGTAATTCAATGAAAATGTTGGGAGGGAAACATCTTCTGTAGACTCATTCATTCCATACTGGGGACAAATCCACGGATGGCCAGAATAATGTGGGTGACATGTAGGTATCTCATGCTTTTCCTACATAATTATGATCTCTTCCCTCAAGGAATGCTATGTTTGGAGAACTTTTCATTATACCTGTTGCTATGTCATGTCATATCAGAGTCTTCATGACCCCATTTGGGGTTT
The DNA here is from genome assembly GCA_028658325.1 of Potorous gilbertii. Lineage (NCBI taxonomy): Eukaryota > Metazoa > Chordata > Mammalia > Diprotodontia > Potoroidae > Potorous > Potorous gilbertii. Next base: position 677,228,043 of record CM053770.1, read on the forward strand.
TCTTGGCAAAGATCCTAGAGTGGTTTACCATGTCTTTATCCAATTTATTTTACTGATGGGGATATTGAGGCAAAGGTGTTAGTTAAGTGACTTGACTATGGTCACACAACTACTAAATGTCTGAGACCAGATTTGAGTTCTTCCTGACTCCAGGTTCAGCACTCTATCCACTGTGCCACCTACAATTAGTTTGGAGAGTATTGAGTTTTTGGTATGCAAATAGCTGTTTTTAAAGTTCTTACATTTTGTGAATCAATTGTATCAATATACAATATTTGCGTATCTAAAGTTTTGTGCCGCTTTATGATTCTTTGCTTTCAGTAATTTATCTGTGGGATTCACAGGGATATTTGGGGACTGGTAATTATAATTTGGAGATTTGTCTTCTATTGATTCATGAGCAAACTTTAGGGGTTTAATTCTGGTTGACCTTGTTAGATGTTACATTTTTGCAATCTGGAGTAACATCGCAGTTTCTGTGAGTTCCTTGCTAACTCACGATCAGTCAATCAATAAATGTACTGTAAGGATGAACTTTTTGTAATTTTTGTTGGCAGTCATGATCTTATATTACTATCAACAGTCCTTCCATTTTTATAAACAAATACTTTGAGTTCATTTATTTGTTCGATTTTTCTTTGTTGGATGAATCCATGTCTGATGTCACACACCAAGGGCCTTTTGGTTCCACTTGGAGATCTTAGCCATTTTATAGCCTCATTCTGCAGGGAAAGTACTTTGGGTTATGTTTGGTAACTCCATAGTGCTTTTATGTTGCTCTTGTGAGTCTTTATTGTAGCCCTATAATAAACTCTATAAGTTTTTTATTCCGCTTACCACGCTGTCTGAGACCATCTCAGAGTTATCGTCGTCTCATTCCTTCCATATTTTCATAGAGTTAAAATACAAGCAGGCCAAATACAAGTTACCATTTTTCTATTATCCTGTATGAATTAATTAATGAATTAATATTCATTATCATATTCTACAGGTAGATGAAATGATTGCTTTTTATTATGGGAAAGAGCATCGGACTGTAAGTCTGTCTTACTGAAACTTGTTGAAAACATCTTGACACAACTTCAGTAACGGGACAAAAGGGTTACATAATGCTTCTTACCCTGGTCTCATTATTTTAAGCTCTTCTACAAAGTTTCTATGTTTTTAAAAGTTTTCTTCTTTGGAGATTCTTTGTATTCAGTATAACAATACCTATTTTAAAGATTATTCTTAACTTCTATGAATCAATGCTCCATCAAAACAATTCTATCTTTAATAATGTTCTGGTTTCAGGAGAGATAATTTGTGGAATTTTCAAGAATATTTTAATTTGTTTTTGCCATAGAGGGATGTGTTAACTGATAGTTTATGAAAGAAAGGATCTCTTGTAATTCTTATGATTGTATCTTTCTAGATGTCTAGCAGATGCTAAATCTGTATAATCTTCATCAATATCTTGGAGTTTCCACTGCTTTGTTGCATAATCTGCATTATCTATATACTCATTCTCCTTAAGGTACATTGCTGTAGCTTCTGATAGCAATATCCATATCTTGAATGGATATAATCCTTCCATTTCTATAAACAGATCTGCTTGACTGGTTTGGCCATTTAGCCCATGTCTGTTTACAAATTGTTGGTTGGGCTCATATGGAAATTGTTCATAGAGATCTTTTAATTTTATTCTTGGATCCTAGATATCTTTCAGATGCTGTCTAGAGATAAGCCATGTTCAATTACATTCAACAAATCCAGTGATCAGTCTTTATTTTTCCTTTGTAAAATGAAGTCTGTGTTCCAAAAGAGATTTCTGCAGATTTTAACCAGTTTATCATCTTCTATGAGAATATCCATTAGATTGTGAGCCCCTCAGGGATAGGCACTATCTTTTCCCTTTTTTTATCCCCAGCAATTAGCATGGTGTCCAGCAGATAGTAAGCATTTAACAAATGCTTATGAATTTACTGACATCTATCAAACTTCACCCTCCCTTTTGATAAGGAAGTTTTAATCTTTCTGTACTTCCTTGGGATAATGAGCCTTGTGTTTCATATATTTTTGTTTGGATAAAAAAAATCTATATCTATTATCATCCAGTCTTTTCTGGCAAAAGTAAACATTAACGAGTCTTGCATTAGGACTAATTATTCTAAATATGTTCTTCCTACCAAGATTTGACTTCGGGTTGAGAGTCAGTCCCTAACGTATTCAGTTTCAGCTTTATTTTTGATGTCAGTATGCTAAATATGTCCTGTCTGGAGGTGATTAAGATTCTTTATGGAATACTTTTCTTTTTTAAGTCTATTAAGTATATTTTAAATATTACCTTCTATCATTAGATCAATTTGACTTCTGGATCCAAGCCTTAAGCTTTGAATCTCACTTCTTTGATACCCATTAAGAATTTTGAACTCATCAAGCAGAAACAGAATTTTATATGGCTGGAGAAAATATCCATGAATCCTACCTGAAAGAAATAAAAGAAACAGGAAAAAGACAAATATATGCAAAGATATTTACAGTAGTTCTTTCTGTAGTAGCAAACAGCTGGAAATCAAGAATGTCCCTATTTGTTGGAAAATAGCTTTTCAAATTGTGGTGATGGAATGTGATTTTACCTTAAGAATAACAAAGAAGATGGTTTTAAAGAAGTCTGAGAAGACTCACAAAAACTGATGCAGAATAAAGGGATCAAAATAAGATCAATTCATACAATAGCATCCATATTGAAAAGCCAAACAACTTAAAAACTTGGATCATAATGACGAACTGCAAAGACTGGATAAGAGTGTGGCGGAAACTGGGTATAGACCATTGCCTGACACAGCACACAAGAATAACGTCCAAGTGGACACATAATCTAGGCATAAAGACTGATACTATAAACCAATTAGGGGAGCAAGGAATAATATATTTGCAGATTTATGAGGAATAGAGAAATTTATGACCAAACAAAAGATAGAGAATAGTATGAAGTGCAAAATGGATAATTTTGATTACATTAAATTGAAAAGTTTTTGCACAAACAAACCCAATACAACCAAGATTAGGAGGGAAGCAGAAAACTGGGAAAGAATTTTTGCAAGTAGTCTGTGATAAAGGCCTCATTTCTAAAATGTATAGAGAACTGAGTCAAATGTACATACCCTTTGACCCAGTAATATTGCTTCTAGGACTGTATTCCAAAGAGATCACAAAAATGGGAAAGGGTCCCACATGTACAAAATTATTTATAGCAGCACTCTTTGTGGTGACCAAGAACTGGAAATTGAGGGAATGGCCATCAGTTGGGGAATAGTTGAAGAAGTTGTGGTATATGTATGTAATGCAATACTATTGTGCTATGAGAAACAATGAACAGGAAGACTTAAGAGAGGCCTGGAAGGACTTACATGAACTGATGGTGAGTGAAAGGAGCAGAACCAGGAGAATATTGTACACAGCAACAACCACAGTGTGTGAGAAATTTTTCTGGTAGACTTAGTCCTTCACAACGTTCCCAAAGGACTCTTGAGGCAAAATGCCTTCCACATCCAGATAAAGAGTTGTGGAATCAGAAGGCAGAATGAAGCAGACTATTTTCTCTTGTGTTATGTTTTGTTTTGGTTTGTTTTTTCTCATGGCTTCCCCCATTCATTTTAATTCCTCTGTGCAACATGACTAATGTGAAAATGTGCTGAATAAGAATGTATGTATAGAAACCATATAAGATCGTATGCTGTCTTGGGCAATGAGGGAGGAGAAGAAAATCTAAGATTTATGGAAGTGATTGTAGAAAACTGAAAACCAATAAATTAATAACAATTAAAAAAAAGTGACTAGCCCTGATTCCAAGTCCAATGATGAAGCATGCTAAGGCACTCTTGACAGAGAAACAATAGACTCAGGGAGTAGAAGGTACAGAAAAATTTATGTAACATCAGTCTATCAATCACTCTATCTATCTATCTATCCACAAATGTATACATGTGTATGTGGATATATTTTATGTTGTGAGTACATCACTTCTTTGTAAGTAATGCTTACAATGGACATATTTTCCAAATTCTTCATTGGGGAAAGAAAGAAAAATAAAACTTGAGTAACAAATGTTTAGTCTAGCAAAAGAAATTCTGAAAACCTATAGACATGTCAAGGTTTTCTTTTTCCTTTTTTTTTTTCAATAAAGAAGGTTGGAAAAGAAGAAAAAATAAATTTTTATTAAATTAAAAAATAAAATTTGAAACAAAGTCAGCAAAATGAAATCAGAAAAATTTAAGGGAAAATACCCATGAGATGGAGCAGTAGCTTAATGTACTTTGAGGAAGTAGCCATATAACTTGATGCTGTTTGTGAACATCAAGGGATTCTTTGCTCTGAAAGCCATGCTCATTTCAATATGGGGATAATGATATTGGACTGATGACTAGGCAGAGCCATAGTGACCTTTAATCTTCTCCTTCCAGGTGCCACATTTTATTTCCAGTATCCTTGTGGAATATGACATATTTGAAATAGAATATGGTTTTGCATGTGGACATCAAATGTTCTCATGTTCTTGCTATGCATGGAATTGTTTATTCATATGTTTGTAGGAGGTAATTAAGACAATGTCTGAGTCAAAGGCTTTGTGATAACTGATAAAGGCATTTTCAGGTGGCTTGTTCAATAATTTCCATACTGATCAGGAGTTGTTCTTTGTTTCCCAAGGGCAATTTAGTACGCTTCTTTTGCCCTTTAGTCAATTCCTTCCTTCCTGCCTGCCTTCCATGATACAAGCTGTGAATACTTTGTATAGAGTATGTAAACATGTATTTGACCTTTGTTTGGATTGGTCACTGACATCCTTATTTTTTTTAGAAATGTACCTGTGATTCCTTCCATTAAAAAAGAATGCATTCAAGATGACATGAGAGGGAGCTTTTGAAGTGAGCTGCTACCTACTCAGATGCTACTGTGAAACACATGAGGCAGTGATCATTTATTTTATTGGACCTTTCCTAGTTTCACAGGACATCTAGAGTTCTAGGCACCACTTTTCATGCAATCACTGTCATTGATCATATTATCTCTGTTTCTCATTTGGTTTCATGAGCTTTGATGCCTTGGACTTCCTTCAACCATTACTGTTCTTTTTTCAGTCATGTTCAACTCATTTGACCTTATATAGGATTTTCTTGGCAGAGATACTGGAGTTGTCTGCCATTTTATTCTTTACTGATGGTACAGATGAAGAAACTGAGGTAAACAGGGTTAAGTTGCTCAGGGTTACACAGCTAGTAAGTGTCTGAGGCTGGATTTGAACTCAAGAAGATGAATCTTCCTGACTCCAGTCCCAACACTGTTCTGCCTAGATCCATTGTACCACAGCAGAGTAATTGAAAAAAGCACTAGCCATCTGCTATGACTACTATACATGAATATATTCTCTTATAACATTTGTAGGAGAGTATGCAAATATTTACAAAATACATGCAATAGGATATACTATATGCATCCCCATGGTAAGTAGCAGAGTAGGAAACAGAGCTATTTTGGAACATTTTTTAAAGACAGTTAAATAGTAAAATGATAGCAATGTTTTGGACATTATTTTTAATGAACAGCCGAAAAATATTAAAATATTATGTCAATATCTAGCCAATACAGACAGCAGAAAAAGTGAACACAGAACTGTTCAATTTAAGGCAATGAAAAAGTTGTATGCAGAATGGAATCCAGAAAATAATGTTTAATATCAGTTAAAATATACATTATAGATGTCTAAAATGCAGATAAATTAAAGCAGAGACAGAAACAGAGAGGCAGAAATAGAGGCAGAGATACAAAGGATAAAGGGAGAGAGAGAGAGAGAGAGACAAAGAGAGAATCACTGAAGGAGGAGGATATGGAATATTTCTAGTGTCTGTGGTTGAAGGAAGAGCACTGTAACTGGAGTCAAGGAGACTTACATTCAAATCATACTTTGGATATTTACTACCTGTGTAACCCAAGAAAAGTCAATTAGCCTCTTCTAGCCTCAGTTTGTTCATTTTTAGAATTATGGAATTGAACTTGATGGCCTTTAAGATTCCAACTCTAAATCTATGATCTGTGATGTTATCTATTAGTTTTTTTCATGGCATCAAATTCAAAAGCCAGCTTCCAGAAATTCCTATCTAAAGTATGCCTATCTTTCTTTGCAGCATCACTCAAGAAACTAGCATTATTTCCTTAATGTAAGTAGGATAATATTTCTTTAATTAACATGTTTCATCAAGTAATACTTGAGAATCTGTGTTAAGTATAAATTTCCAGTGCCTTCAAGTTCCTCAGCCTTTATCCTTTTCTCTTTAAGCAACTCCTCAATTTCTATTCCTAATCTAATCAGGACATAGGAATGATTTTTTTCTTACTATTGCTTTCCTTTGGTCCATAATCCATTATTGTGCCCTCTGGAGGTAAGGATAACATCACCAAAAAGAATAAAAACATCTTTCCTGTAATTAATAAAATCACTTATCCAGAGTGATTATAGTGTAATCCTGGTACGAAGTAAAGCACGAATGTCTTCAGTCTGTGTCATGTGCTCTTATTGTTTACTCATTTAGGAGAGCAATGAAGCATTTTGAAAGGGTGGGATACTGGTATTTATTTTTAAAAATAATTTAATTTATTTTTATTGCATTTTGAGTTCCCAAACTCTCTTCCTCCCTCCCCTGCCATACATACACACATGGAAGGAGGGAGGGAGGGAGAGAGAGACAGACAGAGAGTGTGTGTTAAAAATCATACTATGCATACTTTCTATTATCAAGTTTTGTCTTGGGAGGTAAATAATATCTTCATAGTTTTTTTAGAGTTGATTTGAGTATAACACTCAGAATAACTTAGTCTTTTAAATTTATTCTTCAAACAATATTGATGTTACTGTACACAATGTATTCTTGGTTCTGTCCATTTCATTCTTCATTATTTCATGCAAGTATTTCCATGGTTTTTTTTTTCCTAAAATCAACCAGCTCAACATTTCTTACAGTACAGTAGAATTCAATTATAATCATATACCACAACTTATTTGGCTATTCCCCCAGCTGGTGGGCATCCCCTTAATTTCCAGCTCTTTGCCACCACAAAGAAAAGTGCTACAAATATCTTAGAATATATAGGCTCCTTTCCTTTTCCCCTGATAATCTTGGGAAACAGACTTAATAGCTGAATCAAAGGATATGGACAAGTAATCTGCTGTTCAATAAACCCAAAGACTCCAGTTTCTAAGATAAGAACTCATTATTTAATAAAAGCTGTAGATAAAATTAGAAAATAGCATGGCAGAAACAAGGCATAGGCCAACATCTTATACTATATACCAAGATATAGTCAAAATGGGTATATGATTTAGCTACAAAGGCTGATATTATAAGCAAACTAGGAGATCAAGGAATAGTTTACCTGACAAATTTATGAAGAAGGGAAGAATTTATGACCAAACAAGAGACAGAGAACATTATGAAATACAAAATAGTTGATTTTGATTACACTAAATTGAACAGTTTTTGCATAAACAAAGCTAAGCAACCAAGATTAGAAGGGAAGCAGAAAGCAACAATTTTTATAGTCAATGTCTCTGATAAAGGCTTCATTTCTAAAATATATAGTGAACTGAGTCAAATTTATATGAATACAAGTCATTCTCCAGTTGATAAATGGTCAAAGGATATGACCAAGCAGTTTTCAGATGAAAAAATTATAGTCATAAAAATTCTCTAAATTACTATTGATTTAGAGAAACATAAAGTAAAACAATTCTGAGGTACAACATCACACCTTCAGACTGGTTAATATGACAAAATAGAAAAACGATAAATGTTGGAGAAGATGTGGGAAAATTGGAACACTAATGCGTTGTTGGTGGAATTGTGAACTGATCCAACCATTCTGAAGAGAAATTTGGAACTATGCCCAAATTGTGCATGCCCTTTGATCCAGTAATACCACTTCTAGGTCTGCATCCCAAAGAGATCATTAAAGTGGGGGAAAAACATGTACAAATATATGTATAGAAACTATTTTTGTGGAGGAGAAGAATTGGAAATTGAGGGGATGCCCATCAGTTGAGGAATGGCTGAAGAAGTTGTGGCACATGAATGTAATGGAATACCATTGTGCTATAAGAAATAGTGAGCAGATGGACTTCAGAAAAACCTCAAAAGACTTATATGAACTGCTGCTAAGTGAGGGGAGCAGAACCAGGAGGACATTGTACATAGTTACAGCCACATTGTGTGATGACTAACTTTGATAGACTTAGCTCTTCTCAGCAATGCAAGGTTCTAAGACAACTCCAAAAGGCTCGTGATGAAAATGTTATCCACATCCAGAGAAAAAATTATGGACTCTGAATGCAAATTGAAGCATGCATTCTGCTCTCTCTTTCTTTCTCTCTCTCTCATTCTCTCTCTTTTGTTTTGTTTCTTCTTTCTCATGGTTCATTCCATTGCTTATAATTCTTTTTAGCAACTTTACAAATGTGAAAATATGTTTAATGTGAAAATACACGTAGAGCCTATATCACATTGTGTGCCATATTGGGACAAAGGAAGGGGAAGGAGGGGGCAGAAAATTTGGAACTCAAAAGCTTATAGAACTGAATGTTATAAACTAAAAATAAATATATTAAAAAAAGACTCATATGAACTGATGCTGAGTGAAGTGAGCAGAACCAGGAGAATATTGTACACAGTAACAGCAACACTGTGTAGTGACTAACTTTGACAGACTTAGCTCTTCTCAGCAATGCAAGGATCTAAGACAACTCCAAAAGACCCATGATGAAAAATACTACCCACATCAAGAGGAAGAGCTATGGAAACTGAATGAAAATTGAAGCATACTATTTGCTGTCTTTTATGTTGTTTTGCTTTGTTTCTTTTCTCTCATGGTTGTTCCCGTTGGTTATAATTTTTCTTTACAACATGACTAATGTGAAAATATTTTTAATATGAATGTAGATAGAGAATCTATATCAGATTGTATGCTGTCCTGGAGAGAGTGAAGAGGGAGGGGGAGAAAATTTAAAACTCAAAATCTTATGGAAATGAATATTGAAAACTATAAATAAATTTTCAAAAAGGATATTCATAGTTTCATATAACTCTTGGAGTATAATTCCAGATCGTTCCAAAATGGTTGCATTTATTCACAGTTCCACCAACAGTGTATTAGCATCCCAATTTTTCCACACCCCCATGAATCTGTCACTTTCCTCTTCTGTCATTTTAGCCAATCTGATAGGTGTGAGATGCTATCGGTATTTCTTTTTTTAGTTCTCTTGGATCTTGTTTTATTGTGGTAGCAGAACTCTAAGTCCTCCACTCCTCTGATTTCCACATCAAAGAGATCATGGCAATAAGTTTAACTAGAGCCAGTTCACAAACCTATGCTTCTCCATTTATTTCTAAGATTAATAGGAACAGTTTAATCACACTGTCTAGGATTTTAACCCAAGGAATGATGTTTCCAGAGCTTAATTGTCTGATATTTCAAGCATTCTCGTTCAGCCTTCCTAGCTACCATTTGTGGCCTGTCCAGTATTTCTTTACTTTGCCATTCCAAAGCTTTCACCTCCAATCCTTACAATATAGACAATGGGTTAGAACTAGGGGCTTATAATTAAATTTTAATAATATTCTATGATATGATGTAAATTATTTACTATATATAATATAGAATAATAATTCTCTTTTTCTCTGTATCTTTTAAAATGGGGGTTAAAATAGAAATGATACACAGAAAAGTGGCCATTCTTTTATTTTTTGTATTCTGTGGACTATGTACAAGGGGATAAAATGATTGCTATGAGTAATTGTGTAAGAGATTGGGCATATAAGCTCATCTTTTGTAGATTTGCTAAAGGTGTATTACTACTACTCCTGCTATTTTCCATTAGTATTCTCATACATTCTGGCTTCTTTGACTCCTTTCAAAATTTTGATCAAATCCAATATTCTTCAGGAGGTCTTTTCTGTTATAATTGCTAGTGTACATTTCATTTGTGTACTTATTCTCTCTCTCTCTCTCTCTCTCTCTCTCTCTCTCTCTCTCTCTCTCTCTCCCCCTCCCCACACACATACATAGATGCATTCATACATACATATATACACATAGATAAATAGATATAAATACATAGGGGTATAGGCAGCTTTTTATTTATATCTCATTTGTACCTAGATTCTTTACATATTGTTTCCTTCTTTAGAGCTCAGGGCAAGAGCTATTTGAGCCATTATTTGTACCCCCGGCACTTAGTACAGTGCCTGAAACATCTTAAGAACTCAATAAATACTTGTTGACTGGCTGACTGACTGAAACTTGAGTTATTACCGCCATTCTTACTATTCTGCTGGTGCTGGTGTGTCTTTTTATCAGCGTGTAACACTCTTTCCCTTAATATGAATCAGTGGTACATTTGTACATGGTTTTAGTAAGTTGTCCAAAGCCACCGGGAGGCTGTTATTGGTCCAAGATCGTACTGCGAGTTGCACCAGGAATAAAGATTGAACGCAGCTCTTCCTGACTTCATGGTTGACTATGTCTTCTCGATACAGAATAAGCTTCTTGAACACAAGAATTATTTATTTTTGTCTTTGTATCACCAATGCCTAGTACAGTAGCAGGCATAAAAATTAAGTGATTAATAAATGTCAATTGCTTTCTTGGTTAATTTTTTAAAATGTGAGGTAATTGGGGGCAAGCTATTTTTTCTTTGTATTAAAAGTTTTTAGTAAAGTGGCTGGCACATACTAGGTATTAATATGTACTTCGAGATTGGTTGAATGCCTTTCATGGTCTATTATATAAGACAGAAAGAAAGAAATCTATCAACTACTGCATTGGGAATGGAGGACAGAAAGTTTCTCTCATAGGCAACAGTTTCTTACAAAGTTTTTTTTTTATTCTTTTTGGTTACAGTCTTTTCTTCTTCCAGCTGTGTAATAATAACACTAATGTAGTGGGTTTTCTCATGGCTTCTCTCACTCACCCATGAAAATTTAATGAGGCATTTAGGGCCATTACGTCTGGAGTCAATGGGCTAAGCATATTTTGCCTAATGCACTTGCTGGAGAGCCAAGAGGTCCATCGCTGGCACACAGTGAGCCATCGAGAGAGCCTCCCCTCTACACACGATTCACGAGCCATTAAACTTATTCCCTAATAACTGCTTCTGAACAAATGGAGGCCAACGCAAACGGAGGCTGTCACGCACCTCCTGAAAAAGATAGCAATTTACATATAGACAAGAAAAAAATGGGTGAGGTCATTGGCAGGAGGAAATCTTAGGAGACTGGTTTACCCGAAGACCCCCCATAAAGGTGCAATGACATCCTCATGCCAGCTACTGCTGTTTCCTTGGGGAGCATGACTAGTAAAGAGAGAATCGGAGGGAGGGGACGTTGGGAGTAGTAGATGAAGCACCTGAAGACCTCAGAGGTCAACTAGTCTAACCCCCTCATTTTGTAGATTTGAATATCGAGGGCCTGCAAGGTCAAGTGACTTGCCAGGGTCATAGAATTGCAGAGCTAGGACTGGAAGAGACCTTAACGGACCTCTTGCCTTCATTCTACAGATAGTGACAGTATGACCCTAAGAGTATAACTGACTGACTTCTTAAGGTCATATGGGTAATAAGTATCTGACGTAAATTGGAACCTGGCTTACATGGGGAGTAGGCCTACAGGCAATCTGGTTTTATAATTAATAACAATTAGCTTTTTTAATGACTCAAAGTATGAAAGGGTTTTACATTTGCATGCTAAATAGATTGCTGGACTCGTAGCCTGGAAGATCTGGTTTCACATCCTGCCTCATACACCTATTACCTGTGATACCTGGGGAAAGTCCTCCGGCCTCTCTGAGATCTGACTTTCTCATTTGGAAGGTGGGGAAAATAATGATAGAAACCAACTCACAGGGTTGTTGTGAGGATGGAAGGAGCTAATCCGTGTAAACCGCTTTGTAAACCTTAAACGAGAATGTGAAATTGAATGTTATCATACGCAATGGACCCTGGGATTCCAGCCTCTGAGGCTCTAGATCAAGGGTTCTCTAGTGTCTGTGTGTGTCCTGGACCTCTTTGGCAGACAGCTTCAGCCTATGGACGCATTCTCAGAATCATGTTTTTAATATAAAAAATAAAATAGATAAGGTGGAAAGAAAACCAATTTTGTTGAAACCGTTTTTCAAATATGTATATACCCACACACGTAGATCTACATGTGCATGTATATATGTATATATGTGTGTGGATACATACATGTGTATGTGTTCACACATGTATATGTGTATGTGTATATGTGCGTATATGTATTTAACTAGCTTCCCAGACCCCAAATTAAGAATTCTTGCTGTGAAATGAGTGCACTATCCCTTGTACCTTAGTGCCTCCTATAAAAAAATCACTCAAAACGTTCTAAGAGCCTGCTTCTTCTCTGCTTGGGGTTTTCCTTAAAAGAGTCTGCTAAGATAGTAATTAAATCCTCTACATTTTTATAGTATATACATACATATATATTATATGTATACTATATATGTTATTCCCCTTAATATGCATAGTATATTGCTTTTCTTCTCAATGGGTGGAGGAGGACTGAAGGGAGTGAGAGAATTCAGAGCTCAAGATTTTTGTTTTAAAAAAATGTTAAAATAAATAAATAATAAACTTACTTTATTTTAAAAATGCTGAACACCTCTGTAAGGCATGGAGTAAAAGTATTCCTACCCTCATTTTACAGATGAGGAAACTGAGTTTCAGAGGAGAAGAGTGACCTTCTCCAGGTCAGACAGATAGTAACTATCACAGCTCCAGCTGGAATCCAAGGCCAACCTCTGTCCCACACAGGACTATAAAATATTTTGAGGACAGACTTGAATATTCGAATATTTTAAGCCTTTAAAAGACCCAGCTTTGCTAGTCTGAAGTATCTCCTTCACCTGCCTTTCACCTTGTCCTGTTTTCACTCGACATCATGATTCCAGTTTCTGAGAGACACACAGGACATTAGTTTGGCAAAGAACTGGAAAAGGGGGCAGGCTTAGGAGAATGCTGGATCTGATAAGGCTTGGGCAGGGGCCTTAAAGTTCACTGCACAGACTCCCTTGGAGCCAGGCCAGAGGCAGCAGAGCATGGCAGGGTCTTCCCCATGCTCCTAGTGGAACAAAGGAAAAAAATATTGCTTATCATTTCCAACCACTCCTGGTCAATGCCTGTTTGTCATCTTCGAAAGCCCAGACTCCAAGAGAGATAGAAATATTATCAGGACAAATATAGACTGAGTCAGATCACAACTTTCCTTGCCTTAGTTGGTTCAATTAAATTCCATCCAGTTCAATTCATTTCAATCCAATTTCATTTAATCCATATTCATTGGGCTCAGACAAAATCCCAGCTTCTACAGGAGGCCTTTTTCACCCCCAAAACTTCAGAGACTAATTTCCTTCCTCTTTTAAATTACCTTTCGTTTGCATTTTATGTATCTTTTTGATGTGTAGTAATATCCATGTTTCCTCCACCTTGGAATGTAAGTTCCTCAAAGGTACCTTTCTTTGTATCCTTAGTGCTTAGCAAAGTGGTGGGCATGAAGCAAGTGCCTAATAAATGCATATTGACTGACTGACTCCTGTGTGCCCCTTGCTTGGAGAGGGGCTGGAGATACACAGACAAAAAATAAAACAGTCCTTTCCCCTAAAGGAGTTTATGTTCTGTTGGAGGGAAACAATACCTGGGAACAGATGAGTAAAGATGAAATAGAAATAGATGAGGTCAGTGTTAGGAGTCTTCCCTGCTTCTGCCTATTTGACCATGGGGAATTTGCTTAACCTTTGGTGCCTCAGTTTCTTCATCTGTAAAATGAAAGTATTGGGCTAAATGGCTTCTAAGATCTCCTCTAGTCTCAAATCTGATTATTTCAGATGATCTACCACCTGGATGGTCAGGAAGGTCCAGGGTAGCTTACAGTAACTCTTGGGCTGAGCCTTCTTGGAAGCTAAGAATTCCAAGAGGCAGAGCTGAGAAGGGAAAGTGTGCCAGTCTTGCAAAGGAGCTAAGGCAGGGGATGTTGTGTTCTAGAAAAAGCAAATAGGACACTTTGGCCAGAATATCAAGCGAATGGTGCACCATCGAATCTTGAAAAGTCAGTTGGAGCCATATTGTAAAGGGGTTTAAATGGCAAACAGAAGGCATTGTGTTTTACACTAGAGGACATGGGAAGCCACTGAAACATCAGGATGTCACATAGCACTAACTTTTCTCACTTTGACAGTAGAAGGACTGAATGCACTTTCTTTCCTTGTTCCTTTGTTAAAGGAATTTCAGGCATTGGATGGGACGGGAGTAATTTTCTGGGGCAAGCTGACCTTTTTGAAGTTTGTGGGTAAAATCTAGATTTTCAAGAGGGGAATCAATGAATGAATTAGACTTTATTACTGACCTACTATACACCATGCACTGTTGTAGGCTTTATAGCTCCCAAGACAAAAATGGAACAGCCTCCATTCTCAAGGAACTTAGATGTCTTAGTAGGGGCTTTGTCTTCCTCTGCTGTTTCGGGAGTTCTGACTTCAGACGTAGGTCACTGAAATCATTCCAGTCATAGACAAGTTTTGTTTCCCTTTCCTTCTTCTATGACTTGGATGAGACAGATGAGGGAAGGGGGTCACAATGGATATGATCATCATAGCATATACCTGTCTGTCCCTTGGCATTCTGACCAGGCTTTGTCTGGCTGGTCTGTATCTTGATGCACATTTTTCTCTAAGGAAGGATAAATAGCACTGATGTCACAGGTAGGGAAGTGGAAACTTTGGAAGAAGAATATTGAAGTCAGGGAAGGGAGGGTATGAGATGGGGATGGCAGCCATGATAAAAGGCCCTTTCCATGCCATGGCTGGCTGCTTCCCATTTCCCAATAGGAGAGAATCTGGCTGGCAGTCCATCAATCAACACACTTTTTTAAAGTATCTTCTATGCTCCAGGCACTGTGCTAAGTGCTGACTATAGAAAGACAAAAATGAAACAATCCCTACCTTCCAAGAGTTTTCCTTGTCTGTAAACCTTACATTGCTGTAGAAATGGCAGTTGTTATTTATATCATCATCATCAAGCATTTATTAATTGCTCATGAAGTACCAAGCACTGAACAGCTCTTGTCCTCAAGGAACCAGAGAGGAATAAGTAAGGTCCTTTCCTGGTTGTCCAAGGAGAGAGACTGGGTATTCTGAGAGGAATCCCAGGGAAGATTCAGGGAGGAATCCTGGGAAGGATTCAGGTCCCTACCAGTGTCAAAGTGGCTAGAGAGAATGAGCAGGGATACAGTACCTTTAAGTAAGGACTTTTCACAGGCCCTCAGTCCTGGCCCTGCAGACTTGGAGTGACTTGTTTCTTTCCCCTCCTTGTGCTACTTGGAATAAGGGAGAGTTGAGAAAATTCAATCCAGCCCCTAATCTGTGATTCTTTAAGAGAACTGAAATAGGATCCAGTCAGAGGGAAGCTCTACTTTGGAGAGGGATATGAATTATTAGTGGTTATATAATCTTTTGTTTATTTATATTTCATTATCTCTTTTTTTGTCCATGCCAATTAAACAGTGTGCTAATATTATGATACTTGATCTTGGGGTGAAAGATCTAGAGCTGGGAGAGACTTCAAAGATCTAATCTCATCCCCTCACTTGACAGATAAAGATATTGATGTTTCTAAGGTCATCAGAGTTAGAATCTGAAGCCAGATCCTCTCACTCAAGAATAATTGTTCTTTCTGCTGTACCAAGCTGAGTCTGGATGGTGAAATGAAGAAGAGGGAGGTCAGTGAGATGGAATATTTAGAGACCAAGATTAGGGTATTAGGCACAAACACAAACCACGGACTAGAAAATTTTTAAACTTTTTTGTGTCCTAGACTCTTTGACAATCTGGTGAAGCCTATGGACAAATTCCAGAGTGATGTTTTTAAAGGCCTGAAATAAAGTTTATAGAAATACAAAGGAAACAAAAGATTAGTGAAAATAAACATTTTTTTCTTGTTCAATTTCATGGACTTCTTGAAATCTATCTAAGGACCTTGATCTGTAGACTCCACGTTAGAAACCCCAGCCCTAGAGCAGAAAGGAAAGGGGAAACACACACAATGTGACAGGGAGAGAGGTATTCAGCCCTCAGAGAGCCAGAGAGAGCCTGGTTATTCTCTCAGAGTGACCTGCGGTATTGGCTGGTGGACATGATAGGTTATGATGACCATGGTTGACAGCACCTAATTCTTATTAGTGAAAAAGACCAGGGACTGGTCACAACAGCTTCTAGCACAAGGGTTCTCAACTTAGGATCCACACACATGGATTTCAAAGCATCTGTGAACTTGAATGGAAAAAAAATACATCTTTATTTTAACTGAAATTTAACACTGTTCAATTACGGATTGTAAAAAAAAAGCAAACATGATTCTAAATTCATATTCTTTCTCTCCTTTCTGAGGCACCCATAGAAGGAATACAGATTTCACCAGATCTCCAAAGGGGCCCATGACATGGAAAAGATTTTTTAAAATCCTGCTCTAGTGACTGCATGATAATATGAGCACAGTTCATTCTACCTCTTTCTTATTCATAATGAATTATAGATATAGCCCCAGAATTAGAAGAGATTTCAGATGTTGGTGAGTTTAATTCACACTTAAAACAAGGTTCTCTCTACAACGTAAGTAAAAAGTGGTCATCCAAGGCCTCTGCTTAAAGCCCTCCAGTGATGGAAAGCCCCAGCCCTGCTAGGATTCTACTTCTAGATACCTATAATGTTTAGGGAATGCTTCCATATATCGAGTCACAATTTTCTTCTCTGTAGTTTACACTCCTTGCTCAAAGGAGGTAACAAATTGCTGTAGAGAGAGGATTGTCTCTGGGCTCAGAAGAGCTGAGTACAAATTCTGCCTCTGCTGCCTCCTTCTTGTGTGGCCTTGAGAAGGTGCTCTGCATCTCAGTTTCCTCCTGTGTAAATGAAGGCACTGCTTGGCCTCCAAAATTCATTTCAGTTCTAGATCTATGAGCCTGTGAGTTTTGCCCTCCAGGAACCCAATGTCTTCCAAATAACCATGCTTCCCTCTAGCATGTATGTTCTCCTCACCTCTGCCTCTTAGAACTCCTAACTTCCTTTAGGGCCTGTATCAAGAACCACCTCCTGTTCTCTCTATTTGCTTGTATGGTGCCCCCTGCAATTACTTTGCATTGACTTGGTAAATATTTTGTACTTACTTGCTGGAGTACATGCTGTTTCCCATTAGTAGTGTGTGAAGTCTTTGAGGGAAAAGACTATTTTATTTATTTAGTTTTGCCTTGGTAGCCTTATCACCCCTAGCAGCATGTCTGGGTTGGACAACACGTTTAATCTCCTGTTTATCAGTTTCCTCATCTATAAAGTGAAGCCATTAGATTGATTGGTCTCTGAGATGGCCTATAATAGACCATTAATAGATAGTATTTGAATGATTTAATCAGAGGCAACAATCATAAACATCAAGTCTTGTCTTCTATAAACTAAGTATCTTCTTCAATCGATCTTTGTGTGGCATGACTATGAATCTGTTTGCCATCTTGGTCTCATTCTTTACATACATCCAATCTTCTTAGTATCTTTTCTATAATATAATGCCCAGAACTGGGTATCATACACCAGATATGTTCTGACCAGTCTTAGCCTGCAGGCCATAGAAAAACAAGTAACGGGCCAGAGTTGGCAAATGGCCCACAGTTTGCCAACTCACGCTCCATATGCTTAATTAAATATTTGAATTCAGGTGCAGTTTATATTTATTTCCATTACATTTTATCCTATGACACTTGACTCATCTTTCTAGATACGTGTCATCTCTTGGGATTTCAATTCTGCCACTTTAGGTATAAATATTCCTGTCCACTTTGCGTCATGCAAATTTAATAAATATAGTATCTGTGTTCTTCCTCTATGGATTCATCCAAGCCATTGATGAAAATATGGAATGGTGCCAGGGAGTGCTGGCTAAGGTCAAGTTCTTCCTTTGCCATTTATCAGCTGCATGGCCAGGGCAAGAAATTTAATAATAGCAGCTAATATTTACATAGTGCCTGGAGGTGTGCAAAGTATCTTACAAATATTATGATTTGGTCTTCACAAAAAACTGTGTTGTAGATACCCTTCTCATCCTTCATTCACCTTTCCCAGAGAGGGAAACTAAGGTCCAGGGAGAAGGGACTTATCCAAGGTCACAGAACTGCTAAATGACTGAAGCAGGACTGAAAGTGAATTTTCCCTGACTCTAAGTCTACCATGCTATCGGCTACATCACCTAGCTGCCTTTTTCTGAGTCAGTGACCTCATCTGTGAAATACCCACAATGTCTAGCTTATAGAGTTGTTGTTAGACTCAAATAGGATTATTTGTGTAATATATCTTGCAAACTTGCTTATGTGCTGCTGTGGCTATATAAAGACCAGTTACTGTTCTTTACTCCAGAAGTTTCTGAAGACACCACGTTTCCCTTTTCAAATATTCTCGTCCCATTTCATCCTAAGAGTCTTTATAGAAGCCAGTGCTGTAGATATCTACCTAGAGTCCACATGCTCACAAGAAAGAGGTGGCTAATTCCATTTTCTCCTTCGAAACATACTGATGCAAATCACACTTTATAAAATTTTTTTAAATAAAAAGAATGTAATTGCTCACTGAATTGTAATATGAATGCAAATTAACTTACTGTAATTATCCTGAGTAATTTTCTACTTTAAAAAACTAGGAAAATGGAAAAGACCTGATAAGTAATTTGAACTGTAATTCCTCATTGTATCCCTGGTTCATTATGCAATGGTTACCGTAAGCAATCTGTTCTGTTTTAATGTAAAATGTTGGAGTTCATACCTTTACATTGCAGGTACTTCAGGAGGACATTCAACATTCACAAATTCCCCCTCCAAATCCCCAACTACAATGTAAATAATCAAGATAAGAAATTAATGTGGCATAAAGGAATCTGAGAGGGAGGCTTAATAAATTTTTTATCGAGGAACTTGGTGGAATTTCCAAGTCTCTTTCGTTCATGTCCTACCTCTGTTTTATGGAATCCATGTTAAACTCAACATGGGTAAACTATAAGCCTCAGCATGTTGTTTCAGCAATTTGACTGATGGGGAATGAATTTCATATTTAGAATTAATGACCAGCTGAAAGAACTGAGGGGCCGCCTTTCACCCACTCAGGCGTTTGGGGCAGGGAAGTGGTTGACATTGAGATCATCTGTGATGATGAAAACGTAACGAAAAATAATTACCTGTTTACATGCTAATAGTCATTGGGACTGGGGCTTCACTTAATGCGCAGGTTTGTGGGAGGAATGAGATGCTCACAGGCTGAGTGATGTGCTCAAGATAGCATAACATAACAGAAAGCAGGGAGGGAGAAGCCATTGCTAATGCCTCCCCCTCACACTCCAATTGCTTGTTATTTACTTTGTGTACACTCATATGTCTACACAGGATCATAGACAGAAGAGAAATGGAAGGAACTTACTGGAGTACCACCAAATCTTTAATTTTATAGATTAAGAGACAGAGACCCAGGGAGGCTAGATCTCTTGGCCAAAAATCCACAGAAGGTCACCATTGGAAGGGGAAATGAAACAATGCCTCAGGATCAAACATTAAAAATAAAAAGACTTTAGTAGCCATCTAGTCTAATACCCTACTTTTACAAATGAGGAAGCTCTGGCTTAAGGAAGAAAAGAGACTTTCTCAAGGTCACTCATATAGAAAGCTGTCTGAAGTTTCGTTTTCGTTTGTTGTTTGGCAGGAATGTCTGATTTCATCAGCACAAGGTATCCCCAAAGTGGAAATTTCCTCCACAACTACAAATTAGCAACTTGAGAGTTCAAATGTGCCCCTGGCATGGTCAGCAGATGCCAGGAAGAGAAACTGAACCCAGATCTTTCTGATTACAAGGTTGACTCCCTATCAGCTATGCCACTTGGACTCTAAAAAATGATTAATGACGTTTTTTCTAATTGAACTAGAGGAAAATGAATTGAAGCATAATACTATATGAAAACAAACCTCTTACTGCAAAACAAACCTCTTGGCTGCTCATCCTTCTCCCTGGACCCACCCCTACCTTTTCAGCTCTCCTTTAGGTGGGGCCAACCTCTATAAGAATGCAAGTTTGCTAAAGGCAAACTGCTCTCTCCGTGGGTCTCTTTGTGCTTCTGTTGGTCTCTCTGTGTCTCTTTCTGTCTCTATCTCTCTCTCCCTTCTTCCTTCCTCCTCCTCTTCCCTCTCTCTCTCTCTCTCTCTCTCTCTCTCTCTCTCTCTCTATCTGTCCTTGTCTCTGTCTCTCCTTCTCTTCGTCTCTCTATGTTTCTGTTTGTCTCTCCCTCCTTCCCTCCTCCTCCTCTTCCCTCTCTATCTTTCTATCTCTGTTTATCTCTGTATCTCTCTATCTCTCCCTCTCCTTCTCTCCCCTCTCTCTGTCCGTCATTCTCTCTCTCCTCTTTGTCTCTCTCTGTCTCTGTCTGTCTGTCACTGTTTCTGTCTTCCCCCCCACTCTCTGCCTCTATTCCTCTTCATCTCTCCTTCCCTCCTCCCTCATCTCCCTGTTTCTGTTTCTTTCTGTCTCTCCTCCCTTTCTGTCTCTGTGTATCACTGTCTGCATCTCTGCCTTTACCTCTCTGTCAGTCTCTCCCTGTGTCTGTATTTCTCATCCTGTCTATCTCTGTCTTTGTCTCTCTCTTCCTCCTCTTCTTCTTTTCTTCATTTTCTTCTTCTTCTCTTTCTCTCTGTGTCTGTATTTCTCATCCTGTCTGTCTCTGTCTTTATCTCTCTCTTCTTCCTCTTCTTCTTTTCTTCATTTTCTTCTTCTTCTTCTCTCTCTCTGTGTCTGTATTTCTCATCCTGTCTGTCTCTGTCTTAGTCTCTCTCTTCCTCCTCTTCTTCTTTTCTTCATTTTCTTCTTCTTCTCTCTCTCTGTCTGTATTTCTCATCCTGTCTGTCTCTGTCTTTGTCTCTCTCTTCCTCCTCTTCTTCTTTTCTTCATTTTCTTCTTCTTCTCTCTCTCTCTCTGTGTCATCTGTGTTTCTCTGTCTCTGTATCCCTCCATCTCTTCCCTCTCTCTCTGTCTCCTCTGTTTCTTTGTATCACTGGATCTCTGCTTTTATCTCTCTGTCTCTGTCTGACGATCTCTCTGTCTCTGTTTCTCTCTGTCTTTGTCCCTCGGTCTCTTTCTTTGTTTCTGTCTCTCTGTCTCTCTCTGTGTGTGGATCTCTCTGTCTCTCTCTCGTATATTTATCTAAATGTGATTCATTGTTAGTTTTGCCCTCTTAGAAGTATAATAGAATATCTAAACAAATAAATAATTTCGGATACTGGAATTTCAAATTGTGGCAGAACAGCAAAAGTGATATTTGGGGGACATCAAGACCTTTTATTAAAGTCTTTCAAATTATAGACCATAGACCTATCGCAAGAATGACCTCAGAGGTCATCTTGTTCAACCCCTTACTTTTACATATGAGGAAACTGAGGCCTGGGGGATGGTGGTAAAGAGGGTTGCCTAAGGTTGTCATGCAGGCAGTAAACAGTACTGCTGGGGGTTTGGGCTCCAGGTCCACTGACTCTAAATCCCTTGACTTTAGGCTCCATGTACCTTCTGGTATGAAAAGACAGTTAGAGAAATGAAAGATGAGTGTAGGCTCCTTCAGGGTTTAAGATTATCTTCTTCTGGCCATTGTGTTCCAAATTTCAGGCACACAGTAGGTGCTTAATAAAGGCTTGTGAAAATGAAATTGAAATGAAGGAAGCTTTGAGACATCTGGTCTAATGGTTCCTCCTGTACCAGCCCTGGCTCAAACCGAAGGACCCTATATTGAGCCAGAATTATCATTTGCAACATACAGTGCTTGGGTCCTGATGAGTCATACACACAGGATATTGTGCTCCACCTCAGACATCTGAAGGAGATTATCCTATCAATTCTAGAAATATACATACATACATCTATAAATACACACACATATATACATAAAATAATACATACACATACATATATGTATGCACACTTGCATGTGTATATATACATACACATATATGTGGATATTATATGTATGTATATTCACACATGTATTGCTATGTTATGTATAAGATGCAGTCATGGGGATTCAGGATGCTAGACTTGGAACTGGAAATCTACTTAGAGTTGCAAGAGACCTTATAAGTCATCTAGTCCCACCCACTTGTTTAATAGATGAGGAAATAGTTCTAGGCAGGTGCAGTCACTTGCCTAAGATGACACAATTAGTGAGTTGCAGAACAGGATTTGAACCCATGCCTTCTGACTCTAAGGCAGTTAGGTAGTGCAATGGATAGAACAGCAGGCCTGAAGTCAAGAAGACCTGAGTTCAAATATGACTTCAGACATTTTCTAGCTGTGTGACTCTGGGCAAGTCACTTAACCCTGTTTGCCTCAGTTTCCTCATCTGTAAAACGACCTGGAGAAGGCTCCAGTATCTTTGCTAGGATCACAAAGAGTCAGACATGACTGAAAACAACCAAACCACAACAAACTCCTGACGCCCTATTCTGGTTCTCTTTCAACTATTTTCAAACAATGCTCCTTCAAATTATCTTCCTATAGCTTGGCCTTCATCACCGTATTAGGCATCCTTTAGGGTGCTTGAGAATTCATCCCTTCTAGAATAAATTGCAGTGTCCAAATGAGAACCCATCACTCCCAAAGTTCTCTGACCAACCTAGAGAAGAGGAATTCCATCGCCCCTCTCTGCCTCCCTTGTTCTGGAGATTAGACTTCTATGAACACTGCTCTAAATTGTCTCCATGCTTTTGGCAGCTTTATTGACTGTTCAAACACATAATTCTAATTAGTATTATTAGTTATATGCCCACTCTGGAGAATCAGTCTCCACTGCTCTCTGTCACTGGGCTAGTTCGCATGTGTGGGGATGGATGGATAATGAAAAGTACATCTTCTTGAGCCCTGAGGATCAGCTGATAAGGGAAATTCAAATTCCAGGAATCCAAGGGGGGAATATCGAAATAAGACAGACATTTATGATTACATTCTACTTGATTCAGTTATAATTTCAAGGCCAGCATTCAGCTATTTGGATAGATTATCATCAGTTAGTGTCTCTTCCCATAATAATTGATTCTCAGATGCAATAAAATGCATAGAGGAAACTATTCTAGTAGTGGGGAGCCTGTGGTCTTGAGCCCACATGTGGCTTTCTAGGTCCTTGAGTGTGGTCCTTTGACTGAGTCCAAGTTTTACAGAACAAATCATTTTATTAAGGAGATTTGTTCTGCCAAGTTTGGATTCAGTCAGTGGGTTACACTTGAGGACCTAGAAGGCCACCTATGGCCTCAAGGCTGCAAGTTCCCCTACACTTGTTCATTTCAGACTCTCCCCAAGTATCTTTGCTACATTTTTCTTTCTAACTCTGGGAATCTTCTTAAGAAGCCTCTGATTGCTGTGTTAGTCCTTCGTTGCCAAAGAAGATCATGTCATCAGAGAAATGATGGCATGACTTACACTAGACTTCGTTTTGAGTGAGACAGGGCTGTGCAGGTCACCAGTCTCACTTCTCCTCTGGAGTCATCTGAATCCAGTGACCAGATATTCATCAGGATAACTGGAGATGACTCAAGGCATACTGGGACTGCTAAGTGAGAGAATGGAAGTGGGATTTAGTTTGGAGTAATAGGAACCTGAGTTCAAATTCTGGTACTGTTACTTATTAACCTAGTACCTTGGGAACATCACTCTAGATCTCGTGTAGAATAATTGATGTTTATCCCTCCCCTCTTCCCATCTTGTATTTGTGAAGAGGACTTTTGGATACAAGTGCAAGGCTTTCCATTTGTTGCTACTGAACTTCATTTAATTCAATTCAGTCCAGTGCTCCAGCCTGCCAAGAGTCTTTTGGGACATTTCCTGCTGCTAACAACCACTGATTTGAGCCATATCATCAATTCTGCTTACATTTTATTTTATCACTGTATATTCCATCTCTCTCTGCCTTCTACTAAGAATAGCATGGGATACTGGATGAAAAGTATTGCTGAAATCTATGTGAACTACATCCTCAGAATTCTTATATTCTAGTTTAGGAATCCTGTCAAAATAAAGAATGGTCTTTTCTTGAAGCCAGGATGGCTTTCTTTATTCACAGCGTGCTTTTCCAGATGTTCAGCAACCATCCCTTTAATGTTGTATTCTAGAATTTCTCAGGAATCAAAGTCAAGCTCACTGGCTTATAGATTTTAAACTCTTCCTTCATCTTTCTTGAAAGCTGAGGCAACATTTGCCCTTGTCCAGTCTTGTAGCCTCTCTCCTTTTTTCCAGATTAGGGACAGTGTTTGTGTTGAGAACAAAAATGAATTAGCTAAACTCATTTACTTTGCTGGTCCTCATTTGGAGCATGTGCTTTATGTACTGATAGTGACCTGTGGTTGTATTTTTTGTTCTTCTTGTTACAGTTCAGTCATCTCAGTCATGTCTGACTCTTTGTGACCCCATTTGGACTTTTTTTAGAAAAGATACTGGAGTGGTTTTCCATTTCCTTTTCCAACTCATTTTACAGATGAAGCTAAGGCAAACAGGGTAAAGTGACTTGCCCAGAATCACACAGCTAGTCAATGTCTGAGGTTGTATTTGAACTCAGGCCTTCCTGACTCCAAGCCCAGAGCTCTACTAATCTCAAAAGAAAGAAATCATTCATTAGTAGGTCCAATAATCTTATTTTGACCAGAAATATAGGATAAAATAGAATTTAAGGACTTCAAGAGATCATTTAGCTCTATTTTCTCTGCCCTACTTGAGGTAGGAATATGGGCATCAAATAGACTAGGGAGTGGGCCTATGCCTTAATCTCTGCAGGCAATTCCCAAGTGAAGGAAGTCCCTCTAATAATTCAGCCTGATGCTTTCTCTACAACAACTTGTAATATTAAGAGTTGCCTATGGTACTTGGGGCTTCTAGATGGTGCAATGGATAGAGTTCTGGGCTTGGAATCAGGAAGAGTGATCTTTCTGTGTTCCAATCTGGTCTCAGACACTTACTAGATGTATGACCCTGGGTCAGTTGCTTAATCTCAGATTACCTCAGTTTCCTTATTTGTAAAAATGAACTAGAGAAGGAAATCACAAACCACTCTAGTATCTTTGCTAAGAAAACCCCAAAGAATGAGATATGATTGAACAACAATGTAGCATTAAAAAATTAAGTGATTTGCCCAGGGTCACATAACCAATTTGAATCAGGACACAAATCTAGATTTTATTGATTCTAAATCCACCTCTCTAGTCAATATTGTCATGTTATACTCCACTGTACTCTTTAGTACACTCAATAGGACTCTTCAAAAGCCATAAGGAAAATAATATTGACTCAATCAAAAATAGGCTCTGGAGGGCACCAGCAGATGGAAATTTCAGAGAATGGAAAATGTGGACACCATATAAAAATCAATCAAACAAAAACAAAACAGAAATCTTCCTAATGATTACAGCTGTCCTGAAGTAAAATTGACTTCATTGGGAAGTAACAAGTTCCTTATCACTAGAGACATCCAAAGAGAGGTAGAATGGGCAGTTGGGATGTTGGAGAGGGGATTCAAGGCTGCAATAGATTGAGTGCTAGACCTAGAGTCAGCAAAACTTGAGGATGGGTCAAACTTCAGACATATAGCTTTTTTTACATAAGTTCCATCATCTCACATAAAAGAGGCAAAAAGAGCTTTCACAATGGAGGGGAAGAAGGGGAAGATGAAAGGGAATGAATGAGAATTCCTTTCATCAGATTTGACTTCAGAAGGAAATAACATACACACTCAATTGCATATGGAAGTTTATCTTACCCTACGGGAAAGCAGGGAGGAAGGGCATAAGTGAGGGATTATAATAGAAGGGACAGCAGTTTGGGGGAAAGGGGTTAATTGGAAGCAAACACTTTGGTAGAGGGACAGGTCAAAAGAGAGAATTGAATAAATGGAAGGCATCAGCAACAACATCGCTGTTATGGAGGTATTTTGCATGACCACACGTATAATATTTATCAAATCGTTTACTTTCTCAATGATGGTGGGTGGGGAGGGAGAAAGAGAGAGAATATGGAACTCAAAGCTTTAAAAATGAATGTTAGAGGTTGTTGCAACTAGGAAATAAGATATATAGGCAATGGGGTATAGACATCTTTTTACCCTACAAGAAAATAGAAGGGAAAGTGATGGAGGGGTGGTGCTGATAGGAGGGATGGCAGATTGCAGGAAAGGGCAATCAGAATAAACACTGCCCTGTGGTGGGGGTAGGGGGAGATAGGGAGAAAATTTGAAATTCAAAATTTTGTGGAAGTGAATGTTGAAAACTAAAAGTAAATTTATATGGAAAAAAATCCAGACACTTATTTTCTTTGTAACCATTGGACATGTCACTTCATCTCTGTCATGGTTTCCTCAACTGTAAAATAAGGGTATTAATAATAAAATAAAAAACACCTACCTCATAGGGTTGTGAGGAACAAGTAAGATAATATTTGTCAAATGATTACCTAGAGCCTGGCACATAGTAGGTGTTATTTAAATGCTTATCTCTCCCCTCCCCCATGTTTCAGTTGGTCTATATGCCCCCTGAGGTCTTTTGCATCTGGGAAATGCTATGATCCTATGAAAGATTTATTAAGTTGTGTGAATTCAAAACATTATGCTAGGGACAGGAGAAGATAAATGGAGTTCACAATAGGAGGTTATGTATAGACAAGGTAAGAAAAAGACAAGTCAGGATTGAAACCCAGGAATTCTGAATCCAAATCCAGTATTCTTTGCATCCAAACCATGCAATTCTGTCAGAAGAAACTGGGCACTGTGTTTACTCTGTAGGTAATATTTACATTTTTTAAATAGCATCCTGCTTATTGTCTTGCAGCTTGCCTACTTATTTACCTCCCATTCAAAGAATCGATGCATCTCATTCCTTCCTAGGGACATTAGAAACTCCATTAGGATTCTTATGGAATTCCACAAGATAAGAGCCCAGTCTAATAAGTATCTGCTTTTGGGAGGCAACATATCTAATACCTTTATAAAATGCAAGCCCTGTACTCCCGTGTGTGCACACAATTTCCACTTAATCTTTCACAGCATCATCAAAATATTTCATCCCGTATTAGAAGGAGGATTTACTCCTTAGGACATTCTTTTCTTCATTCTCAGAAAGGTCAATAAGGAACTGGATTGGGTTCCCAGAACTTTATTTCTTGATTTTGACCTAATGTGATATGTTAGATGGGCCAGTCATATCAAAGGATAGCTGTCAATTTTGGTTTGCTGTCTCAGGTAAAAAAGCTAGCATCATTTCCTGAGTATCTGCTGCATCCAGAGCCTTGTCCCCAGAAACCTGTGGAAGATAGCCACGAAAGGGAAATCATAGCCTCCTTCCAAAGACCTATTTGCATTTTGGGAGCCCTAAAGACTACTTTGAAACAATTTATAAAAGCAGTATACTGATTTTTGGAGAGCATAACACTGTTACAATCCTGCTCGTTATCTCAGATTCGAATGTTCACTGATCCTATCCAGTGACCTTATTGGCTATTAACTAACCCTATTCCCTAAGACTAATTCCATTCGTGAACTCTTACCCAATTTGCTAACTTCCATAGGAGCAAGAGATTGTAAGATTCAGAGTTGCCAGAGACTTTAGAGATCCAATATTAGTAATCAACTTATAATTCTGGAAACAGTGACTATATATATTAAAAGCATCATATACCACTAATTCTAGTTTGGTTTCAATTTGTCCCCTGAATGAGCAAAAAATACATACTGACATTATAAACACTGACATTCTGACAACCATTTAAAGTCTTTAAGGTAGGTAGGTAGACTATCTCTTTTCGACCTTCAAAACAATGTGGGGGCTGCTGATAATCAATTTATTTGTTAAAAAGAAGCATTTATTAAGCACCTATTACATGCCAGACACTTCTAGGCACAAGTAACCAGCTACCATTGTTTTAATTATCATTTCTAAACTGATGATTCTCAAACCCATTCTGTAGTAATGTTTCTGCTACCTCCAATCTCCTATCTCCAACTGTCTTCCAGGCATCTTGAACTGGATGGCTGATGGACATCTTAAATTCAACATGCCAAAATTTAATTCTTTATCTTTCTCCCTTTCAAACTTCCCTATCACTAATAAGGGTGCTATCATCTTTCCAGTTGCCTGGACTCACAACTTTAGTCAACCTTAATTCCTCACCATCTCAAATATCCTTCCATATCCAATCTGTTTCCAGGAAGTGTAGATTTTACCTTTGCAGCATCTCTCAAATATGCTCCCTTCCAACTGGAAACTGAAGGGATGCCCATCAATTGGAGAATGGCTGAGCAAACTGTGGCATATGAATGTAATGGAATACTATTGTGCTATAAGAAATGATGAGCAGGCTGATTTCAGAAGAAAAAAAAAACTAGAGCAACTTACACCAACTGATGCAAAGTGAATTGTACAGAACCAGGAGAACATTGTACACAGTAAAAACAACATTATGTGATGATCAACTATTCCTGACTTAGCTTTTCTCAGTAATACAATGATCCAAGATAATTCCAAAAGACTCATAACAGAAAATGCTATCCAGATCCCCAGAAAGCACTATGGAGTCTAAATGCAGATCAAAGCATGTTATTTTCACTTTTTAATTTTTTTTGGTGTCTTTCCCCTTTTGCTCTTTTATAACATGACTAATGTAGACATAAGTTTACATGGTTGCACATAGCTAACCTATATGAGATTATTTGCTGTCTTTGGGAAATGGTAGGGAAGGGAGAGAGGGAGAAAAAATATGAAACTCAAAATCTTAAAAATAATAAATGTTAAGAATGATCTTTACATATGACTAGAAAAAATTAAATCCTATTTACCCCCTCAAAAATGCCTCCTTCACTCCTATGATGCACCTACCACTCTAGTGTAGGCCCTCAACATCTCATGCCTGGATCATTGCAGTAGCTTGCTGGTGGGTCTGCTTGCCTCAAGTCTCTTCCCACTCCAACCCATTCTTCATTCAAACACCAAAGTGATTTTCTTAAAGCACAAGTATGACCATGTCACCCTGCTACTCAAAAATTCCAAATAGCTTCCTATAACTTGTAGAATCAAATACAAAATCCTCTTCATAACCTACCCTTTCCACCTTTCCAATCTTTATATATCTTATTCCTCAACACATACTTTTCAATCCATGATATTATTCTTTTTTTCTGTTTCACAAAGAAGACCTACCATCTCAGCTCCAAGCGGCTGCTCTGACTATCTGATATGTCTGGCATAGTATCCCTCCTTATCTCTACCTCCCATATTTTCAGATTTCCTTCAAGTCCTGAAAAAAATTCAGCCTTCTACAAGAAGCCTTTTCCAAACTCCCTTAATTCTAGTGTTTTCCCTCTGATGATTATTTTCTATATAAACTTCATAATGCTTCTTTGTATATTTCTTTGACTACTGTCTTTCTCATTGAATTGCAAGCTTCCTGAGCAGAATGACTGTCTTTTGCCTCTTTTCGTATCCCTAGCAAATAGAACAGTGCTTGACATCCAGTAGGTGCTAAATAAATGCTTATTTGATGACTGACTGAAGGAACTTGCCCATATTTGAACAACTAATAAATGTAGAGATGAGATTAGGATTTACTTCTTCTTGATCCTGAACACAAACCTATATCCACTATGCCACCTATTATTTGGTTTTATTTAAATGCAATGTGGTGTGTTTGATTTCATCTCCAGGTTTCCTCCCTATAATTGTTAATATTGTTATGGCCTCAGAAACTTGAAGAAAAGTCACAAGTCCCTGATAAACTTCACTCCACGGAGCTATGAGATGTTGTGGGTGTGTCATTTCTGAGATGCTGAAGAATCATGGAGAATAAGAGAGGTGCTCTAGGGTTACAAATGGAGGAAATGTCCTAATTTTCAAAAGGAGAAGGAAGATACTTAAAGCCAGAGCTTTATATATTTGACACTGATTCTTGGTAAAATTAGTAAATGGGCATTAAAGGGATCATTTGTGAACCCTTAGAAAGAGAATAGGTGATCACTGAGAGCCAGCATAATTTCTCATTAGAAGAAAGTAATGTCAGACAAACCTCATTTCTTTATTTTTTTGACAGAGTATGATCAAGGGAATGCCACAGGCTGAGAATACCTGGCTTTCAGTAAGACACTTGACAAACAATCTCATTATATCCTTTTGGACAAGATTGAAAGATGTGGGCTGGGGGATAGTACATGGATGTGGAATTGATTCACTAACCAGATTCAAAAAGTGTTGGGTAACAGATTAATGGCCAAGTAGAGTAATATCTCTAGTTGGGACCCCAGTGAGCTCTTGGCACTGTTGATATACATTTTTATCTGTGACTTTGTCAATGACACAGACAGCATACTTATCAAATTCCAAGTTGGTACAACACTGAGAGGGATGGTTAAATAATTATAGAGAAGGATCAAGATTAAAAATAATCTCAGAAGGCATCCTGTTGAAGTCTTAACTCAACAGGAATTCATTCTACAAAATATTCCCTTGAAAACCTGCCTATGGAATCATTTCTAGTTTTCCCCAAACCTACACTGAGAGACACAGATAAACTCAATCTTCACAAGGAAATTCATTCCCAATAGAAAGAATGAATGAGATGGTTTTGTTAAATGTTTATTAGATGCCAAGTACTGTGCTAAAAAGAGAGTATATAAATAAAAACAAAGAGAATTCCTTCATGTAAGGAGGTTACATTCTAATGAATGAGATAATATGTATAAGGGAGGGGGTGTGTAAGTGGTTATGGAAGTGGGTTCAACTTGCCAAAATAATAAACCAAATAACAGATAAATTAATTGATATGCCCCAGAAGAAATGGAAATATATATTTATATTACATTTTAGAAAGCAAGAAAGAAGAAATAGAAAGGGTTAGTTCTAGTGCTGGTGGTATAGGACCACCAGAAAATAGCCAGGATAAAGTAGCTGCATGGTCCTATATAAAGCAAAGTAGAGTGACAACTTCTATCAGACATAGTCTTAAGTGTTCTGGTTTAGAGAGCAGAATAGTAGACAAAAGAGATTAAAGATGCATAATTAAGGAGGGATGATAGCTAGAGTAAGGACTTGGTGGTAGCTGGAGAGAACAGTGCTTAGGGAATTGTTGGAAATATTCGTCTTAGTGAGGAAATAGATATGCCTCTTCTATGTGTATGTGTTTGTCCTTCGAAGAAGATCATGCCATCAGGGAAATGATGACATGACTTGCTTTGTTTTTGAGTGAGGGAGTGTTGTGCAGGTCACCAGCCTCACTTCTCCTCCAGAGTATCTGAATCCAGCGACCAGGTATTCATCAGGATGATGGGAGATGACCCAGAATCAGGCAGTTGAAGTTAAGTGACTTGCCCAAGGTCACACACTAGTGAGTATCAAATGTCTGAGGTGAGATTTGAACTCGGGTCCTCCTGACTCCTACACTGGAGCTCTATCCACTGCACCACTTGGCTGCCCCTGCTTCTTCTGTATAAGGAAAGCAAAGGAGAAGATAGTAGGTGATAATGGTGTGGATATACGAGAAATGGAATGAGGGAGGATGGTCTCAAATTCCACACAAAACATACCACAACAGAGAAAGTATCATGTTTCCAAAAGAAAAAAGGAAAATATTATAAGAAAGTTTAGGTTATTTATAGTGTCCATCCTTGGAATTGTTCTCCTAAAATATTCCAGCAGTTCTGGAGGCTGGCAAGCATAGAGATAGATAGTGAGGCTCTGAGATCCTCAAAGGGACTTAGGAGCTGCAATTATTCAGTTCATTATCAGGATGGTGATGCTCTGGCTCAGCTTGCTTTATAACTAATTATTTGCTACCCAAGGAAGTCCCTCTATGGTCTTGAGGTTCTCCATTTGTAAAATTAGGGGATATGACTAAATGATAACTAAGGTGCCTTTCTTATACTGACATACTATAACAGTTTACTGCTTGCCAAGAGGTGAGCTTTCCACCTCTGGACAACTCTCTCTTAGCCAGCGGTTCAGCACCTCAGACAGTTCCTAATATAAATTGGTTAATTATTAGTTATCATATTCTCTACTAGACTGTGAGATTTATGCAGGCAAAACAACTCTGCACAATATTTAAAATTAACTATTTCCCCAGTATCTATAAGTGTCTAGGAAACACTCATAACTTTTCAGGTTTTTTGTTTTGTTTGGTTCTGTTTTTGTTTTAACATGAAAACATCTCATCCTGCACTTAACTTACCCCACCATGGTCTTTGTCCCTCTGATTCCTCTGAGAAACTGCATTTCAATTAGGACCCTCAGGCCAGCCCTGTCTTCCCTTAACTCCAAACTAGAATTCCGACTCTCCCACTATAACAGTACGCACTCCAACATACACAAGGGGGCCTGCTATCACAGGTTCTTAGATCTGCATTCATAAAAGGAAAGCAACTTAACAATCACTTTCATCAAGCTTATGTATCATTCCTTTAACCAAGTACATATTTCATTCACCTAGTTCAGGGAAGTCAGCATCCTGAACTTCAAAGAAAATACAGAGAAACAAAATATCAACAGACATGGCCTCCTCTGCCTGAATTCAACAGACAGGTCCAACTGTCCAACCATGGTTAGCAGAAAGAGAAACACTGACATCTGGGCTTTCAAAGCCGGGAAGGGGGTGTGGGAGTGAGGCGTTTCTTTTGTGGCTTCCTAGAGTCCTTATCTGGTCAAACAATCACTTCCAGTAAGTAAGCCCCAAAGTAAAACCTCAACTCAGAATATTTATACCTTTTTTAGAACCAGAGGGCATCAGAAACCTTGAGAACCAGTCCCTCATTAACAAATGGCATGGGCTTTCCCACAAATCTTCCCTAATCATACTCCCCTTAATGGGCAGGCCCATTAATGGGTGGGGAAGCTCTTTAATCACATTAAAATAATTAATGATACAAATACATATACTGTTTCTAGTTAAAGAAACTCTTGTTTCTGTACTTTACTTCTAATAAAGACTCTTGATTGACAAAGGCAAGATTCAATCAGAGACACTTGAATATACTAAAACAAAAAAAAAAGCAAAAGATCCTATTTTGCTTGCCATCACACCCACCTATCAGAGCACTGAGCCTGGAGTCAGAAAAACGTGAGTTGACATCTTGCTGAACATATTTACTAGCTGTGTGATCTCAGAAAAAAAAACATTAACCTCTGTTTGCCTAGGTTTCCTCAATTCTAAAAGGAAGACAACAGTAGGAACTCCTGAAAGG
The DNA here is from genome assembly GCA_028658325.1 of Potorous gilbertii. NCBI lineage: Eukaryota > Metazoa > Chordata > Mammalia > Diprotodontia > Potoroidae > Potorous > Potorous gilbertii. The sequence continues at coordinate 677,261,392 of CM053770.1, forward strand.
AGGATGTTTTGAGGATAAAAAGAGATAATATTTGTAAAACTCTGAGCACAATTCCTGGCACATAGTAGGCACTAAGTATATGTTTCCCCTTCTTTTCTTCTCCCCCATTATGATTTTAGGCATGTGTCTGTTTTTTAAAGGTAAGATTATTTATTACATGTGAAAAGTGGATGGAAAATCCAAGCAATGTCATTGTTTTTGTTTTTTCTCCCAACTAACAGATTCTTTTTATATATCATTTCCCCCCATTACACTAGAGGAATCTTGATGTCATCATTTCTATAATATATAGAGAAATGAGTCAAATTTACAAGACTACAAGTCATTCCCCAATTGATAAATGGTCAAAGGATAAGAACAAGCAGTTTTCAGAGGAAGAAATTAAAGTTAAATATAGTTATATAAAAAATGCTCTAAATCACTACTGATTAGAGATGCAAATCAAAACAACTCTAAGGTATCACATCACACCTATCAGACTGCTAACATGACAAAACAGGAAGATGAGAAATGATGGAGAAGATGTGGGACACAAATTCATTGTTAGTGGAACTGTGAGCTGATCCAGCCATTCTGGAGAGTAATTTGGAACTATGCCCAAAGGGCTACAAAAATATGCACACCCTTTGACCCAGCAATGTTGCTTCTAGGACTGTTTCCCCAGGAGATCATAAACATGGGAAGGGGTACAAAAAATGTATGAAAGTATTTATAGCAGCTCTCTTTCTGGTAGTCAAGAGCTGGAAATCAAGGGGTTTCTATCAATTGAGGAATGACTGAACAAGTTGTGATATATGAACGTAATGGAATACAATTGTCCTATAAGAAATGATGAACAGGAAGACTTCAGAGGAGCCTGGAAAGACTTATATGAATTGTTGCTGAGTGAAAGGAGCAGAACCAGAAGGGAGAACTTTGTACACAGCAACAAGCACAGTGTGCGAGGACTTTTTCTGGTAGATTTAGTCCTTCATAGCAATGTAAGGACCTAAAAAATTCCCAGTGGACTCTTGAGGCAAAATGTCTTCCACATCCAGAGAAGGAATGATGGAATTGGATTGCAGAATGAAGCAGAATATTTTATCTTGTTTTATGTTATGTGATATGTTTTGTTTCATTCTATGGTTTCTCCCATTCATTTAAATTCTTCTATGCAACATGACTAAGGCGAAAATGTATTTAATAGAAATGTGCATAGAACCTATACAAGACTGCACACCATCTTGGATTGGGAGTGGGAAGGGAGGAGAAAAATATCTAAGATACATGGAATTGATTGTAGGAAACTGAAAACAAAGAAAATAATTTAAAATTTAAAAAAAAATACAAAAAAGATCCTTGAGGTCAGGAACTATCCTTTTTTCTGCTTGTGTTATTACTCCTGATACTTAGAACAGCACCTGTAATATAGCAAGTGTTTAATAAATGTTTGTGGACTTGACTGCACTGAGTAGAGGCTTACCAAATGTTTGTTGAACTTAAATTTTGGAACTCAATTAAAAAATAAAAGATGTTATATTCTACAAGTCATTTTTGCAGGAAATCTAAAGCTTTCCCAATGAGAATAGATTAGAGATTTCAGACACCTGGATAAGCTCTCAAACTCAGGAATCCAATATTTCAGAAAGAAAAGCTCCAGCATGCATGAATACAGGGGTCTAGGAAAGACGTGAGTGTGCTTATTATTTTGTTGCTGTCGAAGGCATTCACTCCTACCTGTAGTAATTATTTTAAGTGATCCTTAACCACAGTGCTTGTCCCTCTCCAAAAGATTCCACAATAAATTCAATGTTATTGACCTAGTTTCTTTCTAGACTGATAAAAGAGAAATATTTATAAAAGCTGACAAGTATAGTATGCAATGGGGTAACTAGGTGGCTCAGTGAAATAGAGTGCTGGACCTGAAGTCAGGAAGTCTCCTCTCTGTGAGTTCAAATCTGGCTTCAGATACTTAGTAGTTGTGTGTCCTTGAGCAAGTCACTTAACCCTGTTTGTCTTAGCTCCTCATCTATGAAGACAAAAGTCAAGATAACTGGCTATGTCCCAGGGTGCATGGACAACCTTGGTGTCTTCAATGCCTTCACCAAGCTCAAAGTACTGCACAGTGCCTGCTTCAGCATGACAGTAGGCCAAAATGGGAAGACTTATATTTGAAATGATTGAACTGGAGAAGGAAATGGCAAACCATTCCAGTATCTCTGCCAAGAAAATGCTAAATGGGGTCATGATGAGTCGGACATGACTGAACAACAGCAAATATCATGCGTTAATGACATAAATGTTTGTACATCTATACACACATGTATGTACGTACAATGTATGTGGTATACACACAAACACACATACATGCATGTAAGTGTCACAACACTCCTATTGCCATTTTACAAATAAGCCTAAGAATGATTGACTTGGCTACAGTCACATGGGGAGTGTCAACGATAGAACTGAACCTAGGACTTTCTGATTCCAAAGCCAGCAGTCCATCTACCTTACCTTGTTGCATTGTCTAACATCTTAGTTATTCAGAAGAATTAATTTACACCTGGCATTGGAGATGCTGATATTCTTAGCAAAATAACAACAGAGGCAGCAGCAGCAACACCAATGTTTATATACTGCTTAGGATATACCAGGCACTGTACTAAACCCTTTCCAATTATCATCTGATTCAGTCCTCATGGCTACCCTGGAAAGTGAGGGCTGTTATCGTCTTGATTTTACAGAGAAGAAAACAGAGCCAAAGGGAGGTTAAGTGACTGGCCAGGGTCATACAGCTAGCACGTGCCTGAGGCCAGATTTGAACTCAGGCCTTCCTGACTACAGGTCTGGAGAAAACAGTCAGAAACTCCACTTTCTTTGATGTAATTTCAGTATCTTAGTGTGAACTTAAGATACTTGAATTTTATCTTTAGTTATCTGAAGGGCTGAATGAGGCACTTGTTCTGCTTGGACACAGAGGGCAGCACTCACCATAGAAGCTAGAAGGAAAAAAATTCTAACTCCAAATAAGAAAGAGTTTCCTAACAATCAATTTACTTGGAAATGCTTCAGAAGAGAATATGTTTCTTGCCCAGGAGCACCCCAAGCACTGGTTGGTTGACCACTGTTTTTCATAATGTCACATGGATTCATGCTTCAGGTAGAGTTCAAACTAGATAATTTCTCAGGCCCATTCCAGCTCTGCCACCCCCCAGTTCTGTAACAAACAAAGCAAGGTACATTACTCAGTTATTTAACTCAAGTGTAGAGCACATTTTTTTTTCTTTTTTAATCTTACCCTTTAAAAATGAACTTTATTTTGAAGGTGATTTAGACTACATTTAAAAATATATGACTTGTGATGATGCTGATACATTTATTACTCTGAAGGAAAATAACTCCTTGCACCTAACCCTCCTATCAATCTTTTAATGACTTAGTGAACAAATGAATGAATGAATGAAATACTTTTTAAATTCCAAGCACAATATTTAGCTCTGAGGACAAGAAAGCAAAAGAGAGATAGACTGTCTCTTAAGGAATTCTTAAGGAATTTCCAACCTATTGGGTATGACAACACATGTAGGTAGTTGTGGGGAGAAAAGCATTTTGGTCTGAGGAGAAAGGGAATTACTGAATGGTGCCAGAGGATAGTCTATTGACTCACCCCTTCCAGAATCAGTGGTAGTGTTGATGTGGTTACTGTTTGCAGAGGAAGAGATGAAGAAAGGAGGTCATGAAGTGGGGCAAATATTCTGGCTTGAGGGCAAATTACTGGACTATTCCTGATTTGCATCAAATGCTAACTTTCCCATATATTCACTAGCAGCTATAGAAGAAGGTAATACAGTTTGCTAAACTGTACACATTTATTTTCCGTTATTTTTTTTTTAATTGGACAACTTTTCTAGTAGTAAGTGACCTTGGTATGTGAACCAGAGAGGTAGAGTTCTTTCCAGGGTACACACTTTCTTTTGACTCATTGAATGACTAGAGCATTATAGTATTGTCCATTTGGCAAGCCATACAGAATCATCAACTGTAACCTGCCTCCTTAACCCCAGGGGACCTCTCTCGAGACAAGGAATACACATTAATAGACATGAAAGGAAAATGCTTAGTAGCCCAGGATCACTGCAACTGTATTGATCTATAACCATGAGCCTCTAGGTGGCTGCTCTTGTTCCTAAGCACTTTGGGCTCTCTGTATAGAAGTTAGTAGGCATAAGTGTTCAAAACCCAATAGTGGAAATTCCATTTCTCTATATTTAATTATGCTGGCTAAAGGTACTTCTAGTATTATAGGAGGCTGACACACTCTCTGTGCTCCTTTTTGCTCCAATGACCCTTCTGTACTGTAATCCCCAAAGTGTTTCATTGCATGGATGAATGGAATATACCTGACCTTAGATATGAAGAGCAGGTGATTTTGTAGATTTAGGAAAAGGGTCCCTAACTGGAGAAAAATAAGTCCCACTTGATCACTAGTGCATGACTTCCCTTTAATAGGAAGGTAAAATCATTGTCTCCTCAGGGTTAGATGAAGTGTAAGAATGGGGATCTTTCACATTGTAATCAGGTAGGAGTGATACCAGGAATGCAAGGATGGTGCAGTATTAGGAAAACTATCAGCATTATTGATCATATCAACAACAAAACTAACAGAAACCATATGATCATCTCAATAGATGCAGAAAAAGTTTTTGACCAGCTACAACACCTATTCCCATTGAAAACACTGGAGAGCGTAGGAATAAATGGAGCCTTCCATAAAATAATAAGCAGTATCTACCTAAACCCATCAGCAAGCATTTCCAATAAGATCAGGGGTGAAACAAGGATGTTCATTATCACCACTGTTATTCAATATAGTACTAGAAATGATAGCTTTATCAATAAGAAGAAAAAGAAATTGAAAGAATTAGAATAGGCGAAGAAGAAACTAAGTTACCACTGTTTGCAGGTGACATAATGATATACTTAGAGAATCCTAGAGAATCAAGTAAAACACTATTTGAAACAATAAACAACTTTGGCAAAGTTGAAGTTAACAAAATAAACCCACATAAATCATCTACATTTCTATATATTACTCCCTAAACCCAACAGCAAGGGATAAAAAGAGAAATCTCATTTAAAGCTATGATGGACACTATAAAATATCTGGGAATCTACCTGCCAAAACAAACCCAGGGACTATATGAACACAATTACAAAACACTTTTCGCACAAATAAAGTCAGATCAGATAAGTGGAAAAAACATCAGTTGCTCATGGGTAGGCCAGCTAATATAATAAAAATGACAATTTTACATAAATTAATTTACTTATACAGTGTCATACCAATCAAACCGCCAGATAGCTATTTTGTAGAACTAGAAAAAATAATATCAAAATTCATCTGGAAGAACAAAAGTTCCAGAAATGAAAAGAAATGCTAGGGAAGGTGGCCTAGCCTTACCAGATCTCAAATTGTATTATAAAGCAGCAATTATCAAAACCATTTGCTACTGGTTAAGAAGTAGAGGGGTAGATCAGTGGAATAGGTTAGGTACTCAAGACACCAGTCAATAAATATAGCAATCTGTTTGATAAACCCAAGGACCCCAACTTCTGGGATAAGAACTCACTCTTTGACAAAAACTGGTGTGAAAACTGGATACCAACATGGCAGAAACGGGGCATAGACCAATGACTGACACTGTACACAAGAATAAAGTCCAAATGGATACATCATCTAGGTATAAAGACTGATACTATAAACAAATCAGGGAAGCAAGGAATAGTGGATTTGTGAGATTTAGGGAGAATGGAGAAATTGATGACCAAACAAGAGATGGACAACATTATGAAGTACAAAATGAATAATTTTGATTATATTAAATTGAAAAGTTTTTGCACAAACAAACCCAATGCAACCAAGATTAGGAGGAAAGCAGAAAACTGGGAAAGAATTTTTGCAGCTGGTGTCTGTGATAAAGACCTCATTTCTCAAATATATAGAGAACTGAGTCAAATTCACAAGAATAGAAATCATTCCCCAATTGACAAATGGTCAAATGACATGAGCAAGCCATTTTCAGAGAAAGAAATTTAAACTATCTATAGTCATATGAAAAAATGGTCTAAATCACTATTGATTAGAGAGATGCAATCAAAACAACTCTGAGGTACCACATCACACCTATCATATTGACTAACAGACCAAACAGAAAGATGATAAATGTTGGAGAAGACGTGAGAGGGGTGTAACACTAATTCTTTGTTGTTGGAGTTGTTAGCTGATCCAGCTATTCTGGAGAGCAATTTAGAACTATGTGCAAAGGGCTACAAAAATGTGCATACCCTTTGACCCAGCAATATTGCTTCTAGGACTGTATCCCAAAGAGAATATAAACGTGGCAAAGGGTTCTTTCTACATGTGCAAAAATATTTATAGCAGCTCTCTTTGTGGAGGTCAAGAACTGGAAGTTAAGGGGATATCCATTAGGGGAATGGTTGAACAAGTTGTGATATATGAATATAATGGAATACAATTGTCCTATAAGAAATGATGAACAGGAAGACTTCAGAGAGGCCTGGAAGGACTTATATGAACTGATGCTGAGTGAAAAGAGCAGAACCAGGAGAACATTATACAATGTAACAACCACAGTGTGTGAGGAATTTTTCTGGGAGGCCTAGCCCTTCACAGCAATGCAAGGACATAAAACATTCCCAAAAGTCTCTTGAGGCAAAATGCCATCCACTTCCAGAGAAAAACTATGGAATTGAAACACAGAATGAAACAGAATATTTTCTCTTGTGTTATGTTTTGTTTTGGTTTGTTTTTTTCTCATGGCTTCCCCATGCATTTTAACACCTCTATGCAACATGACAAATGTGAAATTGTGTTTAATAAGAGCATATGTATAGAAACCATATAAGATTGCATGCCTTTTGGGAGAGCAAGGGGGAGAAAAATCTAAGACTTTATGGAAGCGATTGTGGAAAATTGGAAACAAATAAATTAAGAAAAAAAGAATAGGGATCTTTCCCTATTTGCATCCTGGCAAGACTTACCAGTCATCCTTTTTAAGTCATAAAGTCAGTTCCTGGGAAAGCTAGGACTAGATATGTGTGTCCATAGGACTCTATATCTATCTTAAACTTCTCCCACAGGAGGAAACATCATTATGAACAATCACCCAAAGCCCTTCCAGAGACAAATTTTTATCATGGGAGAGGGTGAAAGCCAAAAGGTGTCAAGGACCTTGAGTAAGGCCAGTAAGACAGGACAGACATGGGGAAGTAAAGAATGTAGTAAGTACTTACTGTGTGTTAGCCACTGGGCTAAGTGCTGGGGCCTCAAATCCCAGCACAATCCTTCACAGACTTACTTCCAAAGGGTAAGACAAGCTTTACAAAGGGAAGCTGGGGTTAGAAGAGAGAAAAAAAATGAAAAATTGCATTAAAAAGACACACAGGGGCTTGAAAGTGCCTGCCCATTTATGATTTTTCCTTGGCATGGCCCAGCATCTCTCACTGTTAAGAGTTATTATAAATATGAATGAATGAATGAATGAGGGAATTTGCTAAAGCTCTATGTCTCAGGCACTGTGCTAGGCATAAGCATGGAAATATATAAGCAAGACAGTTTTTGCCTTTAAGGATGGTATATTCTCTTTTTTTTTTTTCTTTTTTTGGATCTCTTTCAGGCGGTGATCGATAGACTCCTTGAATACTTATTTTGCCCTCTGGATCTAGAATATCAGGGCAATTTTCCTTGATAATTTCATGAAGGATGATGTCTAGGCTCTTTTTTTGATCACGGCTT
>CM053770.1:677269686-677314251 GCA_028658325.1 Potorous gilbertii
GTTTATATGGAGAACTTTTGTACCGGAGCTTCGGTCTAGCTCCAGCCTGCTCTGCCCGTAGCTGCCTCTGCCGCAGTGGTGGCCTCCCAGGGGGTCCGAGTCCTGGAGATCCCCCGCTCCCCTCTCAGCCCGTCTCTCTCACTGACCTGTGCGTCTGTGGGTGGAGGGACCTTCGAGGCCGCCTGAGATTCAGGTCCCTGACGCCTGCTGGGCTCTGCTCGCTCCTCTCAGTGCCGCGTGGCCGGGGCGGGGGAGGGGAGGGCTCGGCAGGACAGAACTCCGCTCCCGTCCCGGGTACCTTTGTGGTCGGTTTTTCAGGGCTCTCTGCAACGGAAATCTCCTTCACTGTGTTGCTGCATGGCTTCCACTGTTCCAGAATTTGTCAGGAGTTCTTTTTACAGGGAATCTATGGGCTGTAGGTTCGGACCTAGCATAGGTGAGTCTTTCTACTCCGCCATCTTGGCTCCGCCCCCTGTAAGGCCAGGACGGTATATTCTAATGGGTATGGAAGGAAGCAACACACATAGGGGAACAGAAGAATGTCCAGTCTTGGGAGACACTGGCAGGGTAAATGTTGCACCCTTTCCAGAAGGAATGGTAGTATTAGTATAGGACCTGCACCTGGGATTAAGGTGGTATAGGGAACTCCTGACTGAGGAAACTCCTTCTACCAAACCAGGTTGTAGCTTCTCTCCAGGAATTTTTAAAGAATTGCCCAGAGCCCTGAGAGGTGAAGTGATGGCCCAGGATAACAAAGCCAGTGTATGCCAGAAGTAAGATTTGCATTGTCAGTTTGGCTCTTTTTGACTCTGAGTCCTAAATATGTTAATCAAATCAATGCTACCATAATAAGAAGCAGAAGTGATTTGCTTAAGATGTTTATGACTTAAAAAATAATAATCATAAAAAAATTAGAAAGGTAACTAGGTGTCATAGTGGATAGAAAATGAGACTTGGGATCAGGAAGATCTAAGTTCAGATCTTGTCTTAGACATTTATTAATAGTGTGACTCTAGGCAAGTCATTTAATCTTGGCATTCAGTTTCCTCATAAGTAAAATGGGGAAATTCATGGTCCTTCCCTCCCAAGTCCAAGCTTGTTGTGGGGATCAATGAGTTAACATATATACATGTATACATACATATACATACGCACATATATACATTCACTATATATATTTGTGTGTATATATGTGTATGTGTATATGTCTGTCTGTGTGTATATGTGTGTATCTCTCTCCATATCTTTCTATCTATACATATATCTATATCTATCAATCTATCATCTATCATCTATCATCTATCTGTCTATCTCTCTTTCTCTTTATCTATCTCTATCTCTCTATCTATCATGTATCACTTTGCAAACCTTAAAGCACTAAATAAATGCCAGCTGTGGCTATGATCGTTCTTAAGGGTGACAATGCAATTAGTGTTTCCAGTTACCTAATGGTTCATTACTCCCTTTCATGGACTCTACAACCCAGTTATATAGGTTTGCTTCTAGTTTTAAGCCCTAAATTCTAAATAATTTGAGATCCCTGGGGGCAGACCCTGTTTTTACCTGTTTCTGCCTCAGTGCTTATTTAACATAATGCCTGACACACAGCAAGTGCTTAATAAATGCTTTCAATTTGCTGGCCATATGCCTTATGCTATTTAATTTTCATAAATCTAAATTTTTTCTCTCCTCCTGTGGTGTAGTAAAGTAAACACTAGATCTGGGACCTGGAGACCTTGCTATTAGCTGTATGATTGCAGGCAAATCATTTACTCATCCTAAACCTCAGTTTCCTCAGTCTATGAAATAGGTACAGATATTTCCCTCAGTGTTGGTCATTGTGGGGAAATGTTACATGAATCTTAATGGATGATAGAAATAAGCTATTATCATCACGTTCTAGAGATATGGAGGCCTTAGAGCCAATGAATAGTTGGCTTTGAATTTAGAATAATCTGGGTTCAAGTCCTTACTTTGGCACAAACTGGCTGTGTGACCCTGGGCCAATCACTTAACCTCTTACTTCCCCAGTCAACCATCTTAGACTATAATTGCAGAATGGTTGCCCATGTGCATTGATAGTAAGAAAGAAAGGAGTGATTCCTCATCACAGACTCCCCCATCCTACAGATCCCCCCACCAGTGTAAACCCATGGAACTGTTTCTAAAAGAGGGGTAAACCTATCTTATCTCCTTTTATTTTTTCAGCGCCACAGATTTAGTGGAGGTGTTTAATATATTCTTGTGGGGCACCTAGGTGATGCAGTGGGCAGAACACTTGGGCTGGAGTCAGGAAGACTCCACAGTTCAACTGTGACCTCAAACGTTTAATAGCTGTGTGACCCCAGGCAAGTTACTTAACCTCTGTTTGTCTCAGTTTCCTTATCTCTAAAACTGGGTTAATAATAGAACCTTAAAGAGCTAATGTGAAGATGAAATGATCAAAAAGTGTAAAATGCTTAGCACAGGACCTGGCACAAAGTAAGCTCTATATAAATGCTAGTTGTTCATTTTTGTTATTTTACTGGATTGGATTAGACAGAATCTCCTTGTGGTGTGGAGAATTAAAACCCTTCCATGTAGCACAGTGTTAAGAATATGAAAGAAAAGAAGGAAGGAAGGAAGGGAGGAAGGAGGGAAGATAGAAAACCCATAACTCTCAATTCTTAATTCTATAAATGCTTATTTCTGCATATCAAGCTATCTACATATGATATCCCTGCCCTAATGGATCACTGTAGTTTCAGTAGGAAAGAAGGGGGGAAATGGCTTTTGTGATCCCTTAGAGTACAGAGGACAATTTCAAGGGAAAGACTTGGACACCGATCTATGATCTCCACATCCCAAGCACATGAAATTTAAATGAGTGTATCTGGGCTCTAATGATCTCAGTTCTGGTGTTCTTGGATAAGCCCAACCCTTTGGAATGAGTCAATGTTTAAGGAGGAAATCAAAGGCTGAAGGAACTTGTGTTAGGATTCTGAATCACTTTCATGGGAAATGATGAGCCCTGACGCACAGGAATCCAGTCTAAGGTGAGTTGAGCACAACTAAGCCTTTAGTAATCATTTACTATGTTTCAGGCTCTGTACTAGTCACTGACCACATGCAGAAAAAGCAAAAACGAACAAACAAAAACCCAAACCAGTCCCTGACCCGCAGGAATTTACATTCTGCTGGAGGTGGGGAGTGACGTCAGTGAAAAGATGCAATAGTATCTACCTATTTAAGTAGCCAGGTGCCATTGTGGTTAATGTATCAGACTTGGATTCAGGAAAACCCAAGCTCAAATTCTACCTCAGAAATCCTGGGAAAGTCATTTCACCTATTTTAGCCTCAGTTTTCTCTTCTATAAAATGGGGTGATGATGGCATTTACCTCCCAGGTGGCTGGTGAGGATGAACTGAAACATGTGGAAAGCATTCTGCAGACATTAAAGTGCTACAATATTCTAGCTGGTTTTATAATAATTCTATTATAATTTACCATTATAAATTATTATTAATGAACACTTGGGGGGGAAATAGAGAGCAGTAACATTTAGGAAGATCAGAAAAAGGGGTCTTGCCTGTGCTGAGACTTGACAGAAGCTAAGAGGTGGAGATCAGGAAGGAGGGCACTCCTGACATGGGACATGGCACACTCAAAAGTGCACAGGTGGGAAATGATATGCCAACTTTAGGGATCAGTAAAGAGGTCAGATTGGGTAGGACAGAGGCTATATGAAGGCGAAGAATATGAGAAGAGCTTGGAAAAGAGCTTGGAGGACAAAGAGATTGAAATAGGCAGCATTTAAAGAAAGATGTAGGATTAAGAATCATTCCATTCTCTTCATCTTTGCTAGGAGAAGAATGATAGCACAGCTTTTTGATACAAAGCAAAAACTCAGTCCTTATCTGCTACTTGGGCTCCATATCTATTCACATTCAGAAATATTCATATCTTTGTCGGAATTTCAAATCTGGCTAGCTGTTATCTCAATACTAGAAGGTAGCATAATCATATCTGACTGTTTAAGCTAGATGGGACATTAGAGGACAATTGTTTCCTCTGATTTCCGTAGGATCAAATAATACAGAAGAAATACAGCCTACCCTCTAACGCGCCTATTTTTACAAAGAAACAGATGGAACCCTATACAGAGGTAGTAATTTCTGTAAACACCCAAATGAGTTATTGAGAGTTTGGTTCAGAATGATGCAGTAGAACAAAAGTCAGAACTAGGAATAACTTTCTGCTTAAAAGTCCCTAGCAAAATTTGGTTGGTTGGAGTTAATCACTTTGAATGCCAGTTCCATGATGGCATACTTGCACAGGTTCTAGATACTGCATGATGCTTTCACACTTTCCCAGTCACCAATGGAGTGATATAGGGTTATGTGCTCACTCCCATGCTTTTTAGCATGATCTTTCCAGTGATGTTTTGGGATACCATCTATGAAGATGAAAATGGCATCAAGGTCAGCTACCAACAATTGTGGTCAATTAGTTAACCTGGAAAAGCTAGAAGCCAAGACAAAAGTGGAGGGAGAATTGATGTGTGGCTTTTTGTTCACACATGATTGTGCACTCAATTTTCCCTTTGAGACTGAGATGCAGCAGAGTATGGTTCACTTCTCTGTCACTTGTGCTAATTTTAATCTGACAACACCAATGAAACAGACCACCAGTCAGCACAGCACAATCCATGTGTAGAACCATCAGTTAACAACAAATGGAGAAATTTTGAATGCTGTGAATAAGTTCACTTACCTTGGCAGCATGCTTTCCAGGGATGTACACACAGAGGATGAGGTTGATACATACACTGCCAGACCTAGCTCAACCTGTGTGAGCTCCAAAGGTAAGTGTGGGAGACAAGAGATATTAGGCTGCCTGTCAAGCTGAAGGTCTACAGAGCTGTTGGGCTCACCTCAGTGATGTATGCCTGTGAGACCTGGACAGTCTACTAGCGCCATTCCAGGAACTTGAATCATTTCCATTTGAATTGTCTTAAGAAGATTCTGAAGATAACCTGGCAAGATAAGGTACTGTTCATTGAGAACCTTTCTTGAGCTGACCTGCCAAGCATTCGGTCTCTACTGCAGAGAGTATAACTGATGGACTGGCCAGTAATATTGGTGAAATGCCAAAAGTACATTTGCCTAAAATACTATTCTATAGAGTACTCATATAAAGGAAGCACTCATAGGGTGGTCAGAAGAAATGATACAAGGACACTCTTAAAGTCTCTCTGAAGACGTTTGAAATCAATTGTGAGACATGGGAGACACTGGCACAGGACCATTCAGCATGATGTGCCTGCAGCAAAGAAGGCACTGTGCTCCATGAGCAAAATGAAATTGCTGTAACTCAAAAGAAATATGAGATGCACGCATTTAGAAATAGTTATACTCCAGATGCTCATATGGTCTATTGTGCCTGGCTTGTGGTAGAGCCCTCTGAGCTTGTATTGTTCTGGTCAGCCAGAGCTGGACATATTGCACCTTGACCCCAATATAATTTGGTCCACCAAACATGTCTGAATAAAGACTAGTCCCGGGGTTTCAGTTTCTTCACCTGTAAAAGAAGGACATTCGACCAGATGACCCATAAGTTCCCTTCTAGATCTGACATTCTACAGTTCTTTGGACTATGTGATATTTGAAGTCCTTTGAGTTTTCAGTTGTATGATCGCAAGTTTCTATACTTCTAGTTTGACCCTTTTCCATTGAAGTTGGCTAACAATTAGTAAATGTTTGGGTTTTTTTTATTTGTACCTCAGTCCTAGATACAGGCAAGAATGGTATCTTGATCCCTTTACTTTTGCAAATGAAAATGTACTTCTTTCTAAATTTATATTTATAGTCATACCAACCAACAGAAGTTGGAATCTGAGCAAGAGAGGAAACCACACAAGGACTTGTAGAATCTTAGCAGTAGACACAAAATATCTGAAGGGACATCTAACCCAAATAATCCATGCTAAAGCAGAAGCCTCTGAATCATTCCTGGCAATCAATTAATCAATCAATTAGCATCCATTATGCACCCACCATAGCATGTGCCAAGCACCAGGCAAAGAGCTAGAGGTACAAATAAAAAAAACACAAACATTTGCTAAACATCTGTTACAAGTCAGGCACTTTGCTAGGTACTAGGGATACAAATGAAACAATCTCTGCCCTTGTGGAACTTATATTCTACTGGAAGGTACCACTCCATATATAAATATATACAAAGATTAGTTAGAGGAGTTGTACCTGTGATTTCACTGGTATTGGGAACACTTAAAGGGTTAGGAAACTCCCTCTACTTATGTAGGTCAACATCTTCTCTGCCACTTACAGTCTTTAAAGGAGACTTGACCAGAATATGGAGAGATTAAATATCTTGTTTAGAGCCAAATAGGCACTATGTGTCATAGTCAGGACTCAAACCCATTTCTTTACATCTAACTCAATATCTATGCCTCATACTGCCTCTAATAAGAATATATAAAATATATTTGCTGCTGTTCAGTCATTTCTAACTCTTTGTGACCCCATTTTGGGTTTTCTTTGGAAAGATACTGGAGTGGTTTGCCCTTTACTTCTTCAGTTCATTTTATAAATGAAGAAACTGAGGCAAAGAAAGGATTAAGTGACTTAGCCAAGTTCGTTTAGCTAGCAATTGTCTGAGGCCAGCTTTGAACTCGGGAGGATGAGTCTTTCTGATTCCAGGCTCAGCACTCTGTGCACTTCACCCACCCCTTTATTGGTACTAGGGGCAAATGTCATAAAAATAATACTAGGGCAAGCAGCTGGAAAGTCCTCATATAGAAGGTGGCACTTGAGTGGAACCCAAAAGAAACAAGGGATTCTAAGAAGCGGGGATGCATTCCAAGCATGGAAAATGATCAGTGCAAAGGTGCAGAAATGAAAACCAGAGGGTCATGCTGAGGAAGAACAAGGAAACCAGTTTGATTGAACTATAGTGTATGTGTAGGAGAGATAAACATCCAGCCTTCACTTATTACTTTCTATTGTTTTATGCTGGAGTTTCCCCAAAGCAGGAATTAAAAAAAAAACAAACAAACACAAACATTCTTGGCCAAAAACCCAGGAAGAGGACCCTGTCTCTCAGTCAGCCACTTAAGCTATCCATTTGGAATTTAAGTCTTTGGAAGGGACACATTGGCCTCACATACTCCTATGACTGTGACCTGTTTTGGAACTTCTGTTGATATGGCAGAAGGCCACATCATGGAGAATGCACCTTGTTAAATTACAGCACTGTAACTCTGGGATCTGCTGTCTGGGGGTTTTCAGACATCATACTACAAACTTAACTGGGAAGGAATGGTGGGAGGAAGGAAAGGAGAGGGGAGTTAGGATAACGACAGAAATCAATTTTCCCATTTAATCAACTTCTTTGTTAATTCAACCATAAATGATGAACTAGAGGAGTCTAATCACATTGTATATGAATCTGGCATAATTTACATTAATTACAGTCTGAGACTTAAGTGCATTTCCCAGCATATTGTATGTATTTTTAGTTTATCTTATGAAAGAAAGTTATACTTGCTCAGGGCAGGCATGGTTTTTTTTTTATTTCTTCAGGCACACAGGAGGAGAAAAAAAGTTCTGATTAATAGAAGGAGTGGGTCTGTTCAGAAGAGAAATGCTTTAACACAGTTGGTGCTTGAATATCTATGGAGTCAATTCAATTCCATTGAATAAGAAGCATTTATTAAAACTTATTCTATGCCAGGGACAATGCTTCACAGTAGGAGGCAGGGTACCCAGTATGGGGGCAGGATGGAGTCCTGTAGCAAGGTAAGAATATTATACAGTGTATATCCTTGTTCCCCTCCTTAAATAGGAGGTCTGGGAGGAACTCTGGGATATCCGTCTTCTATGCTGTCCAGTCACATGTAAGGAGGGGTCTCATGAGTAGGAGATGAGGAAGAGGTGTGAATTGTAGATTTCATTGGATCTTGTGTGAAGATAGGTTTCTGGAGACATTGATGAAGCCCAAGCATGCAGGCTGAGATGGCTCCAGAGGCAGTGGGTACCACTTTGGGACAGCTGCCATTGTTAGGAAGGTTTCCTGACAGTAAACTAAAATTACTTCTTTGCATCTGTGATTATTTGATTCTTGAATTTCATCTTACAGAACATTATCTATTAATTTATAGCCATACTGAAAAGAAAATGTTCATACTAATAAAGACACAAATCATCTCCATAATAAAAAATAGTTAGCATTTATAAATCACTGTTGTGCTCTACACAATGCTTTGCAAAAATTTATTTTATCCTCACAATAACTCTGGTAGATAAAATTTATTGTTATCCTTATTTTACAGATGAGGAAACTGAGACCAGTTAAATAACCAGCATCACAGAGCTAGTAAGTATCTGAGGCTGGACTGGAACTCAGGTCTTCCAGACTTTAGTTCTCTATCCACTGGGTCACCAATTAGCACCTGCTTAAGTGAACCAAATCAGTGTTTGCATTTTAGCCTTTCCAATTTTGTCATTGGCTACTTTCCTCCTTTGTTCATGTAACTCTTGACTGTCATTGACATGAGCAGGTTAGAGTACAATCTATTGAAATTAGAGAGTTCTAAAGTAATAGAATATATCACTAGAATTGACCTCATCTTGTTGGTCCTTTCCAGAAATACAGATTCCCCCATGTTATATTTCTAACAAGTGGTCACTCTGTCTCTTCTTAGATACCTGAAATGAAATGGCAGGCATTTATAAATGCTTGGTGAATGGAGGTGAAATGTAGAAATAGCCAAATAATAGAAATCTAGCATCTTCCTCTCATGAATCATCATCAGGTGAGTCACACTGTGCCTGAAATCTTTGTGGGCTCTACTCTATGGACCATTTTTGGAGTTTCTAGTTGACCTATATTCAGTGACTAGGCATTTATTATACCTGACATCTGGAGTCTTGTTGGAAGTAGAATCTAGGTCTTTGGAAATGAAATTGTCGGTATCTCTGGTACCAACAGAAGGATTTCATTTGGGGTATTGAATAACAGAGGATGAAAATTGAAAGACATCTTCGAGGTAGAATGGTATAGTGGAAAGATCATTGGGTTTGAAGTCAAATGATTATTTGTTTAAGTACCAGACAGAGTAGGAAGCATTTGTTGTCCGTTCCAACTCTGAGATTATGGAATTCAGGTTCAGATTTTTATTCTGCTTTCTGTACGTCTTGGGACAAGTAATTTCCCCTCACTGGGTGTGAATTCTATTCTGTAAAATTCTGTAAAATGAGGGAGTTGGAATAGATGATTCCTAAAGTTCCTTCTGGTTTGAAATTATATTAAAAAGTTGCCCAACCTTCCACCCAATTCTTTTCTACAGCTTACCTACCATTATTGTGCCCTACCCTCTGCTTAAGTACCTTCATGGACAGGAAACTTATTATCTATCAGAGTAGCCCACCCCAGAAGCTCTGATTTTTAGGAAGTTTTCCCTTGCATTGGGTTAAGATCAGAGTACTTATAAACTTCACCCAGTGGTTCTAGGTCTTCCTATACTCCAATATAAACCAACTCTACCCCCGCTTTGTTCTCCTAAACCCTTTCATAGCATCAAAGGATCACAGATCTGGATCTATAAGGGACCCCAGAGACCACCTATTCAATTCTATTATTTCCCAGAGAATGAGAGTGACACCTAGAGAGGCACATGCAGTGTTGAGAAAAGTCAGCACCCTATAGCCTGGAGGGTTGAGAAAAATCAGCACCTTATAGATTGCAGCTCTTGCACCAACAGAAGTCAGTACAACTCTCATATCTGTGCTGAAAATACGATATTTCCAAGTTTGCCACTGAAGCAAGTCTACCTTGCACAACAAATGAGGTGATTCGTTTCTCTCCTGCTGTGTTAAAAAGACTGAAGGGTTAGTTAGGAGCTGAGACCAACATTGGCAGGACATATGGGGTGTGGCAGCAGCCATTTGGGAAGGAGCACCATGAACGTTAGCTATCACTTCTATATTCTGTTTGACTAAATAGATTTTGCTTTGAATCTGTGTTTGGTCTGGCTTATTCTGGTATAAAAAGGCATAATTGTTGGAGTTCATAGCTGAAATTTGAAAAGGCAATTATTTCTAACATTAATTTGGGGGAAGAAGTGAGGAGTGGGCTACACAGACGGATATGGCCTACAATTATCTTCCATAAACTAAGTTACTTTAACTGAACTTCTTACATTACAATCAACAACGATGCTGAAAATACAACAAAATCTCCATTGAAAAATGAGGATAGAATATGGATAGCTGAGAATGATATTGCTAACATCCTTCCATCATCCCCACAAGATCATAGTTATCAGGATAGCCCATGGAAGAAAGGACTTAGGAGTCACATAGGAGTTGTATTAGAGCCCAAAGGATCTGTCCTGGGCAGGGGATGGGCATGGGGAAAGGGGGAGAGAGATCTGATTCATTTTTTTTATTCCACAGAGCAGCACTTGGATCCAGGAGAGGAAGTTTCAGGGAGTCAGATTTTGGGGGTGAAGTAAAGAAAGATTTTTTAACAGTAAAGTCCATTTCCCATCACCTGAAGAACAGTGAGTTTTCCACCAGAGGACATCTTCAAGTATGATATGCCCTCTGAGGCTCTGTCCATGGTGCTATTTCTAGGACTGTTTTCTTAGAAAATTTTTTTTTAAAAGACTTAAGTCAAACAACCTCCCTTTGTGCCATGAAAGAGTTAAATGAAGATACACCTCCCTCTGTTTATGAGACCACCTAGGCCAAATGTGCGTGATGACCTTCATTAATTCATGCTTTGTATTTTTGCAGAGGAATTGTGGCTGTTTGCGCATCTGCTCTTACCAATTTGGCCTGTTTTGGTAGGAAAGCTCCCAGTGATCATCTAAACCTCATTTGAAGCACCTGTGAACAATTCATTATATTAATATAACAGCAGGGGAGGAGTAGAGATGCTAATAAACAAGTTGTGGTTCATCCTTTGCTGCCAAGTCTCCCCGATGTCACCGGCAAATGCACCCTCTGCTTTTTAATTCGACACAGCCTCCTGCCATGCTCCACAGCAACTGCAGCCTATGAGCTCATGGGAAAGGTCCCAGAGACTTCAAGAGCGGCTGTTGCATCACAACCTGTCAGCTCACACATCTGGCATAAGTTAAGCACACAAATTAATTGTCTCTTGAAATCCAGCTTAATATGACCAAGAGGCCTGTGTATGATTGGAGACAACTTGTTCTTGGTTAAAAATGGAACATAACTGTTCTCCAGCTAAAGGGGTTATGAAAGACAGGCAGTAATGAGCTGGGCCAGCTGGGTTCCCATTTATCAAAAAATGTCTTCATATAGTAGCAGTAAACCAAAGGAAAAGAAATCACTTGATTTTGTTTGTTTTCAGCACACCTTCCAAACCATCCTCAGCATTTAAGATTTCCCATTCCTATAGTTATCAAAGGAAAGATGAGCAGGTTGGAGATGTTAACATATTTGATTTCCATTTGGAAATACTGATACTTTTGAAATGATAGGCTATTAAAGTTAGGTCTGTCATTGAAAGAAAACTTTTTATAATAATTCAGGGTGTAAATAAATAAAAGGTTTTATTCTGTCCATAGGTACAAGCCAAGGCCAGGAGAAACATCAATTGGTGCAAGGAGAACTGTGTCTCTGAGGGGCAAGAGGATTTCTGAATAACAGTAATTTTCCACAGGTACTTATAGTCTTACTGGATTTAAATCAAGTCAATTGCTTGTCATTGGTGTGTGTGTGTATATGGGGAGATCTGTAGTTTTTCAGGTAAGTGGACAAAGACTTCCTTATCTGTTGGTCTGTTGTTGGCATCAGGAGTCTGAGACAGGGTGTGTCTTATTCTTTGATGATTCATACACAAGTACTGGGAGAAAGGAAGGAAAGCTTTAAGGTTTAGATATGACTTACTGTTTACACTGAAATAGAGAATTGGAAATGGAATTAATGTCAAGAAAAGGAAAACACAGGGTCCTTCCTGTCTCTGACACCATAGACCTAAATTGTGAAACATCACAAATCAAAATCATTTCATTGATCCAAAAATATTTCATAGATTCAGAAACTCAACTCAGATGTCAAGTACACACCTTCTAATTGACTGTACCTAAAGAAATACAAGTCTATCATCATCCTGACTGTCAAGAGAGCATTCATTCAACCTTTCTTAAGTAACTACTTTTTTATTGGTCATGTTTATAATTACAGAATAGGAGGTAGTACAGAAAATAGAATTCAGGATCAAGAAGATATGAGTTCAAATCCTGCCTTGGACACTAACTAGTTGTGTGACCATAGGTAAGTCATATTGTTTCACTGATCTTGTTTCCTCATCTACAAAATGGTACCCATTTCACAAGGTTGTTGTCAGACTTGCACGAGATACCATATATAAAGTTATTTGCAATCAATCAACAAGCATGATTTTTTTAAGAGCTTAGTATGTGCCAAGCAATGTATTAAGAACTGGAAATACAAAGTAAGTCAAAATGAAACTAAATAATTCCCTGTCTTCTTGGAACTTACATTCTAGTAGGGGAGACACAAGGTACACACTTATATACAGAATCTATACACAATGACAAAATAATTTGGGAAGCATATGATCCAGCAGTCGAAGAGTTCAGGGGATGCTCCAGGTAAAAGGTGGTGTCTGAGTTGAGTCTTAAAAGAAATGAGAAATTCTAAGCATTCAAAGTGTAGAGAAAGGGAATTCCAAATATGGAAAATGGGGATAAATAGTGCACAGGCACAGGGATATAGGTGGAGTGTCACATGTGCAGAACAATGGGAGTCCAGTATGACTGGAATTTAGTGTATGTAGAGGGTAGTAATGTCAGCTGCCAAAGTAACAAGGAATAGGTAAATAAAATAGGTTTCTAAAATATAGTAAATGCAAGGTTATTGATTATTATTTTATATGATATTGGTTCAACTATGAGGAATACTTTTTCTAATCAGTGTTTTTATTCAGTGTTTATTTATATGTGTGTGTATGTATATATTTTTATTAATTTTGTTAAACATTTCCCAATTACATGTAAAAAGATCAACACATTTTTAAAATGTTAGTTTCAAATTCCCTCCCTCCCTTCTCTTCCTCCTTCCTATTGGAGAAGGAAGTTTGATCTCTATTATGCATGTGAAGTCATGCAAAACATTTCCATATTAGCCATGTTGTAAAAGAAAACACAAACGAAATAAAACACTAAAAATGAAGTTTAAAAAAGTATGCTTCCACATTCATTCACAGTTCATCAGTTCATTCTATGGAGATGGATACCATATTTCATCATGGGTCCTTTGGAATTATCTTGGATCATTTTCTTGATCAGAATGGATAAGTCTTTCACAGTTGATCATTCTTACAATACTGCTTCTACTGTGTTCTTTGAGTTTTGCTCATGTCCCTTTGCACACACATGCACAGACACACAGATACACAGACACACAGACACACACACACACACACACATATAGGTGTTCCCAGGTTTTTCTGAAACCATCCTCGTCATCATTTCTTATAGCACAGTAGTATCCCATCATGATCATAGACCACAACTTGTTCGGCTATTTCCCAATTGATAAGCATCCTCTAAATTTCCAATTTTTGCTGTCACAAAAAAGAGTTGCTATAAATATTATTGTACAAATAGCTCCTTTTCCCTTGTCCTTTATCTCCCTGAGATATAGCCCTAGCAGTGCTATTGCTAGGTCAAAGGGTATGCACAATTTTCTAGCCCTTTGGGAATAGTCACAAATTGTTCTTCACAGTGGTATGACTAGTTCACAACTACACCAATTGTGAATTAGTGTTTCAATTTTTCCACATCCCCTCCAGCATTTGTCATTTCACACCCTAAAAACTGGAAAAAAATGATAAAAAAATATGACAATAGTCAATATTGGAGGGGTTGTAGAATGACAAGCAGACTAATACATTGTTTGTTTAGCTATGAAATGGTACAACCACTTTGGAAAGCAATTTAGGCTTATGCAAATAAAATTACTAAAATATCTCTATCCTTTGGACCAGAGACTCCATTTCTGGGATTGTATATACCCCAAGAAAGTCATTGATAAGAAGAAAGTCTCCATATCAAAATATTTATAGCAGTACTTTTATTATAACTAAGAATTGGAAGCAAAGTGGGTTCTCATCAATTGGGGAATGACTAAACAAATTGTGGTACATGAAAATAATGAAATATCACTATGCTTTAAGTAACAATGTAAGTGATGAATATAGAAATGCAAGTTGTTCTTGTGTTCATCCTTCCTTTTCTAAGAGGACCAAGACCTCTAAGAAATGATGATATGACTTGCACTTGACTTTGTTTTGAGTGAGGGAGGGTCTGTGCAAGGTCACCAGCCTCACTTTCTCCTCCTGAGCCATCTGAATCCAGTGACCAGATATTCACCAGGATGACTGGAGATAACCCAGGATCCAATGGGAGACCTTGGTCTTTTAGACTAAGGCTTCTTCAGGTACTTACTTAAAGTGAGGTAATTCAGTGATTTGCAAAAATTCATGATAAAATCTATATGAATTGATGGAGAATTATTTAGCAGAGCCAAGAAAATAATATACACAGTAGCTGAAACAGTATAAATAGAAAGAACAACTACACACCAAAAAGTCAAAAGTAAAGTAATAAAACTATAAAGACCAAGACCCAAATGAAAAGATACAAGATACCCCTTTGTGGAAGTGGGAGGTCATCAGGTATTTCACACTAGACACTGTAACAAACTACATATTTCAAATGAGAGATTATATCACAAAGACATACTTATAATCAATGAAAAATAGTAAGGAAAGTGCCCTAGCAGTTACAGATTTCAAAGTATATTATAAAGTGGTCATCATCAAAAAAATTTCATACAGGCTAAGAAATAGTGTTGGGTTCAGGAAATGAATTTGTCACACAACACACAGTAGTAAATGGCCATAGTAACATTGTATTTAGTAAACCCTAAGATCGAAGCTTTGGGGCTAAGAACTCATCATCTGAGAAAAATTGCTGGGAAAACTGGAAAGCAGCTTGACAGAAGCTAGGCATAGACCAGTATCTCATACCATATATTAAGAATAAGGTCAGAATGGATAAATGATTTAGAAATAAATAGTGATATAAATAAATTAAAGTAGTATAGGAAAATATACCTATCAAATCTTTAGAAAACAGACTATTTATGATCAAATAAGAAATACAGAGATTTACAAAAGAAATTGATTATTTGGATTACATGAAATATATACTCTAATCATTCCCCAGTTGATAAATGATCAAAGGATATGAAGAGATAGTATTCAGAAGAAGAAACCAAAGCTATCCATAGTCACATAAAAAAGTACAAAAACACTACTGATTACAGAAATGCTATTTAAAACAGTTCCGAGATACCACCTCACACCTATCAGATTGGCTAATATGACAGAAAAGGAAACTGATAAAAATGATGGAGATGTGGGAAAATTTGAACACTAATACATTGTGAGTAGAGCTGTGAACTGATCCAATCATTCTAGAGAGTAATTTGGAAAACTGTGCATACTATATGATCCAGCAATACCACTACTAAGTCCATATCCCAAAGAGATCCTAAAGAAAGGGAAAGGGACCCACATGTACAAAAATATTTCTAGCATCTCTTTTGGTGATGGAAAAGAATCAGATATTGAGGGGAGGGCCATCAATTGGCGAATGGATGAACAAGTTATGGTATATGAATGTAATGGAATACCATTGTTCTACAAGAAATGATGAGCAGAATTTCAGAAAAAACCTGGAAAAGACTTCCATGAACTGATGCTGAGTGAAGTAAAAAGAATGAGAATAACATGGTATAAAGTAACAGCAAGATTGCGTGATCACCAACTATAAATGACGGCTCCTCTCAATAATACAAAGATTCAGGACAATGAAAAAAAACTCATGATGAAAAATGTATCCACATCCAGAAAAACAACTATGGACTCTGAATGTATATAGAAGCATACTATTTTCACTTTTTTCTTTCTTTCTCCTGTTTTCCCCTTTTGTTCTAATTCTTTTCTCCCATGACTAAAATGGAAATATGTTTAATATGATTGCACGTTTGTACGTGTGATTATACATCATTATGCTTGTATATCAGATTGTTTGCTATTTTGGGGGGAAGGGCAGGAGGAAGAAAAATTTGGAACTCCCAATACTATGAAAATGAAGGTTGAAAATAATCTTTTCTTGTAATTGGGAAAAAAAGAAATACTATTAAGCATAAAAAAGAGATTTTACTATTTTTCAAAACTTCTATCTTGGTCTCTCTGTTTCTGTCTGTCTGTGTCTCTCTGTCTCTCCATATGTACATATATATATGCATGTGTATATGTGTGTAATATGCCTCATTCTATATGAAATCTCTTCCTGTCTCCTCCCCCACCAAATGCCATATATAAAGAGTACTTGGGGAGTAATAAAGAGGAGGAGACAGGAAAAGATTTCATGCGGGACATGACATCTCATCTCATTCTTGGAGGATCCCTAGGGTTTTAGGAAGGATAAAATGAGCTAAGATTGGTAAAGTGTTTTACAAAATACAAAGCATTGAGTCAAGACTCTCGTACTAGCCCCCCAGAGTCCACCATTGCTTTGCTCTTGCTCACATACTTGTCAGTGTCAAAGTTCGACGGTCATTACCGCAATGTCATTCTACTTGAATTTGGCCTCAACTACTTTCCTAGAAATCTGCCCATCCTACAGATGGAGAAAATCACAATAAGAACAGCAATGAATGTCCTGCAATCAGGCCCCCTGGGTGCTTGGCATGGGGAATGCTGCCAAGAATTTCTCTTAACATGGTATTTCCTGGGAGGAGAAGGCAAATATTGAGACACGATGCTCATCAGCTTTTCTTTGAAATCCACAACAATAATCAATTCCCAAGATGACAAAGGCATTTGCGAACAGCTCCGTATCTTTCTTTTTTTCAAAGTCGGGTTCTCAATCTGGCAACATGACAAAGCAGGAGATGAAGTGCTGCCAGCAGATGCCAAACACTTGTCAGAGGAGGAATCCAAAGGCACGATGCAATAGCAACGGCTTTTGCATCCCAACCAGCCTGCAGATTCCTGGGGGAAGGGTAGAAAAGCTGTAGAGCTGGCAGGGGGAGGGCTGAATTTGAGCTGACTAAAGAGAAAAGGGCTTTTGATGAGGAGATACCCTGTAACCCCAAAGCTGAGTATTTAGGAGCCCCTTGGTGTTGTGGCTAGATCTCCACAAAAGACTCATCTGAGCCCAAATATCATGATAAGAATGAAGCACGGGTGACAAGCATGCATTAAGTATATGCCATGTGCCAGGGACTGTGCTAGGTTCTGAAGACACGAACAGAAATGAAACAGACTCTGACCTCAGGCACCTTAAACTATAGCAAAGGAAACAACATAAAACATCTAGGTACACACACACACACACACACACACACACACACACACACACACGGAGGAAGATCACTAAAAGTTGGAGGGGCATAGGAGAGGTCTCGTGTAGGAAGTGTCTGTCATTTGAACAGAGATTTGAAAGTAGCTAGGGAATTTGAAAGAAAGCAGCTTGGCGATGGAGTCAAGATCGGTGTTCAAACCCAGCCTCAGACATTTACAATCTACATGACTTTGGCCAATTCACGTGACTTCTATTTGCCTTAATCCACTGGAGAAGGAAACGGCAAAATACTCCCGTACCTTTGCCAAGGAAACCCCATGGACAGTACTGGTGTGATAAAGTCCATAGGGGCATAGAGACTTGGCCATGACTGAACAACCACAAAGGGGGTTTAAGAAGCACATTAGAATATAATCTCATTGAAAGCGGGGACTGATTTTGCTTATTTTTAAATCTCTAGAACAATGCCTGGGCACATAAGAAGTGTTTAATAAATGTTTGTGGGCTTGACTAGGACAGAGTGCAATTCCAGGTATGGACAATATAGCCTTGAAAAGAACAGGAGTCAGGAAGTGAGAAGAAGCGATGATCACCTCTGATACGGTACATAGGGAAGGGCACTGAACTGGAGGCAGATATCCTGAGCTGAAGTCTTGGTTTTGACGTTTGTGATGTGGGTTATTCTGGCCAACTCACTTCCCCTCCCCCTGGGCCTCTATTTCCTTATCTGCTTTAAAAACAAAGTGACCCAGATCATCAGTGTATTTCATCAGTGTGGAGAGCTCCCAAGGAAGCAACTTCTTCTTTTAATAGAAATTAGGACCAACTCTGCAACTTGTAGTCTCAGAGAGCAGGCTGGGACCTTGGGAGATTAAGTGCCTTACCCACAGTCATACAGCTGACTAGTCATAATGCTGGCACAAGATTCAGAGGGCGACATTGGCTCTTCCCTCTGTCTCAGGCTGTGATTTCACACCCTGTCTCCTCAAGGTCAATGTGCTAGTGAGAGTCCCATTGTGCGTGTGTCACTGTGGTTGATGGCCCAGAGCCACTTCAGCTTTTGGCTTTACCCATTTTCTCCATAAGGAATATTCCTGTTGTCATAGCACAGTGGTACCCTCTATTATTTCTATTTTTTTCTCACTGTCATTACCTCTGGACCGTGGTTTCTCCCCTCATTTGGGTGCCTGGACAGTGCAAATAGCACTGACTTTGGAGTCAGAAGAGCTGGGTTCCAATCAAACCTAACTATTTCCTTTACTCTCACTTCTCAGTTCCAAATTGCTGGCTTATTGTAAAGAATGTGTGTGAATATTAATTCAATTATTAATTGAATATTAATCATATAATAATATATATCATATGTATATGTAATATATATAATATAAACATAATATGTAATATTGATTCAATTAATTCAAGTTAATTAAAACACTACATAGATAGTAGATGATATCTCTTCCCCCTCATTGGCCCACTCCCTCTCCCCTACTCCCTGTATCATACTTTGTAAAAATCATTAATTTTATTGAGAGAAATATGTTATAGAGAGGTAATTAATTGATATAGGCTATTATTACTATTTATTTCTATTAGTATTTATGTTAGATTGAGTCCAGTGATCTTTTCAGATCTCAGTTATGTCATATAGGTGGCTAGCTAACCTGTTCATCTTTGTATCATCTGCAAAGGATGGTCATCTGAATAGGATACTATTTATGTCTATTAGGTGAATTATTGATCAAAATGTTCGTTTCTGACCAAGCATAGATCCCTGGGGAACTCCACTGGAGACCTCCTGCTATGTTGACATTGAACCCTTAACACCCCTACTCCTCATGTTTGGTGATTTAACCAGTCCCAAATCTAACTATACTGTTGTCTAACCCCAAACTCACCATCTTTTCCACAGTAACAGTGTGACATAATTTAGCAAATGCTTTGTTAAAATGCAATTAAATTACTTCTCCAGCATGCCCATGATCTACCAGTTTAGTAAGAATAGGAGGGAAAGGGGAGAAAATGAACATTTAGGGAAGACCGGCTGTGTTCTAGTGACTATGCTAAGGACATCACAAATACTATCTCATCTGACCTTCCTAATGATGCTGTGAGAAAGGTACTGTTATTTCCTCCATTTTAAAGTTGAAGAAACTGAGGCAACTAAGGTTAAATGACTTGTCTGGGGTCACACAGTCATTAAGTACCCAAGACTTGATTCAAACCCAGGTCTTTCTAAGTCCGGGCTTGCACTATCCACTCTGCTACCTCACTGCCTCACAATAAGGACTCCCCTGGTGATTTCCTTGGTATAATGAGCTCACTAATTAGTAAGAAAGCTCTCTCTACCAGAGTTCTTGTCAGCCAATGTCGAAGAGTACTGGGAGGTTCATCTGGTCACATAGCCAGTATGCCTAAAAGGCAGGATTCCAACTCAGTTCTCTCTGCCTTCAAAGCTCTCTCTCTATACTCCATCACACTGCCTTTAGTTCAATAATCTTCTCAAAAAGCAAGTAAATTGAGTCTGACAGAAAGAGTTGTTGATGTGGACACACTTGATCTTGGTGATGACTCCTTTCTTTGCCCAATGAACATGGATTATTTCTTTACTGATCCAATCCAGATTTTGTTTTTCCCAGAATCAACGTCAAATTTACTGGTCTATGGTTTGCATGCTTTGTTCTCTCCCTGTTTTTGAAAATCAGGGTGGGGTATGCACCTTTTCAGTATTATCGTGCCTCTCTTCTCCATGATATTTCAAATATCACGGACTCGGGAATCCTATCTGCCAGTTGTGCCCACACTCAAGATCAGAGTTTGCCTGGGCTGAGTAAACTGAATTGCTCCAGGGCAGCTTGGTGCTCTCTGATAACCCCTTCACTTTTTTATTGTTCAGTTCTTTTCCAGTTGCATCTGACTTTCCATGACCCCTGTTGGGGTCTTCTTGGCAAAGATACTGGAGTGATTGTCTTTTTCCTTCTCTGAATCATTTTACAGATGAGGAAACTGAGGTAAACAGGGTGAAGGGCCTTCCTTAGGGTCACACAGTTACCAAGTGTCTGAGGCCAGATTAGAACTCAAGAAGAGGAATCTTCCTGACACTAAACCCAGCACTCTATCTTCTCTGTCACCCCCTAAGCCTTGGGCTCTACCCATTCAAAGAATATTCTCCTATGTGGAAAAAAAAAAGTAAAATAAAAATTAGGAAGCTCTCTGTCTTCTTCATTCTGACAGTCATCATCTCCCTGAGCATTCTGAGTTCTGGTTTTATTCCTTCTTCAGTGAGGTTTTTGGTCCAATATAGCTTCTAAAAACCAACCATCTTCTTCTGTTCTTAGGTTCTCGGATTTCTTCTTATTATGAGATTTAGCACTTCCAATACTTTGCTTCCAGTAATATGTCAGACTTTTGCATTCATCTTCACTTGTCTCTTTTCAACACTCTGAGCTGGTTGGTGAGCTCTATATTTGCTTTTCAGATAATTCCCCCACCCCCACCTCACTGGAATATTTTTTCCTTTGTGTCTTCAGAATTTTATTCTTCAGGCATTCCCATCCACTGACACTGACACTGCCTGTATTTCCTATGAACCCACTGAAAACTGCTTTCCTAAAATCTAGGGTATGTGTCAGGGTAGGCCCAGTCTTCTTCTTAATCATAAACTCTAGGAGAAAGTCCGAACTTCTTGCCAGGGGTCTCTTTTTTGTCATCCCAAGCAACGAGCAAGTCATTATGGGTAAGAATCAGGTTCAGAGTGGAATTGCAAAGTACTTCTCTCTAAGCATCACTTTATTTATTTGTACAGAAAGGGAGTTAGATTAGATTATCTGAGAGAGAGAGAGAGAGAGAGAGAGAGAGAGAGAGAGAGAGAGGGAGAGAGAGAGAAGGAGAGAGAGAGGAGAGAGAGAGACAGAGAGAGAGAGAAGGGAAGAGAAAGAGAGGAGAGAGAGAGAAGGAGAGAGAGAGAGAGAAGGAGAGAGAGAGAGAAGGAGAAAGAGAGAGAAGGAGAGAGAGAGAGAAGGAGAGAGAGAGAAGGAGAGAGAGAGGGAGAGAGAGAAGGGAAGAGAGAGAAGGAGAGAGAGAAGGAGAGAGAGGGGAGAGAGAGAGAGAGAGAGAGAGAGAGAGAGAAGGAGAGAGAGAGAGAAGGAGAGAGAGAGAGGAGAGAGAGAGAGAAGGAGAAAGAGAGGGAGAGAGAGAGAAGGAGAGAGAGAGAGAAGGAGAAAGAGAGAGAAGGAGAGAGAGAGGAGAGAGAGAGATGGAGAGAGAGAGAGAGAGAAGGGAAGAGAAAGAGAGGAGAGAGAGAGAAGGAGAGAGAGAGGGAGAGAGAGAAGGAGAGAGAGAGAGAGAGAGAGAGAGAGAGAGAGAGAGAGAGAGAGAGAGAGAAGGAATCACAGAACAACTGCTCGCCATGGGTGGTCCATTTCTTAATGTGTAGACAGTGTGCATATACATGCTTTTACATGGATTACTCGTGGATGTGTCTTCAACAAGCTCAAGTGTATTGTGTCTCCACAAGCCTGCACATGCAGTTCTTTGGAATCACCCAGGTTCTGGCTGGTTATCGCTAGAATATTCAGATGAATGACTGGATTTTTCATGATTCATCTCAACGTTCTGGCGTCAGGTAGACCCAGCTTCAATGTACTTCTCAAGCACAGCCTTGTTTTTTCACTCATCCAAGTTTAATTCCAACTTGCACTCAGGGATTTGCAGGATAAATCTTGGCAGTTTGAGTTGAAGAATCTCAGGAATGGCTTGTTTTGTGTCTTTTGCAGCTACAGTTTTTCACCCACAGAATTTCACATCGTCACAGTTTTCGTTTCAGTTGAGATTTCTGTTTTAAAACCCTGGGTGTTGAACTTCATGGAAATGTGAACAAGGCATGTTTCCTCTCAGCTGGTCCTTTACTTTGGAAAAGAGAATCATCCTCCCAATAACTAGACTGGACAGGGGCAAGGGGGTGGAATGACATTGGGAATTTGGAGAGCTGAAAGAGATGATACACAGACACAGCTTTGAGGGGCACAAAGAGTGTCTTGCTAGGGTTAAACCTCAGAAGACCTAAGCTCTAACCCCAGCTCTCCTATTTACTAAATATAAGACTTTGAGAAAGTCACCAGATAACAATAGTTCATATACGTAGTGTCTTAAACTTTACAAAATGTTTTCCTTCTCAAGTGAGGTTTTAAAAGGATTTATTAACTTACTGTGTGCCAGGAGCAATGCTAGAAGTTGGGATACAATTATGAATAATGAGACAAATCTGTGTCCTCAAGTGGCTCATAGTCTGGGGGGAGGAGAGGTATAATATGTAAACAGATAAGTAAATACATAGTAATTTCATGGAAAAGGTCATTATGACCAGGGAGATCAGGGCTCCTCTTGAAGGACATGATTCAGCCATATAAGGTTCTAATACAGGGGCACTGAATGAGCCTTCTGGCCATAAGATTGTAGGTTCCCTGGCCCTTCTATTACTAGCAGTATTTATTATAGAAAATACCTCTCATCTGTGATGTTCTCTGTTCTATGGTCCTTCCTACCTCTAACATTCTGTAAGGTCCTTCTCAGCCTTGAAATTCTTAATTCTAAACTTCAAACCAATTTTAACATTCTCTTTCCTAATACTGAAATAGGGCAGTGAGTAGAGAACTAGTCAGGAAGACCTGAATTCACATCTGATCTCTGATATTTACTAGGTGTATGGTGCTGGGCAAGTCTCTTAACCTCTGTCTGCCTCAGTTTACTCATCTGTAAAATAGGGATGATTAGGAGTATCTACCTCATAAGACAGTTGGCAGAATCAAACGGGATAGCATGTGTAAAGCACTTTATATATTTAAAGCAATATAAAATGCAAGTTATTAATATTAAGGATATAATATTTGTTATTGTTATAATAATAAATATTATTACGCTGTTATACCCCAGGGCTTATTATCTAATTCAGAAGAACTCACTATGCCTCAGGAATGCCATGCTGTGACATTCTACATTCTACAGTTCCTGCCGTTTCTGACATACTATTTACTCATCTTTGTTCTAAGGTACTTTCCAGCCTTCACATTCTGCATTTGAAAATTCGATTAAATTGTACAGTATAACTCTTCTAGTCTGATGCTATTATATGTACAAAGTATGAACAGAAATTTCTCAGAACAGGTCAAATTGTAGCTCATAGAAAATGTAATTGAATACTTGGCTTCCCGGTATTTCACTTCATATAAATGAAAATCAAGACAGTAATTAAACAAACCTGCCCCTGGAAAGCTTATGCCTTGTTGAAACTCACCAGCTCAATGCCAGGCATCACAAGGAGGCTTTGTTTTAGAAAGAACTTGCTGTGGTACAAGGCAAACAGTCCTTTAGGCTATAATCCTGAGCTATGGGACTTTGATCTATACGGCACAGGATCGTAGAATTTTAAAGGTGGAAGCACCTCAGGGGCCATTGAGGCTGCCTCATACTTGGAAAAGAATGACCTCTATAAATTGCTGAAAATGAGTCTCCCAGAATCTCCTTAATAGCCAACAGTGAGGAGGGGATACTTCTTAGTCCTGGAGCCAGGATACTTCTTATTGTTACGAAGGTAGTTTTTGTTTGTTGGTTTTTTACATCAAGCCTAAACCTATTTGTACTTTCCACCTACTGTTTCTAGTTTTTTCCTCTACTGCCAAATAGAGCAGATAGGTTTTTCCTTTCAATTCAAGTCATTCAAATACTTGAAACTGTCATCAGCTACCCATGTCTCCTCATTCCTCTCCCCGACCCTTTCATTTTTTCCAGGCTAAACTTGCCCAATTCCTTTAACAACTACTCCTGTGGCATGGGCCATAGGGACATAAGCCTAGAGCTGAAAGGAAACTTTGAAGATCTTAGTTCAATCCCTTTATTTCATGTTGATATTCAGTCATTTAGTCAAGTTCAACTCTTTGGGAGCCCATGGACCACAGCTTGCCAGTCCCTTCTATCCTGCACTATCTTCCAAAGTCTGTCTCATGTTCATTATTTCCAAATGGTATTTTGACACTATCTCTCCATCTCATCCTCTGCCATCCCCCTTTCCTCTTGCCTTCAATCTTTTCAAACATCAGGGTCTTTCCCAATGATTCCTGTCTGCTCTCTATGTGGTTGAAGTGTTTAAGCTTCAGCTTCAGTCTTTGTCCTTACAGATGAGGAAAACAAGACCCAGAGACTGTGACATCACCAATGTTGCACAAGTAGTAAGAAGTAGTGGAATGATTTGAACAGATGTTTTCTGACTGCCAACCCAATGTTCTTTTCATTCTCTTTTACTGACTCAAAGGTCCTCTGTGAACTTAGCTGCTGCCTTTTTGTTACTCTTCCCCAAATATGGTCAATATGGTCCTCAGTATCCCTGACTTTTAGTACAGGGACTGCCATATAAAAAGGGCTTGATAGATATTTGTTGACTTGCAGTGAATTACTAGTTTCCATATGAAAGAGTCAGAGAGAATGGAGAACCCAGGTAGGAACACTTAACAAGTGAGAGGAGTTCATTCATTCACTCTTTCACACATTTATCAAATACCACATTCAAGAACCATGTTAGGGCCTGTGGGATATACAAAGACAAGCTAGGCATAGTTCCTGTTTTATGAAGCCTATAATGTGCAAGACAGAAGACACTCTAAGGCTACTGGAATTAAATTCAGAGAACCTAGGCTTCAATCAGAGCTCCAAAACTTCTTAGCTGTGTAAACTCATGTAGGTGATTCCCTGAGAACAGTAACACTTACAAAGTTTATCTTCTGAGATTGTTATAAGAAAAAAAAGTAAACTCTAAACTGTCATTGTATTAATATCGTCATTATTGGCAAGGGATAAATGACAAGCCAACTAGGCAGCTCAACCAACATTTATTAAAAGCGACCAAGTACCAGGCAAGGAGGCACTGGGTTAAGCACTGAGCATACAAAGAAAAACAAGATTGATGCCAACTGTCTTGTTCCCACAGATCTTAGTAGATGGTTTCTTCTTCTTATTTATTCAGTGATGAATACATGCTTGTTGCCTGATTTTTTATATTGCAGTTTTGGTAACATTATATATGACAATTATATCTCAACACTTGGCTTCAAAAATTAACTCCACAAATTCAAGTTGGGAGAGGCAGTTATTTATATGAAAAAGAAATGGGATTTTCACTAGTCCATAAGATCCACATAAGTTAGAAGTGTAATATACTGGCCAAGAAAACTATTAGGACTGTAGGATAGTTGTGTAGCACTCAGTAATAAAGAAGTGATAGTCCTGCCAGGGCAGTGGACAGAGTCAGGAAGACCTGAGATTAAATCTGTCCTCAGATGCTTACTAGCTTAGTGACCCTGGGCAAGTCATTTAACTCCATTTTCTTCAGTTTCCACATTTATAAAATGAGAAAGAAATGGCAAACCCATCCAATAACTTTCCCAGGAAAACCTCAAATTCGGTCATGAAGAGTCAGACACGACTGCAAAATGACTTAAGAGCAGCAACTAAGTCCTGCCATGTTCTGAGCACACGTCTGCAACATTGTCAGTTTTGGAAACCTGATTTCAGA
The DNA here is from genome assembly GCA_028658325.1 of Potorous gilbertii. NCBI lineage: Eukaryota > Metazoa > Chordata > Mammalia > Diprotodontia > Potoroidae > Potorous > Potorous gilbertii. Next base: position 677,295,687 of record CM053770.1, read on the forward strand.
AAATGATAATTGGATCATCTGGGCAGTGTCCAGAGGATGGTGAGTAGCCTCATGATCAAGTTATGCTCTGTAAAGATATACTGAAGAAACTTAGCCTAACGAAGAGATATCTTAGGGACAGGCTTGGTGTGCTCAAGTATTTGAAAGGTTGTCACACAGGACATGGAGTAAACTTGTTTTTTCTTGATTCTTGAGGGCAGAAGAAGAAACAATAAACTGAAGTTTTAAATAGGCAACTTTAGACTTAATGTCAGGAAAGATTTAAGTTTCATGGATGACAGGAAAGGCAGAAGGGCTGGTCATGGTCTGAGAAAGTCAGATACCAAGTTGACAGTCAGTACTCCAGTGGTGTACTCATGGTGTTGGGAGAAAGTGAAGAAAGCCTCTAGCCTATGCGGTGGATCCCCTGGGGCAAACCCTTGGGAGAAGATGGGCAAGAGCCACCTGAGCAGTGTAGGCCCAAATGTATGTGGGGGGCTACCACTGGAAATAACTACTGAATCAATGAAGTCAAAGATTTGTTTGACTATTTAAGAGTTAGATGAAAAACAAAGAACAAAACTTGATAACAATGTAATCTACCCAAGGTGCCAAGGACTAGGAGTCAAGGTGCAGGAGGAGGGAGGCTGCCCTCACTAAGGACCAATACACAAAGATGAGATGACCACCAGCCCGGTAGGTTCTACTAAGTATGTTTGTTCTGCTGCAGCTTGACTGGATGACATCAGAGGTAGGTCCCTTCCAGCTTGATAATTCTGTGATATGATGATTTTGCTATAGCTAGAACATAGAATGGGACAGAATTAGAGCAGAAATGTGATGCAATTTGACAAATGAAGATTGAGAGAGGAAGAATCATTCCTGACCTATTTTTTTCTTCTGGTATTAGGAAAGAAGTAACCTGTTGCAGAGAGAAAGGTATCAAATGGGGAGATAGTTTAGAGTTTGAACCTTTACAAGCTGTGTGACCTAAGAAAAGCTCCATAATTCTTTTGGGTTTTAGCTTCCTTCTCCCCAAAATTACCACAACTGAAGAATTTTAATTAAAAACTCCCAAAAACCCCTTCCTGCACTGATAAGTCAAGAACCTGAGGAACTCTTGCTTGACCCTTTGCTACGTCAATTTGCCCTTCCTCAAACTCTGGATCCACTGATACTAAGTCAGGTACCAACCAAGCCTTCTTCCTTCTTTGGCCCTCTCTACTTATGCCTCAATAACTCTAGTCACTCAGCCTTGGCTCTTTCCCACCAAAGCAGTGATTTTTGTCCCTCTGTTATGAGGACCTACCCAGGCACCATTTTTATTTTCTATAAAGCTTGGAAAATCTTAGTCCATTACATAGAAGAGTAGCACCCCCTTCTGAGTGGCCCAGCCCTAGGCCCAGCCTAGACCCTCTGCTTGTTCCTTCGTAGGACTAGGAACAACAGGGCTGAGAAAAGAAATGTGAGAATACCTTCATATTTTGTTGTTAACTCTTCTGGATGGCATCTCATACTCTTTGAGGTTGCATGATAAGATGACAGAATTAGAATCTGAAATCAAGAAAGGATCTGATAACCCAGAATGTTAGAATGTAGACCGTAGAGAAAGCTAAAAGGAGGTTTAGACCATAGAACATTAGAATGTAGAACATAAAATGTTAGAGCATAGAACCTCAAATATTAGAGTTAAAATGAACTTAGAGTATCACGTTAGGACCTCAAAGAGCTTTGATTGCAAGGTAAAGGAGATCAGTTGAAGGAGCAAGAGATGCTAGAGAAGGGATGATCCAAATCCATTTGAGCTGGAGTCAAATGACTGATGGTGTCAAATGGAGGAAGTATTAGATTTGTTCTGTTTGGGCCCAGAGAACAGAATTGGAAACAGTGGAAGGTACAAAGAAGTCATTTGGGCATGGAACTAGGATATTTGAGGCTAAAATTAAAAGCTGTCCAAAAATGGGATGGGTAGCCTTGGTGACTACTGCATTCCTCTCACTGGAGTACATTTAGCAGAGGCTGGATGATCACTCATAAGAAATGATATAGCAAGGATTCCTTCTGAGTATGGGCATCCCTGGATTGCAAGTGAGGTCCTTTGCAGATCATGACATATTGTGATTTCATGAATATTAGTACTGGAAGGAACATTTGAGCAAAACATATTAGAAAATCAAATATTAGCATTGGAAATTATCTAAAGGCATGGAGTGTTAGAATTTGAGGGGACCTCACAGAATAGAGTGGCAGCACTGCACAGCAACCTCAGAACACTAAATGTTAGAATGGATAATGTTAGAGCATAGAATTTCAGAGCACAGCAATTGACATTTCTTAAAGCATAGAATGTTAGAACAATGAATGTTACAGCCTGAAGGAAACTTAGAACACTGAATGTCAGGGCTGAGAGAGAACTCAGAACATGGAATGTTCATGCTGAAAAAGACCTTAGAGATCACCTATGCCAAGTCTTCATTTTACAGAGAAGAAAACTGAGTCCAAAGAGGTTATGAGGAAATGGATTAGAGAGGATCTTAACTTCTCAGTAAGTTAGACCGAAGTGGCTGAGTTGGGACCGAAGCCTATCTCTTGACTCCTTGCGCAATACATACTGCATGTGGTATAATGTATGTATTTGTCCTGTGCAATTTAAATCTGAAAGTGAAAAAAAAGACTCCATATCATTCTCATTCATCAAATCACTGTTCCCAAATAACACTTGCTGAACACCCACAGTTAGGAGGCTCTGTAGAGTGTACTTTACTGGGGAGAAAGAAAATGTAGTTTCCACTCTACAGAAATTTAAATTGGCTTCTCTGAATTATAAGCAACCTAAGGAAACAATGCATATCGTTAGAGTTGCACAATTATTTTAAGGGGAGTCTATTAAACTATTTATAGGTCATTATTTATAAGGAAGGCGATTCCTGTGATATTGGTATATTTCAAATTGTATCTTATTTTTTTCCTCTTTACACTGTTGTAGTAATGTGAATATGGATCCTGTAATCAGACGAATCCAGGGGCCTGGAAAGCACATAATTTTCTCATTTCTATTATCCCCGTGAGGGAAGCAGTAAGCGTGTTGCCCAAGCATGCTGGAATATATAAGGCCACAAAATTTTACAACTTTATTTTCTATGCTATAACCCTAACCTAACCTTTGTAGCTTCAGAGAATGTTAGAGCAGGAAGAGGCCTCATAGGAGAGTTAGTTCCACTTTTCTCATTTTACAGAGGAAGAAACTAAACCCCAGAGAGACTTCTGTGACTTGTCCAAGGTCATACAACATATTTGTAGAAAAGCAATGAGTAGACCCCCCCCCCCATTTCCTGACACCTGGTCCAATTCTCTTTTCACTGTCCAAGGTCCTGTTCTCAAGATGATTGATATGGTTGGGATTCTACTACAGTCAAGGCCATGGAATCATCCTTCAAGTAAGTAATCTTAATTATGAAATATCTCACAAAGTCTCATTTTCCAAATCTGTGTAAAGAACACACATATCTAAACACATCAGGGAGGATAGCTAGTCCTGAATTATATTTCCTTTGTAAAGAATGGGTGACACTGCAAAAAGAAAAAAAAGTGTTGTCTAAGCTTGATGCCCTATTGTGAAATATGGCATATGTGGACTTCTAAAACACAGTGAAATTTAAAAGCAGATCACTTCCATGATGACAATTGCCATCATTTAATTATGGAAGATAATCTCTCTTCAAGTCCATGACTACAATAGGTATATAAAATCAAAGCTCTTATAGAAAGAATTTGCTAACTGTTCTTTCTCCGGAATGGCCATAAACCAGAATTTGGTCCTCCATCATGACAAATTCCTGCAATCTAAGATTTATGGCGGCCGAAGAAGAACTGATGCTTTATTTGTCTATGACTATTTATTACCTAGAGATATTCACTTGAACTTCAGGACCTTAAAATATTTACTCTGTAACGAATTTACTCTTCAGTGAAAGATTACAGTATCAGAAGGTTATGCTCACAAGAAAACTCAAACATACCTCTATTAGCGAAGAGACTACAGTCTAATAATGCAATTCTTTGTTGCAAAATTAAAGACAAGAGGAAAATAAGATGGGAGGCACAAGGGTGAGTTCCTGAATAACACTAATAGCAACCGATATTTAAATAGTACCTTCAGGATTGCAAAATACTTGACATGTACAGGGGGTCCCAAAAAGCTTAAAACAGCCCTCAGGTTTTTGGAACACTGCATGCTGTCATTTGGCTCTCACAACAGCCCTGTGAGGTAGATATTACTGCTATAATTCATTTCTTCATGTAACACATGAGGAAATGTGGGTTAAGAATGACAGATGACTTTTTTCCTTTTTTTGTTTTTGTCTAGACCTTTGATTTTATCATGGTTTGAGACTCTGGTGGAAACTCCAATCCAAAACTGGTCTTAGAAGGTTAGGTTGCCTTCTGACACTTAGTCCCATTAAGTGATCTGCTGGTCTCCACTGAAAGACCTCCAGTAATGGAAATATAAAAAGGCTTCAGATTGCTCATTCTGCTTTTAGGTAACTCTCATTGGACATAATTAATTTGGATGGCAATTCTTTGACACCTTGGCAGAGTGAAGGCTCTAGATCACTAGACTTATGATCAGAAGGCTTTAGTTTCATTTTCATTTTGGATATTTATGAGTTTTGTAAAGATCTACTTTATACTCTGAGTCTCAGTTTCCTCAGTTATAAAATGGGAATGATAATGTTTCCACCATAGACCTTAGGGGGTAGTTGTGATGAAGTCATTAGTGAAGTTCAAGGCAATATAGAAATACAAGGATGATGGTGATGATGATTGATTGATGGGGATGACAAGGGTGGTAATGATGATATTGCATTTTTGACACATGGACCATCATCTTTCTCTGTGCCTTTGCCTTGCCTATCCCTCATGCCTAGAAGATATTCTCTCCTTAACTTTCTACCTCTTAGCTTCCCTGGTTACTTTTAGATCTCAGCTCAGGTGCCACCTTCTAAAGGAAGCCTTTCGTGATTCCCCAAATGCTAGTGCCTCCCACTGCATACTCATCTTGTATATACCTAAATGTGTCTTCATATTGTTTCCACCATTGAAATGTAAGCTCTCTGAGGACAGGGACTATTTTGCTTCTATTGTTGTACCCCAAATGGCTAGCACAATGCCTGACACAAGGTAGGCACTTAATAATGTTTGTTAATTAATTGATCACTTGATTTGTTGATTGATTGACTGAATGGACCTCTCATAGGCTGAGTTAAACACAGTCAAAGGAGGCCCCTGAGAAGCTCAACTTGGGACATAATTCAGTTTGAAGTGCCAGTGGAACATCTTGATGATATCTCAGAGATAAATAGTCCAACGTTGGGGTGGATTTGTTATTTTTCAATGTGGAAAGTCCCTCCAATGATGTAGATAAGCACCTAGACAAGCTTGCCCATCTTCTGTGAGTCTTGGCCAAGTCCTACTCTAAAGTTGCTACAGAGAGTTTCCCCAAAACATATTGGGGGTTTCATCTAGATATCTAAAAATTTCATGGATCCTTTCAATTATACCTCATTCTAACTACCATTTCATCTTTTTTTTATAAATCATGCACCCACACACACACACACACACACACACACACACACACACGCACAAATGGTTACATAATAACACCTGACCTATACAGTTGACAAAACAATTTCTTCACAACAACCCTGAAAAGTAGGCAAGGCAAATATCGTTATTGTGTTTGTGAATGATAGAAGTAAGACTTGAACCCAGATCTTCTCATGACTAACTCTACTGTGATACAAGACCTTTTCTATATGATTCCTTCCATGCCCTAACTTTACCTAGGATATAAGTGCCTTGAGGTTATGGATGTTTTTTTTTCTTTTTTGTGTGTGTAGTGAGGGATATAATATCTATATAAGTAAATACAAATGAACCACAAAGAAATTTCATAGGAGGAGACCACAAACAACCAAAATGACAAGGAAGAAATGGCTTTATCTAAGTGGCATCTGGAGTCACCTAGGTGACTCAATGGTCAGAGAACTAGGTCTGGAGCCAGGGAGACCTAAGTTCAGATCTGGCCTTGGACATGGGCTAGCTGTATTACTCTCTGAGCCTTACCTGTTTGCTTTAATGCCCTGGAGAAGGAAATGGCAAACCATTCCAGCATGTTTGCCAAGAAAACCTCACAGACAATATATTCCATGGGGTCACAAAGAGTTGGACATGATTAAATGATGGAGCAACAGCAAGGAAGGTAGGAAGTCTATGAGGTGGTATTAGTTTATTTCAAACACATGACTCCTCTGAGTATATCCTCAAAGCCTACAAAGGGTCTTAAACATCAGGTATTTTGATAAATATTTGGCATCTTGTTAACACATCGTGGACCTGGAGTTTTTCAGTGTGGGGAACTTAGAGTATTAGTCAATGATCAATAAATGTTTATTAAGTGCCTGCTATAAACCAAGCATTGTGCTAAACAAAAAGGATGCAAAAACTAATGAGGGAGGAATAACCAAACATATGTGAAGAAGATATCCATATCTAAGTTTATATTGATATCAATATTAATATATAGATTCATCTGCATATATATGTATATATGTATGTATGTATAAGTTTTTGTGTGTATACGTGTATGTACGTATATGTATGTGTATATATGTGAGTATATATATGTCTACATACACAAATTAGGATAAAATGGAAAGAAACAAGGAGATAAGCATTTATTCAGTGCCTACTACATGTCAGACCCTGGCCTCAGTACATTACAGACATTATCTCAGTTGATGTAGGGGCTATTATTATTCCTCTTTTACAACTGAGGAAACTGAGGCAAAGAGAGATTAAGTAACTTGCCTGGGTCTCACAGCTACCCCTAGCCCGCTTCTGAGGCCAAATTTGGTATCAGCTTTTCCTCACTACAGTCTTTATTTCTTGATCACTTTATGTGCTGGGCCACCTAGCTCCTTCTGGAGATAATCAGCAGAGAGAATTGAGAATGAAAATTGGGAAAGAGAATACATCACCCACATCCCATTGGAAGCCCCTTACGAGTAGGGACTATTTCATTCTTTGCATTTCCCGTGCCAGGCACATGGGAGGTACTTAATAAATCTTTGTTGATTGGAATCAGAAGAAATGGGTAAAAATTCCATCTCTGCTATTTTCTATTCTGTGACCCAGAGCAAGTTATTTCACTCTTTTAGCCTGAGTTTACTCCTCTTCAAAATGGGGACATGTAGGGGATGCAGTAGATAGCACACCAGGTCTGGAGTCAGGAAGACTTCTCTTTAAGAGTTCAAATCCAGTCTCAGACACTTACTAAATTGTATGACCCTAGGCAGGTGACTTAATCTTGTCCACTTTAGTTTTCTCATCTGTAAAATGAGCTGGAGAAAGAAATGGTAACCTGCTCCAGTGTATTTGCCAAGAAAACCCTAACGAAGTCACAAAGAGTTGAACATGACTGCAATTACTGAATGAGAAAAACAAAACAAAGGGATTCTATTCAGTGGCTTCTGTGTTTCTTTCCTTGTTAGACCTATGACGCTATATTCTATGGACCTGGGTTCAAATCTTGCTTCTACTACTTAGTACCTGTTTGACTCCAGGCAAATTATTTCATATCTATGGGCCTCAGTTTTCTTTTCTGGGAAATGAGATAACCTTATAGGGTCATGGATTTTTTTCTTTCTTCCTTATTGATTTATTTATTCTATCATTATTTCTTCATAAACATGGCACAATTAATTCTTTTGCCTCATATATTTTTTATTTATGATCTCTTGAAATACAGCTCTGAAAGACCAGGCTTTGATAAAGGCCTTTGAGATTCAAGTGGAGGTACTAGACTATGCCTTTAAACCCAAATCACTCTGGCTGTCACTGATTTGGTAACATAGGTCCCCCAGTCCAAGCCTCACTTACTCATTGTTTAGCATTTGGTGGGTCAGAGTGAGGGTAAATAGCAATTGTTTCTCTTTTGGCCAGAAATTCTGAGGGTTGTCCCCTTTCAGACTGATTCTTTGCGAAGGAAACTAGGCCATCTGTTGCCTTGACTCCAATCTAACTTTTAATTATTGAAAGGATGTTGTGTCAGACAAACTGAAACTCAGGAAAGACCCTGGCTTAAAAAGACTAAGGTCTACCCCTGCATCCAGGGCTATCACCAGTCACCTGACCCTATGTCTTACCACTGGACTCAGATGCCTCTGGAGGAGATAGTGAGGTTAATGACTCTGCATTGCCCTGCCTCACTTAAATCCTGTTCACTTGCAAGTCAAGACATCCCCCTCCTGATGTCATTGGTTGTCTTCAAGAATGAAGGATGAACATCAAAAAAACCCCTTAGATTTAAGCAAAAGACTTATGATGCTATGACTTTTCTCCAAATCTGGTCCCTGTTACTCTTTACTGTGTGCAAGTCATTTAATTACTATGGGTTTCAGTTTCCTCATCTGTAATTTTTTTGGGGGTAGATTGGATGATTTTTGTCATCCAGCTCTAGATTCTATGACCTGGGTTCAAATGCTGCCTCGATCACCGCCCATGTACCCTTGGATAAACCATAAACTCATCCCATCTTCTGGAAAATGAGGAAGTAAGCCTAGTTAGACCCCCAAATCCCTTCCAGCTCCAAGTCTCTAATCTAATGAGCCAGTAACTCTATGACCTTGAATGTCTCCTCCAGCTCTTTCTCGATGAATATATAATATGACCTGATGAAAAACCCAACACAAGGATGTTGAAACAGGGAAAGCCCACATGCATGATTGGTTTCTTTTAGCCAGATGCCTGATCTTCATTAAATGATCTGGCCTGATTTCCTTAGGCATCAGAGCTAGTTCTCAGGGTGCCGCAGATAAAAAGCTTAGATAAAAAGCTCTGTATCTGCTAAGCAGTATTATGATAAACTTTATATTAAATAATATACATCATCTGAAGATCCCCTGGCCTCTCCTGGGCTCACAACACTGCATCTCATTTACTGATGCCCAAAGATTTGGCCTGTGGGGATAAGAAGCTTCAGGGTCTCTGGATTACATTAGTACACTTGCCTTTTAACTGTAAATGCATTTAACAGCCACTGAAGACCATGGTCTTGCCCTAATGCATTTTATTTTTAAAAAATGATTTGGGAGATATTATGCACCTGAGTTGAACTCTCCCCTGTGGGGAATGATGCTTTTTATAACATATGTGGAGCAACGTAGGGAATTTTTCTTTGACGGCATGATATATAGACAGCAATCACAATCTATCCGAGCATATGATTCTTCCCTTGGTGCCTGGTAATCAATAGCCTTGGTGGAGTGGAAAAAATCTGAGATGAGGAGTCAGGAGACCTGGGTTCTACCCCTTCCTCTGATATTAATAACCATAATAGTCTTAATAGTAGTTAACTTAGCACTTAAGGCTTAAAGAACTTTTTACAAATGATCCTCATGACAACCCTAGAAGGTAGAGGTTATATTATCTCCATTTCAGAGAAGAGAAAATTAAGGTAGATAGTGGTTAAGTGACTGGCCCTGGGTCACCCAGTAAGTGTCTTGGGGCAAATTTGTATTCAGTTCTGTCTTATTCTTGGTCCAGCGCTCCATCCTCAAGAGCAGGGGATCTTATCCTGTTCCCTGCCCCACCCACGCTTTCACATTGTGCAAAAACTTAAATATATATTATTAAAAAAGAAACAAAAGATATCAAAATATTTACCAATGTACATGTGTGTATGTAACAATGTATCTATGTAATCTTTATCTGAATCTATCTCTATGATCTATCAATGTATATATCTATATAGTAATATCATATATATACATATATAACAATATTATATAAGTATATTTATATATATACACACAAAGATATGTATATATCTAGAACTATCATCTTTCTATGTAGTATGTATCTAGGTATCTATCTATGAATCTATGTGTACATACACCCATACATATATGTATATAGCTGGCTAACATTTAAAACCAAGTTCACCAACTCAAGAGAGAGAGGAATGACTTCATTAAACCTAGTTTGTCTGAGGGCACCTAAGGCCCTCTTCCCTTGTCCCACCCTCATACTCAACTTTGTTGGCCTATTTAGATTCAGGATAGAACCAGGGTAAACAACAGGAGGGTGAAATTTGAGTTCCATGCCCCAAAATCTTTTGCTGAACTTCATAGGGGTGGTATCCAGGTAAGAACCATTTTTCCTTGACCTCAGTTTCCTTTGTTGTAAAACAAGAGGGCTAGAGTAGGTTTAAAAAAACAACTTTATTAGTATAAAATGTAGATGTACTTAAAGCGGTAGTGATTTATCTGGTAAACTATGAGTTTGGGGGGAATTCCAAGCCTAATTATTCATCAATCTGCTGTAGTAGCAGAAAAAGCATTTAATCTTGGTTTTCATTAAGGAATCCAGGGACAAGCAATAGGGAGATGATGGTTTCCCTCTCCTAAACCCCTGTCTGGGGAATTGTGTTCACCATACTTGAAGAAGTGTAGAAGCTGGATAGCACAGAAGAGAATAACTTGGAGAATGAAGAATCTCAACTTCATCTATGGGACAAATGGATGAAAGAACTGATCTGTTTAACAGAGAGAAGAAAAAGCTTGGGGGTGCATGATAGTTGTAGAGAAGTATTTTAAGGGCTTATCATATCAGTAGATCTATTCTTGTCTTTGGAGGGCAGAACTAGGAACTACTAATGAAAAATTGAAGACTTAAATCAAGATTTGGTATCATAAAAAATTTACTAACAATTAGGACTGATCAAGGGATTGTCTTAGGAAACAGTGGGGCTGCCCTAAGAGTTACCGTTGTCCGTCCTTCATGCTTGAAGAGAACCAAATGACATCGTGATGTCAGGATCAATGCATTGTCCGTCTGACTACGTCTATAAGCTCAGAAGGTTCTTCCACAGGTAACTAACTAGAAGTTTTAAAGCAAATGCTGGATGAGCCCTTCTTGGGTATATTGCAGAGAGTCATTGGATTACCATATGATATGAACTAGAATTCTCTATGTGTCATAGGGTATAGAGCATTAGACTTGGAATGAGAACCTGCATTTCAATTCTGTCTTTATTTGAATTCTTACACTTAATAGTTGTATGAGCCTAGGCTAGTCCCTTAACCTCTGCCTGCCTTTGTTTCCTCATCTGAAGGGGGAAATAATAGTAGAACCTATCTCCATAGGTGTATTATGAGGATCAAAGGAGGTAATATTTGTAAAAGACACTTAGTAAATTTTAAGTCACCATAGAAATTTTAGCTATGAAGATGGCCTCTGAGGTCTCTTTCAACTCTGAGCATCTGTGTCTATATGATGGATGAACTTTAAGATTCCTTATAGTTATGCCTCAGTGAGGTTCTAAAATTGCCCAGAAGCTGGCTTTTGGTAATTCAACAAATATTCATTAGGTATCACCTCTATAGAAGGGACAACTTGATATAGTCGAAGGAGCTCAGGATTTGGAGTTAGGAAAGATGAGGTCAAGTGGTGTAATAAAATACTTATTAGCTGTGTTGCCATGGGGAATACAGTTAATCTGTCAGACTTAGCTCTCTCTTTTATATGGTGGATGAAACAATCACTGGAGGATTTCCCCTCACCTTTTCTACCAAATCCAGAGTCACTGAACTTCACTCTGACCATCTTTGTGAAATGTTGACTCCATGCTCCTTCCCCAAAGGGCATTTCAGTTCTTGCCCTGGAGCATTTCCCTCAGGGTGAGTTAAGAGATCATCATCTTTATTTCATGCCCCTAGAAGAGTGAATCACATTGACAGCACCATTTCTGGAAAGGACATGTCAAACAACTGCCCTTTGTTTCCCCTCACCATTGTAGTGACTCCTCACCCCAAAATACCCTTTGTTGGCTCCCACTCTCCTGGAAAACCAGCTGAAACCTGTCTGTGAGAGCTGATTGTAAAATTTTCAGTGGGGACATTTACACTTTGAAAACTGGCAAATACTACAATAAGAATTTGATGGATTATTTTGTTCACATAAAATTAAGAAAGTGATAGAGATAAGGGTGATAATATAGATTAAATTGAAATGCATATCGTGTGTTCATTTTTGGGGGGAGAGTCAGTTGTTAAATATTCACTAACATCCCCCTGCCCATATGTGTTGTCTTCACCTACTAAAATATGAGCTCCTTAAAGTCAGGAACTATCTTTGCTTTATTGTATTTCTATTTCCCAAACATTTTTATCCCCACTCCTCAAGAAGTGATTAGTGTATAGTAAGTCCTTAATTAATGCTTTTTTCATCTACTCATTCTTTCTCAGATATGTGAGGATTAAGTGAGTTAATGGATATACAATCTTCTGTAAACGTCAAGACACTCTTCAAATGTTGGTGATTCCAACTTAGTTGCCAGTATCCCATCCCCAGTACTCTGATACATCTTTTCTATTTGTTAATATGTTGTATACGTACGTTTTGCTCTCTCTCTCTCTCTCTTTCTATTTCCTTGCTTATTTGTATACCAAAATCCCAATAAAATATAAGATCCTTGAGGAAAGGGATTGATTTTCTTTTTATCTGCAGCACCTACATGGTACCTGGAATAAGTCAGTGCTTAATAAATGCTTGTTGGTTGACTGATCAACAAGAGATGGTTATAATAAATACTTACCTGTGTCTGTGATGTCACATGTATGGAACTCCTTCCAACAATGCAGAACACAATGCATCCATGCCTTTCCAAACCCTGTGCAATTTCTCTCTGTGTTCTATAAATCTGACAGACTGGGAGGCATGCAATGCTGGGCATTTCCCTTCCTTTCTCTTGATAGCAGGAAGACATCAGTAGACCACGTGGGCTGCCCATCAAATTTCCTTCAGGCTCACCACATGACCAGTCTATTTTCCTTTTGTTCACATGCTCCTAAGATTACATGGTCATTGGACTAGAGCTTTCAGGAAACTTAGAGCTCACAGAGTCCAGCTCCTTCATTTTATAGGAAACGGTAGGGAAACTGAGGTCTAAAGAAATTATGTGACTTGCCCCAGGTCTCACATCGAGTCAATATCTGAGGTGAAATTTGAACCCACACCTTCCTGACTCCAAGTCCAGTGCCTCATCTGTTGCTCGCTCCCTTCTTTTAATAAGATCCCTGCTGATAGTTCTCTTTTGAACACCAAAGTTGTTACAGTGCAAAGAAGCTAGAGTTCCAGCTTCCTTGGAGTTGGGACCTTATCTTGGCAGGAATTTCATGAGACTTTTCTTCCTATTAAGGAAGTAAAGTCAAACCTTTACTTTAAATTCTGTAAATTCTGCTACTACAGGTGCACACAATTTTGTTTTAATACATGGGTAACATGCTAAAGAAACAATTTATTCGAACATTAATGTAAATATCATGTCCAAAGTGGGAATAATTAGGTTATTTTGGTTTCTCTGACAAGGAATAAAGTGGTCATTATATACATATATATATATATATATATTATATATATATATATATAATATATATATATATACACACATACACACACACACACACACACACATATATAGACACACACATATAAAACTTTCTCCCCTTCAGACCGACATTGTAGGTAAGCCACTGGAAAGTCAACTTCATAGGAAGATGCACTGATAAAAAATGTAGGGGCTGTGAAACATTTATAAGGGGAAAGTACGTGGTGGCATGTAGCTAAGAATCTGAAATGACATTTTGGTGCAGAGCAGAGCTCCCACAGGCATCACTGAATGTTCACCCAAATTCTCAAGATGACAAGTTTCAAGATGAACCATCAGGAATACTTAAGTCATTAACTCAAAGGCCTCAGTTAATGAGACAGGTTGAAGAAGGGGATAAAATTAATTAACCATTGCTCTAGCTAGAGCTATGATGCACCAATGCCTCTTGCCCTAAACAGCACAGGTTGGGGATGGAAATAACAGTGGGCCATGTTTCGGTTGGTCAGAGGTTAGGAATCGCCATGAAAGCACACTGAATTTGAGGACAGTTCATCAGGATTCAAGCCCCATCTCTGCCACTGTTTACCTACATGATCTTGGGCAAATCCCTACAGCTCTCTGGCCAGCACTTTTCTTGATTAGGAGAAGCAGGGTTTGGCCTATGGTTTAAATGCATAGGCCACATTGCTCAGATGATGAAACCAAGGAATTTACTTTATTCTGCTGGCCTATTTTCTGTAAGTGTTTTAAACAGCTTTACAAATATGATTTAACTTCCCAATCACACATGGGGATTAAACACTTCACTTACAAATTGAGATGCAGAGAGGTTAAATGCTTTTATGAAAAATGTGATCTGGAGCCTTTTCTATACAACAACATTCCCTGTGAAGAAACTGAAGATAAATCTCAGACTTTGGAATTTGGGGGACCACAGTCCTGTCACTGGATATTCATACCAACTTAGGTAAATCAAACCACACTTGGGGGGGCCTTCAATTCTTCCCCTATAGAAGAAAGGAGTTGGACCCAATGCCTCTGAAGGTCCCTTCTGACTCTGATCTATTATTCTGCAAGAACCCATAAAAAAGGAAGAGAACAAGTATTTATTGAGTACCTACTGTATGTTGGGTACTGTACTGTATCCCACAATCAATCAACATAATCTTTTTTTCCAGAACATACAAAAAATGATGACATGGTTGGATCTTGTTAGAAAGACATAACTAACTCAAATGCAACCCTCAGAAAATACACAAGAAAAATCATCAAATCACTATTCACTTGGTCCTCTTGCTTGTGTCTATCTAATACCTTCCAAATCTGTCTTGAGCTTTCCATTCCTATCTCCATTACCGTAATTCAGGCCCTTCCTCCCTTTTATATGAAATTCTGTAACAACTTCTTCTCTCATTCCTTTGGACTAGACCTCAGATCTTCTTTGGTGTGGAAAGCTGCCAGTCAGGAAGATTCCTCTTTCAATGTAGATAATTTCTTGCTCTGTAAGCCAGTCTTAGAGACTTGTCTGGGGGAACTGACATTATGAATTGCACAGAATCAAATAGCCAGTATGTGTCAAAGTGTTTTCCTGACTGTGAAGGCAGCTCTATATCCACTATGTCATATTATGTCTCTTGGAATACCTTATTAATAGAACTTCCTGCCTTGGTTTTTCTCCCTCTTCGATCGTCCTACACAAGCTACCAAAGTATTTTTTCATACATACAGATCTGTTTGCACCATTTCCCTAAAATGACTCTTATTTGCTTATAACATATTGGTCAAACTCCTTAATTCGGCATTCAAAGTCTTTTACAATGTACCTCTTATACTACTCTCACCTTAGGTAGCCTATGCCCCAAATAAATTCCATTGCTCTCAGGCATACCTGGTGTCTTATTATTAATTGATGCAGCCAAGAGTAGGACCAACATCTTCTGATTGGAAGTACTCGACTAATTCCATGGTGTGATGCCACCTATCAAGCAGCTTCTCAAGGAAGTAAATCACTATGCCAAAGACCATAGATCAGACTTAGCAAGTATATGTTTAATGAATAATTTGTATGTTAAAGTCCCTGAAATTTCTCTCTTCAAATCTAAGCAAATAGCCAATATAAATGGCAATGGAAGTTAGTAGGGTGGTAGTTGTTGGGCAATAAGAAACTGTCTGTATGCTCTTTTCCCCCATTCCCTTGGTGCAACCAGCTATAAAGTAAAAGTATTGAACATTGTCAGAGTTCCTTGAGTCAATGATTTCCTTTTCTGTCACTACATTCAAATCAATTAAATTTACCTAGGATTTATTGAGTGAACAAGGTATGACCATAAAATTGCAAGATCGATTTTTCTGAATACCTCATTGAAGAGATCTCACAATCCTGTATATGTGCCCAGAAATGTGTTTGCCTTGTGAGGGACTGGTTTATTGAAGTCTATAGGTATTCATTAGTTATCTTGCATGTGTTTGGCTTTCTAGTAGATTTTGACTATATAGGGACAAAAAAGAACTCATCTTTTCCTTCAAAGAGCTCACATGTTACCAGGATAGAGATTAAATACATACAACATGTGGGTGATTTACAACCAAGTCAGGAAATGGCCACATCCAGAAGAAAGCATCCAGGAAGGTAAAGAGCCTGGAGATTGTGTTATGTGTGATTATCAGTTTTAAAAGGAGGGGTGCTGAAGCTGGAGAAATCAAGTCAGTTCAATTCTATAAGCACTGGTATATATCAGATACTTTGCTAGAGATGACAAATACAAAGACAGAAACAAAAATTCCTTACATTCTATTGAAGGAAATAACATGGGCAGAGATAAACATATTCTTTATACAAAATCAGTTCAAAAGTATTGGGGACAGAACGATCACAGCTGGGGGCAGAGCTCAGCAAGGCCTTCAGGAAGTAACCCTTGGGTTATCTATGAAGAGAGGTCGGCATTCCAAGAGGCAAAGATGCAGAAGAACATTCTGTGCATGGTGGGAAGCTTGTATAAACAGAAGTACAGGGGCCAGAGAAGAGGTGGGAAAACATTAGAGTATAATGACTACTCACAATTTAAAGACCCATTAATGGGTGGAGAGATTTGACTTATCCTCCTTGGCCCAAACAATGGGTTGAAGCTACAGGGAGGCAGATTTAATTCAAGAAAAGGAAAATCTTGCTAAAGACTAGAATTGCTTGATATTGAAATGCTTGTTTTTTTCAGAGGTAGTGAGGGACAATTCCAGAGGGATGTGAGATGAGGAGAAAAGGAGAAGAGGGAGGCCTTGGTGAATGACTTTAATTTCCTTGGTGAAGTCTGAGATGAGGTCCTCAGTAAAGGGAATAAGGGGAGCCAGTGGGATGGGAAGGTTAAGCGACCTAAACAGTTGCTATGGTGAATGTGATAGGGATATATTATGTAGTAATAGGATTGCCTTGCTGTAGTAAGTCCAATTGAAATGAAACCCTTCCTCTGGGAGCTTAGTCTAACTGGAGACAACATTTATGTACAATGGCATTTACAAAATTAGGGAATTTGAAAGGATTAAGGAAGGTCTAATGCATATGGTGGCATTTGAATTGAACCTTGAAGGAAACTAGACATTCTGAGATGGGAAGACAAAGATGGAGAGTGGCAGGGATGGAGGGCAGTGGGTGAAAAGTCCAAGGGATGGCAGCGTGAGTGTCATACACTAGGAATGATAAGTTCAGTCTGGTTATTGCACAGAGTGTGTGAAGATAAGAAATAGGGCTGAAGAGGCTGCTTGAGGTCACACTCTGGAGGGCTTTCAATACCAAACAGAGGCACTTATATTTTATTCTAGAGGGGCTAGAGATCCATTAGTATCCGTAATACATATCCATAGGAGAATGTAAGTTTCCTGAGGGCAAGTGAATATTTGATCTTTGTATTTCTACTGTGTAACCCAGTGTTTCACACATAGAAACCATATGAAAAATACTGATTGCATTGAGTTGGGTATTAGAGATCACCTAATCCAGTCTCTAAGAGCTGAGGCCCAGAAACATGAGAGAACTACCCCTAGATCATACAGTAGTTATGGGAAGATATTGTATATTCTTTGAAGGTGAGAACCATGTATGGCTCCCAGGCAGCAGAAGGTACCCCCTCAGTAGTAGTCTCTTTTTCTCTCAGATCCTCAGTTTCCCTACATGTAAGAAGAAAACTCAAGTGCAGACCAGTAAGCATTTTAAGCATGTATTGCATGCAACACAGTCTGCTAGATGCTAAGGATACAAAGATAAAAAAACAAACAACAGTCCTGTCCTCAATTATTTCATATTCTAATGGAAACAACTTCAATAAGTTATTTGGATAGACTGATTTTGCAATTTTATGGTCATACATTGTTTATTCAATAAATGCTCACTTACAGAAATGAGCAGATACACATACCATGAGGAAAATTGCCCCTACCAAGGCAGGCTGGCTCCTTATTTATTTAAAACTCTCTATGCCTCAGTTACCTCATCTGTAAAGAGGAAGAATAATACTGCCTACCTCAGTGTTGCTGTGATGATCAAATAAGAAAGCATTTGTAAAGTAATTTGTAAACCACAATGTGCTTTATGAATGCTAGCTTAGCTGTTGTTGTTATCTGCAACTTATAGTCTTATGGTGTCCTGGAATATTCACAGGTGAAATGATTAAGCCAGGGTCACACAGTCAATATGTGTGAGAGGCAGAACTATGAAGATTTCTATGAATATGATCTCTTCTTAGTGTTCATCTTAGAATCTCCCTCATACCATGCACAGCACCACCTTGAAAAGGAAGCACTTGATAAATGCTGGCTGAATAAAAATGAACATAATACATGGGTCAGCATTATCTGAAACAGACACGATTGTCATTGCTATGCAGTCCCTATTATCTATTCAATAGCACCAATTAAATTCAACTAACATTTACTCCAAGTTGGCAATATGATCAGAAAAGTCCAAATTCATGAACAGAATGAGATGCACTGGGATGCTAAGAACTCTGGGAGGCATCAAATCCAAGTTGTACTTGAAAATTCTCTCTATGACATTTCTTTTTTTTTTTTTAAATAAATTTATTTAACTTTTTACATTCATTTTCACAAGATTTTGGGTTCCAAAATTTTCTCCCCATTAGT
>CM053770.1:677316637-677401995 GCA_028658325.1 Potorous gilbertii
TCTTCAGGGCTCTCTGCAATGCAAATCTCCTTCACTGTGTTTCTGCGCGGCTTCCACTGTTCCAGAATTTGTCAGGAGTTCTTTTTACAGGAAATCTATGGGCTGTGGGTTCGGACCTAGCATAGGTGAGTCTTTCTACTCCGCCATCTTGGCTCCGCCATGAGAAGTCTTTCTGATAACAAGCTCCTCCACCACATGTCCCATGGATCCCTGTTACATCAGCTGGTTCTTACTCAAAATCTTTTCAACTTGGTAGGAGCTGCCAGAACCAAGACCGCCTCCATGCCACTCTGTATTTTGGGTGGGTTTTAGGTAAAGCATTGAATTGTATAGAAAGGGAGTATAAGCCAAAAGGTCCCAACAATTTTCCATTTGGAAAGCTTCCACAGTGTTTACAGTAATCATGGTGCTATAAAAATGCAAGTGTCCAGGTTCCTTCTAGGCTCAGTTTAGGTATCACCTACTGTAGGCAGTCTTGCCTGGGCTTCCACTTTCCTCCTTTCCACAAGACTTTGTATTTTGGATCAGGGGATCACAATAATTAAGCTAGAAGGGAACTATATAATCATCTAATCGAACTCCCATACTGCATGGGGTCACCAGCTATGAGGGAGTGTGTCCTTCACTCCTGCATGTGGTCAGAAAAAGAGAGGGAGAGCATCCCAGTGAGGTAGTTTGAAAGATCAAGCCTATTACTACTATATAGCCAATAAAGACGCTGCCCCTACCACACAGACTATGTATAATATTTATACATAAGTCATTCTTCCCATCTCCCAGAAGCAGATTCCCAGTACTTCCCACATGAGTGATACTATTTGGGGTGGTCTAGATATGCACCAAGCCTGTGTAAAACTGATAAACAGACAGATTTAATAGATAGATAGGTAGGTAGGTAGATAGATAGATAGATGGATGGATGGATGGATGGATGGATGGATGGATGGATGGATAGATAGATAGATGGATGGATAGATACATAGAAGTATTCAAAATGATATTGTTTGAGTTCGCAAAAGTAATAGCTAACCTTTATATAACCCTTTAAAGTCTATACAATGCTTTTTAATGTATTATGTGATCCTTACAACCCTGCAAGGTAGAAACTATTATTCTCCCCAGTTTATTGCTGGGGAGAAAGATAAGATGATTTGCCTAGCCTCACAGTTCCAAAGTATCTCAGGCAAGATTCCAACTCTGGTCTTTCTGACTTTAAGGCCATCATTTTAACTGCTACGTCATCTAGCTAGTTAAATGACTTCCCTAAGGTAGTAAAAGTCATAGTTGTGTTCCTCTCCCTCAATCCCACACATTGCCCATGTGATGTATATTATTTGTATTTATTTACCTGCGTACATGTTGTTTTTCATCTAATAGACTATAAAGCTCCTTGAAGGCAGAAATTGTTTCATTTTTGTCTTTGGTTTTGTGTCTGGCACTTTGTAAAGGCTGTGTGAATGAATAAATGAATGAATGAATGAATGTGTCAGTGTTGTCTAGTCATTTCCAACTCTTCATTACCCCATTTGGGGTTTGCTTGACAAAGATACTGGAGGTTTGCCATTTCCTTCCCAAGCTTATTTTATAGGTGAAGAAACTGAGGCAAACAGAATTAATACCGGGTCACACAGCTAGGAGGGGTCAGAGGCCAGATTTGAACTCACGAAAATGAATCTTCCTCTCTCCATCTTGTGCTCTACTCATTGTGCCACCTTGTTCCTCCAAAGGAATAAATAGCACCCTATAAAAGAAGAACCAGCCTTTGAAAATGGGCTCGAAAATTTCTGGAATTGCGTTTGTTTAAAATGCTTTCCCCCCAATCTTTTCTTGAGACAAGTACAAGCAGAAACACTCACTTTTGCCTTTAATATGTACTTGTGATAATAAGACTTTAGCAGTCTTTGTGTTGAGGATTTTAATTTCTCCTATATTTACTGTAATATCATTAATCATTTTAATCACAATAAACTCATTTGACGGTAATGTGGATGTCATAAGAATTTAGATCGCACTTTCACTCTAATTCACCAATAATTAACTGTACCATTATTTTATAGTGTTATCAGCCCAAGAAGGGAACCTCACCGATGAGCTCTATGAAAACATTGTTCCTTAGGGGGAGGGAGACAAGAATTAGAAAGTCCTTCACTTGCACATGTTTTCTTATTGGCTTTAATGTGGAAGGCAGCTGGAAGAAGCAACAGCATCAGTGAACAGAAATGATGAAGTTCTATAGAAAGAAATCTGGGATTTGACTCAGAAAATTTGGGTCAGAGAATAATTGGCTTTGAGCTGGCAGGAATGTTTGTGGTTATCTATGCTTGGGTCTTCATTTTGCAAGTTAAGGAAACTGAGTCCCGGAGAGGTAAAGCAGTTTGTCCAAGGTCACAGACATAGTAAGTGACAGTGTAACTAAATGCATGTGATCTTGTAACATTATCTCCTTGGGCTTCAGTTTCCTCATTCATAAAATGAAGGGATTGAACTAGACAAGCAGATCTAATTCTATGATTCTTGGAATGACTCATACAACCACGCCTCCCACCTGGCCTGTGACAACACTCCACAAAGGATGGTCTTAAATAAAGTCAAGATAGAGGAGAGAGACAGTGAGACACTGAGGTAGTATGGGCATTAAATTGATAGCACATGACTACTTGATAGATGTGAAGGATAAGAAAGACTTTAGAGCCAACCAGCCCTAGACTAGATTTTGAATATGATGAGTTCAGTTTTGGAAATGTTGAATTTTCTGTACTACAAGGACAATAGGAGGAAATGCCCAACCTGAAGCTGGAGATGAAAGACTAGAACTCAAGGGAGCCCTGAGGAATAGCAAAGAGATTTGGCTCATCCGCAAGGAATTGAATGGTGAAACCACAAAACCTAGTGAGAAGCCATAGGCAAAAATGGAGAGAAAAAAGGGGAATCTTGCTGAATGACCCTCAAATGAAGTCTATAGGCAGTCAGACCATGACCTTGCCAATACTTATTATCAAAGATTCCACCACTAATTGCTTAAATGACACATCCCAAATATTTAGGGAAGTTATTTTGGAATGATCCCAGCTCTCTTAAGTGCTGCTCCTACCTTTGTCTAGATCTTACCTAGCAAGAAAGTCTTCGTAAGTCAAGAAAGCTAATAGAACTTAGTGAATGATTTCTATTTTAGAATATTTAGAAAGAATAAAAAACAATGCACTCAATGATCTTAGAAAGGCATTGAAAGACTTGTGTGAAATGATGAGCAAAGTGACCAGAACCAAGAAAACATTGTATGTAGTATCAGCAATATTGTTTTAAGTATGACTTTGAGTGACCAAGTCATTTGACTATTATAAATACATAAATTAAAAATAAGGGATGTGAATAAAGATACTATATGAATCCAGAGAAAAAGCTGAGAAATAGGAGTGTATGTAATAATTTTACATATACATAGTGTACGTATATGCATACATAAACACATTTACATATCTACATACATATATGTATATGTTTATATGTACATGTGTATGTGTATTTGTAGTCATCAGAGGTTGGGGGAGGGAAGAAAAAAGAAATCTGCAAGACAACTTGGTTGTCTATTTGAGGGAATAACAAGTCGTACATGGTAGATTTGCAGTTTCATGGGCAATCATGTTTTTTAATGTAATATGCTATGGCAGTGCTTGTTTTGTTTCTTTAAATTGAAAGTGGAATGAATTTTAAAAAATAATAAATGAAATGGCCCATTTTCAGTACTCCTCAGCAGGAAGTGACCCCCTAAAGCAACATGGAATGCAGACCCCTGTCTTTACTGCTTCGGTTGTTACAAATGAGTCTCTAGGAAGCTGACATTTCAGGATTCACAGACTCCTTGAATTAGAAGGGGCCATAGAATATTGATGTCAGAGTTGGAAAGGACCTTAAGGACATAAAATGGCAGTGAGTTGAGGGACCTTTAAACATAGAATGTTAGAGATGTGAAGGATCCTATAACAGAATGTCAGAGATCAAAAAGTACTTTAGAACATAAAAAGGGGGAACTGGCAGAAACTTCACAACACAGAATGTTTGAACATAGCACACAAAATATCAGGAACTTGGATCTTGGGACAATAATGATGACGAAGATGAAGATGATGCTGATGATGATGATGATGGCCTTGATGTAGTTTTTTAAGGGTGGTAAGTAGAAGAGTTTGAATTTGACTTTGGTGCTCTGACTCTAAGTTCAGTCCTGTTTTCATTTAATTATGTTGCAGTTGTTCAGTTGTTTTACTTCTGTCTTCCTTCATGACCCTATGTGGTGTTTTCTTGGCAAAGACACTGGAGTGATTTGCTATTTCTTTCTGCAGCTGATTTTACAAATGAAGAACTAGATAGGGTTCTAAGTACATAGGGTTAAGTGACTTTCCAGGGTCATACAGCTCATGTGTATCTGAAGCCAAATTTTAATTCAGGAAAATGAGTGTCCCTGACTTTAGTCCTATCACTCAAACTAACCTGCAAAGAAATGCCAGGATCAGAAAAGAAATTTACACACGATGTTCATTAATCTGACCAAGGCCCTTAATACCATCAGTGATGTAAACTTGGGGAAAATCTTGGCAAATTTGGGTTACCCAGACAAGTTCATTGGTATTGTACACCAGTTCCAAGATAACATGTGTGCATGGGTTTTGGATTATGGACAATATTCTTGCATTTGCCCAGTCACCAGTACAGTGAAGCAGGATTGTGTGTTTGCTCCCATGCTTTTAAATTTGATTTTTTCACAATATTGTCAGATTTCTTCAATGAGGATGAAAATGGTATTAAGGTCAGGTGCTGTGGAACCTGTAAAGGCTCCAAGCCAAGACTAAAATGAAGGGAGAGTCAGTGCATACTTTTCTCTTAACAGATTATTATGCACTCAATGCAGCCCCTGAGGCTGAGATGCAACAGAGTATGGATCAGTTCTCTTCCTCTTCCTCTCCACTGACCAGTGCTACACCATACATATGTGGAACCACTGGTTGCAGCAAATGGAGAAATTTTGAATGCTGTAGATAAGCTCACTTATCTTGGCAGTAGATGATGAGGTTGACACGTACACTGCCAGAGCTAGCTCTGTTTTGGGGAGACTCTGAAGAAAAGTGTGAGAAAGAAGAAATATTAGCAAACTGAGGGTCTACAGAGCTGCTGTGCTGACCTCATTGTTGTATGCCTGTGAAACCTGGACAGTCAGCTAGCACTATGCCAGGAAACAGAACCACTTCCATTTGATCTGCTTAGGAAGCATCTGAAGTTCATCTGACAATATAAGGTATCAGACACTAGGGTCCTTTTGTGAGCTAAAGTACCAATCATTCAAACGATTGTAGAGAATACAGCTCTGTTGGACTGGCCACGTCGTTCCATTGTTAAATGTACGTTTGCTTGAAAGTTGATTTTCACAGAGAACTCACATAAGGCAAGTGCTCACATGGAAGTTAGTAGAGGCAATCGAAGGACACTCTCAAGGTCTCTCTGAAGAACTTTGGATCAATTGTATGACATGGGAGACACTGGCATAGGACCACCCAACATGGCGTGCCCACATCAAAGAAGTCACTGTCCTCTATGAGTAAAGCAGAATTGCGGGAGCTCAGAAGATTGTGAAGATTGAGAGACTTCTCCACTCCAAATGTTCCTATGGATTGTTTGTGCCTGACCTGTGGTAGAAACTTCTGAGCTCATATTCGTCTGATCAACCACAGTAGGAGACACTGTACTTTGACCCCAGCACAGTGATGCCATTTTAGTCCTCTGAGCACAAACCACCATTTCTGTGAAACCCTTTACAGATATAATTTCCTCTGATTTTCATGACAACCTTGGGAGGTAGTGGTTCCTATTATTCTGATTTTACAGAAGGGGAAATTGAGGATGGCAGACCTTAAGTGACTTGCCCAGGGTATTACATCTAGTAAGTGATTTGGACTGAGGAATTACTGATCCCAAATCCAGCCCTCTTTACAATATGCCACCTCCTATAACAGATTTTAAATTAAAAAAGACCTTAAACAGTACCTAGCTCAACTCTCTCAATTTAGAAAGGAGGAACCTGAGGCCTCCTCACTGCATTAGGGGACTTGTCCAAGGTTCCACAGCAGCAGAGCTGCAATTTGAACCCATCTTCCAAAATCCCAGTTTATTGGTCTCTCTGTTGCCCTGGTATGCACTGCAGTCCTTTCTATCTCACATGGAATAAGATTCTAAATGGAGCAAAAGCCATTTCTGGCATGAAGAAATTCTCTAGTTGTTGAGAGAGCCAACCACTCCAGTCTCAAGCATCTAGTTTTCCCTTCGGTTCAGGTCACCTGAAAACATTCAAAGAGCCATTCTACCTTTTCTGTCATTATCGACAGTGCTGGGGTGATACTTTGTCAAACATGAAATGTATGTATTTGCCCCCTTTTAAAATCTAGGCATTTTCTACACTTGACAAAGGAAAAAATGAGTGTGATCCACTTAAAGGTTGGGAGGATTGGGAAGGGGAATGAGAGAGACATTAATAAGATGACATATTTTCAGTGTAACACTTTATAGAAAACTCTGGGGGAAGAAAAAAATAAAAAGACGACCTAAATCTCACTCTTCTCCAGGTTCTAAGAGCTTTGGAAGCAGAGGCTGCACCAGGTTCTCCCAATGCTCCCTGATTTAAAAATGATTTGAATACAATGGGAAACCCTGGGGACCTAAGCTCTGCCTTTCAATCTAGTAAAATGCAGTCCCTGCCTGCAGAAGAAATGGTGTGTTTCCAAACAGCTGGCACCATTTGTCACCTGTTCTCATTCTTTTTCTCTGTGGGGCTAGGGAAGGCAAACTATTTCCATGTGGTAATTGACTAGGTAATTTTTATCATGGATGAAAGCAGTGCAAGGTAATGGTTAGAACCCTGAACTTATAATCAGAGCTGGTTTTGAGTCTCAATTCCATCAGTTACTGCTTTTCCTAGAAGCAATTAGGTTCAAGGTTTAATGGATTGAGCACTGGGTATAGAGTCAAGAAACTTGAATTCAAATGTGGTTTTAGGCACTTTCTAGCTGTGTGACCCTGGATATGTCACTTAACCTCTCATTGCCTCAGTTTCCTCAATTGTACCATCCAGAGTTGTTGTGAAGTTAAAATGAAATGATATTTTTAGAGTGCCTGATACCACATGGTATGTGTGTTCGTCTTTTGTTGCCAAAAAAGACCATGCCATCAGAGAAATAATGACATGACTTGCACTTGACTTTGTTTTGAGTGAGGGAGAGCTCTGCCGGTCACCAACCTCACTTCTCTAGAGCCATCTGAATCCAGTGACCAGATATTCATCAGGATGACTAGAGATGACCTAGGATGAGGCAGTTGGGGTTAAGTGACTTGCCCAAGGTTACACAGTTAGTGAGTGTCAAGTGTCTGAGGTGAGATTTGAACTCAAGTCCTCCTGACTCCTGTACTAGGGCTCTATCCACTGCACCATGTAGCTGCCCCAACACCACATGGTAGGTGTTCAATAAATGGCTTTTTCCTTCCTTCTTTTTTTCTTCCCTTTAAAATTTTATTCCATGTGACACAGTAAAGACATGAGTGCTAACTAGGGCAACAGAGAGAGCAATGGACTGATTATTTTGGAGATCTGGGTTCAGTTCAGCTCCAGAGGCTCTGACCCCAACCCATTATTCTAGGTTGATGGAGTAACTCTATGTTCCAACCATACTGGCTACTTTCTATTCCCCAAATATGACATCAGATCTCCCATACCCATGCCTTAGTGCATAACTGCATTTCTCTCCCCATTCATACCTTAGTTGGCATGGTAAAATTCTATAGCTGGAATTTTTTTCTCTATTCCTCTCCCTTTTTTAGTACTCCTAGGTCCTTTGGAGGTTCAGCCCAAATGCTTTGTCCTTTATGAGTCCCTTCCTGATTTTTCCAGTTAATAGTGAGACTCTCCAAAATTACTTGGTTTTTATTTATCTATATGTTGTTTTCCCCCAATAGAAGGCAAGTGTCTTAAGAGCAGAGACTTGTAATCTGTTTCCTCTTCTAAATAAAAGAGATAAAATGGATGAAGAAAGTCTGTTGCCCAGACTCCAACATGAATCTGAATAAAGTGTAGGATGGGTAGGATTGTATGGGCTAACAGGCTTCAAAGAAAGTTAAGTCATTAAGGATGGCAGATGGTCAAGAATGAAATTCTGAAAACACAAAATTAAAAACAAATCAAATGAAGAGAATAAAATGCAATAGGTATAACTTGACCAAGATGGATGTGCAGGTAACTTCCTGACTCATTTGGATTAAAAAAAAGAACTGAAGATGGAAGCAAGGTCAGACAACAGAGAATGATGGTGAACATGGTGTGGTCCAGTTAAAACAACATAAGGAATCCTAATGCTCAGAACAGCCATCAAAGGAGAGAGGGAACTTTTTCTTGATGTAAATGGGAAGAAAACTAACAACTGAAAGGAGGCAGAGATGATCATATTTTATTTTGTTTCTCTTTTTCTGAAAAGAAATGGCACCTAAGGAACTATAGGTAATTGATGCCTAAGATATTTAAGAAGACACTAAGGGTGCCTTTAGCTGTCCTTGAACTCAAGAGACCTGACCTAGATGAATCACATGCTCCAATTCTGAGAGAAGGGAAAGTGTTTGTGGAGAGCCATTATCAGTGATACCTGAAAGAGTGTGAACATTGATACCACAAGACTGGAGAAAGTAAATGCTGTTTCAGTGTTCCCCAGAAGGAGGACAACAGAAACTGTAGACTACAGACAAGTTCATTTAATTAATAATAAATGACATCCAGACAGGGCCTACTCTGTGCCAGGCACTGTGCTAAGCAGTTTGCAATTAGTATCTCCTTGGGTCCTTACAACAGCCTGTTAACACTCACATCATTCCCATTTTACAGAAGTGGAAACAGATAAACAAAGGTCAAGTGACGTGTCCAGGGCCACACAGCCAGTAAGCATCTGAGGTGGAATTTGAACTCAAGTCTTCCTGATTCCAAGCCTGGCCCACTATCTACTATGCCACCTAGCTTTATTCTGGTTTCTGGGGAAAATTGTAGAATAAATTATTAAAGAGTTGATCAGAAAACATTTAGAAAAGGAAGTGATGTTTACAAGGAACCAATATTGGCTTCATTAAGAATAAGTCATGCCAGACTGAGTGCCTTTCTTTCTTTCTCTTTCTTTCTTTCTTCCTTTTTTTCTTCCTTCCTTCCTTTTTCCTTTCCTTCCTTCCTTTCTCTCTTTCTTTCTTTCATTCTTTCTCTTTCTTTCCTTCTTTCTCTTCCTTCCTTCTTTCTTTCTTTCTTTCTTGAAAAAGATTATTATATTAGTTGATGAGGGGAATGTAGCTGACAGTTTAGCTAGGTTTTAGCACAGCCTTTAAAAAATAAATCATAATTTTTTTGTGGAGAAAATTAGGAAATATGAAATAGGAAGTAATACAATCAGATGGCTCCAAGCTGGTTGGATTGCTGGACTCAAGGAGTCGTTATTCATGGTTGATTGTCAATAAGCAGGAGATCTCCAGTGGAAGGCCTGAAGGGTCTGTCCTTGGTACTGAACTGGCTAGCAGTTTTATCAGTGACTTGTATAAAAGTGTAGATAGAATACTAATCAGATTTACAAATGATACAGCACTCAGAGGCATAGGAAACTAACGTAGTGGATAACAGAGTCAAAGATTCAAATGAATCTGTTCTAAAAGGATGGATTTCAATAGAGATAAATGGAAAGTCTTAAACTTGGGTATAAAAAATCAACTTCATGAGTATAAAATGGGGTATGTCTGGTTAGACAGCAATTCTAAAAGTGATCTAGGGGTTTAGCTGAAGCCTGACTCAGTACATGTGATGTCCTAGAATGTGTCTTTGGAATACGTTTTATGGAGCATCACTTCCAGGAAAAGGGAGGACACTTCTAGGAAATTTTGCTTAGTTCTCAGCACCACAGCTTAAGAAGGACATTGACAAACTAGATATTTTTTAAAATGAGTCCACCAAAGTGGTGAAGAGTCTTGTTTCCATGATGTATGAGGACTTGGGCACTGGAAACATTTAGTCTGAAAACAAAAAGGTAGCCTGGGCAGTGGAAGGGATATATCTTCAACTATTTGAAGGGTTCTCATGGAGAAATAGGATCAGGAATATTCTGCTTGGTCCTAGAAGGCAGAGCCAGCAGCAACATGTAGAAGTTGAAAAAGTAAACTGAAACTAATTGTCAGGATAAAAAAAACTTCTTAATAGGATGAGCTACCCAAAAGGGAGCTTGACGATTTCTGGAGGTCATCGGTCCCACTTGCTAGAGGTATTCGAACAGTGGAATTCCCTAGGGATCTGTGCTTTGCTCTTTGTGGTTTAACATTTTTATCAATGACTTGGATGGAGGCATTGATGATGGATGGTCTCCTCAAATTTACACACCACACAAAACTGGAAGGGATAAAAAAGCCAGAGTACTGGCCAGTTATTAAGATTGTTGTAGTGGGCATCCATGTTTAATTATGAGATGTGGATGGTTATAAGAAGGTAAGACACCTTCCAGATCTGAAATTCTGGGGTGGCAGTTTAGAGCCAGACATTCATCACTCTTACATGGCCAATAGGATCAGAAGAAGAATTCAGGGCACTGAGGTCAGGTTGATACTTAGGAGTAGACAAAAAGTAATGAAATCTAAAACAAGCAAGAATAGCAGAGATGAGGAAGGAAATCATGTTGGAAAAGCCAGATTAGGAAGGGAACTCAGAGCTAACAATGAAGGAAGGGAAAGTATGCCACGCTCCGTGAGTGGCTAGCTTCCTGTGGCCGTATCCTGCTGCCAGCCATGACTGCTTCTATAACTTAAAGGGTGCATCAAGGTCTGCTTCCACCAAGAAGAACAAGTTATACTGTAATATATATACTGTAATAACAACATTGGAAAGACAGTCACCTTGGAAAAACACAGAAAATCTAATCAATGCAGTGACCAAGCACCATTACAGTGGCCCCTAAGTGGAGAAGCTTGCCCACCTCATAATAGAGAGGCGAAGGATTCAAGGTTTAGAAGGAGACATACCCATTTTAGACAAGGACATTGGGGAAATTTGTTGTGCTTTACTATGTACATGGGTTACAAGGTTTTCTTTCGTTTTTTTTCTTTTAAATGGAGGAGAAAAGGAGAGAGAGGAGGGAGAGGGAGGGAGGAGGGAGAGGGAGAGGCAGAGAGAGAGAGAAGTGTTTGTTAAAAAATAAAATAAAGTGGAAAAGGTGGGGTGGTACTGATAGAGGAAATTGTTTTGTGGATTTTACAAATTTGGCCTACATGTCCACCATTTGTTTCTTTGTTTCCCTTTTACGCAGATCACAGAGAAGGGCTAGGGAGGCATCACTGCTGCAGGGTTTCCAATTTTCATGCCTTTCATGTAATATATGCAGAGGAATTTGGTCCTGGGAAGGTAAAGGACTCAACACCAATGAGAGAAAATAGAAATAAGGGAAAGGATCTCGGAGCAGCCCCTACAAGTTCCTTTAAGAGTAATCCCTGGACCAGATTAGCTGAAACTATAACTGTCATGACCTAATTTAACTTTTTTTTCCCTCGTTTGTCCTTTGGATGATTAATGAAAGCACCAGGACTGATGACAGCAGGACTCAGCCTCCCAAACTTACAAGGATGCATTCCTTGCTCCCTTCCTCTGTTGGTTAGTCATTTTCCAGTCATGCCCAACTCTTTGTGACCCCATTTGGGCTTTTCTTGACAAAAATACTGGAATGATTTGCCATTTCCTTTTCCATCTCATTTTACAAATGAGAAAATTAAGGCAAATACAGTTAAGTGACTTGTCCAAGGTGATACAACTAGTAAGTGTCTGAGGCCAGATTTTAACTCAGTTATTCCTGAATCTAGGTCAAGCACTCTATCCACTGTGCCACCTAGTTGCCCCAAAGGTGAGATTTTAGTTGAGTCTCAAAGGAAGTCAAGGAGGTCAGTAATTGGAGAGGAGCAGGCAAAACATTCCAGGCAGCGAAGGTGGGGTACAGCCAGAGAAAATTCCTGGAGCTGAGAAATGAAGGGTCTCATTCATGGAACAGCCAGGAGGTCAGTGTCACTATACTGAAGGGGAAATGTTGAAGAAGTAAGTTGTGAGAATATTGGAAAGATAAATGGAGGTAGCTTATAAATGGCTTTGAATTCCAGATGGAGTATTTTGTATTTGATCCTGGAGGCAAAAGAAACCACTGTCATTAAGTGTGTGTATGTATGTGTGTGCTTGTGTGTGTATTTGTGTGAATATGTGTTTATGCATATGTTTGTGTCTGTGAGTGCATGTATGTGTGACATAATTGACCTTGCTCTTTAACACAGTGACTTTTATCACTGAATGGAAAATGAGTTGGAGTTGGGGGGCAAGTCAAAGCAGACAGACACTCCTACTCCAGCAGCAATTGTATTAATCAAGGCATAAGGTGGTGAGGGTCTGCTAAGGATGGGGGCAGTGTCAGGGGAGAGATGGGGGCTTATTCAAGAGCTGTTGCAAAAGTGACATGGAAAGGCTTTGTCAATAACTTAAGTATGGGGGTGAGAGGGCCAGGATGACAGCTAGGTTTCTAACCTGAGGGACTGGAAGGATAATGTTGCCTCTAAACCAGCAGGGAAGGTACAAGCAGGGAAAGGATATAGGGAGAAATATAATGAGTTTTGTTTGGGACTTATGAGTCTAAGGTGTCACTCGATGTCCAGATCAAGATGTCTGAAAAGCCTTTGGAGGTGTGAGATTAAAAGTCAGCAGAGAGTTTGGGGCAGGAGAGGTCAATTTGAAAATCATCAGTATAGAGACAGTAATTAAATCTATGGGAGGTGGTGAGGTCACCAAGGGAAGTAGTACAAAGGGAGAGGAGAAGGAGGGACCAGGACAGAACCCGAGGACACCTACAGTCACAGGCATGATGTGGAGGAGGATCCAGCAAAGGAGACAGAGAAGGAATGGTCAGAGAGGGAGAGGAGAACTGGAAAACTGGCATGCCCTGAAATCCTAGACAGAAGAGAGTGATCAAAGTCTTCGAAGAGGTCAAGGAGGACGACATAGAGAAAAGACCATTGCATCTGGCAATTAGAGACCTTGGTAATGTTGGAGAGAGAAGCTTCAGTGGAGAGCTAAGGTTAAAAGCCATATTGTAAAGGTTTGTGTAGAGACTGAGATGAGAGAAACAGGAGCCATTACAGATGGGTCTTTTTAAGGTATTTGGCTGCAGAGGGCGAAAGAGACATAGAATGGTAATTGGTTTGGAAGAATCTGGATCTACTCCCTGAATTCTTTGTTTAAATATGAATTTGATTCTTAAATTCTTGATACTTATAGTAACACGTGGGTGAGAACTAGAACCAAGGAAAGTTGTGGTCATGAAACATACTGGGTTTGGAGTCAGGAGACCTGGATTCAGAGCCTCTCTCAGACCCTTACTTCCGATGCGATCATGAGACGCTCCAATTTTGTCCTTTTCATCTCTAAAATGGGAATAATAGCACCCCCACTGTCAACCTCACAGAATTGGGAGGTGAATACTTTACAGATCATATTACATTAATGTTTGGTATTACTACTACTACTACCACCACCACTACTAGCTAATTAACAATTGAAGGGAGAGAAGGGTACTAGAAAAGACTTCATGGAAGAAATGGTATTTTAAATGATTTATAGAGGAGGGAGAGATCAGGGAGAGAATTAAATGGAAAAGGACTTTCCTGGCAAAGGGGAAGGCCATAGGTGGACATACTACCAGGCCAGCACATCCTGGAATGGTGATTACCTTTGGTATTTCCCTTCCTAGGAGGGGAAGGAAGTGGTGGCCACAGGGTAAGTTGGCTTCATCCCTGCCTGCTCAGGTTGTTGGGAAGAATGTGATATTCATAATGGAATATAGAGAGTTGTCAAATTGACTTGGATCATAGAGTGCATGGAGTGGAGAAATTTCAAACAAGCTTGATCGGGCAGTGTGTTTGCAATGGTATGGTGGGACTGAATACCAGGCAGACGAGGGGAAACTATACTTGGGAGACCATGGGGAGTCACTGAAGGTTTTCTTAGGGGGAAATATCACGATTGCTTTTGGACTCCAGGAAATGCTATTAACAAACTGTGTGACCTTGGGCATACACATATTTCTAGAGCATCAGTTTTCTCAGCTGTAAAATGGAGAGAATAATCCCTGGCCTAATTAGAGTGATGAGGATGAAATGAGTTAATGCATATGAGAGTACTTTGAGAACTCTCAGACATTCATAAAACCTCTAAACTATCAAGAGGGACCCAGGGAGAGAGTGAATTCTCTCATTCATTTAGAAAAATGTATTTATCAACAATTGTTGTATGCAAAGCAATATGCTAGGAATACAAAAAGGTACATGAGACAAATGCTTGGCCTCACACACCTGTAATCTAATAGGTTATGATATATATAAGACAAAATATTGTAAGTAGTTAAAAGTAAATGGCCTTGAGTGACTGAATTCCAGAGGATGGTGGATGAATGATGGATGTTACCTACCTCAATGAACCTAGGTTACAGTCCACATGTATGTGGACAAGGCCAATGTAGGGATTGCTTTTGTGTGACTGTGTATATCTGCTCCAAGAATATTGTCTTTCTTTTTCCTTTCTTTTTTTCCAAAGGGTAAGACAGAAGAAAAAGTCAATGCTTGTTCACTGAAAACAAAAAAAAATAATTTAAGAAATAGCTCTCTTACCTATAATACTTTAGGATTTACCAAACCCATTGCTCAGGGTAACACTGTGAGTTAAGTCTGGGAAGAAATATCATCCCTATGTTCTAGATGAGAAAATTGAGTCCTAAAGAAGTCAATCAACTTGCCTTAGATCAGACAGATAGTATATGGCAGAACCACAGCTTAAACCAAGGCTCTGTACTGGGTGGCAAATCCAGAGCTTTTCCTGTGTCTCCAATTGCATGAAAAAAATCAAACAAGAAATGAGACTTTGGAGTATTGTAGGATCATAGGTTTCAAGCTGGACAGGACACTAGAAGTCAGGAAATGTAGTCACTCTTCATTTTCTTTATTTTGTGTATATGTGTGGGGGAGGAATCCTGGGTTAAGTGACTTTCCTAGGATCACACAGCCAGTAAGTGTCTGAGACTGGATTTGAATTCAGGTGCTCTAGACTCCAGGATCAGTGTTGTTCAATGCCCCACCTAACTGCCTGATTTGAACCCAAGTTATCTTGACTCCAAACCCCCTACAACATAATGTCCACCTCAGATGACTCATGGCACTTCCATCACTATTATTGGGAACACTATTCAAATGGTGGTTCTACAGATAAATGGGAGCTAAGAGTACTATCTTTTAGAACGGTTTAACTTTCCTAAACCCTATTAACAGAGGAAAGATGCTGTGCTTATTTCTAACTTCATTCAGGAAACATGTATTAGGCGTCCACTACTTGTTAGGCACCAGGGGTACACAGGCCCTGTCCCCCACCCCCCAAGAAGAGAAACCCACTCCTTGTTTTCAAACTTACTTTCTAATGGGAAGAAACAATTTACATTTGAAATTGTTGTTCAGTCATTTCAGTCAAGTCTGACTCTTCATGACCCCATCTGGGTTATTTGGCAAAGCTACTGGAATGGTTTGCCATTTTCTTCTCTAGATCATTTTACAGATGAGGAACCTGAGGCAAACAGGGTTAAATGACTTGCCCAGGATTACACAGTTGCTAAGTGTCTGAGGCTGGATTTAAACTGTGGTCTTCCTGACTCCAGGCCCAGCACTCTATCTACTGAACCACCTATAAGTGCATATAAAACATCAGCAAATCTAGCGCAAAAGCTTTTGTGTGGATGTCCTGAAAGAGCCATATCTGAAGAGATCTGGGAAGGCCTTCAGTGGAAGGCATCATCTGACTGAAGCCTTGAGGGGTGTTCAAAGATCCAACATGATGCTGTATCTTTGTTACCTGAAGGACTTCCCTCTCCTCTCAGAGCAGGGGAGTAGTGGTAAGGTTTTGCACTGATTAGTTTTGCCAAAGCACAGAGGTTAGAAGGTTTGCAGATCACAGAATTATTTGGTAGGACAAGACAAAGCCTCTTAGCTGCAGCCCTCCCTGTCATTTGACTCTGTTCCTCAGCTCTGCTCTGTGACCTGTCCTGTGAAGTGAAATAGCTTTTTTACACATTCTTATAAAGACTGGGGGAAAGGCAAACAAGTGGACAGGGACAAAGAATGGACAGATCTCATTGGATCATTTTGTAGATCGTAGACAGGCAGCCTTGGAAGAGACCAAAAATAGCATTGAGTCATGGAATCTCAGACACCAAAGGGTTCTCAAAGTTCATCTAGTCCAAAAGGTACCTAAAATAAGTCTGTGACATATGGGAACGGTGGTCATTCACACTCTGCTAAACGATCTCCAAGGCGAGGAAACCCTTGACTTCATGAGACAGCCTGGTCCCTTCTAGGAAAACGTGTAATTTGTTTCTTATTGTCCCCATCGACAACTACCTTCCCTCAACCCCCACCCATTTCCTGCTACTCTTTCTGTGTCATCCTCCTCATAATAATGTCAGCCCCTTGAGGGCAAGAACTGTCTTCCTTGTTTGTAATTATGTCCCAAATGCTCAGTACGATGACTGGCATGAGGTAAGCACTTAGTAAATGCTTGTTGATTGATTGATTGGTGCTAAAATTCGATGTTCAGAGGGATCTTCCAACTCTCACATTCTGTGAGTCTATTGAATTGAATTTGGATGCTTGGCAATCCTAGCCATTCGTAGACAGGAACAAACTGATTCATTTAAAGGAGTAACTTGGATGAGGTGGGGGGATGACATTTTTGCATGGAGACTAGAGGAGGTGACAGAGGGGATTTTTGGATGGGAACCCATCTATCTTGCCATTCTTGCCAAGGTTTATCTGTCACATTGCTACGATCCCATTTCTCCCTGACATTTCTGTTGACAATTTTCCACAGAGGAGGATATGGGGGAGGGGTGGATGCCTTTTGTTTATTTGGTTCTTTAAAAACAGAGCATAGGAAAAAGGACACCAAATGTTTAAAAAAAATTCTTTTCAGATAACATCTTATGGAAATTTAATCTAGATCCCGCCTGACCCCTTGGCAATGCCTTGCCTCAGTGGAATGAGTTAAGGCCAAACTAGCAGCCGGCTCTGAACTTTTTCCTTGTGATGGATAACCTAGTTTTTGAATTTGCATATTAAAATATGTCAGCTTTGAAAAGCATTTCTGGAAGGCTTTCAAGTCCTGTGAAAAATAACTGTGAGCGGAACACAGCAGGGGCTGTTCTGGGTGTCTTGTATGTGTATGGGGGGGGAGTGGTGTTTTTTTTATTTTTTAAAGAAAATACCAAAAATGTGTGGTCGGAGTGAGCAAGTTAAGGAGTGGGCTGAGACAACACGAGAATAGACATCTTCATTCTCCATCTATTCTTGGAGTCCCAGGGCTTCTTCACACATAGGCTTTTCCCTGGAATCCTGAGGACAAACAGGCTGGTCCTCTTTGAAGAGCTGCCTGCTTTATAGATGTTTATTTGTACTCCTTTTGTCTTTAATTCCCAATATATTTCCCCATAGGTGAAAAATCTTTAAAAAGGTAACTTATTCAATTGTCCAGGCCCTTTGACCCAGAGATACCACATCTAGGTCTAACTATACCAAAAAAAAGATCAGAAAAGGAGAACAGAATAAATAAGTAAGAAAATATTTATAACAGTTTTTTTTGCAGTGGTAGAAACAGGAAACTGAGTGAATGAGTATCATTTAGGGAGTGCAATATGTGAATGTCATAGAATTTTGTTATATTTTGATAAATGATTAAAGGGATAGTTTCAGAGAAACCTGGGAAAATTTATAGGACTGATGCTGAGTGAAGTAAGCAGAACCAGGAGAGGAATTTATGAAATAACAGCAAATGAACAATTTTGAAAGACTTGAGAATTCTGATTAATGCAATGACTAACCATTATTGTGGAGGACTGACACTGACAAATAGTCCCCACTTCCTGCGGCAGAGGAGATGGACTCATATGTAGACACAGCTCTGTTTGGCTATTTGATTTTTTTGACTATGGTCATTTGATACAAAGGTTTTCTTTTCTTTTCTCCCCAGTACATAAAGGGAGGTATGGGAAGGAGGAAAAAAAACCACTTTATAACTGAAAACAAACTATTTTAAAAGGTAATAAAATTACCAGGCTAGCTCACAAGTGCCAGATTAAATTATGATGGAATTGGACTTGTTAGACTAATGAAATTTACCCCTTAGAATGTAACCTATGTGAGGACAGGGATTGTTTTATTGCCTTTCTTTGTTGTATCCCAAGGACTTAGCAAAACATCTGGGAATTAGTAGGTGTTTAATGCTTATTGCCTGATTAACTCTAGATATCTAAGGACATTTTAGCCTAATTAAAACAGGTAGTTTGGTGTATTAAATAACAGCGACTTAAGATCTAGGCTTAAACCCATCTAAGGTCTCTTTCATCTCTAAATCTATGCTCTTTCTGACATCTCAGCCTAAGACTTGGTTGAGGGTCTTTGAAGGTATCTGTGATTGAAAATTCATACATCTGTGGCAGACCTGAGTATGAGGCCTCTCCAAACATAAGAAGGTCATTCCTTGGACAACAGACAAGCATCACATTGCTGACCCACATTCAACCCCTCTCCAGGTTTTGGGGACCTGCCAGAGTCTGGACTTAGTTGGCACAGCCTCCTGGACACCAGGTTCCAGTATCCAAGTGCAACTTTCTTATAGGATATAAATAATTATTGCTGTTCCTCTAGTTTTTGCAGAATGAATTGGAGTTCGACCTTAGGGCTCTACCAAAACCTAATCCTCCCTTACATTAACTGCAGTGGTTGCTTGGCAATTGAGGTCTACCTTCCAGAAGTGTAGTCACCCCTCGGGTATCATACCCACAGAAAGAAGCTAAGAGTTTCTCTACCTTGATAAACTTGGGATAGAAGTGACCTTAGAAATGAACAGGTCTCACCCCTTCATATTCCTAAAGAGGAACCAGATCAGTTCAGGGATTTACCCAAGGTCTTACAATGAATCAGTGGCAAAGTCAGAGCTTGAGCAAAAGTTTCCCAACTTCGCATTTGTTCCTCTTTGTATACCAATGACCAGTTAATCAATAAGCATTTATTAAGCTTTGGCTGCATGCCAAGTACTGGAGATACTAAAATAAAAAGTGAAAGTCCTACCCTCAAGAGGTTGATATTCTATTAGGAAAGAAAACTAATACATATATAATAAAACAAACTGTATACAAGTTGCTATACGTATATAATGTATATAATAAAACAAACTGTACACAAGACCAGCCACTGTATGTTTCAATAATCATTCATATATGCCAACTATTTGTAAGTTCAGTGTATATACATGAGTGGGCTGTATTAGCACTCTTTGTTTATAACCAAAAAAATAGATTATTCTATATATAAAAAAGAAATCTTGAGTAGAATTGAGAAAGATGAACATACCTATCAACTTGGCCAAAAACTAGATCCAAATATCTTCAAATACATATTTTGCTCTAGCCAGAATTGAACTCACTTCTCAGATCATCTCAAATCTTTCCTTGATGACTAAAAGTAGGAACTTATTCCAGCATTATGGGTAGCCACTTCAACAAGTATTTATCTATGCTTTGTGTGTGTGTATAGCTAAAGCTTAAAGGTCCTAGATTACAAGGGCAAAAATGAATGTCTTTAGTGAAAAAACCTTAGTGATCAGACCAGGACACATTAAGTCTTCCTCCACAGCAAAAAAATTCCTGGAATTCTAGGTGAGCCTGTGGTTTCCCCAAAACAAACTGGAGCTGTCTTATATATGTAGCTTTCCATTCTCCCTAACTTGAAACTAATCTAACTCCATGGTTATCATCACGTTATTGACTGATATTGTATTTCCTTACCATGTAACATTCTATACTCTAATGTATCTGCCAGCTTTGACATTCAGTGTCCTAATATTCTAGGTTCTAATAATCTCTATTCTAAGCTCCCTTCCTCTTGGACATTCTATATTCTAACATTGTTTGTTCTAAAAGACTTTATTTTAAGGTCCCTCCCTGCTCTGATATTCACTGGACTCCTCCCAGCTCTGGCATTCTCTGTTCTAAAGCTCCTCCCAAATCTAATATTCTCCTATAAGTTTTCTTCCAGCTCTCATACTCTATGTTCTAAGGTTCTTCTTTGTTCATCTTGCTCTGATATCTATTTTTAAAATATAATTAAATTCAGATCACCCCTCCTATGGCAAGTTGACTTTGGCTACACTGTGGGAGTCATAATGAATCCCTCCAGCTTTTTCCAGTGATTAGGGAAGCAAAAGAGTCTGTATTAAGACTGAACATTTCCTCCCTGGAAACGGAAACGAGCATCCTCGACCTCTCTCCTTCTTGCTGCTTTTCAGTCGGTGTTGATGACATCCATTGGAACACTTTCTGCACTCTCAGAATAAGTCTACTGTAGGTCCATCTCCCTTCTCCGAATGCGATCTCAACACTTGACCCTGTGGTTCATCACCAGGCATGCACAGTTCCAGTCTTGGCAAGGAAAGTTGCCTGCAATCTTTCCTCTGCCACTTTTTGCCTCTAAATTAATCCATCAAGATGATGGTATTTCCTCCCAGCTCTTAGGAGGTCCAGAGCACTTATGCAAACTCCTGCAGCCCAGAGCCTGGGCTTGGATTACCTAATGAATACATCAGTGGAGCTGTTTCCATGTAGCAGCCTGGTATTTGCATGTTGAATGAATGCTGGATCAGGGACGGAGGGCTGACAGGCAGGACTTTCATTTGCTCAAGTGGTGCTGGTGCCTTTCAACCAACAGAATGAGACTCAAGTGGCTTGTTTAGTCGCCGAAACCCCATTGGTTAAATTTTCCTGGTGCAGAGATGGGAAGAGGACGATTGGTGACAAGGGATGTGGGTCTTGGGGGTAGAAGACCTGGACTCAAGGCTTCAGGCTTCTCTTTACTACTCCTGCTACTAACAATAATTAAGATTAGGGAACGTCTGCCAAGTGTTTTGTACATGTTACCTCATTTGATCTTTATAACAGTTTTGCAAAGCAATTGCTATTGCCATGTTCATTTTACAGTTAAACCACTGGGGCTGAGAGTGGCTTCGCCTTATCCAGGGTCACATAGCTATTAACTGAGGCAGAATCTGAACTCAGAACCTCCTGATTTCATCTCCAACACTATCTATTGAACCACCTCTCTGGGCTTCAATTTCCTTCTCTGTGAAATGAGAAAAGCTAGACTGCAAGATGGTGCTAATTTGGCAGGAAGACCTACACAGACCAAAATGACAATTATTGGGCCACTAAGTCTCATCCCCTTCCCCTTCCCAGAACTCAGAATTCATTAACATCCTCAAATCAGGGTGCAACATTACCAGACCCCTTCTCTTCATCTATGGTTCTATGAACATCTTGGATCCCATCTCAGGCCCAATTCCAGTGCACTCAATATTCTAGATTTTTTTCAAAGAAATATTGGAAGGGAAATCAGCAGACATACAAGTTAGTTCACATTTCCCCAGAGGGATTGCCCCTATAACATCCCTGACAAGTGTTACCCAAGCTCTGCTTGAAGACTTCCTGTAAGGAAAGCCTCTCCCTCCCCCACCTCCAATCCCCATCCCAAGCCCGAGGCAGCTTGGTCTCCTTTGGGACAGATTTCATGATTAGGAATTTTCCCTTGACATCAAGCCTAAATTTGTTTTTCTCGTTTCCCATCCTTTGTTCTTGGTTCTGTCTTCTTTATCCCAACAAAAATCTAATCTCCTTTCCACATATAAAACCTTCAAATAGTTGAAAACAGCTATCATGAGTCTTCTAACAGCTACAATCATCCATTCTACATAGCGACTTTCCCCATCATAGTTTCAATACATCATGGGTCAGCATAGGATATTAAATGGGAATTTGCGCGGAGTTGTAGAGAAGCTGTGTGAAGGTCAACAGATCACGTAGGAAACATTTAGAAATTCAGAAGTGCATACAATATGTGTATATTATTATATAATATCAACATACTTTATTTTTAATACCATAATAACTGAGACTTCTCTGGTATGAAGGAAGAAACCAAAAATTCGATGCAGATTTTCCAGGATGCCACTCCCTTAACCCCCATGATGTGGAAGAGAATAACTGTAATGCCGCCTGGACTATGTCCCACTCTCTGATCTGCAAATTCTCTTGAATTAAGAACATATTTTCTGAGAGGAAAAACAAACTGAGCTATACTCAGCTATTAACATTTTATCTCAAATAACTTTTTCAATTGCCTTAGCAAAGAGTAAGGAGCAGGGGAGAAAGTACACAGGAAGAAAGTGCCATGAAACTGGACAACTTTGTCTTTCATGATGGATTCATTTTCAGCTAAGATACACACATACACAAATACATATATGGAGAGCAGGAGAGAAAGAGACTTAAGCAAATGTGTGGAGGTGGGAAAGCACAAGATACATTCAGTAGACATAATGTTCTTCATTATCCAGAGCATAGAGTGAAGAATGATTGAGTCATATGAAGCCTCAGTGGGGTACTCCAGACTTCTGAGATGCCCTAACAACTTGATAGAGTTCTCAAAATGGAGAATAGAGTGCAATAAGGGAAAATGAAGGATATAGTAGACAAAATTCATCTGTTTGATGATCTTGTCACAGTCTTGGCCTATCAACGACATAGGTCTGTGAATGTTAAGTCTTACTTTGGCTCTTTTGATACACAATTATCTTATCACTGACCCAAGCTTTATGCCTCCACCAAACCCTTTTTTGAAAATGGAGTTTGTTAGGGAAAGATGTTTTAGGTTCCCTTCTGTTTTTTGTTCAGTCATTTTCAGTCATGTCCATGTCATGTCCAACTCTTTGTGACCCCATATGGAGTTTTCTTGGGAAAGACACTGATGTGGTTTGTCATTTCCTTCAGTTCATTTTACAGATGAGTATTAAGTGATTTGCCCATTGTCACACAGCTAGTAAATGGCTGAGGACAGATTGTATGGCAGGACATTGAGTCTTCCTGACTCCCGGTCCAGCTCTCTATGAAGGATGGTGCCATCTAGCTGCCCCTTCCATTCCATAAGTCCTGTCTATAAAGGTGATGGAGGAGAAAGGTCAGCCTTTCTGTGGAGATTTCAGAAACCCAGTTTATGGTCCCATCTTGGTCATTAACTCATGTAGTGATTTTCAGTCATGTCTCACTCTTTGTGACACCATTTGGAATTTGCTTGGCAAAACTCCTGGAGAGATTTGTCATTTCCCTTTTCAGCTCCTTTGACAGATGAGGAAACTGAGGCAAACAGGGCAAAGTGACTTACTCAGGGTCACACAGCTAGGAAGTGTGTGAGGCCAGAGTTGAACTCAAGTCTTCCTGACTCCAGGTCCTGCATTCTGAAAATTGCTTCTCCTAGCAGTTCTTCCCATTTGGGGCTGATTTTTTTTCTGGTTTCAAGTTCTTAAAACCATCCATTTAAAACATGCTCCTCTTCAGATATTGTTTTACAAATGGTTTCCTTTTTTGTTTCTTTCTTTAAATTACAAAGAGCTATCAAAACTCTAATAGAATCTTTAAAGACCTACTCTCCCTCCCTTCAGTGCTGACCAGCAAAAGGTCCATTATCTGTCCCACTGCACAAGCCAATATCTCTCCTCAAAAAGATGTATTGGGTTCTTTAGCCATTCAAGGGATCCGACCGACTGAGCCTCATTGGGTGATTTTAATTTGATTTATCTGACTCTGAAAGAGTGTCCTTGATAGACTCGGCCTCCCTGCCAGTGCAGCAAATGCTGGCAGGGCTTTTGCTTCCGGCTGTTCTATGTGACCTTCAAGCCCAAAAGAGGAGCAAGGGATGGAATCAGGTTTTCTGGGCAGACTTTGCAGGTATAAAATGGCATCAGGAATTATGGGACACCAGATGAGGTTTTTCTCTCCAGAGTTCCCAGGTATCCTAGAAAGCCTAGAGAGGCCTCTGTTCCCTTTCAGTTGTTTCATACTCACTAGCTCATTTAACCCTCAAAAACAACCATAGGAAGCCGTTGGGACAGGCATTTCTATGTCCATTTTATAGATGAATAAACCGAAGTTCAGAGTTAATACTATATAGACCTAAATCATTAATAACAGCAGAAATGATGACGATGATGATATAATGAGACAACAAAAACATATAGTGCGTTAAAATTTGCAAAGTACTTTCCAAGGAGCTAAAAGACCCGGGTTAAAACCTTCAAATGCTACTACCAAGCTGTGCGATCCTGGAAAATTCACTTCACCTCTGAGTCCCAGTTTTTTAATCTGTAAAAGAGTAAGAATTGCGTTACTTGCCTCACCCTTTGTAAGACAAGTAGCTTATAAACTCCCTTGTAAAAGTGAGTTGTCAGTATTATTATTGAGATCACTAAACAATTACACTATAACAGCGTAATGGGTTGATACTTTCATTGTCATCGGCAAGTTGCCCAGCAGATGATGAATGGTCTTTTGGCCACAACAATTCATGAAGAGTCACCTACGAGGATCCTAGGATCCCAGATCTAGAGGTGGAAGGGAATTCAGAGAACATTTAATTCACTTCCCTCACTTTACAGATGAGGAAACTAAGGCACAAGGAGGAGAAGGCCACAAAAATAATGAACAGTGGAATTTAAAGCCAGCTCTCCTGACTCCAAAATCAGTTCATTCTCCATTATGCCAGTCACAAAGTAGTTTTGAATCACATTGTGACAGGGCAAGTATGTAGAATGTGAAATTCAAAATATTAAGTATTTGAATATTAAAATTGTCATTGATGTTTTGGTGCGGTGAAACCTGCCTTGGAATCTGGAGGCCCTTGATTCAAAACTCTCCTATGGCAGTAGAACC
Source organism: Potorous gilbertii (assembly GCA_028658325.1). Classification (NCBI taxonomy): domain Eukaryota; kingdom Metazoa; phylum Chordata; class Mammalia; order Diprotodontia; family Potoroidae; genus Potorous; species Potorous gilbertii. The sequence continues at coordinate 677,341,558 of CM053770.1, forward strand.
CCAAATAAGTGTCTTTGGAAGCAATTTAAGACTGTAAGTTATGTGTTGATCAGCATTGGTAAAGGGAGTTTCCTCCTAGGGAATTCCCTAGCCCAATGAAGTCACATCTCAATCTCAGTGGGTGCCATTCATAGTTTGTAGTGGCCCACTTAGGTCCCCACAGTCTGCCATCTTTGACTTTTCTCTTTCCCCAGCTCCTCCCATCCATTCATCTGTCAAGCCTTCTTGTTCCCTTTTCTATATCTCTCAAACCCACCTCTTTTTCTTCCCTCAGACAAACAACCTCTGTTCTAGGAGCTCACCCAATCCTAGTTGATCTCCCTGCCTCCCAACTGTTTTCTTTTCAATTTATCCTCCACACAACTGCCAAAATGATCTTCCTGAAACATGAGACTTACTTGGCCTCCTCATGCCCTTTGCACATTAAAAATCTTCAGTGTGATTCCATTTCCTCCAAGATACACAAAGAACTCCTTGACCTGAAACTAAAAGTCCTCCACAGTCCGGCTCCTCGTAGCCTACTTTATCAGTCTTACTTTGTGCAAACTCTCAGTTAGCCGGAATGCCCTGCTGGTTATGTAGGCCCTGTATACCCCACTGTGTGTTGGACTCTATGTCTTTGTCCAGATGTCCTCTTGGCTTGAAAATGCATTTGACCTCACTTCCAACATTTAGAATCCCCTTTTGGTGGTGGTTATCATGGAGTTGTTTCAGTTGTGTCTGACTCTCCATGACCCCATTTGGGATTTTCTTTGCAAAGACACTAGAGTGGTTTACCATTTCATTCTCCAGTTCATTTTACAGATGAGGAAAGTGAAGCAAACCAGGTGAAGTGACTTACTGAGGGTCACACAGCTAGGGAGTAGTATCTTGAGGACAGATCTGAACTCAGAGAGATGAGTCTTCCTGATGCCAGGCTTGATGCTCTCTCCACTGTACCACCTAGCTGCCAGAATCCCTAAAATCCCTAGCTTCCTTCAAACACAGTTCATGTGCACCTGCAACCTAAAATCTTTTCTGAATTCCCCCTCCTTTCATTGTCAGCATTCTCTCCATCTGGAAATTACTCTCTCAATTTATATCTATACTGTATTTACTTTTATGTATTTAATTATTTACTTCTTGTTTATTCACTAGAATATGAGCTCCTTGAAGGAAGGTACCTCCAGCACTTATCCCAGAGCATGCTGCAGATTGTTTAAGAAATAGTTGTGGTTAATTTGTCCTATATCTCCCAACAGAGCTCCTTGAGAGCAGAGGCATTCATTTTCTTTAATGTAGAAGCCATATGGCATAGTAAATAGACTCTTAGAATCTTAAAGACCTGGGTTCAGTTCCTGTTTCTGATACATATTGACTGGGTGAACTTGGACAAGGTTGACTTATCAGTTCTCCAAAGGAGAAGTGTCATACACAAGGCCTGCAGGCTACATGTAGCCCAAACCAGGTTGAAAATAATTAGTAAATATATAACAAAATAAATAAGAATGCAATAAAACAAATAACATTGCAGTTAAAAAACTAAGTCAATATGTGACCTCCAGACATACTTCTAAGGGTTAATGGCTCCTCATTTCTAAGTCTGACATCAAAGCTTTAAGCACCAATCTAAGGTAGATAGAAGCTGCAAAAAGTAAGAATCTGTTTGAGGATGGGGCATTTTTCTACGCCAGGGAAATGACAGGCCCCTTCTCTTTTCCTGCATGCCCAGACTCTCTGTGTCTTCTGTGACAGAGAATCTCCACCTCTTTCAATGTCCCTAAAGTTACTTTATTGAATTGAATAAAACGTGAATCCTTGCAACCCACTGGGCCTAGTTGTACCTTCTAGAGCTATACACCATCAACCTGCCTCAAATGCTGGCTTAAAATCCTAAGGAGTACAATGAAGTGATAAAAGCTGTTTTCTTTATATATGAACATGCTATTGGTCCTATCTCTGGTAAGCGTATCAGTAGAAGATGGTTTTAGCCCATGGCATGAGAACAGTGTAGCCAGATCACAGGACTGGTGATGGAACCGATGTACCTATCAGAGTCACAGTGAATCCTGGTCATCCCACTTGGGCCAGGGCTGAGCAGAGCCAGTCACTGTAATCTGAGATAACCAGTACAACCCTCACCGATGTACTGGATAGTGGCCTCCCCTCTACAGCTCAGCTAAAGGGAGGGTGTGCACACATACAGAGCTCTTGCTGCAGACATGAGGCATGATCTGACCATGATACTTTGCATTCCTTGAATGTTTCCTCTGCTGGGTGCCTCGTTGGCATGTGAACCCTTCCCACCAAGTCCCAGAGGGGGTATGATGGATATGTTTCCCTGAGGGTGCCTGGCATGTCTGCCACCATGTTACTAGACCACCTCCAGGTTTGGACACAAGAAACAAGCTAGGAAGTGGTCTAGAAGGAGTCTTTGCCTTCAGGCACAGTAGAAGTTGCATATATAATCAGAGCCTACTGAGGACATGCTCCAGTAGTAGGTAAAGATGTGATATAGTTGGCGGTTCAAAATAGCTTTAGAGTCTAATTTTTTTTGTATATATCTCATTTAGACTAAATACATGACTCTTTCATTTCATCTGACTTATATAATATCTCAGTGTAGCCTATATAATTTTCAGTGTGTGTGCTGGCATGTGTGTGTGTGTGTGTGTGTGTGTGTGTATGATCCAGTATTTATGATGTGCCCACCATGTGCCAGGCATTGTGCTAAATATTGGAAATACAAAGGTCAAAAGTAATGTCTGCTCTCAAGGAACTGGCAGTTTAGTAGATATTTAATGAATATATATGTTTGTGTGTATATACACACATGCACACATGTATATGATGTTTTAATGAATATATAACATGCACATGTATAAACACATGTATTTTCAGTGTTTGTATTTGTATACACATGTATGTCTAGAAATGTGTGTATTATGTGTTCATTTTTCCTTTAAGAGGTTTCACATTAGGAAATTTAGGAAGACATATATTTAGGCCAATGTAGTATCTGGGTGACTTTATCTAAGAGCTGAATGCACTTGGAGTATCTTTAAGAAATTACTAATAACAGTGAAATAAATAAGAGAAGTTGACCATATAAGTTGATCCTAGAATGGCAACAGGCCTCAGATGCTATCTAGTTGAAGCCATACCTGAACAAGAAGTAACCCGAGAGAGTGTTGGGTCTAAAACCAGACAGACTTGATTTCAAATCCTGCCTCAGGTGCTTACTAGTTGGGTGATCATGGGCAAGTCACTTAACTTCCTTTCTTCAGTTTCCTCAACTCTGAAACAGGGGAATGAACTCAATGACCTAAGGTCTCTTGATCCCATGATCCTTCACTTTACAGATAATGTTGGTATTTGTAATATTAAAATACTATCACCTCCCAATTCATGTTGTAGGCATTTAAGGCCAAATAAAAGTTGATATTTTGGAAGGAGTTCTGGCTGGGAGTCAGAAGACTGGGTTATAGTGTTGGCTTCATCATGAACTAGATTTATAACATTGGACAAGTTGGACCCTCCTGCCCAGGCCTTGGTTTCCCCATTTGCGAAATGAAGAAGTTTCACTCCATAGGTTCCTTGACTTAAAGCTGCAAGAGACTTTGGAGATCATCTATTCATTTTTCAGATGGGGAAACAGTCTTAGAAATGTGAAATCCCATGCCTGTGTTACACAGGTAGTAAGTATCAGAGGTGGAATTGGAATCTCCATCCTCTTACTTCAGGGTCAATGCTCTTTCCCCTATCCTAGTCTTCCTCATGGATCCTTAAGGTCCCTTCCAGTTCTGTGGTCCTATATTAAGAAGCCAAGCCCTCATAGAAAAATAAACTATTTCCTTAAACTCAGTTCTGGAGGTATTATTTTTGAAGCAGTCAATCAAATTAGCAACAGCTACTCTAAAAGTTAAATCATTAGATTAAGTCCGACTGGCTCTGAACTTCTGTTACCATTTTTTCTTTCCCTTTTGAAACTGAAACTCTCAATTTGGAAGTTATTCTAAAGGGACTCAAAGAAAAAGAAGCTTGAAGCTTGGATTAGTATAGAAAGCTGTTTTTCCACTTCATCCAGAAAATAAAAGCCGATTGTGGCTGACGACTCAAACATTACTCAGCTAATGAACTGCCTGGGAGGGTGATTTATGGAGTAAGGCGGGGGAGTCAGCTGTACTTGCTGCTAATGGGGTAATAGCTTGGTCTGGAGGCTTTGGGCATCTCATTTGGGAGCTTTGGGCTGGATCTCTCCGCCTGGCTAGGTCAGCTGCTACTCAATCACCAAGACCTCAGTGAGCTTGCTCCCAGCTCTACCAACTTCCACTGTGAACACGACTAGCAAGAGTGGTCATCTGGGATCCTTGATCTGGCTCTTGAGTGAATGAGCAGCCTGTGCTCAAATCACAAGTTTTATCCGTGGAATCAGGAGGTCTGATTTCAAATCCTGACTCTGTCACTTGCTGTCTCTGGGACCTTGGACAAGTCATTTGATCTCATTTTGCCTCCGTTTCCTCATCTGTTAAATGGGAGATAATTATATGAGAAAAATACTTTTCTATACAGTAAAGTGTTACAGGTCTGTTCAATCCAATCCAGTAAGCATTTATCATTTTATTTAGTATTATTCATTTTTATGTTATATGCCAGGAACTGCCCAAGGTCCTAGGACTATAAAGACAAAAACATCTCGCAAAAGGAGCTAATGTTACACAATATATATTCAGATAAATAAATGCAATGCATGAACAGTGAATCCAGCGTAATTTTAGAGGAGTAGCTCTAACCCCTGGGGGAATCAAGGAAAGCCTTCTACAAAAGGTGCTGTCTGAGCAGATCATTGAAGAGAATCAGGTTCTCCAAGACGTAGAGCCAAGGAGGGAGGAAAATTTCAGGCATAGGGGAGACACTTTACAAAGACAGAGGTGATTGTTGTGCATAGGAGACAGAAAGTAAGCCAGTTGGGAACCTAGAGCACTGAATTTGACATCAGTCCAGAAAGAGAATTGAGAGCCAGTTTGGGGAGAGCTCTAAATGCCAAACAGAGGAGTATCTATTTATCAGAAGCCACAGGGAGTCAATGGAGTTTCTTGAGCAAAAGAGTGAAACATTGGAAGTTCTGCGTTTAGAAATATAAATGCTATAGCTATGTGGAAGGTGTATGAAAAAGTAAAAAGGAAAGCATGGAGCACTATTTGGAGGTTATTTCAGTAGTGTAGGGCAAGTCATTATAGCTTGAAGCAGAATGGTTATTGTAAGTGAAAAGAAGGGAAGGGTACAAGAGTTGCAGGGAAGATAGAATTGACAAGACTTGTCAAATGATTGACTAGTGATGATGAGAACGATGATAAGCAGCATTTATTTAGTGTTTAAGATTTGAAAATTAGCCAACTTCTTTACATACATGTTGAGGAGGGGCAATGGGCAGTCCAGGATGATGCTGACATTGTGTGGTCTGGTGTTGTGTGATAGGACACATAATGTCTCCAGTTCCCCTAGGAATGACTTCAGAATGGAAGGGTGGTGAGATAACACATTACTCTTAAGTTAACCCCAGGTTGGGCTTTCTGCAGGACGTTGGCATTGTCCCACCCAACGAGCCACATTCTCATAGTGCCCTAATTGCACCATCTGTTGCCACTTTCAGGAATCCAGGGCATTGAAGAGCGGACTAGGCAAGCATTAGCTGGTGCCAATAGGCCTGATAAGGGCATCATACTCTCCTTTAGAGACTGACTACAGCCTAGGTTTCCGTATCCTTGACTCCCAAGAGGCCCCTTTACTGTAGAAGTGAGTTTGTTGGCAAGAGCTGGAGAGTCAAATGGAACCATTTTGTTTGAGGGCAGTAAAGCTCTGGGGAATATGGATTTCTTTGTGTTTCCTCATGTTATTTGTGTATATCTGAGAAGTCTCATGTGATGGGTTGTACTATAAGTTTCCTGAGGACTTACATATAGTATTCACCAGAGTTGGGTAATGACACTAAATGATTAATGATGCTTTCTGAACTCTCCTCCCACCCCAGTCTCTTTGTCATATGTGTGTCAGATCCAATACAAGGACAGCATCTTTTGAAGTGTTTCAATCAATAAATCTTTTATTAAGAACCTACTAAAGACAGTGGGAATACAGAGATAAAAGTGATATAATCCCTGCCCTTAAGGAACTTATACTCAATTTGGAGAAGACGAATATATACCCATTCATGTCTATAAAAATATGGATGCAACGTAATTGTGATAGGATGGTTTTAGCAGCTGAGGGAAACAAGCAAATAATGTTCGACATGAACTTTGAAGGAAACTAGGAGTTCTAAGAAGTCATTAAGATCCTACTATCAAGTATCAGTTACGCACATGTCAATTATCTATTTTTGTTTAAAGACATGCTTCATTGGAGGATGGGCTGAACTAGGGATCCATAGTCTTGAAAAGAGGTGCTCCCCTTTTCAGAAACTGGCTCCCTGGTAATCCAAAACTTTTAAGAGACTCTCCCAGGATCACCTAGCTAGTAAATATTTAAACCAGAATTTTAACCCAAGCCTCTAACTAGAGACAGCCGGTGGTACAGTGGATAGAGCGCTGGACCTGGGGTCAGGAAGATTTGATTTAAACCTGGCCTCGGATCCTTACTGATCATGAGACTCTGGGCCAATCCCTTAATGTCCATTTTCCTCAGTTTCCTCAACTATAAAATCGAGATAATAGCAGCACTTACCTCATAAGACTGTGGTGAGGATCACATGAGATAATATTTGTAATAAGAACTTAGCACAGTGCCTGGCACATAGTAGGCCCTTTTCCCTTCCTTCCTTCTCCTACCATCTCCTGACTGAAGACCAATGCTCTATGCACTGCACCATCAAGTTGCAGACAGTCTCTCCGTAGGCCTATACTTGATACTTCTACGTCGTGTTGGGACCTCACAGAGCTTAAGTGTATCCACAAGAGCAATGGAGGACGGGGAGGAAGCTGGGTTGACTTACTGGTAAAAAAAAAAAAATTAGATTTTAAATCTCTCAAAACAAAGCCAGTATGACAGGCTCCAGGATGGCCCGAGTTGGTCACACCGTGAGCCCATGGTTTCACCAAATCCAATGGAAATTGGAAGTAAAATCACTCTGGCTGGACTTCTGTGACTTACCATGGACTTGGAGTGAAGAAGACCAGTTCAAATCCGAAGCCAGATTCTTTCTAGCTCTATGACCCCTGGCCAAGTCCCTCATGCTCTGACATCCTCAGTTTTTTCTCATCTATAGATGAAGATAACCATAGCACCTAGCTCACAGGGAAATTATCAGGAAAAAATGAGATAGTATCATTAAAATACTTTGCAAACTTTTTTAAAAAGCTGTGTTTTCAGTTGTTCAGTTATGCCCAGTCCTGTCTGACTCTTCATGATCTTGTTTGGTTTTTTTTGGCAAAGATACTGAAATGGTATGAGAAAACTGAGGCAAACAGGGTGAAATGACTTGCCCAGGGTCACAAAGCTAGTCTAAGGCCACATTTGAACTCAGGAAGATAAGACTTCATGAGCTCAGTCCCAGTGCTCTTTCCAAGCTGCCTCCAAAAGCTACATACATGTCAGCTATTATTTCTTACTCATGACTGAGCAGTGTAAGAATGCAGTCAGAGGCTCCCTGACAGCTGAAAGTAGCATAGTCTAATAGAAAGTGCTCTGGACTGAATTCGAATCCTCCCTCTGGCTCTCTATCGCTGGATTCTTGAACAAGTCTTCTAGTTTCCCTGGGGTCTCAGTTTCATCTGTACTAGGAGGGAACTGGACTAACTAACCTTTAAAATTCCCAACTCTAAAGGTGTGAATCTGTTGGCCTAGTTCAGTTTGGATCAATTAACACCCTTCTGCATGCAGAGCACTTCCTCCTAAGCTCTGACTCTAGATCTTTCTTTTCCTTTAAGCCTCAGGTTGGGAGGCAGTTGTGGTCTGGAGTCAGAAGATCTGAGTTTCAAATCTTACTCTTGATGCTTCCCATCCATGTGACTTTGGCAAACCCCTTCACATTCTTGGATCTGAATTTCCTTCTCTGTAAAATATGGGAGTTGGACAAGATGACATCTCAGGTCCCTTCTAGCTTTGGAGCCTTTCCCCATCCATACCTAGTTCAGATATTTCTCCTTCCTCTGCCTGGCATAGAGATAGAATGAAAAGAAGGCTACATTTAGAATAACCAGACCTTCATTTCAATCCTCTCACTGCTATTTCTCAGCTACTTCTAGGCAAATCTTTTAGCCTGACTGGGCCTCAGTTTCCTCAGTCACAAAATAACGGGTTGTAGCAGATGACCCCTGAATTGCCTTCCAGCCCGACACCTTTCTTCCCATAACCTTAGATTCCTTTTTCAATGTTCCCATTTCCCTACCTCCTCTCCTCCAGTTACCATAGACTGTAAGCCAAGAGAGTTTGGGTTCTGTCTTCTATAGTTTCTATAGTCTTAAGCATAGCACTAGGAACATAGTAGAGACTTACTTGTTTTTCTCTAAGTCCAGAATTCCATTTTGCATTTCTCTGTCTTTGAACAAGCTGTAAATCATGCCTGGAGAGACTTTACAGCTTTTAAAATGCCTAGCTTCCTTAAGGGCTCTGCTGATTTGCCACTCCCTATAGGAGGTGCTATAGGAGGTGGGCACTCTCTCTCTCTCTCTCTCTCTCTCTCTCCCTCTCCCTCTCCCTCTCCCTCTCCCCTCCCTCCCTCCCTCTCTCTCTCTCTTTTTCTCTCTCCCCCCTCTCTCCCCTTCCCCTTATCATAGGTACGTAATTATCTGTTTGCATGTTGCATACCCTCAGTAGAATGTAACTGCCTGAGGACATGTAAACTATATCAAACTTTGGGTTTTCTATAATAGGCATTTATTAAATGTTATTGACTTAACTATATGCTTCATTTCTCTCCCTCCCTTTTTGCCCCCTTCGACCTTTTTTTTTGTTCTCCTGACTTGGTGGACCCTTAATTGTCATACCTTCCCTTTCATGAATTATAACTTGTTAAGTGATGACCTATTGCTTTTACCAGCACTGGCCAGTTCACCTTCAGTAAGGGTCCCAGGAAAGTTTCAACACACTAAGAGAGTAATTACATCTGGAATAACTCTTGTTTCTTCCTCTAGTCCCCAAAGCATGACCTAGGACTCTGATTGAGGAACTGTCTGTCACTGTAATGGTAGACTTGAAGCTTTCCTATATCTCGAAATCAACAGGATAATGTGGTACTGCATAAATTCGCCTCTGTTGTTGATAAATGATACACATCACCTCATTCTCCTCTATTTGCTTGGACATTCCCCTGCCTCTCCATTTCTCAGTGATGACTTTTCTCTCTTGATTTCCTGCATCCAATGTATGGGCTGAACATTTTAGTCATACGGCATTATACCGCTACTTAACGGGCTAAGACCCACAGTCTTAGAAAAAAATTGAATCTTAAAATAGTATTGGTGGGGAGCAGAAATTTTCAAGAGAATGTTTTCACACTATTTTTTCTTTGGGATTTTAGCTAACTCGAGGGTGCCTATTGATTTAAAGTCAGACTTTGGATAAAGAAAGCTGGTGTCGTGGAAAGAGCATTGAGCAAGGAGTCAGTAGGACTGATCTGAATTTCTGATTCTCTTGCTTCCTAGCTCATCTGCAATGCAGATTTTTTTTTTCAGTTGAAGGGAGGGGGAAGAAAAGAGTGGCTTTTCAAAGTTTGCTGACTTCTTTCTTTGAAAAATCAATCAACAAACTCTTATAAGTGAATCTGAGGTCAGAGACACATAAATTCAAATTAAGCATCAGAAAATCAACCTCCTTCAGCCTTAGTTACCTTATCTGTAAAACAGAGGTAGCAATAACATTTACCTTATAGCATTGCTGTGGGGAATCATATGAGAAGATGTAGGTAAGATGCTTTGCAAACTTTCCACCTACATTGGGGCAGCCAGGTGGTGCAGGGGAAAGAGTGGTGGGTCTGGAATCAGAAAAAAACTGAATTTAAATCTGGCCTCTGACACTTATTAGCCGTGTAACCCTGAGCAAGTCACTTAACCTCTGCCTCTGCCTCAGTTTCCTCATCTATAAAATAGATGAGTAATAACACCTGCCTCCCAGGGTCATGGCGAGAATCAAGAGGGGTAAAAACTGTGAAGCGCTTAGCACCTGTGAGTGCTATGTAAATGTCAGTTAGAATTGTTCTTATTGCAAATCTTGACGTGCTACACGAATGCTGCCTAGTCTAGTTACTATTAAGTGCTAACTGTGTGCTGGGCATTAAGCCAGATGCTGGGGGTACAAATCCAAGGAATCCAAAGACTCGTTCCTCTCAAGGAGCTTTTAACCATCTGACACATTTATGGAGTGCCCACTGTGGGCATCAGTGAGCTGAAACAAGTGGCAATATGCAAAGATGCTGCTAATTTATGTTGATTATTTTATAGCCTGAAACATTGCTGAAGCTGTTAATTGTTTCAATTTATTTTGTCGTTGTTTCTTTAGTTTTCCAAGTAAAACATCATATCATCTGCACAAAGCGATAATGTTCTTTCTCCTTCGCCTGTGCTCATCTCCATTTCTACCCCCAGGTCTTCCCACTCCAGGCACAGGCTCTCTCCTGAGTCCACAATGGATCTATGACTGGAACCAGCTCTGGGGTATGAGCAACAAAGCTGCCAGGTGGAACTTTTTCTTGTTGCCTCCACAATCAGTCCCCTCCATGCCAGATGAAGACAATACCACAAGCAGGTCATTGGTCATTCCCCTTGCTGCAAGGCCCTTTGAGGTTTGCTCCTGGCTACACCCTGTTCACTGACCTTTCTACTTGTCACTCTATGCTCACCTGGTCTAGAAAAATGACTGTGATTTTTATCTTGGATTTTCCAATCAGGACATGAGTCTGGCACTTGCTCTAGATCTTTGTAGAAGAGACCTGATTGGGAATCTGATCCTCCACTGTCATCTCTATGGGTCTCCTGTGTTACAAATGGAGGAGAGAGGGCATGAAGCAGTAGAAAGGACAGTAGTATAGATGTAAACTTCCTAAAGACAGGAACTGTTTTTTGTTCGTCGTTGTGTGCCCAGCACCAAGCATGGGAGGCCTTCAACATGCTTGTTCAGTAGTTTGGTTATGTCTACCTCTTTGTGACTCCATGGAAACTACTGTCCATGGGGGTTCCTTGGCAAAGATACTGGAGTTGAGGAAACTGAGGACCAAGAGGGTTAAGTGACTTGCCAGTAGTCATATAGCTAGCAAGTATCTGAGTCCAGATTTGAACTCAGGAAGGTGAATCTTCCTGACTTCAGGCCAGGCACTCTACCATACTGCCTGGCTGCCCCATAATATTATTAGAAATTTATAAAGTACATAATATTTATCATACTATGAGTTAACATCAGCTAGTCTGTCACTGCCAAATTTGTTGGGAAACCAGGACTTGTCCAGTCTTCTGGGTACTGGACATTGCAGCTTCTGAAAGGCTTAACTCTACACAATAAAGGCACAATTCTTTTTTCTAGACAAAGAGATAGAGATATTTAATGGGAATTGTGAAGGACATGCATGAGAGAGGAGAATTTTTTATCTCAAGTACAAACATAAAGTGCAATCCCACTAAAAGTGGGGAGCTGTTGAGGCCATGGACTGTCACCGGGGAAATTTCTGCTCAATGCAAACATGAAGCTCCATCAAAAATGACTTATAGGTAATGAAAGTGAAAGCCTTAACAATAATCCTAAAAAATATAAGACAGAAAATTATTCCTGAAAGGAGAATGGCAGTAGATTACCAATCGATTCCTATCCTAAGGATAGTGGGGCCTTTGATATGGTCACCTGAGAAGGATATGAGTGTGCCAAGGATATCTCTTTTTCCCTCCAAAAAGAGAAAGAGACAGACAAATGTAGGCAGACAGATCACAGAGAAAGAGTGAGACAGAGATGGAGACAGAGAGAGAGAGAGAAGGGAGAGGTGAGAGACACAGAGACAGACAGACACAGATGGACAGAGAGCAATGCAGAGAAAGACAGAGGGGGAGAGAGAAGGAGGAAAAGAAGATGCCTGCTGAAAGAGGAAGGATAGAAGGGAGGGAAGGAGGAGGAAAGCAGAGACAAGAATTTGCTTCTCTTCTCAGACAAAAGGGGAGCAAGTTAAGTGAAAGAAAGAGCCTTGAAAACTGATGTACAAAACCTTCCCTACCCCTTTCTCCACTTAGACCACTTGTTCTGACACCTGGTCCTGCTCACCGATATGCAGCCCTTCTTGGCTTGACTTGCTGGTGCAAGCAGCAACATATCTTCTACCTCCCAAGAGCTACCAACTTCAGAGGTCAATGAGTATTCCTCTAGTTTTTTGAAGGAAGGTGTCAGTTGGAATTGAAAGGGTTCTTCTCATTAATAGAAAGCTTCCTCTTTGATCCAGTCCACCAAACATAATCTTTCCAAGATATGGAAACTGAGGCACCCAAAAAAGTGACTTTTCCAGGGCCATTGGTAACTGTTTCTTTTTCCCTCTCACACAACAATCCTCTGAGTTCAAGTAGGTGGACTTGTCACTCCTTAAATCTTCTAAGAAGCCTTTTGTCCAGCACTCCCACACAATTGCCTCACTATTTGCCCAAGGTCCCACCTTGCCTACAGACGATGACGTTTTGGTAAAAGAGATGCCACCTCCATGTGGCATCTTGCAGAGGATAGCAGTTTGAACCGGGGTTTCCCAGACAGGTCTTCTCTTTCCATGTATCCCAATCTCACCAACTGCTGGTCTTGCAGCTTTGCCCAGACATCACCTCCAAAATCTGTCAAAAGTCTTTTAAGGAGCATCCTTTCTAATTAGGCTTTGGGATGGGCTGATAATTAGGCCCAGACCTCATCTAGGGAGGGCTGTGTGGGTCTAACCTTTGACCATCAACACTACAGATCCATGTCTGCCATCATCCTACACAAGTCTGCTGCAAATGGACACCCTCCGAATGTTCATCCTTCACCTCGTGTATCTTCATCATTTATGTACCCGTCAGAGATGATCTTTGGCCTTTCGTTAATTACATTTATTTTTATAGTCCTCCATCCATAATACTATCATCTTTTCAATTACCCATTTATTCATTGTGAGCCAGAGATTTTTTTCTGCCCCCCTCTCCCCTCCCCTCCAAAAGAAGGTAATTTTACCAAGTAGCTCCTGTGCCTCTGATCCAATCAGACAGACAGGGCAGAAATTCATCAGAGCAGCTTCTCGGAGAAGGCAGCTCCTTAGTTAACAAAAGTCACCCACGTTGCTCTCTCCCTTGTCAGTGGCACACATAGTGACTCAAAATAATTTGAAATCATTTATTATTGTTCTTACCAAGGCTTTGAAGAATAACAGGAAATAGCTTTTTTGAAATAACTGCTTGATTCAGCTCGTTTATTCAGCCTGGATTACCATTTAATTCCCTGCTTCAAAGAGAGCTCCAATTCAAAAAAGCCTCGTCATTTAAGATTTCATTATTTTAAAGCTTCAACATGATTTCTGTTGTTGATGGTAGTGTGTTTCCCTCGGTTCATCAGGTCCCACAAAGCGAGAGGTCAGAGGAATTTCCCATCAAAACTGTCTCTGAATAAAACCAGAGGAACGGTAATTAATTAAATGAGCTCAGTCCCGATGGTGGGCACAAAGGTTTAGTCCTCAGTCTGCAACTCTGCAGTTAAGGAAGTGAATTATGTGAGCACTGGAATCATCCTAGCTGGAGAGTTAGTAGCCAGCGTGTATAGAAAGAATAACAGTGACATCACGATGGAAATGCTGAACCTGTAATTTCTTGGAATGTCTGTTTCTCAGACGGAAATGTGAGTAAGTTAAAAAGAATGCACTAACCACAGTGGAACACATGCTGCCCAAATTCAGAGACAGGATTAATGGTACAGTTCAAAAAATACCTTCGAGAAAATCAAGTCTAATCCCTTTGTTTTACAGATGAGGAAACTGAGGCTTGAAAGCAGAAGGGATTTGCCAAAGTTGTGCAGCTAGCTAATACAATCTCTATCAGTTATGAAAGTGTAGTAGAAAAGATGGCTTCTTATAATGTCTTTTACAAAGTTCTTTCCTTAGAACAATTCTGCAAGACATTTTTTAGCCCCCTTATATTTCCCTGCTGATGAAAGATACCCCAGTAGATGAAGGACTGATTCAAAGCCCTGAAAGAGAGCTGGTCTGTTAGAGTATAGTTTAATGTTTAGAGATTGGCCCAGGAGAATCAACCAACAATGGTGAACTGGCATTTACTAAGCTCATACTAGGTTCCAGCTACCTCACTATTGCTGTATCAGGGGTACAAATACAACAAAACAAAACTAAAGTTGCCCTGCCCTCATGGAGATTACATTCAAGCATGGGGGGAGGAGTAGGCAGAACAGAAAAGGGAGATGAACTAGGAAAACTGTCTTAAAGGCATGATTGGGCAGCTAGGAAGGGATGGAGATGCATCTTGTCTGGGAACGCTCCTTAAATGGAGTTTCTGAGAAGAGCCGTCAAGTCAGAGTGAGACTACAGAGGCCATGGGCAAGCATCACCATCACTTTATGTTTTGCTATGTTTGGTTTTCTGTTTGCTATTTACTCCCCTTCTATACCTAAGCTTTGAGTTCCTTCGTTCAAACTCTTAGCTAAGTATAACTGTATTTAACTACCAGTGCTCTCCCTACCAAACTACTTTGCATTTATCTAATAGGTGTCTACTTGTATTTACTTATGATATAAGTGTGTATATGTATGTATGCACTTGTGGATAACCCCATTGAGAACAAAAAGCTCTTTGCTATGAGGAATTCTTAGTCATTCATTCATCCCCAGCACCTGTCCCAGTGTCTAGAACATCGTAGACTTTTATTCATCACTTTTTGATTCATTAAGTGATAGATGGCCAACTATGTGGAGAAATAGGACCTTAACTCTGGGGGTATAAAAATTAGGGGCTCCCAGGTTGAAAATTCAAGGTCTATGAAATACAGGGGTTTCTGTAAGGTTAAATTTGAACCTACTTGGTTGCAAAGTAGATGATGCAGTGGGCCTGGACTCAGGAAGACTCTTCTTCCTGACGTCAAATCTGGTTTCATTTACTAGCTCTGTGACACTGGACAACTTATTTAACCCTAATTGCCTTAGTTTCCTTACTGTAAAATAAGTTACAAAATGAAATGGCAAACCATTCCAGGCTGATAAAGAGTCAGACACAACTGAAATACATGAACAACAACAAATACATCAAGGAATTAGGGAAACTTGAAAAAAAATCATAGTAGATGCCTCTGTAAAGAAAGAAGAGTCAGAAACTCCCATCTTAAGGAGGCTGCTTTCTTCATGAACCTAAATCGCAGATGTTGATACTTACACTTAAGGCCTCAAAGACAAAAAAAAAAAAACAATAAACCTCACAGTCCCGTTAGAACATGTCCCATTGCCTCAAACAACAATTGTGTTCCTGAACCTTTCCAGTACACTAAGAACAGCTAACAATAGCCCAAAGTTTTATTCCTTTAAATATGGTTAAAGACTAGTAAGTTTTGTGTAAGAATTGCCTTTCTTCTAATAACTTAGGACAACATCATCCATTTAGAAAGCATTTACTGCTCAAGTGTAGGAAACTGGCCAGAAGAACTTGATTCATTTTTTTGTCTCCAGGAGACTCCTGAAATCCCTTTAAAAATGACACTGAAGGGAGAGGGGGAGGAAAGGGGAGAAAATCTAAGACTTAGTCTTAGTGATTGTAGAAAACTGAAAACAAATAACAATATAAAATGACACCAAAAGTGTGACTAATTCACAGATTTACAGATTTGGGTAGAAGAGAAAGACAAGTGACTTGTTTATAATCACATATGTAAGGTAAAGGGCCAGGATTTAAACCCAGGTTTGTTAGCTTTAGTTCAAACATCCTTTCTACTATACCATGCTGTCTGAATATAAATCTGTAATAAGTCTGAATATAAATCTCTAATAAAAGGCGTACTAGAGATCATATCTTTGGTGAAGACCTTAAACAAGCAGCTAGGTGGCTTGTGGATTGAGCACTGGACGTAGACTCAGTAAAACTCATCTTCATGAGTTCCAATCTGGCCTCAGACACACTTAACTCAGTTTGACTCAGTTTTCTCACTGTAAAATGAAGTGGAGAGGGAAATGGCAAACCATGATAGCATCTTCGTCAAGAAAACTCCAGATGGGATCATGTAGAGTCAGACGCAACTGAACAATGACAAGAGAATTTAGAC
The DNA here is from genome assembly GCA_028658325.1 of Potorous gilbertii. Classification (NCBI taxonomy): domain Eukaryota; kingdom Metazoa; phylum Chordata; class Mammalia; order Diprotodontia; family Potoroidae; genus Potorous; species Potorous gilbertii. The sequence goes on from CM053770.1 coordinate 677,357,775, forward strand.
ATCATCCAGTCATCTATAATCTGATTTTATAGATGTGGAAAGTGATACTCGGAGAATGAAAACAATGTGTCTCAGCTACATAATGGGAGAACGGAGATTCTACTCAAGATCTCCTGATGTCCTCTCTCCCTACTGCTTTCTTTCTTGAACTGGATTTCATATCTTAGACTCTAGTAGAGATTCTTCACATATCTTTCCAAGCTCCAATCACTCCTCAACAAATACCCATTAGACCTGTCAATCTGGGTGTCCCACAGGTATCTGCAACTCAAATCACCCAAACAAAACTCAGGATCTTCCTCCTCAAAACCACTCTGTTTTGGAACTTCCTTATTTCTATTGAGGACACTATCATCCTTTTGATTGCCTATATCCAGAGCAGCCATACTATACCCAACTCCTTATGATCATCCAGTTGCCAAATCTTGGTCCATGTTTGTGATGTCTCTTGCATCTGTCCCCTTCTCCTTACTTACATATCCATCATCCTAGTGTGCCTCCTCTTCAGCTCTCCTATGGATTATTCTGATTAGCCTCCTAATTATTCTCTCTTCTATTGACAGCAAGAGTTTCCTAAAGCTCAGGTATGACCAAGTTACCATGCTCCTCAGTTTACTGCAGTGGTTCCTTATGTCTGTCTGTGTTCATCCTTCATTTTCAAAAAAGACCATGACATCAGAGAAATGATGACATGACTTGCACTTAACTTTGTTTTGAGTGAGGGAGGACAGTGCAGGGTCACCAGCCAAGGGGACTGGAGGATGTTCATACCAAAGGGATGAAGTGTGGAGACAGAACTGGTCAAGGAGCATGTAAGTGCCTACTACCATACCAAGCACTATACTAAGTGCTAGGTATACAAAGAAAAGCAAAAGACACTCCCTGCTCTCTCTCTAGGAGCTCTGAGTCTGATGGGAAAGACAGCATATGGTCCCTTATGACCTTACAGATCAAATGTGAAGTCCTTTGTCTAGCACTGAAAGCCTTCCACAATCTGGCCCTTTCCTATCTTTGCAGGCTTATTACCCATTGCATCCCTTGACACACTCTATAATCCAGTTAGACCATCCTTGTGGTTTCTCACACTCAATATTTCATCTCCTCTCTCTCTCTTTGCCCTGGCTATCCCCCTAGTCCATATCTGGAATGCTGTGACTCCTTCTTTCCATCTCTTAGTTTCCCTGGTTACTTTCCAAACTCAACTCAAGCATCGCTTTCTACAGGAGATATTTCCTACTCTCTTGCAACTGTTGGTGCTTACTGTCCCCAGATTATCTTGTATCTTTCTTATATGTTTTGGATATGCCTACCATTAGGGTAAGCATCATTTCCCTAATGGTTTTGTCTCTGTATCCTCATCATCCAACACAGTACCTGGCACATATACAAATTCTTGTTGATTGGTACTTCAAGCAAGCCAATGCTGAGCCTTTCCCCCCAGTCTTTGCTACATATGGGACAACTAGGTGCCACAGTGGACAAAGTGTTGGGCCTGGAGTCAGAAAGACATCTTCTGGAGTTCAAATTAAGCCTAAGACACTAGCTATCTGGCCCTGAGAAAGTCACTTAACTCTATATTCCTCAGTTTCCTCACATGTAAAATGAGTTGGAGAAGGAAATAGCAAACTGCTCCAGTATCTTGGCCAAGAAAACCCCAAATGGAGTCACAGAATTAGACGCAAATGTAAATGAATGAACAACAATTTCCCCAATGTATTCCAACCAGAAAATACAATTTTATTTTGGATCCAGTCCCCTCAAGTGACCCAAAGTATTCCTTGAAGTTTACAAAAAAGAAGAAAAAAATAGAGGAGGAAATAGTATGGGATACCCTGGCATTTTCTTCTGTAAGAGGAGGTCATTGATTCCAACTGAGAAATTCTAGTGGAAGTACATGTAAGCCTAGACAGGCATTGATATCAATCCTGGCTATAATGGCAACATGGAGATTTATTTTTGCCTAAAATGAGCAAGAAAACATTATTCATTTGCTCATGATGCTTTGTCATTCACCACACAATCATACCTCTCTGATTTTCCTCAGGCCCCTGTTAGGTATCTGAGATGTTCTCCCTCCTTTACTTTTGAGTTCCTCCTTGTGTTAAAGCCTAGCTCAAAGACTTCCTCCTTCACGGAGCCCTCTCTGAATCCCTCCCCACTCTGGCCCCATCACCCATTACTAACAAACTTGCGCTTTGGACCTCATAGAATTATAAATTTAGAGCTGAAAAAGACTTCAAAGGTCACCAATTATAACCACCTGGTTTTACAATAATTAGAAGTTATAAGACTTATCTAGGGTCACACAGTGAGTAGGCATAAAATGAGGGACTTGAACTCAGGTCTTTCAGACTCCTGAGGCAGCTATTTATCCAAGGCATCATGTTTAAGGGAATGGAAGCTCTTTGAGAATGGGGATCATGGCATTTTTTTATATCTCCAGTGCCTGGCATAGAGTAGAATGCCAAAATATTGAATGCCAAACATTGATCAAAGCCAAACAATTTGGAATTCCCAGTAAAAGACAGTTCTCTTGATTTCTCAGTCCTGGGATTTTTCCTCTTGGTCACAGTTTGCAGTCTAGTATACAGTAAGAAGACAGAATTAGGAAAGAATCTGATGCCAAACTCCTGGATTCAATCTTAAGGACAACCTACTCCAGTCTTGCCATAAAGTTTGCAAAATCTCAGCCTAAACCTCTCCTTCTAACATTTGCCAAAATAATCTCATCCAAAATGACAGGACCTTCTAGGTATAGGCTTTATTATACCTGCCTTTTCAGAATGTCCTTCAGAGATTTTTAGCTATTCAATAAGGTGAGATTCCAAGAGGTATCAAATGATTTTGAAAATAACTTCCTGGCAAGATGGAGAGAATGAAGAATGAAATCATAAAAGAATGAAATAAAAAAATGGTCTTTGCCATCGTATGCCCCAAAAAATCTGAGGTTAAAGCAATCTGAAGTTCTTTTGGGTTTTGGTTGATTATGTTTTGCCCATTTCTCTGGAAAAGGCTTAATTTGAGTCATAAAATATCAGAGCAGAATAGCAGATCTCGTCTTCTCTATTGCAGAAATAGTGCTGGACTGGGGGGGGGGGGGCATTGGTTTAGAGGTCCTTGGGCCAAAACCCAACGCTTCTATTTATTACCTGGGTTTTTTTCTGAACTTCAGTTTTCTCATCTTAGAGGGTTGAACTAAATAGTCTCCTTGAGCTCTAATCCTATGATCATAAACTCTCATTGCCATATAGACTCCTCCATGAAAGAATAATCACTAACATGCACAATATGGTTTCTGTTTGAATATCTAAAGTGATATCTAATATCTATCAAAGTATCAACGAGTTATGCGCTGCTTGTATTGCTAATATAGAAGCACAGTTCAGTGGCTAAAATGGTATTCTAGACCAGGAATTTCTCCTCTTTTTTCAGTCAGAGACCCTTTGGGCAGTATAGTAAAGTAAAGCTTAAGAGGGGCAGCTAGGTGGTACAGTGGATAAAGTACCAGTGCAAGAGTCAGGAGGACCTGAGTTCAAATCTCACCTCAGACACTGGACACGTAGCTGTGTGACCTTGGGCAAGTCACTTAACCCCAGCTGCCTCATCCTGCGTCATCTCCAGTCATCCTGATGACTCTCTGGTCACTGGATTCAGATGGCTCTGGAGAAGAAGTGAGGCTGGTGACCTGCACTCCTCCCTCACTCCAAACAAAGTCAAGTGCAAGTCATGTCATTATTTCTCTGATGGCATAGTCCTTTTCGGCAGCGAAGGATGAACACATAAAGCTTAAGGACCCCTTCTTAGAGACATATTTTTAAAAATAAAAGAAAAAACATAGAATTACAAAGACAAGCAATTATGTTGCAATATAAGCAATTTATATATATATATGTTATATACATACATATGTCTTTAAATGTATATTAAAATTGTATTATATATATATATAATACACACACACACACACACACATACATGAATACATACATATTTAAGCAAGTTCAACAGACCGTGAGATAAAATATCTATCATAGGTGATCTCTCAGGCCCCTTCTGTCTCTATATTCTCTCATCTTTTACTTGATATCAAGGGGGTGAGTCAGAGATTATTTTGGTAAGGTTGAAGTTATTTCACAGACTCATAGAATGACTGGGACAGAAGGGATGATAGGATTGGCTGAGCTATGGGTTCTTGGCCCTCTATGTGTGCCAGAGATCCCTTTGGAAGTCTGATGAAACCTAAGGCCTATTTCTGAGAACACCATTTGGAAGCTCATAAAATAAAATAAAAGTATACAATTACAAAGAAAGTCCTTTATAACGAAATTGTTTTTTCATCCAAGTTCATGGGCCCCTGAAATCTCCAAACTCAAGAATTCCTACAATCTTCTCAAGATACAAATGAGAAAACTCCTGCCCAGAGGGAAAAAATGATTTGCCAGTGGTCTTACAGCTGGTCAGTGGCTAAGCTCAGACTGGGACCCAGGTCTTCTTGTCCCTTGCTATCTATGGTATCACTATTAACCACTCTGTATGCTATAATGGGAGATGAATGAATTAATAAAACCTTTATTCAGCACTTACTCTGGACAAAGCTTTGTGCTAAGTGTTGGGGAAATTAATGGAAAAGCCAATCAGTTCTCTCAAAGAGTTCATGTTGTTAATGGGCTAGATACCACATATGCAAGGTTTCATCTGGAAGTCAGATGAGAAGATTCCGTGGTCCTTAGAGTGTGCCATCAAAGCAAATATTCCTGCTTCTGCTTTAATATCATTTCCACCAACAATATCCTATCAGTTTTGATACTGAATCACTTGATAGGGCCAATGACTTTGTTGACAAGAATTTTATGTTCTGGTTCTTCAGTAGTTGTAGCTGTAACCTCTACAGTTGTAGCTGTAACACTCACCAGGTTGTATTTCCATAGGAAGTGCTTCCCAGGATAGTAGTTGAGGGCACTGGACTGGAAGCATGACTCTTTCCAAAGCTTTGGGGTTCAAAGGTCTCCATCAGGATATGAGGAAAGATTGTGATGGTGGTTTGTCCTGCATGGCTCATGTTGCCTCTCGCCTCTCTCCTAGTGTGCTTGACTACTTCAGCTGGGCTAACTTGCTTGCCCCACAAATGGCACCTAATTGGCAGTTGGTGGGAATGGCCATCCTCTTTTTCACTGGTATTCATTCCCTAGATGATGGATATGAGGCTTGGACAGGAAGTTGGAGCAGTGGTTGGAGTGTATTGTTCCTCACCCCCAGGGTTCTCACAACTAATGAGATGAGTGATTCAATCCAATTTTAAAAATCATTTATAAAGTACCTCATGTGCTTCCAGTATTCTACTTGTTCCTTGGGAAGGGAAGTCAAAAAATTAATTAGTTTCTTCCTTCAAAGAGCTTTCATTTCACTTTCAAATTAAATAAATACATATAGTATATCCATAGATGACTAAACATTAAGTATTCAGTTTATCATGGAACAAAATTAATCTGAATAATAAATTGAACAAAAATGGTTTATATCAGAATCTTCAATATTGATCTTTTCAATCAACACCTATTATTGACCTCCTATAGTGCCCAGTGATAGGCATAACAATGGAGAAGTTGAAGAAGGTAGCCTGAATCCTAACTCATAAATCCATCCAGGCCAGGGGTGGGAAACAGGCCACCTCAAGGCCACATATGACCCTCTAGGTCCTCAAATGAAGCCCTTTGATTAAGTACAAACTTCACAATTCTTGGCAGAATCCGTGGACCTAGAGGGCCACATGTGGCCTTGAGGTGGCAGGTTCCCCTCCCCAATCTAGACCTGAGGCAGTGCATCCTAGGAAAGAACAGAGCTGGGTTGGAGAGTAGCATGAGATGGTATTTGAACAGAGATAATCTGGTTACATGAGAGATGTCTGCAAGAATCCAAAGGGCTGTCCTGTGTAAGAAGGATTAGACTGCTTCTGTTTGAACTTTGAGGGGGCAAAATGTACAATAAAAAGTAGGAGTTGCAAAGAGATTAATATCAGCTTACATCATGAGAATCGCCCCAACATTGAGAACTCCCCCAGATTGGGATGGGCTGCCTTGGCCCACAACGGCCTTTTCCTCATTGAGGCCATTGAATGAAAGTTGAATGATTACCTGTTGAGATATAAAGAGGATTCATGACCTTACATGGATTGAATGAGAGGACCTTGAAGGTGCTTTCCAACTCTGAGACAGGGAAGTGGTGCTGAAAAGTGAATCAAATAGTAGCAGAAGGGGAAACAAAGCAATGATTGTGTTTGAGACCGAAAAGCATGTCCATGAATGGGCAAGAATCCAAGGCTTCTTACTTCGAAGCTTCAAGGATCCATGGCTTCACCCATATTTATCTTTCTTCCACTAATGCAAATCTTGAATTCTCCGCAACTTAGTGGATGGATCTCTAAAAGTTGCTTGGCTAGCCTGCCTCTAGCCCAGAAGTCAGTCTCTCCAAACTTTATTCAGCTAATCCTTGGGCAACGAACACACAGGCTATCATTGTACCTGGAAGGGGGAAGTTTAGAGGACCAGCTTAGGTTGTACTCTACTGGAATAACCTTCAGAAACCCATGGTTCTTCTAAGTCACACAAAAATATCGGCATGGAGGTATTAGATGGCATTATCACTCAGAATTCATCCAGCTTTCAATCCTATAAGTATGACATCTATGTAAAGTTCCAAAACACATAGTGGAAGAAAAGTCAGTAGATAACAGGGGGAGTATGGTGCCTGCTGCCAGGATAGGAGGAAATGTATGCTTGTTCCTGGGGGAGTGCTACCAGGGGTGTGTTTTCATCTGTCTGCCCTGTGTGAGCTGCCAACTCAGTGTGATTAGCGAACAAAACAATATATAATAAAGAACTAAATTGTGTGTTAGGGACAATTAGGAAATCAGATTGTATATAACAACCTGCTAATTGTGCGGGTCTACAGAGTAAATGCCAAAGAAATTCATGGAGAAAAACTCAACAAATATTTACTATGCTTCTTCTATGGTTTGGGACTATGCTAGGGACTGTGTAGGAAAGACTGTGGAGTAGTGAATAGAAATACCCCTAGACTCTGAGTCAAGGAGATCACGGACGACCACAGGAAGACCTGAGTTCAAATTCTACCTCAGATACATCATATGAGTAGTTAGTATTTAGTGTGGCATAGTGATTTACCTATATTTTCTCATTTGAGCTTCAAAACAGCCCTGAGGGAGAAATACTGTTATCACCCCATTTTACAGATGAGCCACATAAACTTGCCCAGTATCTGATAGCTAGTAGGTGTCTAAGGCAGGATTTGAATTCAGGCCTTCATGTCTCCAAGTCCAACACTCCAAGTGAGTTACCTGGCTGCCTCTAGACACTAGTTCTGTGACCTTGGCCAAGTTATCTCATCTCTCCGTGCCTCAGTTTCCTCAGCTATAAATAGGGGACAATAGTGACAACTCCCACATAAAAGTGTTGTGACACTTGTGCCAAAGTACTTTCTAACTTTAACTCCCTATATATGCTGTCTTCCCCCATGAGAATGGAAGATCCTTGAAGGCAGGGATGACCTTGCTTCCTTGTATTTGTATCTCTAGATACAAATCCTCATGCAGGTGTTACCTATGCCAAGGATAGGACAAGGCTGACTCCTTCCATATCCTCTCATGGTAATTTGACAAGACAGAATCTTATGGGGTTAAAGAGGTCACTGAATGGAAAGACTTGAGTTCTGTTCCCACCATTGACTAGTATATGGGCAGGTGCTTAACGAAGACTTTTAGTTTTCTTCATTTATTTCACTCTAGACCCATAGCTAACGAGAAAAGAAGAATTTGAGCTGGGCTCCAAAGGATATGTTGGATTTATAAGGGGTATAAGGCAAGGACAACGGTATACTTCCCAGGATGGCGATAACAAAATTGCAGAGACAGGAAAGCAAGGTTTCTATTTGGAGAATAAGGGGGGGGGGGTCATATTGTCTGGAATAGAGACCTTGAGGAGGGAGGTATATGACTGGAACATAGCAAGCACCCAGACTGATGGCTAGAAGTTACAAAGACAAAAAAAATGAAACCTGATGTCAGGGAAAGCTTCGGATCCTAGCTCTTGAAAGTCATCTTGGTGGCCCTCTCTTCCAATCACCTCCAATCTGAACTATCCAAACATGGAACTGGGATGGTTTAGAGGGTAGTGAGTCCTGCCTCCTTTGTATGTCCTCAAGCAGAGGCTTGAACGTATTCCACTGGACATTCATGTTCAGGTCAGGATTGGACTCCATGACTGCTGAGGGCCCTTAGGATTATAGGATCATCAATTTTGAGCTGGAAGCAACCTTAGAGTTCCCCAAATCCAATGTTTGTCATCTGAGCCATGGAGAGATTAGATCTCTTACCCAAGGTTACAGAGCTAGTAAGTGTCTGACATGAGATTCAAACCCAGATCTTCCTGATTTTAAGCCTGATATACAAGTCACTATGCCAACTTGGGAATCCTTTCATTCTAGGTGGTATTTCATGTATTTTTTTTCTCTTTCAGAGACCCACCACCAGGTTCTCTCCAGGCTCAAAGGCAGGGTTTTTAGCTTTATTTGCCTGGCAGACCATACCAGGGGGACTTCTAGCACGTAGTATCAGCTCTTTGTTTCACAGAGGCTTTTGTTGTAGACAAGGGTGACTGAGTGGGCATCTCCATGATCTCTCAGAGCCAGAGCAGTAATTAGACAAGACTCGGCTGGCATTCAGAATCTGTCAAACATATGCTTTGCAACTCATTTTCTCCTTCAAATTGTGCCCACATCCTCAGAAGCCTCAGTGTGGGCATGTTGGATAAATCAAAGACAAAATTACAACTGATCACAATCTTCCTATCTGCTAAAATTCTTTAAAAAAAAACCAATCTGACCCAGTCACTTGACATTAGCCAGCTGATCTGTGACCTGATTCAGGCCTTTCTAAGGATTCACCACAGTCTTGTTCCTAAAGACAGATCAGTTTCTTTCTGTTCATCTTATGGGATGCTCCTCTATCATCATCCTTGTGACTCCCATTTGTTTTAGACACTATGATGCTGCTACCTATATTATTTCATTAGCATTCTGAAAGCCCCCCTGGAGGCAGACAGTATAAATTGTTCATTCCCATTTTGCAGAGGAAAAGGTTGAGGCTCACATAGGTGACCTCTCTAGAGGCCCATGGTCAATGGTGGGAACAGAACTCAAGTCTTTCCATTCAGTGCCCCTCTTTAACCCCATAAGATTCTGTCTTGTTAAATTACTGTGAGAGGATATGGAAGGAGTCAGCCTTGTCCTATCCTTGGCATAGGTAACACCTGCATGAGGAAATTCCATGTACTTATGCAGGCTGCTATCTTCTCTGCAAATCCTAGTCTTAGAACAGGGGTTGATTCTTTACCATTTTTGTGTGTACTGGATCCCTTTGTCTATCTGAAGAAGTCTCTTCTCAAAATAATACTTTTAAATACATGAAACTAATTATATGGAAAAGAAGTTATCAACATTAAACAGACACAGTTCACAAATCCCCAGTTAAGAACCCTTATCTTAGAAAGTCACCTAGAAAATAGATGTACAGTGACTAGCCAAGGGTCACACAGGTACTATGTATCAGAGGTTGAATTTGAGACATGGTGATCCTGTCTCTAAGACAATTGACACCATGCTGACTCTCCTGGTCAAATATAAAATTAGAGCCCAGCCCACAAATTACACACACATTTCTGCAGGGAGCTGATTTTTTATTTTCTTTTATGGAATGAAATCTCAACATGGGGAGTGATCTCAACTGTATCCAATCGACACTTGACAGAGAGTCCCCTGTAGAATATACTCAGCAAGTGATCAGATAGTGTTTGCCTAAAGAGCCTCACCAAAGAGGGCTCCCCGCCTTGTCTCAAGGCCTCCTATTCCGCTCTGGAACAGTTCTGCCTGTGATGAAGTCTGGACATAAGACCTGGATCTGTCTCTTTGTAACTTGATTCTTCTGCTCCCACTTCCATCCTCTGGGGTCAAACACGACAAATCGAATTCCTCTTCTACATGATGTCCCTTCAAATACATGGAGACAGTTGTCTTGTCTTAGAGAGACTTGTCATTTGACCCTACTAGTCTCTAAAACAAAATGCCATTTCCCATTGAGTTTGAAATAAACAAGACCATTGCCTTCTCAGAAAGCTCCAGTCTAGCTTACTCTCTTAATTTTATTTCCAAGCACTCAGAGATAATTACATTATCAAGATCTGGGAAAGATCACTACAGGAATGAAAAGATCAACAGGAGAGATGGAACGCATTGCCCCTATTTCCAACCCATTCCACCTTGACCACTTAGTGTTGTCTGTGACATCGAGTGGCCCTAGGCAGGTCTCTTAGAAAACCTCGTTTTCTTCATCTGTAAAATGGGATTCATGTTGCTCATAGTATCTACCTCAAAAAGGGCATTGTGAGAAGAATTGGTAATGGGCAACTCCAGGAACACTCACTACTTTGGAATAGTTCAAGGCAACAAGTTCAGATAGGTGACATCCCAGTATACAGAAAGCAGGTGCAAAGCCACTGGAAAGATCATGGAGAACCATAAGAGTCTGATAGAAGTGAGGAAGGGTTAAAAGGAGGTAATTGCATGAAAACTCAGGAAGGAAACAACAGGAGGAGTGGGGCATGATCAGTAGGGTCAGATATGGGAGAGAAGGCAAAACCAACAAGCAGGGGTAAAAGACCATTGTACTTGACAATTCTGAGATCGTTAGTAATATTGCTGACCTTACTGCATTTTGTTCGTTTGTTTTCTGTGTGTGTGTGTGTGTGTGTGTGTGTGTGTTTTGTTTTTGTTACTTTTTACATTTTTCAGTTGTGTCTGACTCTCTGTGACCCCATTTGGGGTTTTTGTGTCAAAGATGTGGTTTTCCATTTCCTTCTCTAGATCATTTTATAGATGAAGAAATTGAGGGAGACAGGATTAAACCACTTGTCCAGGGTCACACAGCTAGTGTCTGACACCAGATTTGAATTCAGGAAAATGAGTCATGCTAACTCTTGACCCAGCACTCTATCCACGGCAGCGCCATCTAGCTGCCCTGTTCCATTTTGCACACCCCTATTTTCTAACACCCTAAGAGTGGTTGGATATTAATTCTTTCCTCTATCATCAGCTTGAGCATTTACAAATGGTGCTCCTCATTGTCTTAAGGGCTCAGTCACTAGTACCCCAGCTCCATTTAGCCAAGTAACATTGAATTACCTTTGAAAAGACATGATGAGGACAAATTTACAATTTTCCCCACCCCCTCCAGAGACACAGTCCCCTCTGTACCACACTGATCTGGGGGGCTGGGAGATTAGGTTCAGTTTCCTCCAGTTGCTTCATAGCCCCAGGAACATCCATTTAAAGTCTGAAGCCAGCAGTGCTGGTGACTGCTGTGCTCATGACCTTGGATTCATGATCCTTTGAGTACTGCTTCTGGTTGGCCTGCCAGCCAATCAATGTGCAAGCATTTGTTAATCACTGACCCAAGTTTTATGCTAAGTACTGGGAATGCAAAGAAATGTAGTCTCTGATCTTAAGGATTCTTGCTTCTCTGGGCACCTACCCATGCCTCATGATCCTGGACTGGTCCAGAGACCCTACACCCTTCACTTGGAATGGGAAAGGACAAAAGAAAAGGCCCAAACCTTAGGCCCATTTCTCACAACTTTGTGGCCTGAGGGGCTAAGGGGATGATGGTAGCCATCAGACCTTACCACATAATGTCTCCTGTCTGAGTGAAGTAGCCCTTCATCCTCCAGTTCAAACTCACAGAAAAGCCCCGGCTCACTCAGGAAATTCTAAAGCCTTAGACAGCTCCAACTTTGTGGCCGATGGAAAAAAAGTCTGTTGCTGACACGGAAATTTGATACAGGATGCCCATACCTAGTCCAGTGAGCAGGTACTTATCAAACCCACATTATAATAATTCCAGAGAGAACAATTTCAGTTGTGATATGTTGAAAGGCAAATCAGATGCCCATATGATATTTGTTAGAGGAAGTAGAAAGAACTAGCCTGGAGAAGGGAAGTCACAGGGAGGCCATGACCACTGTCTTCTAAGATTGGAAGGGTGGGTAGTGGAAGAGAGGTCAGGCTTATTCTAGAGCTACCTCCAGAGGTATCAAATCCCCTCATCCCCTCTTCACCCCTTGAGGTCTTCAAGCAGTGAATGGATGGCCATTCCCTGGGTATGGAGTAGAGGGAATCTTTTTGTGATATCATTTTCACTAAGCAACCTTTGAACTCCCAGCTTTGAAGTTCTGTGATTGTGTGTCCCCGATTCCACAAATGTGGAATCGGAATCCTTGCTTTCCAGCAGGCAGCAGAGGATTCTCTTCTCCCCATATAAACTGGAAGAGGCCAGTTGTTGGCAGCTCTCCCAAGCTCACGGCCAGAAGAATGAATGGATTTCTTTAATTGTCTTCCTGACCCTCACCATCTCCTCTAGGATTCCTTTTTATAGTCGTATGACACTTGGTATTTTTCAAAGTTCTCCATATCTATTATTTCATGTGATACCCACATTTCTTTGGAGTTGTTATGGTTTCCATTCTTAGCATTACTATTTTATTAATAGCTAACATTTATATAGTGCTTTAAGGTTTGCAAAATACTTTACAAATATTAGCTCACTTTATCCTCACAATAATCCTGGAAAATGTACGCTATCGTCCCATTTTATAGTTGAGGAAACTAAGGCTGGCAAAGGTTAAGAGATTGCCCAATCACATGGCTATTAATTGTCTGAGGTAGTATTTGAACTCAGATCTTCCTGACTCTATCCACTGCACCGATGTATAGACAAACATTAGCTCATTTAAATTCCATTAGAGTCCTAGGAGGTAGATAATACAAGTTTCATTACCCCTATTTTAGACATGAAGAAAATCGATCCCTAAGAAGAGAAATAACTTGGCCATGGTCATGCTGCTAGAAAGTGATTGAGGGTAGATTTGAAGCCAGATCTCACCTAACTCCAAGACCAGGCTGCCTTCTTTCCCCAAAATGCACTTTCTCTTTTCTCTCACCCTTTCCTCCAAGACTAGTGCCTATTCCAAGTTTCTATGTATGGTCCAGAAAACCCCCCCTTCTCCTAGGCTCGAAATCTTGAGTCATCTGGCTGGAGACCCTGAGCGGAGCCAACATCTGAAACCTGACTACCCCAGCCTTCATACTTGCTGCAAGGATTCATCACCAAGGGACATTAAGCACATTAACTCCCAGAGTATTTTATATCACCCATCAATTGGTTAATTGGATCAAAATAAGTTAAAGGTTGAAAATTAAGTCCATCTGAATTTGGAGGCTTATGTTTAATGATATTCCAGTGTCCTTAATGAACGTTCCACAGGGGGCTGCTTTGCTGAGAATATCATTCCCAGAACAGGACTCAGGAGTTGTCTTTTTCCCTAGAGCAAGGCAGGTAGGGGGTGACTTCCCGACACTGAAGAGACTAAATGGAGAACCCCACCACAAGTCTTTTACAATTTGATGCCATTATGTCTTATCATCCATTCAATTATAGAAGATCTCTCTGAGTTCCATTATAAGATGCATTTTCACAAACCCTTCCCCCAAATGTACGAGTGGCTCACATTCCATCCAGAAAGCCCCACACTGGTTCAGCAACATACTGTAATGATAAAACAGCCCCTTGTTTGTCTAAATTGCCAGACAAAGGAAGGGATCCTCTCCCTAGACACCAGGCAGGTTTGTGCTGCACAGACAAGCTTGGGATGTATCAAGACTTTGGGAGCACTTGGAGGTAGAAGAATCATGAGGTGATAAATATGTACATATTTTCTGTGTCTTGGCCTCTATGGGCAGTATCTGCTAAAGCTGATCTCCTCAGAATCATGTTTTTAAATGTATAAAATAAAATACATAGAACGACAAAGGACATGAAGTATATTTTGATATTGTTGTGATTTTAAGTTCATGGATCCCAGGTTATGAATCCGTCATTCAGGTTAGGAAAAATTCCAGAAGTCATTTTGTCCACTTTTCCCCCATTTTATGAATGACAAAACTGAAATCCTGAGTTGTGACTTCCCCCCAGTTCCCCAGGGAGAACATGGATTCGAACCCATATCTTCTTTTTTTAAACCTGAAGCTTGTCCCCATGACTTTTGGCAGCATCACATACTCACTCTCATTTAAAACAACCCTCCTCTGATGCCTCCTGCAGACAACTCTTTGCTTGGTGAATCTCTCCTGGTTCCCCTTCTGCGAGCTGCACTAAGGGGGATATTTATGCCACAAGTTGAGCACTGGGACAAGGAGGCACAATTGTCTTGATTAGATGGATTCATGAGAGTCAGAGGCGGGGGAGCAGGAAGGAGGTTCTTCTGGGCAATCAGCCACACTAATAGGCCCTCACTTGGAGTGCATTGTTCAGCAAAGCTCCATTGCATTCTCTCATTACTAATATTTGCAACTTCACAGAGGTTGTTAAAGGCTGAAGAGATTGTTGGCTGGCATTAATAAGCCTTTCAAACTCATGGAGGGAATGTTGATCCTCTTTGGAACCACTATATGGAAATTAGATCTAACAAGAGGGTGTGTCTCACATGGCTGCCTTCTGGCTCTGCTCTAGGACTAGGGGGCACATGCCAAGGAATGATCCGTGGATTCCCTTTGACTCAAAAGCTTTGAGGACTTACTGAAGGCATCTAGGGATTAAGTGAAATGACTTACCTGTGGTCATATAGCTATCCTGTGTCAGAGTCAGAACTGGAATCCAGGTCTACCAGATGTCAAGATGAGCCCACTAAGAACTACATCAATTGGCCTCTCATTCTGACCACTGAAATTATAGGATCAATAAGAGATGTCACATGTTTATGCTTCTTTAATATCTCCAAAGAACTTTATCAGAATACACAGCAAGGCTTGCATTCTGCCACATGAGGGAAGCGTTATGTCCTCACCTATAATGAGTGCCTTAGCAAAATAGGCACCAGTGAAAACTGTTTGATTTGGGATGGATTTAATAGGAATTTCAGAAGGACACTCTACCATGCATCATCTCTTATGAAAGTCAGTTTCAGATTCAGTTAGTGAGTTTGGGTCTTAAAAATTGATCTTTTCAGCTCTTATATATTAAAAGCAATTCCCTCAGATCAACTTGAGTGCCCCAGGATTTTTATCACTTGGAACAGCTAAATGTTAATTACAGGGCACCTTATTTTTGATTAATGTGCAATAGGAGATGGGATTTGGGCTATTTCACCAAATGACTCATATAAGCTGTCAAACAAACCTCCTGGAAGACTCAGGGCATGATTCAATTCTCCTGTGTGAGGGAATCAGTATCTTTAAATACTGCTGGATCCTTGGATCTGGGGATCTGGTATGTTGTCTTTGACTAGTACTCTAGGTTAGTAAGAACATAGCTGTGATATTATGGCCAGTTTGGAATGACTCATTGACAAGCTCTGGGGAGGAGACTCTGGTGACAAAAAGACTAGCAGTGCCATCACATGAGGTGGCAACTGGATGAACTGGTGGGGAAGGTTGTATCTTATTGCTTCTCCTTGACCAATGACATTCCCATGTGCCTTTTCTTTTGCCTTTGTCTTGCCACTGTCTTATACGTTACGTCACACACAATGTAGGCATTCAACAAATCATTGTCTGTTGATTACTTGATCATCCTCACATATGCCAACCTAGTTCAGGCCTTCCTTAACTGGATCCTTGACCCTTGAAATAGCTTCATAATTTCTCCTTGTGTCTAGTTTCTCCCTTCTCCAATCCATCCTTTAAACAGCTGCCAATCTGGGGTTCCTAAAGCACAAGGCTTCTTATGGCTTCTAGAAAAAATACAAACTTCCCTATGATATTTCAAATACTTCACAATCCGGTTCTATCCTCCCTTTCCAAACGTATTGTCCATTTCTCCTTTCCATGTGTCCTACAGTCCAGATAAATGGCCTACCTACTTACTCTTCGTCTTACAAAATGTTTTCTCCATTACCTCTGTGTCTTTGTACATGCTGTACCCCATGCCTAGAATGAATGGCCTTCTTTATTACCTGCATCTTCGAGATCTTTAGGTTCTTCTATGGTTTAACTCACAGGTCTTCTTTGACATGAAGCTTTTCCTGATTCCCCTTAGCTGCCAGTGCTGCCTTCCATCATTTATTTTGAATTTAATTTGCATGTATTTTATATTTGCTTATATGAGCACACATTATTTTCCTCAAAAAAATATAAGCTTCCCTGAGCACAAGGACTGGTTCACTTTTGTGTTTATTTGCCCAATACCTGGCACTGGGACTGGCTCACAGGATCCTCAGAGCTTCTCCTTGAAATGGAATTTGGAGAATCCCTGGAGTTATATTTTTTCATGTACATAGAGGAAGGAGGAAGTATCATTTCATGAGATATTTGATTACATCTTGTTGTTTAGTTCATAGTAGAGAGACAATATTGGCTTGTTAAATGAACAAATGAATGAATGATAGATCCCAAATCCAGAAAAGTGGAGTGTTAGGCACAACATGGTAACTCCCATCAAATTCATGAAGAGCTTTAACAGACATTCCAGAAAGAGAATGATGACATCTGACTGGAAATTATTGGGAGAAAGTATTAATTTGTAGGAATCAGAATATCTTTTCCCAAAATGGGATGAATTTTCTGTCAGAATCCTCCTAAAAGAGAATGAACTGAGTCAGAAGAGAGTTCCATGCCACTGAAGGTCTTCAGGGAGGAACTGGATGACCATTTGTTTGGGAGGACCTCGAGAGTACATTTGTTTCAGGCAAAAGTTAGCCTAAAAACCTCCAGAATCCCTCCCAATTTAAGGAGTCTGCAATTCTAGCAAGGGAGCAGAGTGAGGGTTTGCACAATGTCAGACCTTGGATACGTTTGCACGGGGATGGGATGGGTCAGATATCAGACTCATTGGACGGGTTATGGCTCAATGAATCATGCATGTAACCCCTGCCCCCCAACCCGTCACTTTAAGATTCAGTTGAAATGCTACTTCCTGAAAGAGGCCTTTCTAAAACATCAGGGTGCTAGTGCCTTCTCCACTAAGGTTTCCTTCCATCTGCTCTACATGCATCTTGTCTAGTTTTCTCTCTACATCATTTCCCCTACAGGATGTGAGCTTCTTGAGATCAGGGATAGGTTTTGTCTTTCTTTGTATCCATAGCACTTTGAACAGTGCCTGAAATATGGTAAGTGCCCAATAAATGCAAGTTTATTGATCAATTGATATACCCATTTAGGTATGTGTTGCACCTTCAGTGCTCTTGGATATCAAAGCCAATAGCAACACATTCTCTGCCCTCAATTAGCTTACATTCCATTGGGGGAAGAACCATATACATAAGTTTGTCAATATACCATAATCAACACGTAGCAGATATTTAATAGATGGTTATTACCTATCTGATTAATGACTGAGAACTTCCTCCCAGCTGTACTGGCCAGTTTTCTCCTTAAAGTGACTATTTTTCAGAGTCCCTGTGTATCTCCTCATGGTTCCCTGACTCGGTTTCAATCATTCTTGTATTCCCTTTGCTTTTTCTCCATCATCCAAATTTCACCCCTTCCTGTCCCAGCTCTGATTCCACCTATCCTAGGAAGCCTTCCTTAAGCAGCCCCCTGAGGGATGATCATTTTCTCCTTTGGCAACATTTATTCAGGTTCATTCATAAAGAATGGATTCCCACTTTTGGTTGTGTCAAGCTCTACTTTAGGCACAAAGATAAAAATGGTAGTAATGTTTACACAGCACTTTAATGTTTACAAAGCACATTATAACTTTACTTCAGTTTATCCTCACGACATTTGATCCTACCTGAGAGGTAGATGCTACCAGGATTCTCATTTTACAGATGAGGAAACTGAAGAGGAGAGATATTAAATGACTTGTCCAGGATCACGAAGCTTATTAGTGTCTTGGGCAGGCGACAAGCCCTAGGATCTGGTATTTACAATATCTTATAGCTTACACATCACTTAAAACATCCCAACAATCCTGTGAGATAGGGATCATTTTATTAGCACAGGGCTTGGAACAAAGCGATGACTGAAAATGTCTGAGAGAAATGGTTTCTGAGTAATTTAATTATTTTATTAGTAAGGCCAGCATATTATTAATAAAAGGATGGTCATTTGGCATTTGACAAAAGACCTCTAATGGTGGTGGGGTTACAGTATATATGCCTTTTGAAGAAGAGGTATTCTAGATTGTTGATTGAGGAATGACAGTCAACTCGGATTGGTCAGCACAGTAAGAGTTGTGGGTCATATTGAAAGGAAGGTCTTGAGGTGTTTGACTTGGGTCACTCAAATATTAGTCAAAAAGACATCCATTTCCGTATCGCCTATCTTGATAATAGGGAGAATTACCCTTTCCCCAGACCTGTCAGAGCAAAGGCAATGAGCAGGAATGCGCCCATTAGCCCAAACTTTGAGTTCCTTTTTCTGTCTGGTTAGATGTTGATCTGGGTGAATCTTTGAAAGAGATTTCCCTCACTAGTTGATTTCTGAATAAGAAAGTAGAAAAGGGGGAAAAAATCTTGGTCCTACTATAATAAGTAGTTATTAAATTCAAGAGAGAAATACTAATTTCTCACAGTAGACATTTGATAAATGAGCATCATATTAAAGCATCCCCATTTTTTTTCAGATACATTAACTGAAGCAAAGAGACAAAATTATTTGACCTGGGTCACACAGCTGGGATATTTCAGAAATAGGATGTGAACCCAAGTCTGCCAAACAAAATGCTCTGCAGGACATTACTGCTCCACTTCCCCACCAAAACCTTGCCTTCTAATGAGGGGTGGATGGGCAAAGAGAATCAGACTTTAATAAGAGAAATCAGGCCACTGGCATGAGTGTTTGAATTCTCTGAGATCTCTCCCAGGATTCTCTGACTTCTTATTAACATCTTATTTGCATGGCAAATTAGGGTTGAAAGTAATGCAAATAGAAAATTTTATTTGCTCAGATAAATTTACTTTAGAAACCTTGAGGAAACAATAAGACCTCCAAACATACACTGACACCAATGGACGTGCTTTTAATTCTACAAACATTTATTAAGTGACTGCTGTGTGCAGAACCCTGTGCTCTAAGATGGGAGTGGAGGTGCCAAGATGAATGGGATATGGTCCCTTCACTCTCCCTCCTTGAGTTTGCAGTATAGAAGGGAGGTAAGATATGTTTGCAGATTACTGACCCTTCAGAAATAGGAAGTATCAGTGCGAGTGTTCTCTTACCTGGTGCAGATGGGAATCCATCCTGAACAATTCTGGTCCAGCCCCTCCCATTAATCCTCTACATAGGATTCAGTGGGCTAAAGGTCTCCATCTGTTTTTTGCAGCATACCATTGATGCAGCTGTCCATCACTTCTCTCCGTCTCTCTCCTTCCCTCCTTCCCTCTCTCCCTCCCTTTCTTTTTCAGTCTCTCTGTCTCTGTCTCTCTCACTCTCTGTCCCTTAACTCTTTCTGTCTCTGTCTTTCTCTCTCAATATCTGATGCCCCTTATTTTTCTGATCCTCCAGTTCCTGATTGACGGTTTTCTCTTGCCTGTATGCCATCATAATTAATATGTTAGGTCTTTGTTATGCTCCCCTTGAGCCTCTCCATTGCCCTTTGATTCCTCAGAAATTTCAACATCTTGAAGATCAAGGTGTTCCATAATCTTAGCCTGTATGCACATGTCATCTCCCCAGCAGAATTAAGTTCTTTCAGAATGGAGGCTGATTTACTCCTGGCTTAATAACTCCAGGACCCTTGCATGATTCCTGGTCCACAGCCATTGTTTAATGCATACTTGACTGACCAAATGAGTTAGCAACACTGGGACCATATAAGGGCTGAAAAGATGAGCAAGAAGCACTTGGGCACCATCACAATCATTGTATGATTTCCCAAATGCAATACCAGCTTACCCTCCTTCTCTTACTCCATTACGGGTCCACCACATGCTCCCTCTACAATGCTTGTTCAAGATAAATGTGACTTGGTGGATTTTCCACCCAAATAAATGCCACCATATGGGCCATGAAAATTCTTTGTCAGTTTTGTTTTTCCTGTTTGGCATGTCAGGCTGACCCTTTCTGAATGATAGGGGAGGAAGATACCCTCTAGTATTAGATTCAGTCAGAGTAATAACTAATACATTCATAATCTATGATTTCCTGAGTGAGATAACTCTCTCCACAGACTAATAAATAATTAGGGGTCACAACTGAGATACAGAGGGTTATGACTTGTCCAAGGACATTCTTCCCCACTCCAAGCCCAACTCTATATCCACTATGCCAAGCTTTCTCAATAACTAATAACACTTATTAACTGAACCTGAGATTTCATGGACGCGAGGGGCTCTCAGTGAGGAAACTCCCTATATCCAAGCAGATTTGCATTGTTAAAAATGTAGTATTATTTTCAATTTTCTTTTTTTTAATTTTGAGTTTCTAATTTTCTTCCTTTCCCCAGTCCCTCCCTCACTCACTGAGAAGGCAAGCTAGATGATGCCAATCATACATGGACAATCAGGCAAAAATATTTCCACATTGGCCATGTTGAAAAAAAATAAGAATAAAAAGCAAAAAAAAAAGTGAAAAAACTCTACTTCAGCCTGCACTCCGAGTTCATCAGGTCTCTCTCTGGAGGTGGATGGCATTTTTCATCGTGAGTCCTTTGAAATGGTCTTAGATCATTGTCTTGAGCAGAGTAGCTAAGTCATTCACAGTTGGTCATTGCCATAATTGTGCTGTTACCATGTACAATGATCCCCTGGTTCTGTTCACATCACTCAGCTGATTGGCATTTTGATTTGCCAGTCTGATTTGCCTGGGGCGGTAAGAGGTTGAATGACTTGCCTAGGGTCATACAGCCAGTATGTGTCCAATGTGGGGTTTGATCAAAAGTCTTCCTGATGCCCAGGCCAGCTGTCTAGCCACTGTTGTGGCTAATTAAATAATGGAAGGGAATAATGAAACATAGATGACCAAGCTCCATTTTCTGTATCTTTGCTCCTCCAGAAAGAATTGTTTTCAAGCAGAGGGACACCCAGGAGATCAGCTTACAGTGTAAGTTTGAGACAACGAGCATCTTTGGCCTCCAGTCTGTGCATCTGCATCTGAGAGTTCACCCATCACATCTACTCAAGGCTCTCAAGCATTCAGCATGGAAGGAGTAGTGACATTACATGTGACTGAGTCGGAGGTCACATGTAAAAGATGAATGAATTTAGAAAGGTCCACTACGGTCTCTCACTTCTCACCCTCATTGCTCAAGCTTTAGCTTATTGTCTAGGGGAACAGAAAAAATGCTGAACTGGACCAAGTCAGAAAAGCCAAATCCAAGGCCCGTTTCTAGCACTTCCTAGTTCTGTGAGCTTGGCAAGTTTCTTCATTGGCCAGTTAATAATCAATTCTTAAGCACTTACTTGATAGCTAGACAGTGTTAGTGCTGAGGAGCATCTATCTGAGTCATAGTTTCTTCATTTATAAAATGGGGGAGAAGAATGCTCATGTACACCTCCACAGTGGAACGTTTTTAAAGTAACAAGGTTATTGAGTGCTTATAGAAATCATTCCCTTATATGTTTGGTGAAGGATATATACTGACCTGATTCTTATTTCTCACATAACACTCCAACTCCCATCTATGTGCCTTTGAGCCAGTTGGCCACCATACTTGGAATCCTTTCTTTATCTCTCTCTCTCCAAGAATATCTGGGTGCCTCTAAGGCTCAGCTCAAATCCTGCCTTCTGCAGGAGGCCTTCTTGTTCCTCCCAGTTACTAGTGAATTCTTTTCTAATATATTCTGTAATCGCATATAAATATATATATATATAACTATATGTACATGTAGCTATAAAACTCTATATATGTATATATGTATATGTGTGTGTATATATATGAGTATCTAGATATAGATAAATATTTTTATTTCTATATATATGCACATGTATATGTATGTGTATCTGTGTGTGTATACTGTCTTCCCTATTGAACTGTTAGCACCTTGAGGGCAGGTAATTTTGCTTTTCCTTTGTATTCTCAGCCCTTATTACAGCATCTAACACATAGTCTGTCTGTCTGTATTCATCCTTCATTGCTGAAGGAGACCATGCCATTAGAGAATTGATAACATGACTTGCACTTGACTTTGTTTTGAGTGAGGGAGGGGTGTGCAAGGTCACCAGTCTCTTTCTCCTCCTGAGTCATCTGGATGCACACATAGTAGGTGCTTCATAAATGGTTGTCAGTTGATTGATCTTCATTTCTTTTCTTTTCCATTGTTTCTACGTCAGTAGCTTTCACACATAAAGCTAGCCTACTAGCCTGGCATTCAAGTTCCCTCCATTAATAATACCCATGCCCAATACTCCTGTCTCTCTAGCCTCATGGCTAAATACGGCTTTTCTTCCTATCTTTGACTGGTCTTTTTCACATCTGCTTGGTTCCTATCCCAGGATCTTTACTTAAGTCCCTCATCCTATAGTGATGTTCAAGTGGATACCAGATGCCTCCTAATCAGGAATTCATGGGTAACTCATATTTCACAAAGAGATTAGGATGGGTGACTTCTGAGGGCCCTTGCATGCTAAAATCTTAGACAGGGTGGGGAACCTGTGGCCTTGAGGCTACATGTGACCCTCAAGGTGCTCAAGTGTGGCCCTTTAAAAGATTCAGTCTAAGTGCTGCACTTGAGGACCTAGAAGGCAACATGTAGCCTCAAGGCCACAGGTTCCCACCCTTGTCCCAGGACTTCTTACTTTTGAACCAATAATTCATGTATTTCTTATTTCCTTTGGGTGCAAATCTCATCTCACATGAGGTAATTAGCCCTTTCCCATTCTGCTCACCCACTCAGAGTCCCCAACACCATGTGTAGTTTAATCTGGGTCTGTGATGTCATCAGCATAGGAAGTTTCTGGTGTGGGAATTCACTCCATTGGGGCAGATTAGAAAGTTATGTACAACTCTCATGGATTAATAGACTTGTTGAAATCAACACAAATTCACCCACTTTTCTCCCCACCCCATGTTTTTCAATTCCTTTTTGTGTGTTTTTCTTTCCCCATTAGAATGTAAGCTCCTTCAGGGCAAGGATTATCTTTTTACTTTCTTTTCTCATATTTGTATCAGCACTTAGCACAGTACTAAGGACACATAGTAAAAACTTAACTATGTATTTATGGATTGATTGATCCCAGCTGCTGCTCTGGAGTTCATTGAAGAGCAGGTGGCATAAGTCTTAAAAGCAGACAATGTGTGGCAACATCCCCTAATGAAGAAGTAATCCCAGAGTGATCACAACCTTCCATGAAACCTGGCCTTCTCTACCCACCGCTGGCAAGAGCTTTTATTCATTCATTCAGCTGTCAACTCATTCAAAAAATATATATTGAACACCTGCTATTATTAAGAGTGTTGTTGTGTGGGACACTGGAGCAGACAGCAAGACCTTAATTCTCACATTCTCTCTCTCTCTGTCTCTTCTCTCTCTCTCTCTCTCTCTCTCTCTCTCTCTCTCTCTCTCTCTCTCTCTCTCTCTCTCTCCCTATCAGCAATAATAGACCATCTTGGACATGACAATAACATGATTCATAGATTTAGATCCCAAAAAGACTTTTGGAGAATTTTCCCCAAACTGCTCATTTTACACATGAGGAAACAGAGGCACTTCGAACTTGCCTTAGTTATACAAGAAGTCAGAAATAGAAGCAGACTTGAGCCCTCATTCCACTCACTATCAAGACCATTTTATGTCATTAGAAAAAGAAACGGTTAAAAATCGCTAAGCAGCCAATTACAGTTTCATCGAATGGAGGCAAAACCTTTCCCAAACAATGAAAGCTATTGAAAAATTGAATGGGTCACCTTCAGGGGTAGCGCCCAGGTGTGCTGTGGGTAGAAAACTAGAAAGAGAGTCAAGAAGACCTGAATTCAAATCCAGGTGCAGACATTTATTAGCCACGTGACCCTGGGCAAGTTCTCTAAGCTCTATTTGCCCAGATTCTTCACCTACAAAGTAGAGTTAATAATAGCACCCACCTCCAGGGTTCTTGTGAAGGATAAAATGAAATGATATTCGGAAAGTGCTCTACAAATCTTAAAGTCCTATATACAAAAGCTGTTATTGCTGTCATCATAAAGCTGAGGCTGGGTCGTCACTGCTTGGTATTGGGGATTCTAGCTCAGACCTAGACCGGAATGGATGGTCACTGCGATGCTTTCCAGCTTAGAGATGCCGCAATTCTCTGAAATGTGAAGGGAAAGGGGTTCCTTTCTTCTTCAATATGATGTCTTGTTGAATAGAGTGTTCTATGGACAGGTGCATTTTTTATGTTACTCCACCCCATCTCAACCATTCCTTCCATTCTAAATGGGAATTCATCCTCTGTATTGATTCATTCATAAAATGTTTATTGAGCATCTCTCCTAGACAGAATACTGTGAAGGCCACAAAGACACATGACCTATACTTCTGTATGTATGAAGACTACTCCAATCTCCAAAGAGGTTATAGTTGAATAGGAGGAAGAGAGCATGAATGGGAAGAACTATGATTGCAATTGAATGGAGAATTTAAAAAGAAAGGAGTTCAGAGATCAGAGAGATCATTTCCAGTGAGAAGAAATGATGAAAAAATCATTGCTTTTAGGACTGGATGGGATCTTAGGAATCTTCTAGATGTTCTCTTTCATTTTACAAAGGAGGAAACTGAGATTCTGAGAAAAGAATTGATTTGCCCAGAGTCATATAATTAATAAGTAGGAGAGACAAAACTTGAATCCAGGTCTTCTAAAGACAATTTCAGTGCTTTTCCAATTCCACTGCATAATGAGTAGCTTTAGGGAATCAACCTTGAAAAAATAAGGTAGGTTTCTGATGTGAAACTAAAGGTGTCAGGGAGCACAAGGTCTGTTATTTCCCTTTCAGGATCATAGCGGAAACAGTTAAGCAGCAGACATTGAAAATATGGAGGTCCTTGTCATTTGAGGGGCTGACTGACTCCTTGGCAAAGGCTACTACTCAAGAACCCCTGGGTGGAAGCCATAGTGGCCTCAATCTCCACACTTCTACCCTCTCTTAGGCAGTTCAGCCTTGTGGCATATTTCTTTCTGATTGTCCAGCACTGATATGGTTTCCAAGTTGATCTGTAATCTTATTTTTCTTCTTATTCAACTCTCAGTACCCTCTTTAATTAGCTCTTATGTGATTGCACATATATTTGTTCTAAATTAGTTTCTGGAGAGGTTCCCAACGTCAGCTACTTGCGGCCTTGATTACGAGTTGCCTCACCTGTTTAACGAAGCTGTTGTTTGTGCATGAGTACAAAGTGCCTTTCCAGTTGTAGCATTCTACAATCTAACACTTTATATCCTATATTCTTACTGTACTACAAGTCCTTATCCTTCTACCATTCCATGTACAAAGGGCCTGTCCAGTTCTAATGTTCTACATGTAATATTTGATGATCCCTCTTAGTGGAAATATTCTCTTCTCTTTTTCAATTTCTATCTCAGTCCTAAAAGTCAATGACATATATTCTTAGGTTCCTCCCACTTCTACCAGCCCATATTCTATATTCTAACATTGTATGTTCTGAGGTCCCACACAGTTCTAGCTTTTAGTGATCCTATGAAGCCTTCTCCTTATTTTTGAGGAATACTTTAGCTCTGGAATCACTTTTCTAGTTCATCATCAATCTGAGGCACTTTTCTGAGTGTCCATCACACTCTACATGAGTATCACTCTTATTTTCACTCAACAGATATTTATTAGGGGTACTCAGTATGTCAGAGTTTGTACTAGTTACTAGGAGAGGTGATGGAAAGAGTTCAGGATGTAGAGTCAGAGAACTTGGGTTCAAATCATGGCTGTGTACCTTGCTACCTGCATGACCTGGTCCAAATCACTTGCCTCTCTGGACTTCAATCTCCTCTGAAGTATAAAGGGGTTGAACTATACGATCATTCCGATGTCTTTCAGTTCTGAATCTGCAGTGAAATGTCAATGTAATGCAGGCATGTCCCCTCCAGGATGCCATTCTCCTCTCTAGGATCTGACCCTCCAGACTCCAGACTCCATTCCCTTGCTGTCTTTTCACTTTGGAAGTCCCCTCAGGCCTCTGTGACCCCATCCTGGAACATCCTTCACCCTCACAGCTCCCATTGCCTTTTGGTCAGTTCCTGCTGAAACTTCCATTTTGTGGAAGGGCCCAGGCTAGTCATTGTCCATTTCTTCTATTTCTTCTCTAAGTTCACCATGTCACCTTTCCCTCTCCACCCTCATTTCTGCTTTTGTGTGTTTAGACGGTGAGCTCCTTGTGGGCAGGGACTGGTACTATGTGACCTTTGCATTCCCAGACCTTGGCATAAGATCTGGCATGTTGTAAATATTTAATGAATGTTTGCTACTTTTTAACCCATGCTGAACATACAAGGTAGTAGGGAGAGATGCATATGCATATATGCCAACGACACACATTAGAGTATAACAAATAAATAAAAAGAATAATGAATTTCAAATGAAATGAACGCTCTTGTGACTTTCAAAGTCCTTATCATGGTGACCTGCCCTGAATTCTACATTCCTTCAATGGGAGTTAGCATCTGAGTTCCACTGGGGACTCAGGGCAGATTTCAGAGAGGAAGTATCATTGAACAACATATAAGACGACAACAGGTTGACAAGGGATAGGGATGGTGCAGTGGATATTCATGGCCAAGGAAATCAGTTGATCCCATTCGGCCTCATCTGTTCACTATCATCAGCCCATGGGAACAGACGTGTCTCATCAGAGACAAATTGGAAGGGTAACTAAATCTCTCTGACTTATGGCATAACAGCGCTCTTGAAATGGTTTTCAGGATGTCAACTCAGACCCATCCATCACCTGAAATGTTATTCTTTGCTGGAGGGTGAGTCGACCAGCCACTTCCCTGGTGTGGAGGAAGTAGAGGATGGCGCTGGTAATCATTGTCCTGATAAAAGCCAGGATCCTCTGTAAATAATTAAAGTGATCCCTTTGCCAGAGCACTGGGCTTCCTTTGTGGACTCCTCACACCTTTGCAAAGTTGTGAGGCTGTTAATTGAGTCCCACAAGGGGTGACTAATAGGCCTTCGAATAGTGACATGTCTTGAAATTACTTTTTTCCCCTTTCTATCCACTGGTGATCAGTAGCAGGGGATGAAGCCTTTTATGGTGAGATTTTTTTCTCTCTCTGGAAACATCACTGAACAGACAGGTGGCTTTGGGGGTGTCTGTTGAGAGTTGTGCCTTGTTCTGGTCAGCTCAGTCAGATGACTGTCTCAAAAGCAGTAATAATAAGCTGGATACTGTTCATTCTGGCCTGGCCAGCATTAACCCTAGCTTTTCTCTCACATTTTTTTACAAGAAGCACTAACTCCATCAATTAATAATTAATTAGCATTGTATTAGATGCCTACTCTGTGTAGACAGTCACTGTATTAATTTCTGAGGAAACAAATGCAAAAAATTGAAACACACCCTGCCTTCAAAGAGCTCCCATTCTATTAGGGGTAGATGACGGGATATTTCCATAAGTTATATCTATTCACTGTGCTGAACTGCTTTTCTTTCATTTCATTTTGCAGAAAAGGCAACAGACTCAGAGAGAGAAACTCTTGCCAAAGGTCATCTAGAAGATAACTAGAAAAGCTAGGATTTGAACTCAGACCCTCTGACTCTCCATCCTGTGCTATCCCTGCTATTGCATGATTCCGCCAACTGCCCTTGGAATATATTTGTAAAAAGCACTTAATATCATCCCTGGCACATTGTAAGTCCTCCCAGCTTCTTAATTCAGAGAGTCTTCTGATGTCAAGCTGATCGCACTGACCCCTGACTTATGGTCAGAACAGTTCCAAAGCAGAAATTTTGCTTGGTTCCAGAGGGCAATGCTTTGGAATTAGGGCCAATGGAAGCAGCTGCACAAAAACAGGCATATAAAGACATAAGGAAAAGCTTCTTGTCTATCTAAAAAATCTCCTATTTAGTCCTGGGAGGAGGAGGATTATACTTTTGTCTAAACAGAGAGAGTGCCAGGTAACTAGGTTGTATCATAGTGTATTGGGCTTCTAGTGGGGGAGAACTGAGTTTGAAACATGCCTTAGATACTAGATTTGTAACTCTGGGATGGGAAGTCAGCCTCTCAGTCTCAATTTCCTCAACTGTAAAATGGTTATAATGATATTCCCTACCTCTTTGGGTTGTTGTAAGAATCTAACGAGACAAAATATGAAGAGTGCTTTGGAAAATTAAAGTGCTATTTAAAGGTGAATTATTATTGTTTAGGAAAAAGAACCCACACCAGTATCATATAAGTATGATGATGATACTTGATACGTCTTGTATCTCGTAGGTCGTATTATTTAATGAGATGAGAAAATAGGTGTCAAACATTTACTAACTTTAAAAAGCACTATGCAAAGGAACTATGCTGTTTGAGAGAGAGAAAGAGAGACAGAGACAGAGAGAGAGAAAGAGAGACAGAGACAGAGAGAGAGAAAGAGAGACAGAGATAGAGAGACAGAGACAGAGAGAGAGAAAGAGAGACAGAGATAGAGAGACAGAGACAGAGACAGAGAGACAGAGACAGAGAGAGAGCTAGCCAACAATGGAGTGGGTTGCCTTTAAATGTGGTGGATGCCCCCTCACCATTTAACTACTGGCTAGATGACTGTTCTAAATAGGGTTCCCTTGAAGATTCCCCATACAGTACAGGTTGAACACTGTGCCCCCCAAAATCCTTCCTAGCTCAGTGGCTCTGGGATTTTTGTTTTATCACTGCACAGTAGACATGTTTTGAAGAAATGCAATGATGATGATGATGAAGTTTTCCATCGAACTCTATGATAAATGCAATAATGCTGTGAAGCAGTTAGTGTTCCTAATAATACCTTCATTTAACAAATGAAACTAAATCTTCTCATCTAAACTTTCCTATTACTGTGAAGGGCATTGACATCCTCCTAGTCACCCATGCTCTCTAACCCAGTATCATCATCCACTTTTTTCTTGAACTCACTCCATATATCCAATCTGGTGCCAAGTCTTACTTTCTTTTTACCTTTGAAATATCTCCTCCATAGATCCTTGCTCTCCACTTACCTAACCACTTCCCTAGTTCAATCCCTGATCACCTCTTGCCTAGCCTTGCAGTAAACAGCCTTGTACTTGGGCCCCCTGCCTTGAACGCTGCCCCCCATCCTCCACTCAGCTGCTAGAGTGCTTTTCCAGGTCAAATCATCTATTCTCCTATTCAATAAACTTAGTTGGTTCTCTACTATCTCCAGGATCAAATTTGCCTCTGATTGGCTTCACCATTTGGGCCTTGCCTGTGCTTTATTCCCCTCCAAGCACGATCTATTGTTTTCTCTAGGTGTTCTTAATCTAAGTGCCGTAAACCTTGTAAAAAATATTTTGATAGCCATGCTTCCATATAATTAGCTTTGATTGAAATTCTTACATTCTGTTTTATGAATGAACAAACATCAGTTCAAGAAGGGGTCCATAAGCTTCCCCAGATGACCAAAGGGGTACAGGATTTTTTTTAAAGTTAAGACCCAATGTGACAGTGTCTCCTGACTGCATTTTCTCTGGTTCTTTCCCATGTTGGGAATATTCTGTCTGCCCCATCTCTTACTTTCACTGGCTTCCTTCAAAATTCAACTCAAATTCCACCCCTCACAAGGCCTTTCCAATTCTCTTCCCCTCTCCATCTCACTTAGAATACCTTCCATTGATACTGTTTATATCTTGTTTGTGCATTGTTATTTTCATCTTGTTTCCCGCATTAGACTGGAA
The DNA here is from genome assembly GCA_028658325.1 of Potorous gilbertii. Lineage (NCBI taxonomy): Eukaryota > Metazoa > Chordata > Mammalia > Diprotodontia > Potoroidae > Potorous > Potorous gilbertii. Next base: position 677,387,636 of record CM053770.1, read on the forward strand.
GTTAGGAGCTAACTACAAAGTTAGCCCCTCCACAGTTCTGGCACATCATAAGGGCTCAATAAACACCAGCCCAATAATTCTTTATTGTCTGAGGCTCAGCAGAAGTAACGATTTACCAAGGGTCACAGAGTTCACAAATGACAGAGTTGAAATTCAACCCCAGATTCTTGGATCTATTATTTTTAATTCCCAAGTTCTTTTATCTATTACTAGAAGCTTTTAATTCCCAGGCTCTTCTATCTATTACTAGTAACTTTAAAGCACTAACTTAGAGGGATCCATTCTTTATTCCTTAAACCAAAAACAAACTTCCCAATGAAAAGTCTGACTTTGAAAACTCCTGTCGGAGAAGCTCTTTTAAGAGCTGTTCTCAGCAAACTAATGGGACATGGTCTGTAAGAGCCAATCCCCATTAGGAACCCTCCCAAGAAATGTCACTCATGTCAGAAGAGAAGAAAGGATGGGCTTTACTTCAACTGTTTGACAGATGGAAGGCTTCCTCCAATATGATTCCTTGGAGAAGTGGGAGGGGGGAGGGGGCCAAATGCTGTAAGAGAAACTTCTGATATATCAAAAGTGAGAAAAAGCAAACTTGGGGATTTATGGATGTGCCCCTATTTTTTTTGCTAACTTTGTAAAACAGAAGCACTCACTTTTAAGGGTCTCCTTTAGAAAGTATGTCTGTGAACCTGAACACTTTCCTAAGAGGGTTAGGAGTCAAAATCCTTAGTGTGGTGTCTTGTCTCTACCCTTTTTTAACTGGAGGACCTTGGGAAATTCCTTGAACTCTCTGAGATTCAGTTTCCTTTTATAAATTGGGCAGGGTAGCCTCAGAGGGTCATTTTGAGAATCAGACAAGATAATGAATGGGAAAGCGCTCTGTGGCTATCAACCCTTCATGAATGTAAGGTTTTATTATGTCAAAACCTAAACTCTCTTCCCTATCTACCTTCCTTATTCCTGCAGAGGACATCACCATCCTCCCAGTGCCTTTGGCTCACAAGGTGGGAGTCATCCTGGTTTCCTCTCTATCTCTCACCTTCCCCATCCAATCTGTTACCAAGGCCTGTGGATTTCACCTGGGCAGCATCTCCCCAATATGCCCCCTTCTCTCGCCTGACACTGCCACCATCCTCTCCTCCCCTGTACAGAGCCCCCTTGCCTCAAACTGGGACTATTTTAATAGCTGTTTGTGGGTCTTCCAACCTAAAGTTTCTCCCCACACCAATTCATTATCCATTCAGGCATCAGTGATTGTCATAAAATGCAGATTTAACCATGTCATCACCACAACCCCCACACTCAATAAATTCCAGTGGCTCCCTACTGACCCCAAGATCTAATACAAATTCTCTATATGGCATTCAAAGCCCTTGATAACCCAGCCCTGTCCCACATTTTTCAGTCTTCTTCTACCTCACTCCATGCCATATACTCTTTAGTCCAATGACACTGGCCTCCTGAATGTCTCATGAACAGGACACTATCCCTTGACTCTAGGTAATTTCTCAGAATGTCTCTCATGCCTGGAATGCTCTTCCTACTCATACATTCCTATTAACTTCCTTGGTTTCCTTCCAGTCCCAACTACAATCCCATCACTCACAAGAACCCTCTTGATAGCTTCATATTTCTCCTGGCTCTAGCTCATCTGCATGTTTCTTTGCTTGTCATCTCCCCATAAGCTTCTTGGGAATAGGTATTGCCTTTTGCCTCTTCCGTATTCCTGAAACTTAACCCAATACCTGGCACATAGTAGGTGCTTAATGAATGATTATTGACTGATTGATTTTGTGAAGAAGGAACAAAAGTAAGGGGGTGGTATTAGAAATTGGAAAAGAGGCATACTTAGACTCAGTATCTATTTGGTTGTGCTATAATGGGGATTCCAAGTTAATGACCAATGGGTCATACTATAAACCTTCCTTCAAGTCCCCCTACCCTTCCAAGGTTCCATAGCTCTGGTTTGGTCCTGGGGGGTACTTTCCACAAGACTCCATCTCTGTCAAGTCTGGAATGATTCAAATGAGGCCAAACCACCAATAAAGCCAGATAATGCCAGACATAGGGAGCCCTTTGTGTGTGTTTTCAGGAACAGGAACAGAACATGCCACAGAGTATTCCCATTTGAAATTCTTCCACTGTGCACCCAACTGCAAGCACTGGTCTTCTCTGGTCCCCTCCGTGGTATCATCTGAAGTATATCAACATATCTAGGCTGTAGGGGGTGGGGAAAGCACGAAAGGGGAAGAGGACACCTTCAATGGGAGCCCTTTGGATAGATGAACATTTAATGTATTTCCCCTTTCTTTCCCTCTTCCTACTGTTCTTCAAGCAAAGCCTGGATGATGATGATGATGAGGAGGAGGAGGAGGAGGAGGAGGAAGAGGAGGAGATGACTTATCTGGCATGTTGGAGTGGAGATTTATCTTTGAAAATAGTTCAGACTACAGGATGTCAATGACTTTTAACTTTGAGAGCCTATGGTTCTCTCATTCTAAGTAGGTTCCTAAAGGGGTTAGATCGCTTCGTGGATAACAACCCTGTAATAGTGGATGAATACCATGACTCCCTATTGCCTTTAGTAAATCCCTATTACCTCCCCTATAAAGAGCAAACTCCTCTCGTTGGCATTTGATGCCTTTCCCAATTTGTCAGCACCTCTGGGTGTCTAGCCCTATGGAGAGATGTCAAGGTATACCAGAAAACACACGGGTTTTGAAGGCAGTCAAATATCAGCTCTGTTATGTCTAGCTGTACAATTTCAGGCAAAGCATTTTGCTTCTTCAGGCCTCTGTTTCATGCTCTGTAAAATGAGGGTCTTGGACTGGGTGATCAGCTCTGGACAGAGATTTTTATAAGGGGTATTTTAAAGAGTATTGCAGCATCGGTCAAAGGCCAGGTTAGGCTAAAGTTCATTCTATACCAGACTAGCATTTTGGCAGAAGTGGAAGAGGGGAGAAGAGGAAAGTTGGGCAGGATTAGCAAGGATGGTTCCCAGGGAAATCTTGTTTGAGGACAGTGGAAGAAACCCTGAATTCGTACATATACATATACCCAGAATGTCCATGATGTCTCATCTATTTATAGCAAAAAGCCAAGAAGCAGGGAACACAGAGTGAGTAGTGTGATCTCTGTTAACAAACTAATGTCTTATTTATGATGAAAGAAGAATCATGATATAATGGAGAGAGTCAAGCCTTGGATTCAGGAAGACCTGAGTTTGAGTCTCACCTCACGCACACTGATTGTGCATCTCTGTGTGAATCACTTATTCTTAATATCCCAGGTTCTTCTCTCATGCTATACTTTGTAGAGAAATTACAGACCTGCATCAGTCAGAGGAGTTCCTTTTTCTGTCCAGAAAGGAGGGGAACAATTATTTGTTAAGTATCTACTGTGTACCAAACATTATGCTAAATTCTTTATGAACAGTATGTCATGTGATTCTCACCACAACCCTAGATTCTAGTGCTATCATTCTTCTCAGTTTTAGCAGATGAAACTGAGGCAGACGTAGGTTAGGTGACTTGTCCAGGGTCTTATGTGTGATTTGAACTCAGTTGTGCCTGATTTCTGGCTCAGTGCTCCATTCACTGTGCTGCCCTGGTGCTTTTACACAGGGAATTCCAAGAATTTCCTATGCCAATGAAATCCCAATCCCTATCTCTATCTTCAAGGTAAAGACAAGTGTGAGTCACTGAGTTTCCCACCCTAAGAATAGGTTCTGGATGAGTTTTCAAATGGGGTCTGGGTAAATACCAGTGTTAGAATAGCAATGATTAATATCAGTTGCTGTTTAATGAGGAAGGTGCCTAAGTGTTCCCATGTCTTTAAATTTCACTTTAATTTATGTCTTTATTTTTAAATATGCAAATGTTAATAATTGGTGGGTAATTATACTTGGTATTTTAATGAAGAGTATTTTTTATAGGAAAAAAAACTTGTCATATATTTTCTATACTCCTTCCCCCACCATAGTTATTCACATCTTGAGTTGGTCTAGGAGCAGATTGGCCCACATGGAACAGATCCACCAATACCGAATAATAGGCTCTCTGTTTCATTCATCCATCCATCCACTCATTCAATCACTCTGACAATAAACAAGCATTAATTAGGCCCCTACTATGTTTCAGATACCATGCTAAAAACTGGGGATACAACATATAAAGTATCCTTGGGCTAAAAGAATTTGCATTTTATTGGTCAATAAGCATTTATTAAGTGTTTACTTTGTACCAATTCTAAGCAATAAGAGACATATACATATATACACACACATACACCACATATGTATATATAAATATATATGTATAAATATGTATGTGTGTGTGTGTATATACATATATATCAAAGGTTTTCTGCCCTCAAAAAGCTTATGTTCTATCAGGTGAAATAAATACTTACAATACATGGATGTGTCTACAGAATCCTTATTAAGGCTCTACTGGGTGCAGATCACTGTACTGAGCACTAGAGAAAATGCAAGGATTCAGGAGAACAAGACTCCTAATCTGGTTGGAGTTAGGCTGACAAGATGACATCAAACTCAAAACAGGGGCTGCTGAACCATACATAAGGTTTCCTAAAGGCTCACAAGTTCATATTTGCAAGCATCTCTCCAATTCAACCCTTCTCTCCTCTTACACTGCCACCTCCCTGGCATAGTCCCTCATCACCTCATGCCTGGAATATTGCAGGAGCTCCTGATCGGTGTAGCTGCTCACTCCAATCTGTCCTTCATTCAGGAACTAAAGTGATTTTCCTAAAACATGGGTCCAATCATGTCCCTCTCCCCACTCTCTACTCAATAACCTCAAATGACTCCCTATTGTCTCCAGGAGTAAATACAAATTCTGTTTGGTATCCAAAGCCCTCAGTAACCTAGCTGCCTCCTACTTTTCTGGTCTTTTGTTTTTTCATTAAATATTATTTTATGTTTTCCCCACTATTACAAATCAAGAAAATTTTTAACATTCACTTTTACAAGATTTTGAGTTCCAAATTTTTCTCCCTCCCTCTCCTCCCCTCTTCTGAAAAATGTAGGCAGTTTGATATAATTCATAAATATGCCATCATCATGGTTGTGGAAGAAGGAACAGATGAAAAGTTAAAAAAAAAAAAAGAAAGAATAAAATACATGAAAATACATACCATGATCTGCATTCAGAATCTCTCTGCTCTTTATCTGGATATAGACAATATTTTCTTTCATGAGCTCTTTGTACTTACCTTGGATCATTGTTACTGAGGACAGTTGAGTCATTCATAGTTGATCATCACATGATGTTGTTGATACTGTGTACAGAGTTTTCCTAGTTCTGTTCATTTTACTTTGCTTCAGTTCATACAAGGCTTTCCATGGTTTTCCTTTATTCTGTGTGTGTGTCTGTCTGTCTGTCTGTCTGTCTGTCTCTCTCTCTCTCTCTCTCTCTCTCTCTCTGCCTCTCTCTCTACCTCAAATGTGTTTCGTGTATTATAGGATACTGACTTTTGTTTCAATCTGCTATCTGTTTCCATTTTATGGGAGAGTTCATCCCATTCACATTCACATTCACTATTATGGTTACTACCTGTGTGTTTCCCTCCATTTCATTCTTCCTCCTGTTTGTCCTCTCTCTCCTTTCACCCTTTCCCATATCACCAATGTTTTGCTTCTTTCTACCACCTCCCCTGTCCTGCCCTCCCTGCTGCCAGTCCCCAACCTCCCCCTCATTATTTGGTCTCCCCTCTTTCTACTTCACTGTCGGGTAAGGTAAATGTCTATATTCATCTGATTGTGTACATTTACTCCCTCTTTGAGCCAATACTGATGAAATGCCCATCATCTCTCCTTCCATCTTCCCCAACACTGTACTAGGTCTTTCTCATCTCTTCATGTGAGATAATTTCTCCCATTCTACCTCTCCTTTTCTTCTGTACCCATTTTATTCCTTTCTCATCCTTTTTTTAATGTCCTTTCCTCAAATATACTTCATACCCATACCCTCTGTTTAAATTCCTTCTATCTGTACTGTTAGGGATACAATTTCTAAGTATTATGAGTATCATCTTCCTATGTAGGGAGGTATATTGTTTAGCTACATTGAATCTCTTCTGTTTTCTTTTCCCTTTTTACCTGTTTTTACTTCTCTTGGGTCTTAATATGGGAAGTCAAATTTTTGGTTTAGTTCTGGTCTTCTCCTTGTAAAGGCTTGACATCCTTCTATTTCATTGAATAACCATTTTCCCTTCCATGTATTACATTTCATTTTACTAGATAAGTGATTCTTGTGGGGTGTTTCTACATTTCTCCATGCCTACATTGAAGCACTTGGATGTCTGATGATTGCAGGACACCTGCCCACCCAGGACTATGCCAAAGCACAGGGTGGTTCTTGGAGCTGGAGTTTGCCAATTCCCCTGGCTATGCTAAAGCATGCAGGGGTCCTAGTACTGGCATTTTTGTAGCTTTTAATTTTTGTTAGTTACCTGGGATACTGAGGGCTTGACATAGCTATTCTGTGTCAGAGGTAAGACGTAGCATCAAGTCATCTTGACTCCAAGGTCAACACTCTAATTACTATGCCATTGCTACATGGAATGTGAGCACACTTGTGGACAACATGAAATCCAGGAGATCTGTTGCTTATATGTTCTTGAACAGGATCATGACATCATGGAGATGATGCCAGGACATATAAGTGAATTGGACTTAAGTGAGGGAGTGCTGTGCAATGTCACCAGCCTCACTTTCTCCTCCAGAGCCATCTGGGTCCAGTGACCAAATACACATCAGGGAGACTGGAGATGCTCCCTTTTATGTCTTACTTCCTGACATGTACTCTTCAATCCGATGGCACTGGTCTCCTGGCTATTTCATTTCACAACTCTAGGATTTCTCTCTGGCTGTCCCTCATGCCGGAAACATTCACATTCCTTATCTCCTCCTGACCTCCCTGGCTTCCTTCAGTTCCTAACTAAAACCCCGCCTTCTACAGGAAGCCTTTACCCATCCCTCTTAATCCCAGTACTTTGTTCTTTCAATTAGTTCCTATTTATCTAGAGAGAATGTAGCTTGCTTTGTATATGTTTGTATTCATGTTGCTCTCTCCATTAAAATGGAAGCTCCTTGAGGAAAGGGTATTTTTTTTGTCTCTTTTGTATCCACAGTGCTTAGCACAGTTTCTGGCACATAATAGACACTTAATAAATGTTTATTGATTGAGTAAATGAATTACAAACCATAAAGACATATATTTCTTTTTTTTCTTACTGCATCAACACATTAAAACGAAGTAGAAACTTGTAACAGTCTGGTTTAAGCCACAGTAGAGAATGCTGTGGGGCACATGTAGCCTGTGTTTGATACCTCTGGTCTGGTAGTAGATTAAAAAACAAAAGCAGATAACTATAATTTTAAAAAATATATAACACATGAATGAAAGACAAAAGCATGATGTGAGGTCCCAAGGAAAAGTCATTCCCAACATGGAGAAAGTACCTTTTGAATTGTTTTCTTTTCATATAAATTTACTTATTTACAGTTTTCAACATTCATTTCCACAAAATTTTGGATTTCAAATTTTCTCCCCATTTACCCCCTATACCCACCTTGGGACAATGTGTAATCTGATTGCCCTTTTGCCCTTTCCTCCCATCTTCCTTTCCTTCTATAAACCACCCCCCAATCCTTTCCCTTCTATTTTCCTATAGGGTAAGATAGATTTCTATATCCCATTGTTTATATATCTTATTTCCTAGCTGCCTGTTAAAACAACATCTAATATTCATTTTTAAAGCTTTGAGTTCCACATTCTCTCCCTTTATCCCTTTCTACTCACCCTCATTGAGAAGGCAAGTAATTCAATAAAGGTTATACATGTGTGGTCATACAAAACATTTCCATAATATTGATGTTGTGAAAGACTAACTATATTTCCCTCTATGCTGCCCCGTCCTCTATTTATTGAATTAGGTTTTAAAAGACAGGCAAGAACTAAATAAATAAAGAATGAGGAGGAAGATATTCTAGGTAGAAGACATGGCATGCACAGAGTCAAAGAGACAGGAGATTGTGCCATGTTGTGGGGAGCCAAGAAAGAATTGAGTTTGGCATTAAACACTAGGGTACATGAAGAATTTATTACAATTCAATGATGAAAAGGTGAGATTGGAATCAAGTTGTGAAAGGATCTTGAATAACAAGCAAATGATTTAACTTTACAGGATTACAAACAGAGCTACAAGGGACTATGATGTCTATTTAGTATCAACCCTTTGATTTTACAGAGGAAATGGAGACTCAGCGAGGTTATATCTTGTCCAGGGTCACACAGGTAGTTAGTAGGAGAGGCAAAACTTGAACTAAGTACATTTAACTCCACAACCAGGACCACCAAGCCACACTGCCAGGAAGAAGGCAGGAAAGGGCATCATGAAGGATTTTAATGCATGAGAGTGACATGGTCAGACTGGCAGGTAAATTTGGGCATGAGCCCAAAGCAAGAAAAGATGACCTTATTTGTATGCCACGGATGTGCTGCAGTAGAGATTCATGAAATCATTAATGTGAGTATTTCACTGCTTCATTGACAACTAGGTGGCACAATAGGTAGAGAGCTGAGCCCAGAGTCAAAAAGGCCTGACATATGAGACCCTGGGAAAGTCATATAACCTCTCAAGCTTCAGTTTCCTCATCTGTAAAATGAAGATGACACTATCATGTACCCCCCAGTTGCTGTGAGGGTAAAATTAGATAATATTTGTAAGAGATTTTGCCAGCTTTAAAGTGCTACATAAATACTACCTATTAACCTTGTTATTAATTTATTACCTCCAGGATCAAATATAAAGTTGTCTGTTTGAAACTGAAAATTCTTAAGACTTTCTTCCCAACTTACCTTTTCAGCCATGTTGCATATTATGCTCTCTCCTTCATGCACACTAAAGCCTTTCTTTATCTTTCTTCTTATCGTTTTTCATACATGGCATTCCATCTCCCATACTTCAAGTCTTTGCCTTTGCAATGACTGGACCATGTTTCAGGAATGCCATCCTTTCTCATATCTTAGAATTACTCTTTTCCTTCAAGGCTTTGCTCTAACATGACCTTTAACATGAGGCCTTTTGTGATCCCTCCAACAGCCAGTTAATCTTTTCCAAAATATCTTTTATCTATTTTGCATTTACATATATATATGCATATGTGTATGTATATTCATATGTGAATTCTAGGCTAGTTTGTGAGCTGTTTGTTAGCCAGAGTTTCTTTCCTTTGGCCTTTGATTCCCCGATACCCAGGAAAGTGCCTAGCACAAGCAGGTACATAGTAATTGCTTGTTACTTGACAGGCAAAGGGAGAGAACAAGAGGACAGCCCATACAAAGGTGCAGAGGTGAGAGAGGGGTGACAATGCCAACTTAAAGGAACAGCAAATGAGCAATTTATTGTCTTGTCTTTGCAGGAAGACTGAAAGATCCTTGAAGGCAGGGGCCATCATTGAAGCTACTTGGGAGAAAAAGAGAGAGAAGGAAAGGGAAAGGGAAACAGAGAGGGCGAGAGAGAGAGAGAGAGAAGGAGAGAGAGATTTAAAAATATATTTGAAGCACAAAGATGAGTTAGAAAGATAGCTGAATGGAGAAGCAAAGAGATATTTACATATACATCTTGATAATTATCGATATGTATATACAGATACAGAAATATTTACATCTACATAGCTATGTGTGCATGTGTTATATAATACTTATATATGTATATGTACATACGATTTCTTTCAATAGATTGTAAGATCCTCAAAGGCAGGGGCTGTTTCATTTTCATGTTTTGGGCATTGTATTACCGCTAACTGTGACAGTGCACATTACTAAATAGGTGCTTAATTAATGACTGATAAATGCAAAGTTGAATGTTTACTCCATAAGGAACTTTCCAAGGCTATAGTATAAATGATCAGTAAATAAATACAATATTTGTTGACAATTTGATGAAAAAGGCCACCTGATGTTTTGGCTCTAAAGGCCAAGATTGGATTAAACTCATCCCCTTTCCACAAACAGTTCCCATATACCCACTTGTGTCTTGTGTTGGAGGAAATACAAAGTTTAGATAAGACCTGGTTCCTGCCCTCCTAATGCTCATTGTCCAGGACTAGACTATGAAGTATAGAGTACCTTCATTCTCTTCCAAGTATGAGATACTGTGACTCAGTTTGGTGGGTCTGATAGGTCCTGAACTAGTAACCATTTTGATGATTCCTGACTTGTGGCAAAGGTGAAATTTGATTAGCTGACCCTATACTATTGCATTAGAGGCAATGTTGAAGATTTATATTTGGAGGGATAAAGCAACCCAAATGGAAGGAGAAATATTTCTCCAACTAGAAGTGCCATCCTTCTTAGCACAGATGAAAGTGAGAGTGAGGAATGACTGGAAAACCTCTGATGCATTCTCGGAGAAAATGTCTAGTGATTTGAATTTCCAAAGACATATTGATGACCACAATATCCATTTCCATTAGCCAAGACAAAAGCTAGCTAGGTGAGGTTGACATATGTGTGTATGCATACATATATACTTTTGTGCATATATATATATGTGTGTGTATATACACATATATGTGTGTGCATATGTATACACACATTGTTCAGTTTTGTTTAAGGCCTCTTTTATATGTGATTGAATTGTTTCATCCAATACTGTATTCATTAGGAAGAAATCAGTGAAGAAATTTCTGTCACCGATTTTATATTTTGAGACGCTGACCTTCTCCATCTCAAAACATGTTGTGAGATTGGCAGACAGCTTTCTGTACATCAAATGCAGATATGCTGAGCGTCGGCCACCAGGCTCAGGCTGCCATAGTCAAAATGTATTCAGTGTGGAAGCTAATGAAGAATTGAAAAGTGATCCAGTCTGCTTCTTTCCTCTTTTCATCATTTCTTGTTGAGGTTTTAGGCACAGGAGGAGGGTGGGGGTTGTTTTCTTAAAGCAGAGAACTGTTTAAAAGAGTGACAGCTTCTCTCATTCAGAGGATAGTCTCATTTGCAGCACACACTACACTTCTATTTGGGGATATGGAGTTTGGGTCGGTAAAGTGTGTTTCAAATGTTTAGAAGCAAGCCAATGAATCAGCAAGTATATAGTATGCCCCTACCATGTGCCAGGCACTGTTTTAGGCACTAAGGAAAAAGGAACAAAATTTTAACCATGCCTATTGTCAAGGGCAACAATTTATACATTTATACATATAACAAAAATAAAAATAGATCAGTTTGGGAGGATACATGAGTAAGTAGAAAGATTAGGAAAGGCCTTATGTGAATCAGATTGTTCTAGCTGGTCAGGCCAATTTGTACCTGTACATCACGGTTCTATTGTTCATGTTCATTCACAGTTCATGGTGACAGTGAGGAAGGCAGGTAGTTGAGAAAGCCAGGAGTTACAGCCAAGCTCAGAATTGCCTGTCTGCCAGGCAGAGATAGTAATTCCAAGAACCAGGTTGAGGTTCCTCAGAGCTAGAGCCTGTGTGTTTGTGTGTGCATGCATGCATGCACATATATGTGTGGGAGGGTGTGAGGGTGGGTGTACACGAGTACACGCATATATGTGTATATATGTGATTTATGTGTGAGTTTTATTAAATAAGATTAGCTACAAGTCGCAATCTGATGTGGCGAGCTGCCTTTTCCCATGGTGGCCTCCTGAGCAGTGGCCTCTTGTGGTATATTCTAGGGACACAGTTTTCCGCTGATCCCCCCATGTCAACAGAGATATATCACTCTTCATAATCTATTTCTTTTGGTTTGAGGTTATATTTTCTGCTTAATGAATGCTCATTAATTGGTCACTGGATTGCATGATCAGACTTAAACACAGCATTCAGTTTTCACACTTTTATGCATTTATCGTGAACAATTGTGTCTTAAAGTTACTCATGCCCATGCCTCATCTCCTGCTCCAATGTAACCTCCATGAAGGCTGAGTCCCTTCATGGCTCAGTTTCTTTCTCTGTAAACTGGAAGTAAACCCATAGTCCCCATTTCACTGAGTTGTGAGATCCAAATGAAATAATTTATGTCAAAGCCTTTGCAAACCTTCAAAAATATTAGAACATTTTCTTCCTGTGTGCAGAGTATGATCCTCTGTGATGGAAAACATATATAGTTTAGGTAAGATGAGATGAACCACAATCCTGGTAGGAAATGGGGATAAGATTGAGTTGGGCCCCCTCCTTAAATGGAGGGGGAGACCATGGCTCCATCGTAGAGATCATGGCTCTATCCTCCAGTCAGAGGGTCCAGTCAAAGTGACAAAGAGTAATAATGAGACCTGAGCTCCAAAGCTGATTAAATTTTGCAGGATAATGAGATTTAGGTGACTCATCTGTCTGCCTGGGCTTCCTCATCTGGAAATGGAAATAATACTAATACCCACAACAAGGGTTGTTGTGAGGGTCAAGGGAGATGAGATGAGAGATAGATGGACAGATGAACAGACAGACAGATGGATGGATGATGATGATGATAGATAGAGAGACAGATAGATGGATGGATAAACAGACAGATAAATAGATGGAGAGATGGATGGATGGATGATGATAGATAGATGGACAGATGAATAGACAGACAGATAGATAGGTGGATAGATGGATGGGTGGATGATGATGATGGATGGATGGATGGATGGATGATAATGATAGAGAGACAGATAGATGGACAAATAAACAGACAGACAGATAAATAGATGGAGAGATGGATGGATGGATGATGATAGATAGATGGGCAGATGAACAGACAGACAGATAGACAGATAGATACATAGATGGATAGATGGATGGATGGATGATGATGATGGATGGATAGATGGATGGATGGATGATGATGATAGATAGAGAGACAGATAGATGGATGGATAAACAGACAGATGATAGATAGATGATTAGGAAACCTTAAAGCACTTACATAACTACCAGCTATTATCATCATCTTATTCATCATCATCATTGTCACCGTCATCTTGTGTCTTCTCCAGTCTAAACATCCTTGGCTCTTTTAACTGATCCTCTAAAGGCCCAACTGCTATGCCTTTACTGCCCTGCACTTCTCTGGATGGACCCTAGCGCTGGTTTGGCAGAACTTCCATTTTAAGTGGGGATCCCAGAAGGCCCCAGTGGCAGCCTGAGCAGCAGAGGGCACAGAGGGAATGTTGCCAAGTTCTAGACAGTTGAAGGATATTTGTTTATTTAGTTCAGTTCCATTACACCAGGACTATGTCCTTTTTGTCTCTGTGCCCCCAGCCTAGCATTGTGCCTGACACACAACAGGCCCTTTAAGAAAAGCTTCTAGATTGAGAGATTGGATCTATTTTACTGCTTTAGCTGAGGCATCATACTGCTGGCTTATGATCCTCGAAAACCCCCAGGGCTTGGGGAGTTTTGTTTGGTTATTTTTAGTGAACTGCTGTCAAGCCAGCTCCGTCCCTCTCAATCCTGCCCTGGTAGAGTTGATTTTAGAAACAGTAAATGTAAGTTATCACTCGTAAATTTTCCTTACTTGTTTTCAGCTCATTGCTTTAACCTACAGAAATAATTTTTGTTAGGATTCTTTCTAGTATGTCAGTTAGGCTCTCCTCCCCACACCCTCCCCATCCAAGCGTCAATGTTATGAGCTAAATGGGGCCATGCGTACAGTTCCAGATATGGGCTCCCTCTAAGTTGGAATACTGCCTCAGATTCTTACTAGCGATGGAACCCTAGGCAAGTCACTTAATTTTTGTTTGTATCAGTTCCCTCATCTATAAAATGGGGGAAACCAATCCATCTTCAAACTAGTGCCTTCCTTCTGATACTACCTCTAATAATCTTGTTAACAAGCAAGATTATGTCTTGTTGATGTCTTGTTTATGTGTGTAAGGTGTCCCAAAAGACAGTGCAAATTTAAAACCTTCAAAAACAGTTAAAAATTTTTCATAACCTTAAAATTTCACTTTGAGTTTCAGTTTAAAATTTTATTTTTTTAGGGTTAGGGCAGGTGAAAGATTTTTTGGATACCCTGTAGTTGTTTACATGTTTTCTCCTTAGTTAGACTATGGCATCTTCTGGATAAGGACCAGGCCTTTTTTTGTGTAACCAACAATCAGCCTAATGTCTGGGCTATAGTAAACACATAACAAATGACTGTTGACTGACTTAAAATATCTACCGTCTATATTCTTGTGTACGGTGTTAGGCATGGGGCTATGCCTAATTTCCACCACACAGTTAACCAGTTGTCCCAGCAATTTTTGTCGAACAGTGAAAGATCCCAGAAGCTGGGGTCTTTGCGTTTATCAAATAGGAGGTTGCTATATTCCTTGCCTACTGTGTCTTGGGTGCC
>CM053770.1:677402495-677447319 GCA_028658325.1 Potorous gilbertii
ACAAATGGGGAGAAAATTTTGGAACCCAAAATCTTGTGAAAATGAATGTAAAAAGTTAAATAAATGTATTTAAAAAAAAAAAAAAAAAAAGAAAGACTTCTCATCAGAGGATGGATCAGATTTTTTCAGTAATAGTAATTTATGACCCTAAGTTTCTTGTGAAAGTAAAGGTCCATCTTTTGACTAGTAATAGTCTACCACCATTGCTGTAGGGTAGGAAGAAATAGAATACAATAGGATCTAAAGAATTTAAAATATACATAGAGGACAATGGGATCCCATACGGTGGGTGTAAGTAGATTGCACTGTATGATCATTAGGGAACTCTAAAGAAGTTGAAAATGTATCAAGGAACTATGTTGGGAAAAGAAGATGAACTGGTGGCATGGGGAGAGTGAGAGATGACAGGTGGGCAAAGTGTGTCACTGTTTCCATTTTGATGTTAAGAGAAAGTGAGGCAGGCTTCCAGAAACTTGAACAGTTGCTATGGCACATGTAAAGGACAAAGACAAGAGATATATATATGGGCATTAAGATTACATTCTACATCATTGGAAGGAAATTCTGAATTGGTGACATCACAGATACATTAGATTACTTGAATAATTAAAAAGGTCTTCCAAAAAGTGACCAGAGTATGGAAACTGACTCAGGCAGAAATCTTCCCCCTTCCCCAAGAAATCATAAATATTTGAGGAACAAAAGTGCAGGCGTACATAGTCCAAGTAATTCACATTATTTCTCAAGTACCTTCATTATGCAGGGTTATTGAAGTGGGCATTGCAATCTTATTATTTCATACTAGAGGAAAAGAAGCATCCATTATATTCAATTCAGCTTGAAAAATATTTTTGCAAATGATATGCCTCACGTAAAAACATGACATTATGACTGTATAAGACTAAGTTATTGACCCAACAGTCATGGCAGTGCTTTGTTAGTCACCTGCCCATCCTTCAAGATCCAGCACCAACATCTCCTCCTCCTCCTCCTCTTCCTCCTCCCCATTCTCTTCCCCTTCCTCCTATCTTCTCCTCCTCTTCCTTTTCCTCCTCCTTCCCCTCCCCCTCTTTTTCCTCCTCTTCCTCCTCCTCTTCCTCCACTTCCTGACCTGCTCCATGAAATGAGCCTTCCCTAACTTGCTCAGTCACAGAGGAGCCTTTCTTCTTTGAGATACTCAAGGAACAAATCCTATGTGTAAAACCTTACTTGGAATCCTGACATGGGGGGAGTAGAGTTTAGATGCAGGATGATTCAGAGGACAGCTTACCTCATGCAGGTGGCACAATGGATAGAGCACTGGGCTTGGATCAGGAAGACCTGAGTTCAAATCTAGCCTCAGACACTAGCTGTGTGACTCTGGGAAGAACTGAACCTCTGTATACCTCAGTTTCTTCAAATGTAAATTGGGATTATAATGGTACTTACCTCTTAGGGTTATTGTGAGGATCAGATGAGATAATCATTTTAAACGCTTAGCACAGTGTCTGGTCCTCAGTAGATACCGATTTCCTCCTTCCTTCCCTCCCTCCTTCCCTCCTTCCCTCCCTCCCTTCTTCCTTCCTTCCCTTCTTCCTTCCTTCCTTTCTTCCCCATTCATCCTTTACCTACTTCTTTTCAGTGAGATTGCAGTAAGCCCCTAGGAGGAAGCTATTTGAAGGAAAACAGATGAGCGAAGAGGAGAATCTGGAAGAAGATAAAGTGCAGGAACCCACAAGAGCAGAGAGCTTGTATCCTTGACCTACTCAGGCTGCTGCTGAGAACTCTGTTCAACCAAAATCAACTAAGGTCATTTACTTCATAAAAACACCCTATGCTGGCATATGAAGGTAAACCCAGTCACCATCCAACGCATTTTTTTCAAGAAGAACTGAATGCCTTCTCCGGACCTCTCACTGAGCAAATAGTAGTAGGAAAATTATTAGATATTACATATATAATCATATTATATGATACAGTAGCAACTTAAGCTATTATTCTCAGTGGTATAATGCAGATCCAACAAAAAGGTGTGTCATGTATACATTTTAAAAAAAATCTCAGAGAGCTGCTTGTTAAGCATTTATCCGCACAGCCCTGCTTCTGCCCCTCTGAAGACTGATGATCCTCCAGCAATCTGGCAAGTTCTTAGTTATGACCCTCTGGTACTATGGATAGCTTCCTAGTCTCTGACCCCTGCTATTTGTTGAATGAGTGAATAAACAATGCACTGTATAAGCTAGGGCAGCTTTCATGGAGGCGCTAGGGATATAGGTGTTCTGAAGGATGCTTGGATTGACTCCAATGGATGCAAGCCTGGAGAGACAGAGCATCGGGCAGGTAGTGGCATCAGTGCCTCTGGGGAAACCTTCTTGAGCTAAAGCACACTGGAGTCCTGTGATCTTTGTAGATGTGTGCAATGGAAGAGAGTTAATAACAACTTATTTAATCTGCTTCCTTCTCGCTCCAGGATTCCAGCCTACAAACGCAGCCTGTGATGTTTCTCTCCGATAAGTTGCAAACACACCAGCGTTTGCCTCCAAAGGGCTGCAGTAATCTAATAGACCTAGGCGTTATTCCTGACACTGTGAAATCCCTTTAGAGGGAAGCCTCGGGGGCTGTCAAGAGCAGTGGGACCTTCCTGAGTGTGTGCACTTAGAGAGTCAGATAAGGGACACTTCGAACCAGGGACATCTGGAAATTGGCTTGGGCAGATTCAAAGGGGGGAGTCCTCATTTTTTAAAGGAAGCTTTTGGCTGTTTCTTTACTCTGTCTCTTAGAATTCCTGACTTTCTTCAGACATCACCATGTGTATGAGTTCTGATCCCTTAATGGTCCTGTGACTTCCCCTCGAAAGCCCAACCACTACACAGTGCTAAACATAGTACCTTACTATTTTTCAGTTGTGTTTGACTCTCTCTGACCCATTCTGGGGCTTTCTTGGCAACAATACTAGAGTGGTTTGCCATTTTCTTCTCTAGCTCACGTGACAGGTGAGGTTTACCCTGAGGTAAACAGGGTAAAATGACTTGCTCAGGGTCTCACAGCTAGTAAGTATCTGAGGCTGAATTCAGACTCAAGAAGAGGAATATGTCCAACTCCAGGCCCAGCCCTCTGTCCACAGTGCCTCATATGGAGTAAACATTTAATAAATATTTGTTGAATGACTCATGGCTTGGTGGATTCCCTCATTCTGAATCATTTCTCATTTAGGCAGTTGTGGAGAAATCATTTAACCTTTCACATCTTCAGTTTCCTCATCTGTAAAATGGACATAATTCTGGAGCCGACCTCACAAGGCTGTCATCAGGACCAGATGAGATCATGTAGTTAAAGCACTTTCCAAACACCAAAGCCTCCCCGGAGACCAGAGGAGAGAGGATGAGGACATAAACAAAGGAGAAGTTTTGTGAGGGGCAAAAAGAGGATACTTTGGCACATGCTGAGCACGTAGAATCAACCACACTTGGAAACTAGGTAGCTATGAAATGAAGGGAATGAAAGAGGGAAATGGAAGAGACAAAGGTGATGAGAAAAAACCTTCACCAGCAAAACTTGCACAGTTGAAACCAAATTTGTTGGGCTGAAATTGGGGGTACAGTCAGACTGTCCTTGGTGAAAATGGGCAGGGATGCAACTTCCAGAGAGACCAGAGCAATTTTAGTTTGGGGGTCTGTTCCTCCAGTTTTAAGGGGTTTCCTTGACTTCCTTCTAGAAGCTGATTACTATAGGCACAAATGTTAAAGGTTGGTTGAGAATGGGGGAGCAGTGGCAACATGGGCTTCTGGTCTGTCCTTACACAGGACGGAATCTTGCCTTCTAATGGGTCCTGTGAGTTTCCCTTCATATTCTCCATTTTTAAAATCCATGTCACATGTTTCTGGGGTCAAACGTGGCAATCTTCCTGCCTTGAGTCTGTGAAAGTATATAGATATATTTCTAGGTCCCAAACAAGAGGAAGGTCCTTTAGATGGGACCATAAAAAGTGAATTCATAACTTTTTATCAAACAATGGGAGTGGGTGGAGATCAGATCACTCTTAAGAATTCCAAGTCACTGATACCCATGGAGCTCTGAAACAAAATCATAATAACAATATTTAAAGAAATACCCCCAGTGTATACAAGCACGAGTGAATCCCTATTTATCCTGATCCATTGCAGGTGCTTTTTTTCCGACGAAAATCATACACATCACAAGGCATGTGGGAGTACAGTAAATTAATTGGTGTACTACTTAGCAAGGAATCCTACCTAGTTTTAATAATGGCTGTTAAAAGCAGGCTTGAAGGAAGATAAACCATCCATTTGTGTCCCCTCTGTGTTTTGGATTGAGACTAGTTTAACAGAAAGCAAAGAAGGATTTTTTAACAAGACCAGCCCGAGAAGCAGAGAAAATTTGAGATTAATCTTGCTGGTGGGAGCAGGGGAGGAGGAAGGATCCGGTTCACTCCTGCATAGCTCAGCAAAAGACAAAGGCATCTTTTAACCAAAAATAAAATCAGACACCCACATATATAAATACACACTCACCCTCTCTCTCACACACACATATACGTACATGACTATATATAAATATTAAAGTTAGAATAATGGAAGTATACAATTTAACAGATCTCTCAGTCCAGAATATTACTACGAAGAGTGATATCATCAGCCAATAAAAGCTCATATTTACCTGGTGCTTTAAGGTTTACAAAGATTTTACATTTATGATCACATTTGGTACTCTCAACAACCCTGTGAGGTAGGTACTATCATGATCCTGCTTCACAGATGGGGAAACTGAGGCAGACAGTGTGAATTCAGGTCTTCTTGACTCCTGACCCAGCACACTATACGCTGTGCCAGCAAACTCAATCTAGTGATAAGTGCATAGGAGAAAGAGACTAGAAAATATGCTAAATACTAATGATTATCTAGAAAAGAGTTTTGGATTTTCATTCAGAAGATCTGAGTTCAAATCCCCACTCTGTTATTTACTATGCATGTGACCCTGGGCAAGCTATTTAAACTCTATAAATGTCAATTTCCATATCTATAAAATGAAAGCATTCCAGGAGATTCCTCGAAGGTACCTTTCTTCTCTAGATCTTTGGACCATTGAACTGCACAATGAGTGTTAACCTTACATAGACTCTCAGGTTCTTCTCAGCTCTCAATCTATGATCTAGCAAGGCAACTAGGTGGTATAGAGGATAGTGGAAGTCACTTGGAATTAGGAAGAACCAAATTCAAATCCTGCCTCAAACACTAGCTGTGTGACCTCAGGCAGGTCATTTAACCTCTGTCTGCCTCAGTTTCCTTATCTGTGAAGTGCTTTGTAAACTTTAAAGGACTTATGATTATATGTATCCAAAGAATTATTCACAAATGCTTTTGCCTTCACAAATGAAGACAGCGCTTTAATCCTTAACCAGGATAAGGACCTAGAGCCATCTGCCATCCTTCTCCTGTTCTGAACACCCCAGGTATTATCTCCATGTTGCAACTGTCTAGTTACATAGTTTGATCAGAGTCACCTCTGATTCTTTTGGTGCCCCATTTTCTTTTGAGATTTAGGATTCCCAACTTATTTCTAAAAATTGTAAAAAGAAAATTATAATTAGAACTCTAATCTGTAGAGCACTCTACATTATTTCATTTCAAATAATCATAGACAGACCCTTAGAGGCCAGACACCTATTAGAGTATTGCCATATTGAAATAAAACATTACAATATTGTAGAAAAACATTGTCCTTAGAGTCAGGAGACCTAGGATTTAGACTCAAATCTACTTTAAACTTGCTAATATGAGAATCCATGCAGTTTAAGATGAGGTTGGGCACTCGAAAGTGCCCTACAAGGAAGCACGAAGCTCAAGACAGAGAGAAAGAAAAAGTAGCTAATTTAGAAATATTTACCATATAAAGGCCCAATAAGGGAGGATGGAAAAGGGTAGGCCCACTAGCTGCCTGTGGAAGGGACCTCCCAAACTTGTAAGATCCTATGCTTTTTCTAGGGTTCCTATCTGGGGCAAGCATACCCTACATCTATGCATTAAAGCTGGAAGTCTGAACCTGGGCTGCAGAGAAAGGTTTGGAGATGGGTGCTGATTTATGCTGGTAAGGGGTAGGGACCGTACCTGGGGAATTGGCAGCTGGCTCATATTCAAACTCCCTGCTATTGAGAAAAGGGACTTTCTCTCATTGCTAAAGGTATGACTTTGACCTGATAACTAGGGATTTGAGCCTATCTTTCATTTGGCAGGATGGGGAGGCTATCAAGGTATTATAACAGCCAAGTCAATTCATATTCCTAGATTTTAATTTTATCATCTGAAAAAGTAGAGCATTGAAGTGAACAACTTCCAAGGGCCTGGCAGCTATCACATTCAACCCTTCTTGGATCTAGTATTTGGGGGAAACCATTCTATTGTAACTTAAGGTCCCTTCTACCTGGGACATTTAATGATTGGACATGACACAATTTAAGGCCTCTTCCAGAATTAATATTTGACATGCTAATAGTCCAACATTTTTTATTCTAAAGTATCATCTGGCTCAGGAACTGCCCCTTCAAATATTCTATAGAAATATACAATGCTCTCTAGCTAGATCATTCCAGGTTCTAGTGTCCTTTCCAGTTCTAACATTACCTTCAGATATTATAAGTTCACAGGTCCCTTCTCACTCAAATATTCTATGTTGAAAGTGCCCCAATATCTTTGTCATTCTATTTTTCTAAATTCTTTTTTAGCGTTGACATCCTTTGTGCTAGTGTTTCTCCCAGCTCTGATATGCCCTGTCCTCAGGCTCCTCCAGCCCTTGACATTCATCATGTTACAATCCTTTCCAGGTCTTGCCTCTTGTTTCTAGACAGTGATCGTGAGAGCAGGACCACGTAAGCCTTTCTTCTCATTCCTAGCCCTTAGCCGGACATCTGGTCCAGGGTGAGTGACTGACAAAAGCTTGTTGCCTGACAAAAGTCCCTCCCTGCTCTAATATCCTCTATCTTAGTTCATTCCCTATTCTAAGGTCCCTTGTAGCCATCGCTCACTCTAAGTTGCACATACCTACTCCACCAAGGCATCCCTGATCAACATAATCAGATGGGACCCTTTGGTGTCCTTAAAAAACCCAGGACTTGGCTCTGCCATTTCCTGGCTGTGTGACCCAGAACAAATCCCATAATCCCTTTGCAGCTCCGTTTCTTCCTTTGTTGAATGAGGGGGGATGGTCTGACCCTGGTTATCTAGAAAGTCCTTTCCCGTCCTATCATTCTATGAGAACAAAATTGAGCAAGGGCTTTACCCGGGCATATGCCTTCCATGCTGGTCTGACTATTAATTATCAATTATCAATGTTTGCTTTCAAGTGCTTGACTATTTCTTGCTGGCTCTGTGCACTCTGGGAGCCTAGTGGAATTGGCTTCTCAAGCCACTTCCTGCATAAATTAGCCTATCTGAAAGCTCTCGTTTATCCCCAGCTCTTTGAAATTCACATCATTTGCACCAACATTCAGCTCCATCCCAGTCACCTGGGAATACTTCTGCCCATTGTTGCCAGACCCCGCCTATTTGCCACTCATCTCTTCCACCAGGATTTACATATCAGAAAGGGCTAATCAAAGCCTTCCTGATTGGCATATCCACTCTCGGTTACAAATATTCCCTCTAATCAAGAAACCATACATGAAATCAACATGCATTTCTTTCTTGAGTAAACCTTTTTTTTCCTGCAAACGAGAGAGCAAGAGTAACAGCTCCCCAAAACCTAGGATCCCCAACTGTGGAGGGGGGAGGGCAGTGTTCCAGGAAGCTATTGTAATGTTTCCTAGAAAACAACTTTAAATGCTGCTGTTCCAGTCTAGTGCAGGAATCCTCAACTGCTTTGTGTCCTGAGCTGTCTTAGTTGTCCAGTGAAGTCTAGTGATGCTTTCACTGAGTCATGTTTTTAAATGCACAAAGTAAAATATATAGGATTACAAAGAATACTATTTATATTGAAATGCATTTATTAAAATATATTTTCAAGTCACAGATGCCTTGAAATTTATCCATAAACCTCTTGTTTCTATGGGTTCTACAGCCACTCCTGGTTTCTTAAAAAAATGATTTTAAAGAAATAAATGCCCCCCCCCCAATTGACTAATGATTATCTAAAACAGTCATATTGTTGCTTAATCATGAATCTATTTGGAGATTTTTTGCTTTTCCAGGGAAATGTTAACCTGATACAACGATCATAGAGTGGCAGAATTGGGAGGGACTTTAGAACAGTGAACATCAGAGCTGAGAGGACCCTCCTTCTCCTGGTCCTCACCTGGCCTTTAGCAAAGCCTGTTTTTTTCTACATTGTACTCCTCTTGGTGTTTCACCATATCATAGCTATGAGTTTAGGCAGGATATTTAATTGCTTCTTTAAAATAATGATGCTTACACTATTCAGACTTGAACTATGAACAGCATAGTGTTCACTTTGTAAACTATACAATTCTAAATAAACATGATCCCACTAATTTGGAAGGAAAAGTAATTCAATTCAAACATGAATGAATTAAAAAAACATACTTATTACGCATTTATTATGTGTAAAGTACTGAGGAAGAAATGGAAAGGTCAGACAGTCCCAGCTCTCAATGAGCTCACAATCTAATGGGGGAGAAAATACATAGGGAAAGTTTTGGATGCAAGTCAGATGGAAAATTCCCATGATCCTGAGGGTTCAGTAGCAAAGCAAATGGTCAGACCTTTCCTTTATGAGTATTTTCAATGATAAAATCCTATCAATTCTGATTAAATTCTTCAACAGTACCAAAAATTTGATGGCAAGAATTTCCTTTTCTAAATTTTCTTTTCCATGTCTTCAATAGATGTGGCTGTATAGCACCTGTAGCACCCAGGTTGCCTCTCCAAAGGGACTACTTCCCAGGATAATGACTGAAGGCACAGGTTTGGAAGCACTGACATTCCCCAGGCTCTCAGGTTCAAAGTTCTGGGCTGTCTCCATCAAGGTCAAGTGTTGAACCATTTGAGGATGACAAGTCACAAGTGGTGAGAAGTTACCCTATTTTTGACCTGACTTTAATTTGACACCTTCAAAATGTTCCACAATGATTCTGCAACATGTTTTAGGTCTCCCAGAATAATATAACCCTTTTAACTAATTATTAGGATCAGCCTAGAACCCAGAGTACATGAAGCCTAGGAATATACAATTAACTTGGAAATGCAATGAAGATAAGAAGGAAATGGAGATCGATGGGGAAAGATGTTTTGGTTTAATAAATACTTGCTGAATTAGAAAGTCATCAAAACTTTGACTCTACCTCATGGGCCTGGAGATCTCCATTATGGAATTTCTAACAAATTCAAATGTGTAACCAAATAGAAGGACACAAGGAAGGTCCTTTGTCATACAGAGGCAAGCACACTGGATGATAATTCAAGTGATGTAACTGAGGATTATTTTTAAACCAGGATAGGAGGCAAAGAAGGGAGGGAACAAATGATTCTGTAGGAAAGGACCAACTCCCCTTCCTTAAACAGGAAAAGAAAATCAGTAGTAAGCCCAGCCAGCACCTTGGATAGGGGCATACACCGGAAGTTATTTGCATAAGCATTGTCATGTAATGACTTGCCAGGCTGAAGATGCAATTATCTGGGAACTGAACATTTGAAAAGTTCAGTTTTAATGGAAAACCAAGATCTGAGCCATGGCGTTCCAGTTGAAAACAAACTTTTTAATATTCATTTCTTCTCCATCTTTGAAATTCACCTTCAGAGCTCCAAGGTTAACAGGGGAAAAAAAAGTTCAATAATTTTCCAATCTTAATTATGATTCATCACAGGTGATTAAACACGGCCACTTGCATTTGTGGCTCAGCTTTTTCTCACAGTGGACATTTAATTTTAATTAAAAAGGCAGTTTTTAAAATTACTTTTGGTTACCCATGGTATTTGTCAACTGGTTCTCCTTCCATGCTAAGCAATTTTGTGTTTCCCACCCCGGAGAGCTACAAATGAGGAAATATTTTATGCATTTTAAAAGATATTTTTTGTTCCCACCTCAGTGCCTTTGCTCAAGATGTTTGACTTGGTATGTTGATCCTTCACTTCTTTGCCTGTCACGATGTAATTCATGAAAAAAATGCACTTAATGAGGACAGATATGCAATGACTGGACCCTAAATGCCAACAACAAAAGAAAAGTGTCCTGGACCTCAAGACGCTTACATTAGTACTAGAAACATGGGAACATGGGAGCATGGTACATAGAAGGCATTTAATAAGTACTTGCTGATGTTCTTATTGATTAATTGATTCTGTTGCAGAAGCACATATGTCAGTATTGGAACAGACCTCTGAAGCCTTGAGATCCTGAACAGCAATCTCCTTTGTTAGTCATCGTTTGTCTTTCATTCTTGAAGGGTCCAATCTCCTAGAAAACGACTGACAAAGAACCAACAAATTTCCTCTTCAAAACCTGCATCGAAGGACTCCACATGGCTCTCATCTCAAGTGACACCTTCTCCAAGAGGTCTTACCTTTTACACTCCAAAAGAGGACCAGAGAAATGACATCTGGAAGAGGCCTTGTTAATAATTATAATTCAACCTTCTCATCTTAGAAATAAGGAAACTGAGGCTCAGGGAAGGAAACTGACTTTTCCAAGGTAGCTAACACAGATGCTGACATTCAGGATTTGAATTTTTGTCCTTTGACTCCAAATCAGTTATTATTTCCACTGTTCCACATGAGTAACAATGACCTTCACGCCACGTCTCCACGAGGCTAGGCTTCCTCTCTGAGATACTAAATTACAAGAAGAGGAGACAATGAGGTATGATGGGAAAAACAAAAACACTTTCTCCGGAGCCAGAAGACCTGGGTTCAAATTCTACTTCAGATGCTTATTACCTGTGTATCCTTGGACAACTAACTTACATTCTCTGGGCCTCAGTTTCCTTATCTGTAGAATATGAAGGCTGAACTAGATGGTTTCTGAAGTTGCTGCTAGCTATAGGGCTCTAACCTTAATATCAGGCATGACAGCTGTCAAGCACAGTGTCTAATTTCCCAGCTAGACTTCAAGCTTCCAGAGGACAGGGGCATGGAGTGTGGAAGCTAAAAGGGTAATGACAATATGACGTCCATTCTACAAATTAAGAAACAGAGCCTCAGAGGAGTTGAGTGGTGTGCCCAGGATCACAAAGCCAGTGTTTGAGGTACTATCTGACCAAAGGTTTCTCTTCACATTAAACTCACTTCAATTCATGCCTTTCCTGTCTCTCATATGCCCCACAGCATCAACTCTTTTCTCCCAGAGCTCCCAGTCAAATAGAAGAGATAGATGCATGTACAAATAACTAAGAAGTGAGATAAATGCAGAGCTGAGACCATGCAAAAGCAATTAGGTGGCACCATAGTGCACAGAGCGCGGGGTCTGGAGTCAGCAAGACTCATCATTCTGAGTTCAAATCCACCCTCAGACACTTCCTAGCTGCGTGACCCTGGGCAAGTCACTCCACCCAATTCACCTCAGTTTTCTCATCTGTAAAATGAGCTGGAGAAAGAAATGACAAACCACTGCAACATCTTTGCCAAGAAACTTCCATTAGGGTCATGAAGAGTCCAACATGACCGGACAGCAATAACAACAAAAACACATAAAGGAACGGTTTTTTAGATTACTTGGGGTGAAAATGAGATTCTTAACTCAAGATGTTCAAGAAGAGTCTCAATGACCATGTGCTTACAGTCCTCTAGGAGGCAATGCAAGGATCGATGATCTGATGCACTTGATTTATGACTAGGTCATAAATTTAGAATTTGAAAGAACCCTAGGGGTCACTTAATCCAAACTACGGAAAAGTAAATGAATTATCCAAGATCATACCAGCAATAGTGGCAGGGGCAGAATTTGAATCCAGGTGCTTTACTCTAAATTTAATGTTCTTTTTTTCTATAGAAGTGAAGGTGGTGGCCAGTTGGCATGGTGGATAAAATAGAGGACATGGGTTCAGAAAGACCTGAGTTTGAATCCTTCCACTATATGATGCTAGCTGTGTGACCCTGGTCAAGTCACTTAAACTCTTTGGGCCTCAGTTTCCTTATCTGTAAAATGAAAATGATAATAGTACTTACCTCGCAGGGTTCTCCAAATAAGTTTATATATATATATATATATATATATATATATATATCTAGCCCTTTGCAAAAACTGAAGTGCTCTAAAAATACTAGCTATTATAATATTACTACTATAACTACTATAACTCACTGGTATTACTGCAGCTGCTGCTACTGCTAGTACTACATTGAGGAATCAGGGTCCTCCCGAGGTTTTTGTAAGGCTTAAATGAGCCAGTGTCTATAAAGTGCTCTGCCAAACTTCGAGTCCCCTATGAATAACCAGTTAACTATTATTCCATTACTAGGATTGGGTGTTTTCTAAACTTGGATACTGTCATGGAATTCTATGTAAAATCTCAATCCTTTGTTCTATGGGCCCACCTCAAGTCTTCTGTGCTCATTGCACCTTTCCTGTGGATTCCAACCCACGTCTCCAAGCCCCTTCCCTTAGGGAAGTATGATCCAATGATTAAGTCACTGATGTGAAGTCAGGAAGCCTTGATTCAGATCTTGTCTCAGACCCTTACTATCCTTGTGAACCTTGGACAAGTTACTGAAGCTCTTTGCATTCCAGTCTTTTCATCTGTAAAATCATGGCCTCGGGTCCCTTCCAGCTCTCAGGCTGTGATCTGTGTGTGATCCTTTTCTCCAAAAGCCTGCAGAGTCTGTATCCTCCGCTGAAGCATACTTAATTGTATGCTGCTTTAGATTGAACTTATTCACAGTCCTGAGAGGATGTTGGAGCTGGAAGGAATGGTAAAAGTCACCTAGCCTCACATATCACAGACTGTAGATCTCAGACCCATTATTCTCTGATTGTTTCATGTCTTGCTTAACCAGCCAGCCAGTAAGATCCAGGAAAACAGAGATCATGTCTTATATGGGAGGCAGTGGGATGGAGCTAAAGGAATTCAGGCAGGAAAGTTAAGAGACCTAGTTTCTAGGCTTGGTTCTTCCAATGACTTGTTGGGAGAAACAGAAACCTCTTCTATGCTCTAGAACTCAGTTTTCTAATCTACAAAATTAAAAAAGTGTATTTCTATGGTTTGTTCCACCTCAGAAATTCTACATTCTTATGTTCTATGTTTTAAGGTCCCTTCTTGCTCCAACAACAATGCATTCTAAGGTCCTTCCCAGCTGTCATATTTTCTATTCCATCATCCCTCCCCATTTTGTCATTCCTTGCTCTGTGTTCCCTCTCATCTTTGATATACCATGTTCCAAGGTGGCTCACAGTTGTGACTCTCTAACATCCAAAGTAAGGCTCTGACCCAGTGTGACAAAGCCTCTATTTGTCTGAAGCTGAGGGTAGACAAGAAGACAACATTATTTCTCTCCCAGATCTAGGGGAAAATATCTGCAATCATTGAACCAAACTATGAGTAGGCCAAGTTAGCCTCTTTGGGTATTCTCAGCTCAATGACACTCAACAAAAGAAATCTGCTGTGTCACCTGGTCCCTCCTCTGCCCCACAGCAGCCTGGGGCCTGTTTAGCCCAGTTCTCCTGAAGGTGAAAGCTGGGGCTAGGCAAGCTTATTGTTCCAGCTTTCAATGAAACATTCTGTGTGACCTTGATATCCTTGTATTTTGCTGTGAGTTTTCCCAAGTTCCTTCACCTTTAAAAAAGTTTATATTGGAGACTAGAAGCAGTCATCTCCCATTAGGAATTTCTGGCTGTTACCCAAACACCTAATAGTTCACAGGAGAAGAGGTTTGGGGCCCACCCCTTTCAAAGTGGCTTAACACTTCTGCCTTGTGGCTCCTGTTCACTAGGCTGGGCTGGGCTCATCTACATATTCATCAGAATGAGAAGCAAAGTCTTAAATAGGAAAGTTCTTTCTTTTACTTTTTCTTTACTTTTTAAAGCTTTCTTTATTTTTCCTTCCCTTCCATTCCTTTTCCTTCCATGCCTTGCCCTGCTTTGCCTTGCCCCTTGACATTTTCTTTTCTTTCTCTTCCCAACAAATTTATAAACAGAGATCTCTTCTACCACCTTTTGAGCTATTACTATGGCTATCATGATGATGGTGGTGATGATGAACCCATGACATGCCAGGCATGGTACCTGGGGTCACACAGGGATCAGTGGTCCAGAATTGATCATCAGCCTTCAGTTGAAGAGTTCTAAGGAGAGGGAAAGTATTTGGTATAGCAGCAAGAGCTCTGGAGTTGGAAGACATAAAGTGAATCCACTCTCTGATGTTTATTACCTAGGTAGTTTGGGTAATTGATCTCTGCAACATACTAAGATGGTCCATTCCACTTTGGGAAGCTTCTATTGCTAAGAATATTTGTCTTCTGCTGAATCAGAAATGATTATTCTGCCGGTTAGAGAAATTGGTGTATGTGAAATTGAGGCTTGGGTGGTGGGGGGTTGGAAGGATAAACAGAATCAAGAAAAGCATGTGGACAGAATAACATTGTCTAATTTGAAGAATGTAAGATGGTCAACATGGAAGATTGGAGACAAGGGTTCAAGTGGGCAGTAGAAAAAAACTAGTGATGTTTGAGTTTGGAAGGAGACAAAAAAATAGAAGCAGGTCAGTGGCTTCCTGGTGCCACAACTGTTGCAAAAGAAGAAGAAATTAATTGGAAAGCAAGGGCATGAAGGGAAGAAGAGATGTATTGGAGAACCAGTGGAGAGTCAAATACAGTCATTTTTTGGAGAAAATTATTTGCAAAAAGCCTAGTTCTCATCGATTTAAGATTTTTAAGGAGTCTTTGTATTCTCAGAGTCTAGCACACGGTAGGTGCTTAATAATAATATAACGACTGAGATAACAGCAGCAAGAGCTAAAATTGATACAGCACTTTAACTCTGGCTAAGTGCTGTATGTGAATCAACACATTTTATTCTTATAACAACCCTTTGACATAGGTGCTGTTGTTAACCCCATTTTACAGCTGAGTAAACTGAAGCTGGAACACCTTGTGCCCACCCACAGTCCCACAGGTTTTCTTTACTCCAAGTTCAACACTCTAGATGCCTAACAAAACTTTATAAATTATTGTTGACTGATGAAGTGAAGACTCTAGTATTTTATTGGAGCTTAATAAGTGTTTGCCAAGAGGAAATTAAATTACGAAGCCTCAATCTTTGTTTTTTTTTCATTCCCAGTTCTTTGGTTACTTATCATCATCTCCTGTATTCCTTCTCCCTACTCCCAACCCACTCGTTCTTGACATATGTCTAAACCATCACAGCTGTCCATCCCCTATCTACAGTAATAGCCTTCCTTAGCTAGATAGATATTTCCATTTTCTTATCACATCACTGTTATTTTTTATTTTCTGCAGTCTCACAACCAGCATTTTCTCAGCCATCTCATTCTTTCTGTCACCCTTCACCCACTAGCTCTCCATTTCCTCAGAGTCTGATCTCTACAGCCCAAACAGAATGATGATCCTGTCGTAGACTTGTATTCTGTTTTTCAGCCAGACACTCTCGGCTCTCCACATCCGTCTGGGGTTTTCCAGATACACTGTTGACTAGTCAGGTGGATTTCTTTACAGAACCTTCAGGTTTGATTTTTAAATGGTCATTCTCCAAATTATGGCCTGTGTTATAGGACTTAATAGTTGTCATGTTAGTGCACTGGATCACAAATTATCCTGTGGTTTTGACATTTTAAAACCTCATATATGGGAAACAACCTTTTGTTGGGTGAGGAAAAGAGCAAACCCTGACTGTGGCATCAAAGATAGAGATGCTAGCCATGAATTTCCTACTTTTGAGATGGGCAGCTTTGGATGATGATAGCACTTTAATGCTTTGATGGGTCTATTATCTCGCCAATGATGGTGCTTCCTCCAGTGATGGAGCTCACAATCTACCTAAATCTCTTTATCCTGCTCCCTGTCCTCTCATAAATCCCCAATACAGCTGAACCACTGTCATAGAGCCCTTCTTCAAGGTCATTTTTTGCACCATCTGGGGATAGCTGCTGCACTCAGGTTGTCCATCTATTGCCTCTCAGTTTCACTGTGATGGAGCGTTCTCTTTTCCTGATTATACAATTACTAGATGATCTCAGGATCTGTCCAACTAACCTGTGCCAACACAATGAGCGAGCATCCAGAGAAAGACTTGTTATTAGAGAAGGACCCACCATCTCTAGCCCATTCCTGGATGCTATCTTTTGTATTCAGTCTAATTATTACTACGCTGCTGTAGCATCTGCCTCTACTTTACCCTTACAGAGAGTGCTTGAAGATTTATAAAAGGATTTACTTACAACAGAGGCATGGAGGAGCAGTCTGCTTAGAGTTGGAGAGACCCAGGTACAAATTCTCTTTCTGAAACTTATTAGCTATGTAATCCTCAGACAGTCACAACCTCTTTGAATTTCATCTGTGAAAAAGAAATATTTGGACTTCCCAGCCCTACAGGATGTTAGGGGTATCAGAGTGAGTCATGGACCAAGAACTTCCCAAACATGAATGAGAAGATCAGAAATCCAGATTCTAGAGGGATCTTCAAGTCTTTCTACTCTGCCCCTTCATTTAGAGATGAGAAAACATGGTGCTCAGAGATGGTCATGGATTTGGTTAGAGTCATCCCAAAGTGTCAGAGTCAAGGTTTGAACCTCCTCTTCCAAGTCCCAAGACTTTTTGGCATTGTGTACACTTTATCGCTCTCTCTACAATCCATTCAAGAAATAGTCAATGCCAACATCAGCCAATAATCACTGGCATTTTGACAAGCACCTTCAATTTTTCAGAACAAGCTATACTCTTTAGCTCATTTGTTCACCTGCCTTGGATCCACATATTGGAAGAGATGTTGAAAGAGAGCGGAGATACAATTTCTATAATCATGCTTCCATCCTAGGGGAAGATTAAGACTTAAACAAAGATTCCTAAAATACCTAATAATAAATATTATTGTGCACTGGAGATGCATGAAGCCAAATATTAGGGGATCCTTAGAGATGGAGTCATTAGGGAAGGTCTTATGGAGGAGGTCACATCTGATGTGAGCTTTAAATGATGTGTAGGAATTCAAGAAGGAAAGAATGACAGAGAGGATGTTCAAACAAGGAAAACAGTGTGGGCAAATGCATAAAAGTGAGGAAATACAGGGCATCTATAGGACCCCCCCCCCCCACCAAAATCATATCATGTAGAGTGTATAGCAGTATGAGATAAGGCTGAAAAGGGTGGTGCCAAATTGTAAAGACCTTGGGAAGGCTTCAAAGATATATGAAATTTACTTGTAAGTAGTAGGAAACCACCAAAAAATGTTGAGCAGAGCAGTGATGTGATTACATATATTGACAAGAAATGTCATTCTGGACCGAAACTGGTATGAAGAGTATACTAGAGGTGGCAGAGAGAAGACACAGGGAGAACTGGAAGCTAGTGTAATAATACTTGATGGTGGTGTTGCTAAGTTGTTTCAGTCATGTCAAACTCTCTGTGACCTCATTTGAAGTTTTCTTGGCAAAGTGTGGTTTGCCTTTTCCTTCCCCAGCTCATTTGGCAGATGAGGAAACTGAGGCAAACAGGGTGAAGTGACTTGCCCAGTATCACACAGCTAGGAAGTATCTCATAAAGCTGAGTCTTCCTGACTCCAGGTCCCATACTCTATCCACTGTGGCATCTAGTTGCTCTAAGAGCAAAAATATAGAATGACCTTTAGTAGAGAGGTGATTATGAGGATGGAGAAGAGGTGACAGATAGAAGAGATCCTTGAAAATGAGAGAGATGGTAGAGTCATAGATGATTAAATATAAGGTTCTGAACATGGGAGGCTGGATGAATGGTGCTACCACCATTGAGTGTTTCCTGTGACTAGAGTATGTATCCATGCAAAAAATAATGAAGTTTCAAGGAGAAGAAAAGAAAAGAAATGTCTTTCAGACATGATGACTGAGCTGCTAGGGGAACGTACCAGCAGAGATAAACTATAAATGGTTGGATATCTGTGTCCAAACCCTCAGAATGTAGGTCAAGACTGAATGTATGGTTTCAGGAGCCACCTACACAAGGCTGGGAATTGCAAGCATGCCTCATGGGTAGGTGCTTGATTAGATGCTGAATTCCTTCAAGTTCATGCTAAATGAGGTTCAGTAAAAAGTTGAAGAAGAGAGCCTCCTAAAGTATTTGAAGGGTGATCACGAGGAAAAGAGTAAATTTTGTTTTATCTGACCCCAAGCCAGAGCATAGAACTAGGAAAAGCAGGGGGAAAGCTGAAAGAGGCAAATCAAGGTTTGACATCACAAAATACTTTCTAACTATAGTCTTCCTAAGGTTTAGGGGAGCAAGGCTCCTGTGAAATAACAATACATAACTCTAGACCCCTCCTCAAAATTTTATTTTAAATAATTCCCATCCTATTTAACACAAAAATTAAGCAAAACAGCTCACTGTGCTCAAAAAAATCAAATTTTCTAATGAGGAAGGTTGGTTTCTCATACCGTATGCAGAGTCTTTGAAGTTGTTGCAACTGCTTTACAGATTTCCTTCTACAAAAGCACAAGATACAATACACATTAAGGGAGAAAAATCATGGGTGGCAGAGGGACAAAGAGGAGGCATTCCCAAAGAGAGTGCATAGCCAGTGGTTCTATAGGACACTGAGACTTTTAATAAAATCTAATGGTCTGTGATAAATGAATGTATGTATACTTATGGTAGTAAATGATAAAATAGATGAATCAAATGCAATATTTATGCATTTATGACTTACCAATTTTTTGTTTATATATATTCATCTTTGATTTTTTTGCAGTACACCACAAATCTCCTAAAATTCTCATTTAATTATCAGTGACCAACCCATGAGTAAACAAAGCCCCAACTGTGAACCCCATGGATGTCAAGTGATGTTTTATTCCAGTAAGTGGGATGCTCTGCCTTGGAAGGTATGGTCTGTCCTCCCTAGAGGAATTTGTCATGGCTAAATGGTCCTTTGTGATGGCTACTGGTATCCCTTCCTGCTCCAAGATTCTCTGATTCTGGTCTTGTCCAGGGAGATAGTGTACAAAGATAAGGTAAGCCAAGTGTTTAACTTTGAGGAACGAAAGGTTCTTAAGGTGTTGAGAGAGGTCATAAAATAGCGAAGAAATAGGCAAAGAAGAGTAAAAGGGCTGACACCTAGACAGGTGAGAAAGGCTAATCCTCATGACTTGGAAGAAGCAGGCTGGGGATGGGCTGGAATGGGCTAATCCTTTCCTTTGGCAGAAGGGCAAGGTCAGAGTGGGGAGGAGGGTAAGTGAAAATCTCTGCTGGATTTATTACTAGGGAATCTGTAGAATCTCAGGTCCTAAGATGCAAGGGGCCAAGGCAGCTGACTAAGTCATTCACAGATGTGGTGGAAACAGACCTGCTTTCTGGAGTCAGAGGATGTGGGTTCAAATCTTGGTTTTTGCTACTTAGTTCTTGAATGCAGTAGTGTGCTGGAGCTGGTTTGTATCTACTTCTTGTGGAGAGCCGATGGTTAAATTTTTAGGGTGACCATTTATGTTTCAAAAATAAGCAAACGTACAAATCAGGTAGCGACAAATGTTGCAAATTGCTTTGTTTTGTCTGGAACTAAGAAATTTATGAGAAAATGTTAGTAATGCAGGTTAAACTTAAGAGGGTATTAAACATACTTTTTCCCCCTCCTGGAGGGTATGGTTAAATATTTAACAGTTTACTACCATGTGCAACTTAATTTCTGGGTTATACTTTCTTCCTGTGTAAAATGAAGGGATTGGACTAGATAAGCTGAAGAGTTATCATCTACAATAGTCTTTTAGAAAGAACTGAATCTGCAAGAGATAGGGAAGCCTGGATATAGAGTGGTTTGTGTGACAACCTGATTCACTCAGATCTTGGATCTTTTTTTTCCTGGCATTTTGCATATGCTGCCCCTGCTTGGCATTGACATGCCAGTGTGGCCCTCCACCTCTCCATTGTTTGAGCCATAGACATGACTGGTAAGGAAGAAGAGTGGTGGGAGGTGCTGGGATAAGCAGCAGCACTCCTCAGCTCTATTCATGAGGAAAATCCCCTTTTCTCTTTGCCTTTCACAATTTTTTTTCCTATCACTTCTTTGGCTACTAAGAAAGAGGATGCTTCCCTCAAGTTTAAGCAGTTTGTCAAGTTAAATGTGAACAGGCTGGAATACTTTACTGAACCATTTTTTTACACTCCAGATGTTTGAACATACTGTGTAATGCATGTCTGTGTCCAGGGTTCGCTTTGTTTTTTCCCCCAACCCATCATCCAAATGGAGTCACTTGATTTGATGATAGTGCTAGAATAAAAATATAACCTAGACACTCATGGAAATGCCTCACTTTGGACATACACAAAGGCGGCACAATTTGCAAATGTTTACAGAAATCAATAAGGTTGTTAAAGATAATTAGAAGAGCAGAGCTGAGGGGACTATATTTTGCTTATATTGTAAAATACTTTGGGAGAAATCTGTTTTTTTTTTTAAATTCTGCGTTGCCTGATCAGATAATGAGTTCCCCATCACTTCAGGCTTTCACATAAATTTTAGATGGATACTTGACAGGATTATTGTGGAAAGCATGTTCGTGCCTTTTTTCTTAATACTGTTTTTGCCTAATTACATGTAAAGATACTTTCCAACATTGTTTTTGTAAGATTTTTGAGTTCTGAATTTTTCTCCTTTCCTCACCTCCCCCCACCCCAAGACAGCAAGTAATCTGATAGAGGTTTTACATATACAGTCATGTTAAACATATTTCCACATCTGTCATGTTGTGAAAGAAGAGGATTCAAGTTTCTTACAAGGGTTGATGACTTTGGAGTTCCCATATAGCTTTCAGATTCTGTGATTTGAAAAATGGTGACAGTATCTGTCCATGGCATGGAGCAGCAGCAAAAGTGATGAACATGACACAGGAAGAGTCCAGGGTTCAAGACTTGCCACTGATGTGACCTTGAAAAGTCCCTTGATTTACGAGCCTCATTTTCTATTAAAGTACAACTTAGTGCATAGGACAAAGCAGGTTCCTTCTGTAAGCAATCTTAGAAGGCATCTAGCCTAATCTCTTTCTTTTCTGCATGAGACACAGAGAGATTGAGTAACTTGCCCAGGATCACATAGGCAGCATGTTCAAAGTGGGTTTTGAAATCCATTCATTATGCCCCACTGTCTCCAGGGTCACTTCCTTCATGAAATCTTTCTTTCTTAAGTTATTTTAGTAGAGACAGGCTGCATGGAGAGAGGATGGGGAGACTGACCTTGGAGTCAAGGAGTGCTGGGTTCAGGTATTGCCCCTGACATACAATGGTTGTACCATTCTTGGACAAGTCACACCACTTCTGTGGGCCTCGATGTCTTTGTCTGTAAACTGAGGGGCTTGAACTCAGTGACCACCAAGGTCCCACCTAGCTCTCATTTTATGATGCTATAACTGATGGCCCATAAGCTGCAGAATTTGTAGGAGTCAATTGATGTGGAAAGAGCGAGCTCCTTCTCAGGACTTCCCTTCACTGATGAAATCACATATCTGGAAGAAAGACAAACAAAGATCTATACTTATGAACGGAAATCTAAGTGTCCAGAGTACTGTGAGTAGGATTGCAAGATCTACATTACTTTTCATAGACAAGCCTTATCCAACTCTAAGACAAGTTAGAGATGAGACATAATTTGTATTAGTGAAGGATGTCCCCTCATAGAAAATAAATCACAGATTCTTGAAATAGTAACAGAGGCACAACTCAGAAACTACAAGAATTTCCATTTCTGATAGTATTGAGGGAGCCAGTCATGGTCATGGGCTAATAAAATCTGGCTGTGTTCCTTATCACCCAAGTCCTGGGTATCACTTCAACCTATTAGAAATGACCTTGATGAACCTGATTCCTTATAATGCAGCTGTCCCAAGTCCCACTGGCTTTGCATGAGCAAAGACTTCAGACACCCAACGTGCAAAAGTGGCTGCTCTCCATAATACAATATGCCTTGTGCACTTCATGGATCAGCTCAGGCCAATTAGGTAACAAATTTATGCTCTTGGAGATGCTTAAACGCATACTGTGTCTCCAGGATGATTGGCCATGTCCTCCTATGAGCCATCATTTCTGTCCAAAGATTTTTTAAATGTAAAATGAGCATAAAAAGGAGGCAAAGTAATAGCATGGACCAAGAAAAGTTGTAGTAGGATGAAATTCAAAACTTGGCTTATCTTCCTTCAGATGAAATCATGAGCCCAGATGGTACAAAAAAATCCATCACTTGTTTTGCCTCCATACCAACTATAAGGGTTAAAGGGCTATTGATGGCTTATGTGAAGTTGCTTCTTTTTTCTTAAACTGGTGATTCAGGGTATTTTTACCCATCAGTTTCTATCACTTGAACTCTGTCTACACTAGGAAGAAGTATTTTACCAGTTCTATGATTTGACCCTAAGCTTTTGGTCTGAAGTCACTTGTCTGCCAAGCAGTCATTGTAAAGGACTGAAGAATGCTGGAGCTAAAAAGATTGTCCTAAATTAGGATACTCTGCCCAAAAGTAGCATCTGGGGACCTCCCTCAGGAATGTTTCTGATGCTTCCAACAACCTACATAGGATAGGCTCCTGCAGATGATGTCATGGAAGTAGAAAGATCCCTATAGAATAATGACAAGTGGAATCACAGACAACAAGATGGCATGTACTGGGATGGAGCAAGTCAATAGACTCTCTGGACTGGGATATACAAGCTTATCTATAAGGAAGAACGGTACTGTAAGCAATCTATAAAAGTGATACAGGATATACTACAGGTTTCTAAACTGAGACAGATCTACAGGCAACTTGTACTACGCTGTAGTACAAGTCTAGTACTGAGGTTGGAGTTAAAAGAGAGGTGTATGCAAATCTGCAACTTAATTTTGTGATCTTGGGCAAATTATTTAATGTCTCTGAACCTCGCCTTCCAAAAATGAAAAATGGGGATGATAAACCCTCACATTTCCTCCCTCACACCGTTAGTGATTTAAAAACATTAAAGTAATGTGAAGGGGACTGAGCTTTGGTGCATTTCTAGATCTCATACGATAGAGGCCCCCATGTGGGAGAGACCAGAGATCTGTTTCTGGAAGAAGACATTCTGAGTTCCTCAGTGACATGGGTGGGAGTAGCCGTCTTTCATTAGCTACAAAATTGGCCTGAATCTTTAAAGTTACCAGACCAGAACAATCTTGTTCTCTCTCTTTTTGGCAGCATCCATGGGTTAAAGGTCTTGTTCACTCATAAGGAGTACTGTGCACTAAGCTGGGTTGGGGAAGGAATGCTTCCAGCAGTTCTGGGAGGTAGGTGCTACTATCCCTATTTTACAGATGAGGAAACTGAGGAAGTCAGAATTAAGTGACCATCCCAGGGTCACATAGCTAAGAAGTATCAGAGTATCAGAGGCTGGCTTTGAACTTAGCTTCCTCTTTACTCCATTTTCATCATTCTGTCTTCTAGGTAGCCCCACGTAAAAACAAAATAATAGAAAATGACAGAGTGAGTCTGTGCTTTAGAAATACCACATAGTTGCTGGGTGGTGGGCAGACTACAACTGTGAGGACAGGGGAGGACAGGGGGAGGACCATTCAGAGACAAGTGATGTTATTCCAGCCTAAAAGGGCCATGTCAGTCACTGTGCTTAGTTACAAGAGCATGCCTTCAAGAGATGGTATTGTGAAATGACCAAATGCCAAATTATTGGAAATGGCGGGGAGGATGAGGGAAAAGCAAGGACTGAAGACAACTCTGATGGTGCTTCAATGTCCACCTAGAAGGAAGATAGTGCCCTCAATAAAAATGGGAAAGTCAGAAAGAGGAATGGGGATTTAGGGGGAATATAATGGACTTCATCAGGGACATGCTAATTTTGAGTCACCTATATGAGATCATGAAGGGAACTCACTGTCGTAGGATATTAGATGAATGTTAAGTGGATTTTAGAGGTCATCAAGATCAATCCCTTGATTTTACAGATGAGGAAACTGAGGCTTAGTGAGATGAAGTGATTTGCCCAGGGTTATGCAGCTAGTATCTGAAATGGAATCTGACTCCAAATCCACGATTTCAGTACCAACCAACCCCAGAACTAGAGTGAGGTGGAACATTGCATTGACTAGAGTTTTGATCTGTTTCATGAGAAAAGGCATGTTGACAGCTCTATTGACTGCCAGTCTCTGCACCAGGTCTCTGCTATTCTCTGAAGGGAATGAACCCTTGCAGAAATGCAAGCATCAGCAGATGGCCGAGGGATTTGGGAGAGAAGCCAAACAATGGAGTGAGTTCAGAAATATCGGCCCTGAGTTTGTGGGCAGCAAATTAAACATACTAACAGAGGCTGTAGGGCCACATCATAGAGACCCAATGCAGCCCATTCCACAGCTGTGGTGACTTTAGGTAAAAATTACAGTACGCCAGAATATTAGTCAGAAAGGACTTTAAAATATAGTATGCTAGATTTGGTGGGAACTTCGAATGTACAAAATAGAGGGTTAGATATGAAAGGAACTTCAGGACATGAAACGAGAGATCTAGGAGGATCCTTAAAATGGAATGTCAGAGCTGGAACACAGAATTTTGGTGTTTGGAGGGACAATAAGACATAGAATTTTGGAACTGATAGGGTTCTTAGAACACTGGACATAGAATTATAAAGCTGGAAAGATCTCTAGAATAGAGAACATACAATATCAAAACTGGAGGAGAGTTGAGTGATCAGTGACTCCAACCCCATCATTGTGCAAATGAGGGAACTTAGTTCCAAAGGTTCATTGACACAATCAAGCTAACAAAGCCAGAATGTGAATCGGCCACGCTTTAAGGGGCCAAGTTCTGTGCATTTTTCCCACTCCAATACTTCCTCTGCTTAGAATGAATAAGGACACACCTGAATGAATACTTGCTATGAATTGTGTTTGAGTCTTAGAAATGAAACTTTCAGGATGCTGAGTCAGAAAACCTGAGATTCAGCCTTGTCTTTGATGCTTGATAGCTATGGGAACTTGGACAGATTAATTCATTTCTCCATGCCTCAGTTTTATTCACTTACAGAAGAGGGATATGCATCCTGAAGTAATTAGCTGCCCCTGCGGGCTGTTGTGAGTATTTAATGAGATTCTGTATGTAAAGGTCATTGCAAAATATACCAGCTAAGTTGAATAGACCATCACAGAGTAAAGGCAAGAAGGGCCTGAATCTCATCAATAATACAAAGAAGGGATCAGAAAAAAGATATGGATTAAGGCGACGTTTTTCTATTACCCTTTTCACTTCCTTCTCAGGGTCTAGGGGATCAATCGTAGGGTGACTATGTATTAGAACTGAAGGGTCAGGGAGTCCAACCCCCTCATCTTACATATGAGGAAACTGAGGTCCAGTGAGGTATCGCAGCTATGGTCATTGACTTAGAGGTGAAAGAGACCTCAAAGGGGGATGGAATGCAATCCCATTTAATTTTGGAGATTTTGTATCCTGTCTCACCTGAGCTGGAATACAGAGCCCAGTGCTGGTTGGTGCAGACAG
Organism: Potorous gilbertii; assembly: GCA_028658325.1. NCBI lineage: Eukaryota > Metazoa > Chordata > Mammalia > Diprotodontia > Potoroidae > Potorous > Potorous gilbertii. Next base: position 677,428,074 of record CM053770.1, read on the forward strand.
TTGAACCTGTTCTATTTTCCTTCCTTGGTAGGCTTCCTACCCTGGGGACTTACCACATCAGTGCCTCGTTTAGTGCAGACATCTGATCAACTTTAGCCCTAATCTAGCTCAGACCTCCTGAACTCTGGCTATCCACAAGCCTCATTTTATATGGGAAACTTTGTCCCATAAAGGGGAACTGGCTTGCCCAAAGCCACACTTCTTAAAGGAAGATTAAGAATTCAAATCCAGGTCCTCCAACTCTGATACTTTGCCACAATATCTACTGGGGACAGGATGGGCAAAAGGGAGAGGGACTGGCTCCAACTTTGGCTGTCCAGCAAGTTGAGAGAACACCAATTATTCCACAGGAGAGGAGGCCTTGGGGAGGGGATCCTCAGAAAGTGATGGTTCTGGGACCAAGTAAGGGAATGGAAGGATACTGTCTGTAGGTGACCTGACTGGAAGAAGGCTGGGAGACACAGAGTACTACAGTAAGAAGAAGCCTGACACCACTCTGATGTTATTGCTTTGGAACAAAGACGAGTACCTGATGCTAGTTAGGGGCTCTGTAAATGTTTGAAAAGAGGGCACAGATAATAGCATTGCTATTCTGATGTTTATCTGGAGAGGAAGCCAATGAAGGATATATAAACAGGAAAGATCACCTAATATTAATTCAGTTTCAGTGGAGCTATTATAATGGGCAAATCTAAGCAGCAATGCATGCTATCTGCCTGTCTGTCTCTGTCTGTCTGTCTCTCTCACCTGGTCTCACCATTTAGGGCTGAAGCTTTAATTACCAGATGTCAGAGAAAGGCTCTTATCTGAATAGTAGAAGGAGAGGTCAGTTGGCTGAAGCTTTTTGATAGTTTTCAAGGGGATGTTAATTGTGAGCCTAAAGAGCACAATACCCCATGGGGGTTTATTTTCTCCAATCCAAACATATTGATTATGCAAACTGCAAAAAATGATGTATATCTGGCAATGGGATATAAGTGGATGAGGATTCTGGACAGGGAAGGAGGAATAAAAACTTTCTTCCACTTAGCCTTCCAAGCATGAAAAGGAAGAGGCCATCCCCACATCAATAAGGAACAGAATGAAGGCAAAAGAATTCAAAGAGTTCTCCCTCACCCCATTGCCTTTCCTGAGGGGTAATATTTAATTTACTTTCTAAAAACAAACCTCTTGGAGGGAGTTCCACTGCCTACCCCTCTGCCATGTTTGAGCCATTGCTGCTGTTTGAGTATGATATTTTTCATCCCAGGGAGAAGGGCCAAATGAGCTGTCCACAAGCCCAGGACATCTTCCTTCCACCACGCCCAAAAGGGGCACGCCTGTGTTAAAAAATAAGTTTTAAGAGTGGATGGGAATTGTCTTTTATTTTTTAAAGTACTTCCCAAACTTACAAGAAAAAAAAAGAAAAAGAAAGGAAGGAAAGGAGGGAAGACAGGAAGAAAGAAAGAAAGCAAGCAAGCAAGCAAGAAAGAAAGAAAAAGAAAGGCAGCTACCATGAAGCAGAAGAGCCCAGATCTGGTGTTCAAAGACTTGGATTGAAGCGCCAGCCCAGTAAACCAGTTGCTAATTACCTCCGGTTATTCCTACTCGTATGTGATGATGTATGGGAAGTGCTCTGCGAATGTTCAAGCGATATAATAGAAGGAAGCTACTATCAATATTCTCTCTCTTGCCCAGCCTCATTTTCCTTCCTTAGAATATTGAGACAGTCTTTCTGGCACCGTGAGTCTCAAAGGGACATTGGAAAATATGGATGAGATAAAAGATACAAAGGGTTTTTCAAATGCCAGTTATTATTCAACTCAACACAATCAGCATTCATTAAGCAACTGTTGTGTACTTGAATTCTCTCTGACATCCTTTCCTCACTCTCAGTGTCTTTTCCACCATGCCTCTCCTCCATCTCTTTTCATTTCCCTTTTATATACTTTCCTTCTTCCCTTAGAATGTAAGATCCTTGAAGGCAGAGACTATCATTCTTGATGTATTTAGATTCCCAGGACTTAGCACAGTGTTTAGCATTAGTAAACCTTTAATAAATGCTTGCTGACTTGACTTTTCAGGTATTTTACTGGACAATGGAAAGAAAAAATCTAGATAAGATGGTCTCTGTTCTTAAAGATCTTACATTCTACAGTGTTCATATGTGTTTGTAGATGAGTGAATACACATTACTTATCAAAGTACAAAGAAGTATATAAGTTCAAAGACATTTTTGATGGAAATGCCACCATCTGGGGGAATCAGGTCATGGTACTTGAGCTTTGTCTAGACAGGAGGCTCAGGGTTCCATGAGGGAAGGAGGGGAAGGATTCCAGGAATAGGGAACATACTCTGAATAGGTATGGAGACAGGAAATGAGATGTTATATGTGAGGAACAGGAAATAGTTGGCATGAGAGGAACAGAGTAATGTGTAATCTGTCTAGAAAGATGTGTGTTAGTCCTTCGTTGCCAAAGAAGACCATGCCATCAGAGAAATGATGACATGATTTGCACTTGACTTTGTTTTGAGTGAGGGAGGGCTATGCAGGTCACCAGTCTCACTTCTCTTCCAGAGCCACCTGAATCCAGTGACCATATGTTCATCAGAATGACTGGAGATGAACCAGGATGAGGCAATTGGGGTTAAGTGACTTGCCCAAGATCACACAGCTAGTGAGTATCAAGTGTCTGAGGTGAAATTTGAGCTCAGGTCCTCCTGACTCCTGCACTGGAGCTCTATCAACAGCACCACCTAGCTGCCCCTATGTATTTATTTAATTTGAAAGTGAAATGGAAGCTCTTTGAAGGAAAAAACTAATTTTTTTGACTTCGTATCCCAAGGAACAAGTAAAATACTGGCAGCATATTAGGTGCTTTATGAATGATTCCCAATATGCTCTAGAAGAACTCCACCAAGGAGGATCTCATCACCTTTCCATGATGCTCTGATTGTTAGGAAGCATTTTCTGACATCTCTTTGAAACTTTTCATTCTTCCTAGTTCAGTTCTCTAGGGCCAATCAAGCAGAATGGGACAGGGCCCTTTCTGACTCGAGAGTCCTTCAAACACACACAATTATAGATTCAGAGATGGAAGAGACCTTGAAAGCCCAACCCTCTCATTATACAGTGAAGGAAACTGAGGGTAGAAGGGTCAAATGACTTATCAAGAGTCACACACACGGAGCAAATGCCTGAGGCAGGATTAGAACTCAGGTTTTCCTTACTCCAAACCCAGTGTTCTATCCATTATACCACCTAGTTCCCTTGAGGAGAGTTACTGAGTGCTTTCCCTCCCCATCCCCATGGGTCTTCTCTTTTCTAGGCTAACCCCATCACCTCAGTTCCTTCAACTGATTCTCAAATGGCATGGACTCAAGGCTCTTCACCATCTTGGATATTTCCCATGTGCAGTGACAGGGCCAGACATCTCCATGTCTTTTTTTTCATAAATTCTATCAGAAGACTCAGCACAAGGAAGGCAAAAAAATAAATAAATAAAACCAAGGGAGCCTGAGAGATGGGAGGAGCTGAGGAGGAGGGGAAACCAACAGCTGCAGTGCCAGAGGCATCTGGCCTAGGAAAGTGACAGCAGACCAACAAACACACCTACCAGTGTAAATCATTAGCAGCAACATATGGTGAGCTTTTGTTTGTGTTTCTGTCCTGCTCCGTGATTGTTTTCTTCATCATTATAACTACATTAAAATACAGCCAGTTTTTCTGTGTGTCACTGTTCACTCAGGGGAGTTGGGACATCTGCTTTGTGGGTTCAAAGAAGCCAGGCCCGGCTACTCTCCCAGTGTCTCTCGGAAATGGAAGGGATTCCAGTGAATGCTATGATCCAATGGTAAAAGTCCTGGATTTGGACACAAAGGACCCCACTTGGAATTCTGGCTTTCCTACTTCCTGTCTATAACCTAGGGATGGTGATATGGTCTCTCAGGTGCTCAGCCTCTCCATCTGAAAAATGCGAGAATGGGACCAGATCAGGAACTTTCACCCTTTTTGTTTATTAATTAGTTGGGTGAAGCTTATGAAGTCCTTCTTGGAATCGTGAGGGTTTTTATTGTTGATTTTGCTGTTTATTTTTAAAAAGATAATTCAATTTCAGTTAGAAGTTAATGAAAATAAAAATGTTTTGTCCCCATCCAAGTTCATAGACTCCCTGAAATGTATCCATAGAACCCTTGGCAGCCTCTGGACATCAGATTTGATCCACCTAGAGTTTATTCTTATCTGCGAGTCCCTGCCCAGCTTGGACATTTTACGTTCTTTGGCCTAGTGTTCTAGGTGTCATCAATAAGTAAACATCTATGAAGTACCTACTATGTATCAGGCTCTGTATTAAGCCCTGGGAATACAAAAGGAAGCAAAGGATTGTCCTTGCCCTCAAAGAGCTCAAAATCTAAAGGGAGATAAAATGCAAACAATGTTTGCAAACATGCTCTGCACATATCTTTCTCCCAATTCTCCCATTCCTGGCCATAGGGACCAAGGAGAATCAGGGAAGTTCTTATGCTACATGATACATGATGACTTTTCAAAGTTAACTCTCAGGACACATTTTATATTTTCTCCTATTAAAAATCCCTAAAGAGGAAATGTCTATTTAAGTTAAGACATCTAAAGGCAACTAGGTGGTCCAGAGGATAGAAGACCCATTCTGGAGTCAGGGAGACTCACCTTCCTGATTTCCAATCCAACCTCAGGCACTTCCTAGCTGTGTGACCCTGGGAAAGCCTGTTAATCCCGTTTGCCTCAGTTTCCTCATCTGTAAAATGAGCTGGAGAAGGAAATGGCAAACCATTCTAGTATCTCTAGCAAGAAAATCCCCAATGGAGTCATGAATAATCAGACACAGCTGAAAAATGACTGAACAACTGAACACTTAGCTAAGGTCCCACCATGAGTGCTGAGGGGACTCAGCTTGAAACCAGGTCCTCCAGTTCCCAATCTAGTTTTGTTTCTGCTACATCACACTTCTCTTCTTCCCTGGCCTGCTGAGCAGGACCAGGAGCTCTCAAGAAGGCAATTCATCCTTGCTCCAGATCTAGGGTTTCTCATCTATGGAAATGGCAGACAAAATAAAAGCAGAAACCAAAACTCTTCTCTCCCAACGCAGAAATCTGTGTGATTGCTTCACCCAAAGAGGGTGTCTAGTTCAGATACGTGTTGACACTCAACCATCACTGCCAAGAATGTTGGGAAAATAACACCAACCTCAGAAAACAGTTGTTTTGGTAAAGTCTCTGAGCCTGAGGCATTCTCCAGGCTTTCTGATTTGGGAAGCTGCTGAGCAGTTGTTTGCCTTATTTTCTCTAGCCTGGAAGCTACATCTTCACTCTCATCCCCACTGTACAGATGGAGGAAACAGGAGGCCCAAAGGGGGTCATGGGACTGTCTTATCCCTGAAGACAATGGCTTAGTCTACATACAAATGCACTGAAAATTGCTGTAAATGCTGCCAGAGCTCATTTCTTTCCCTTTCCAATATAAACTGGCTTCTGTACAATAAGTTTGGGAGGGAAGGCAGATAAGTAATCATTGCATCCATACTCCAAGGGTTTGGGACCCAGATGAGCAAAGTCCATAGGCCAAGGATGCAGACACCCCGCCTCCACGCAGCTGTGCCCACCTGACATCTAGGACTCCTTTGGAGTGTGTAAACTTTGTCCCACCCAAATATACCTTAGCATCTAATCTTCATCCATCTCCCTGTGGCTAACCCTGTAATGTTGAACCTCTCGGGACTTAGCTAGCCTGGCTCTCAGATGAAGGACATGCCCTCTCTCAAAGGTCCCATAGCTCAGCCACGTCCTCTTTCCTTGGGCACAGCCAAGGTCACCTCCATACTATATTGATTCATCAGGGCACAGTATAAGCAGTGCAGTGGAGGAAATGATCATTCTCTGCATTGTGAAAATGCAGAACTCTTTCAGGGAAAGAAAAGTGACTTGTCCAAGGTTCCACGGCCAAGAAGTGACCAACGTTGGCGCATTCTAAAGCAGGTTTTCTAACAGTCAATCTGGTACTCCTTGTCCCCCTCTTCTTACAGTGCTTGTCCTAAAATAAATGATGTTTTTATATTAAAATTGCTGATCTGCACCTGAAAGGGCCCCTATCAGGCAGCCAGTTTTACAGATGAACAAACTGAGGCAGTGACAGAAAAAAACTTGCTCAAATTCAGAGTCAGGATTTGAACCGAATTCTTTTGACTTAAAAAAATCAGTTTTTTTCCTTTTCCATTGTAGAAAACTACAGGGTTGGAGATAGAAATTAAAATATAGGACATTATATCATCATGATATATTGCACACAGGAGAGGAGGAATACAGAGAAGGGAAGGGAAGGGAAGGGAAGGAAGACAGGAGGGGAGAGTGAGAGGGGATAGGGAGAGAGGGAAGGAAGGAAAGAAGGAAGGAAGGAAGGGAGGGAGGGAGGGAAGGAAGAAATTGTTTGCCATTTTCAGGCATTGTTCTAAGGGCTAGAGGTGTAAATGACAAAAGAAGACAAACTCTACCCTCAATGTGCTTCCATTCAAATGAGGGCAGGTAGGTTGTGATGGGTGTAACAGGGCAAGTGATACTTTGCTCCCTTCCTGGAGGGTTGGTATCAATCTGAGTTCTGTCCCCAGAGCCGGAGGAAGAAAAATTGGGAAAGGGAGAAATATTACAGCTGGTGGTAGAAACAGTGCTAGACTCAGAATTGGGGAGGTTTGTAATGGATGCCCATCTCGAACCCCCAACCTCTGTAACTGAGAGTCTCAAAGATACTGCAAGTTCTTTAAGCTATGTGAGCCTGTTTACTCAACTGGAAAATGGGGATAACAGCACAAAGTCATTGTGTGACTTAGCCAGACAATTATGTAATGTGCTGTGCTAACCTAAATGAGCTGGGGAAATGTCAGTTATTATATTATGATGGCCCACCTGCAGAGGAGCAGCTACTGATAGCAGGGGAAGAATGATAGTAGCCAGCATTTGCATGGGCACACTCTCTAGACCCTTGTCTCAACCCCATTTTTGCAATGATGTTGTTAATGTGTAATAATCAGCCCCCAGGGGAAGCCCCTCATGCTTTCCACGCCTGTGACACTCTTTCCTCACCTCCCTGGCTCCTACAGGAAACATTTCCTGCTACCCCTAGACAGGCCAGGGCCTCCTTAAAATATCATTTATATAACTTTCTGTCTATACCTCACATTTCTCAGGTTTAAACTAAGTCCCTTGAGAGTAGGGGCTGGTTTGGTTCTTTATTTTTGAGGATTTCTATTTATTTTCCTTACATTGATTCTACAGCTACTTGTTCCTGCTACTGATAAATCATTTTTCAGTTGCATCTGACTCTTGGTGACTTGATATCAAGGTTTTCTTGGCAAAGATACTGGAGGGGTTGACCATTTCCTTTTCCAGCTCATTTTGCAGATGAGGAAACTGAGGCAAACATGGTTAAGTGACTTGCCCACGGCTACACAGCTAATAAGTACCTGAGTCCAGTTTTGAACTCATGAAGAGAAGTCTTCCTGATTTTAGACCCAATGCTCTATCCACTGCATCAATGAACACATCTAATTTCATTGTCTCTATTGCTTCCTACCCCACCCACCATGTGAGTTCCTTATGAGTAGAAATGGCTGCATTTTTTTGTTTATGTCACCAGTGCCTAGATCTTATCCTGACCCTCAGTCATCTCTTGTCAATTGGTTGACTTTGTTTTTGTGGCTAGAGCCCCCCCAGCACTGTTTCTGACATATGACTGATGCTTAACTAATGCTGTTGGATTCACTTCATTGTCCACTTCTATTCAGAAGACTCCTGAAAGGCTATCCCCAGGGTCAGTTTGTTCCTGCAGCCTCATTCCTGTCTATCCAGCTACTACCTGAACCTCTTCATCTGGACAGCTACTTAAACTCACCATATCCCAAATTGAATGAATCAACTTCCCTATTGGTCCCACCTGTCCTCCTGCCCCCTCCCTGTTTCCATTAAGGCTACCACCACGCTTGGAGTTACCTAGGCCAGCAATTTCCAAATCATCTTGCATTCACCCCACTCTATCATCCCTCTCCATATCCAATTAACATCCAAAACTCTATCAGAATCATTCTTCCTTCCAGTCCATAATACATTTTGTACTTCTCCCTATCCACACTGCTCCCACTTTCCTTCAAGACTTATCTCTCCATTGGGCTATTGTGATAGTTACCTCATCAGCTTCCCTAGTTCCACTCTCTCTCCCCTCCATTTGATTCTTTATATATCCATCAAAAACCATTGCCCTAATGCATAAGGCTGATGGTATTATTCCACCTATTACAAAACCTTCAGTGGCTCCCCATTACCTATAGAATATAAGTCCAAGTCTTTGGGATGTTGTATAAAGCTCTCCAATCTGATCCCAACCCTCCTTCCAGCTTTATTCCATGCTGCTCAAAATCACAGAATTTGAGAGTAAAGGGGTCCCAGGAGTCACTTGGTTCAACCAATATACAAACAAGAGTCCTGTCTATAGCATCAGTGATAATTGGTCATCTGGCCTCTGTTTAAAGAACTCTGGTGAAGGTAGGACACATTATCTACTGAGGCAGCACGTTGCCATTTTTAATAGTTCTAATTAGGAAAATAAATAGGAAATTTCTAAATAGGAAAAGTGTTCTGGTATTAAATTTAAATTAACTTCTTTGTAATTTTCATCCACTGTTCCTAGTACTCCCCTCTGAGGTCAAGCAGCACCAGAGTGATATCCCCGCTTCCATGGGACAACCTTTTAAGTACTTGAGGAGAGCTGTATGTGCCCCTAGAGTCTTCCCTTTTCTAGGGTAAAGACCCCCATTTCCTCCAGCTGATCCTTATATGGACTGAACTCAATGTCCTTTACCATGCTAGGTGTCCTTCTCTAGACTCTCTCCTGTTGAGTCTTATTAGATTCAGTCCAGGTCTACCCTGTAAAGATAGTTTGGATCTGACTCTTTCATCCATTATATTATCCACCTTTCTCACTTTTATATTATATGTAAATTTGCTCAGTATGTTATCTGTACTTTTTTTCCCCAAGTCACTGGTAAGAAATGCTAAATAACCCAGGATCAAGCACAGATCCCTGGGGTCCTTCACTAGAGACCTTCTACCATGTTGACATTGATTAATTAACAACTACTTTCTGAGTCCAGCCATGTCATCATTCCTAATTCCATCTGACTTTATGCTCATTGAATCCATATCTACAGCTTCATCACAAGAATGACACAATAGTAGTGTATAACAGAATGAGAAATAAAATACTTCTTGGTTTACTCAAGTAAAATGATCTAAGTCAAGCATTTTGCAGATTTTCAAGTGCTATATGAATTTAGTTATTTGACCATAGACTTAGAGCTGGAAGAAAACTTAAAAACCACAGAGCCCAAATCCCTTCATTTACAGATGAGGAAACTGAAGCCAGAGTGGTTAAGTGCTTTGACCAACGTCACACAGGAAGAAAGCAGTAGAACCATAACTTGAACTCACGTCTTGGCACTTTAGGCTTAGCACTTTTGCCACTGTACCATGGCCTTTCTGCAAAATTCTGTTTTCTGCCATAGGAAATCTCAAAGTCATAGAAAATTCTCCCTAAGAGGGATCTGTAAGACCATTTGAGACTCTCAGTTTACAGAGGAAGAAACTAAGTCCTGGAGAAGAGGGAAAGTGACAAGCCACAAATAACATAAGAGGGGCAATCAGGATTTGAACCCAGGATTCTAGAGGCACAACGCAGGCTCTTTCTACCATGTCAAACTGCAGGGTAACGCTACTTTCTATGTGTTTTCCATTGCCAGATTAATATACACATAGTGATAGCAGTGGATGTGCGGTATTTCATTACCATGTGTTAATTAGCATCACCTCCAACAGCACTTAATAACAATTAAGATCCTTGTAATAACAAGTCACCATGTGCAGATACTTTAGGAGAATGCTGAACAAATGACTTTTGAATAACAAAGTTGCTCAGGTAAAGTGTATTTAAGAGAAAAATGTAGAGATCATCAGAGCCAGTCTAACCTCAACTCACCCCTCCTACTTTCCCCTTCCCCACATCTGGCTAACTGAGGGGATGTAGAGGAGGAAGGAGGAAATACTGGATTGTCAGACACATAAATTTATTCCTTTCATCAGAAGGGAAGCCCTTGGTCTTGTGCCATTTTCATCCTACCCTTTGACTTGGACTCCTACCATCTCTACCCCACCACATATGTCCTCAGGGTCGGTTTGAATAGGGCAGTCTACTTTATTCTTGGGTGACAATCTCTGATTCCTCAAGTTTTGTATTATTGCTTAGACAATAGATACTAATATGGTTTTAATGGCCCAGAGAATACAATCTCCTTCACTCCTTTCCTTCTTCCTTTCCTCTTTTCCTCCATCCTTCCTTTTTTACCTTCCTCCTTCTTTCCCTCTCTCCCTTCTTCCCTTATTTTCCCTTTCCTGCCTCCCTTCACTCCTTCCTTCCTTCCTCCCTCTCTCCTTCTTAACTCCCTGGTTTCTTTCTTTCTGCTTTTCTCTTTCTCTATACCTCTTCCTTCACCATGATGAAATTACAGAGAGGCAGATATCACTTGAATGTACAGTGAAAAAAAAGACCTAACAATGAGCTGTCCAAAAGTGGAGCTGGCTGCCTTGGTATTGGGGGAGGGGGTTCCCTGTAACTGAGGGGTCTTCAGGTTGAGGCTAAGGGAGTCCTGATGAGCAACAAATGGACCACATGATCTCTCAGATCCACTTCAGCTCTGAGATTCTGTATTTCAGTATTCATTAATTCATTAGTATATGTTTGTCTGGACCTGTGATTGAATTGGTAAACTGAGCTCCTAGTGAGGGTGCTCTTTCTACCAATGCAGACAAGTACCTGCTCTGTTCCTTAAGGGCTTACTGAGTTTCTTGGTGGAGGTTAAACAATTTGCTTCAAGTCACTCAGTCAGTATGTGTCAGAGGTAAGACTTGCTCTCAGGACTGTGATTCTTGAAATTGGTGGCTTGATGTACCCAACAAGAACCATCCACTGGGGATGGGTGGGCAGGGCTAATCACACTTTTGGCCCATGACCTCAAATTCATATACAGGTAATAGGTTAAACAAGAATAAATGCATTAGGGAAAGAGAAAAGCAGTCAAAGACTGATCACACTTGGAAGCAGAGAAGGCTGTCTTCTATGCCACCTAGAAATCTGTACAAAGGGATTTCCATGTTAACACTAATTGTATTTGCTTAATGTGTTTTTATTGTATCCACACCATTTCCTTCTCTTCCTCTGGGTTTCCCAGGAGAAGGGGAGGGGGAGGGGCTTCAAAGTGCTGAAGCTTCTCAGGTATGATTCTCTCTCCTAGCTTCCCAAATCATCAGCTAAATTCTAATATTCAATGAAATCAGATCATAAGGTCATAGGATTTAGAAACAGAAAAGACTCTAGGGATCATCTATTTGAGAGGAGAAAATGATATTCCCAAGATCACACAAATAGTAAGCGGTTGAGCCTGGATTCAAATTCAGGTCCTCTGACTGTTTGCAACCTGATAGCTTTGACTTTATGGGCCACCTCACCATAAGTTTAGAGATCTCGCTAACTGAAAGAAGACAGTGTAGTTTGTGGAAAAGAACTCTCTTAAATAAGGTCAGGAGATTTGTCCAAGAAGTCTTAAATTGCTCCTAAAGACCTTTGCAATTGTGGCTCAAAAAACCAGGACACCTCCCTGCAGACCCTCTTTGTGAGCACATTTTAGAGGAAAATTCTCTTACAAATTCAAATATTTTTCTTTAAGCAACAGATTGCCTTAGCCTGGTAATGAATTGCCAATCTCCTAAGGTTAAATGCATCTTTCTGTAGCATTCTTTGCCTTTCGTAGCATTTCTTATTTAGCCTGGGAAATTACAGAGATAATGAAAATCTAAATATAATTTAATGCAAATGTATTCAAATAATTATAGTTTGACAAATGGACAACAAACTCATTCTAACAATATGGATTGAGCTCCCTTGGTGGGAAAAGACATGCTGCCTGAGCTCTGGGGAAGAGGCTTTGGGATTGTTCGACAGTGATTTTCTTTCAGAAGTCAGGATGCCATGCACTGACTCAATGAGGTGGTGGAAATCTTGGCAACATCAGCTACAGCCCTTGCCATTTTCCAAAATATCACCTCCTCTGGAAAGCCTTCCCTGGTTATAATTTTTAGGGCAGAAGAAGGAATGGAGAGATAAGATTTCTTTAACCTAGACCCCAGAGTCCATAGGGGCAAAATGGAAAATCAGCTCTTGGAAATGTAGACGCTTGGAAAAGTTATGAAAGAGCCCAGTGTGCTAGTTATAACATAAGTTTGCAAGGCTGAAGTGCCAGATGGTAGAATATTCAAGCTGAAAGGACCCTTAAGGCATAGAACATTAATGCCCAGAGGGACCTAGAGCCTGAACTTTTGGCTCTTACTTGAAATTCTTCTCTCATCTTCTTTCCCCTCCTTAATGATTTCAGGGCTTGGTGGGGAAAAGGAGCCCTGGGAGAAACTTGGAATCAATCACCGGCCATTTGTTAAGCCCAACTATGTAGCAGACACTTAGCCAAAAGGGAGACCTGGTCTCAAGAAGTTTACATTGTAACAGGAGGGGAGAATGCATTCCTAGGAGAATTTGTATGGTAGATGTCTTTATTTCTGGGTAGACTGAAGAAGGGTAACTAAGTGGCTAGTGCTAGAAAGAGCTCTGAGCCAGGAGTCAAAAAGACGAGTTCAAATCTGTTCTCAGACATTTACTAAGAGTGTAACACTGGGCAAGTCATTTACCCCTGTTTATGTCAGTTTCCTCATCTGTAAAGTGAGCTCTCCATCATCTTAGCCAATTGGGATCAAGAAGAGTCAGATATAACTGAAACTGACTAAACAATAACAGCTGATGGAAGAAATCCGGTTCCCTGCCATTCCCTCAGGGGAAAGACACCCTGTGCCCAGCAGAGATAGAAGGAGCAAGGCATCTGTGGTGTTTGAGGACCTATGATCAGGAGGCAGTCAAGGAGATGGCAATGATAAGTAGTAGCAACTCTGGAATTAGTTGTTATTTTTATCCCCATTTTACAGTGGAGGAAACTGAGGTAAGCAATGATTAAGGGCTTGCATCTAGGGTGGCTGCCTCCTTTTAGAGATGAGGGAATTGAAGTCAGAGCGGGTTAAGTAATGTGGCCAAAGTCACAGGATAACACATTTACAGCTGGAAAGGATCTTTGAGGTCAGCAAGTCCAACCCTTCTCATTTTGCCGAAGAGAAAACTGAGGCCTAGGGAGTCTAAATGACCTTTCCATGATCACAAAGCTAGGAAGTCCCTGGGGCAAGATGTAAGCACCCATATTCCAGCCTCCAGCTTCCTGTGCCCTCTTGCTGCACCCAGCTACCTTGAAATGATGAAAGCAATAGCCTGTATAATCCAGAATAACAGAATGAGAAACAGCCGGACTGCCTGACACAGGCAGACAAAACACACACAGTATGCAGGCTACTTAGGTTTCTATTTACTAGTGTCATCTCCACATAATTATGCATTTGAGAGAGCCCCAGAGCCAGAGGGAAGAAACAATTTTATCCCCTGGTTTAAAACCTTGTGGGATATGAATGTGGGCTCCAGATGAAATGAGCCTCCATGGAGGCTGGCTCTTCCTAATCCCGACAGCTGCTTTCCATCTCTTTCTCTTTCTCATTGGACACCTGGCTGATGGTATGCATGTTTTACTCAGTCCTCTCCCCACTCACTCTACTGACAAGCCTTGAGTTCCATCATAAGGAAATGTAATTGCATATATTTTTCAGGCTTGCATCGGGCAACTCCAGGTCCATTTCATTAAAGGACTGAGCAGCAGCCATTACAACTGAGCTGAGAGGCTTTGGCCAATAGAGGAGATTATTAAAAGGCATTATAATGCCAGCTTCAGAAAATATATAGGGCCATCCAGATGGTGGCTAGGGAGGTGGCCCTGCAATCTCTCAAGGAATGCTTTTCTCTCTCTTATCTCTACCTATCCTCTACCATTAAGATGTCTAAAAATGCCTACCATATTTTTATAGGTCCATAATTCAACTTCATTTCATTTCACCTCATTTCCATTCCATCACATACCCACAAACACACACACACACACACACACACACACATTTATTAAGTGACTACTCTATGGTAGATGCTGTCCAAGGTGCTGGAGATTCAAAGTCTAACAGTCCCTCCCCTCAAGGACCTAATAACATCCTGGGGACTAGGGTGGGGTGAATAAGAAATAATATGTAAATGGTTAAATAAACAAAAAAATAGTCAAAATGTTGCTTGTATGGAAAAGAGCCTTGGATTTGGGGTTAGAGGACCTGGTTTCAAAATCAGAAATTATTCCTTACTGCCCATGGAAGTTGGATTGGCCAACTACATAATGTCTAATAACCTTCTTCCTCTGATATTTCTAGTTTAAACATTTTTGGTAATGCATTTATTTAACACATATTAAATAAAAAGAGGCAGTGTGAAATAGGGGGTAAAGAGACTGCTTCAAAGTCAGGAAGACTTGCATTCAAGTACTGTTTCTAGAACATGGTGTCTGTGTGACCTTATGCAAGTCACTTTCCCAAGCCTCAGGCAAATCCTTAGCACCAAAAACTCCTAGAGTAGATGGTGATCTCTCCTCAAGCTTTCTACACTTTCTCTCTCAGTTATCTCAGCTTCCTCTTTCCTCTTTCATTACTGGGACAATTGACAATGCTCAAGATGAATTCCTTCTCATCCTCTCAAAATCCTTTGACATCACCTCCAACTCTATCTTCCTTTTTTCTCAGGTTTGGAAAACAAAATGGCTTCTTTACTTTGCCAAAGCCCTCTTCTCAATATATGAGGGAATCTGGAATTTCATTCCTGGGTGAGATTTTCAGTGTAGAAATCCTCATAGAACAGTAGGAAGAACATTTGTATGAAGTGAGAGGAGTTGGATTCTAAGTTCACTTTTGACCACCTTTAGGATTCTAGGTAAGTCAATTAATAGCCCTTAGACTCTGTTTTCTTATCTGCAAAATGGGGAGGGGGCAGTGGACTACATGGCCTCAGAGGTCCCTGCCAACTCTAAGTCTGACCCTGTGACGCTAAATCTCTTCTGCTTCCTGAGGCTTGGTTTCCTTATCTATAAAATGAGGAGGTGGGACTGTGGCCTCGGAGGTCCTTACCAGCTCTAGCCTGGTATGGTCCTCTGAGTTGAAGTGACTTACTCAGGGTCTCACAGCTAATTTGTATTCCAGGTTGGATTTGAACTAAGGTCTTCTTCCTGACCTAGAGTCTGGCTCTCTTTTAATATGCCATACTGTATTTCAAAATAGATGAATGAATAAATTTTAAAAAAATCATTGGTAAAGGCTTACTGGTATGCCCATCACTGTGCTATATTATAGGCATCAGTTATTCTATTACCTTGCAGGGCTGCTGCTTTTGCTCTGTCTCCTCTCATCCATCAGAAAAAGCAGCAAATGGTCTGAGCCCATTGGGTGAACCCCTTGTGGCAGACTTCTAGGAGGACCCAGAGGAGAACAGTCCAGGATAGGCAGTCATGGATGGGTGATACCCTGCCCCATGGGAGGGGATAGCTGTTGCATCCAGGAGATCACACATCCTTTAATCTAACAGCGGGGTGGCAGAGGCTGCTGGGAGAAGCCATGGAGATAACACATGAGAAGTGCTAGCTAAGTGGGAGCTGCTGTGATGAAGACAGGCATACCTTGATTCTTCACGAATAAACATGTCCAGGACATCCAGCTCCATGGGCTGTCAGCATGGACATGATTGAGTTGACTCATTTCTTTTAAGAACAGGCTTCACTTTGATTCTCAATGGGCAGACTTTCCCAGGCTTGCCCAGCCCATGAACACTTTGAGGAGAAACTCCCATCTCTTGTATCCTTCTTGTAAATAGCTGTAGTGGGACAATGCACAATGGCGGACCCCTCAAGGTCATGTCCTTGTGCGCTTCCACACCTCAGACAAATAATGACCATTTGGCAACAAATTATATAATGGACAGAGAAGCAGCCTGGAAACCAGGACGATCTAGACTTACCTCCTGCCTCTGAACCTGTGAAATACTAACTCTGTGACTCTGGGCAAAACCCTTGCCCTCCCAGGTAGCCCCAGGCAACTCCCCAGGAAGACACCTATCTGTATTGGGAGAGAGAATTCCCTCATAGAGAAGTTCCAAATTCTACAAAATCAATAGGGTTCAGCATCTCCCCCTATTCTGACAATAGCAAACATTGACTGAGTGTCTACTATGTGTGATAGAGGGAGTTAGTATTATTAGAATATCTTCATTTTTACAGATGAGGAAACTGAGATTTGGAGGAAGGAAAGTGACTTGTCCGAAGTCAAATAGGAGGGAAATTGAAGAGCAGGAATTTGAGTTTTTCTAACTCCAAGTTCCAGGCATCATTCAAAATATATGGAACTTTATGGGTTATCCTATTATTTTTCATACCTTATCACATGTACATCCTCACAGGACCCTTCTAATGTAAGAATTATTATATAATTGGATAGATGAAAGGTCTGAGAACATGGTCATCCAGTTAACAAGAGTAGAGAGATGATTTGAATCCAGGTGACCTCCAATCTATCACTCCTCATCACACCTCACAGGGAGAGTTACAACATTGATGAATGTGGAATTGATTTCAATTAGGAGTCAGAAAAGCTGAATTTTCCCTCCGGTCCTGAAGTCAACTTGGATTGGACACATTCCTTAATTTTTTTGGCCCTAGTTTCCTCATCTCTAAAATGCCGGTGATACCATTACACTGTTGGTTTCCACTGTTGATTGTGAAAGTAATAGAGATAAGGAAGGGCAAAGACTTTATTACCTCACAAAGAACTCTAAAATAGGGAACTTCTAATTCTATGGGTGACTTGGAAGAAGTCTTTTCCTCCCTCTCTGATCCACAGTTTTTTCAGCTGTAAAATTATAAATTTGGGCCATTTGTGAACATGCGCTCATGAAGCACCTACTATGTACCAGGCTCTTTGCTAAAGATATCAAGCCAAACATAATCCGCTCCCCCTTCCCCCAAGAGCTTACATTCTCTTAGGAGACAGCAAGTATATAAATTATATATACAGATATATGTGTGTGCCTTTGTGTGTATGTATGTGTATATACATATATATAGTCATATGTGTGAATACTAATTATATATACAGTATAGAGTTCTATGATTCTCATGCCTTTTTGAATTTTCAGGTTCCTAAAATTACTCTCCCTAGATATGAAACAGATCCATGGGCCGAACCTACTAGATTCCATTCCATGTGCCCCTCCCCTTTGTACTCCCCTAGTAGCTGGTTGCTCTAATTGAGACCATTACATTTAGAGGAATTTACACAGAGTCAAAGAGGTTTTAGTGCCTTGCCTAACCAAGTTAAGTGGGGTGAAGCCCTGGCAGCACCCTGCAGGGGATGAGGGACTCTGTTTCACTGAAACTAATTTGTGAGCCATCGACCATCATTACCTTCAATAGGATACAGGGGAAAAATGAGTTCAGAGCTGAGTGACAGCATAGAATAAAGGAAATGACTGAGAGCAAGCCTTGTCAAGGGAGGGAGCAGGGCTGGAGCAAAACTCTCTCCTGGATGAGAGAGAAATAAAGGAGAACAGGCAGAGGTGCATGGTGGGAGGTCAGGCTGGAGATACACACACCCAGTCTGAAAAGTGCAGCCAGCGAGCCCAGTTTGTAACCCGAACAATGACTCCAGTGAGTGACAGTAAGACTCACTTCAATGCAGTTCAGTCTGGTTCAATTCAGTTCATTAAGTATTTACTATGTGGGAATACTGGGGATGGGTAGGAATTCAAAGACAAAAGGCAAAACAGTCCCTGTCCTCAGGGAGTTTATATTCTACTGGGGGGATACACAGTGTAACCAAGGAATATAGACGGAATAATGCTCTGGAGAAGGGAGGGAGCCAGCATTATGAGAGGATCATAGAAATGAAAAATGGAAATCCTCCCTTCCTTTCAAGGAGCTTAAATCCTACGGAATAATTTACAGAAATGAAGAAATAATTTCCTGCTAGGCAGCTCATTCAACCTGGCCTCAAAAACCATGTTGAACAGATGACACTAATTGTTACTTAATTAAATTTTATTGATACCTTTTGTTTTTCCATCTCCTGCATTTCCATTTATATAATTTCCCTTCCCTACCCCCACTCCCAGTCATCCCTTACACCAGAGAATTTTTTTTAAGTGTTATAGTCCTTCTACTAAGGCCTGAGCAAATCACAGGAAAGGTAGATCCTGTATTTGTTTTCCATCTTAGAAAGAGAGGAAGCTAGATGGTGGAGTAGAAAGACTTACACATGCTAGCTCTGAACCCACAGCCCATAATTATCTACAAAAAGAACTCCCAACAAATTCTGGAACAGTGAACCCACGCAGCAATGGGGTGAAGGAGATTTCCGTTCCAGAGAGCCCTGAAAAACTGATCCCAAAGGTCCGTCATGCACCGGACGGGAGCGGAGCCCAGCTCTGCCCTGGCCGTGTGGCACTGAGAGGAGCGAGCAGATCCAAGCAGGCTTCAGGGACAGAATCTACAGTGGCTGCGAAGGTCCCTCCACCTACAGATGCACAGGTCAGTGAAAGAGACTTCTGGACCTGCTCAGAGGGGAGCGGGGTGTCTCCATGACTTGGGCCCCCTCGGGAGGCAGCACCAGAGGTAGCAGGCAGCCAGACACTCCTGGAGCAGGCAGGATCTGGGCAGCAGCTCCATTACAGAAGGTCTCTGCACAATCCCCCTGAAGGAACTGAGCCTGGGAGGCGGCCCTGCCCCCAGCTGAGCACCAGAACTTAAGTTCCCATTGAATAGCAGTCAGGCCTGCCACCAAAAGCCCTGAGACTGGGGAGCAGCATTTGAATCTCAGACCCCAAGCACTAGCTGGATGGATCTAGGCGGGGGTGGACGGGAATCTCAGAAGTCAAGTAACTGGCTGGGAAAATGCCCAGAAAAGGGAAAAAATTAAGACCATAGAAGGTTACTTTCTTGGGGAACAGATGATTCTACCATTCCTCTCTGACGAGGAAGACCAATACTTACCATCAGGTAAAGACATAGGAGTCAAGGCCTCCCAAACATCTGAAATAGATATCCAATGGGCTCAGGCCATGCAAGAGCTCAAAAACGATTTTGAAAATCAAGTTAGACAGGTGGAGGAAAAACTGGGAAGAGAAATGAGAGAG
>CM053770.1:677447819-677469764 GCA_028658325.1 Potorous gilbertii
TCTCTTCCATTTTGTCATTCTTTTGGTTTTGTTTTGTGATTTCTTGGTTTCTCAGAAAGTCATTAGCCTCCATCTGTTCCATTCTAATTTTGAGAGAACTATTTTCTTCAGTGAGCTTTTGAACCTCTTTTTCCACTTGGCTAATTCTGCTTTTGAAAGCATTCTTCTCCTCATTGGCTTTTTGAACCTCTTTTGCCAACTGAGTTAGCTTATTTTTCAAGGTGTTATTTTCTTCAGTATTTTTTTGGGTCTCCCTTATTAAGGTATTGACCCTTTTTTCATGCTTCTCTTGTATCGCTCTCATTTCTTTTCCCAGTTTTTCCTCCACCTGTCTAAGTTGATTTTCAAAATCCTTTTTGAGCTCTTCCATGGCCTGAGCCCATGGGATACCTATTTCAGATGTATGGGATACAGAGGCCTTGACTCCTATGTCTTTACCTGATAGTAAGCAGTTTTCTTCTTCTTCATCTTCAGAGATGAAGGTTGGAATCATTTTTTCAAGAAAATAACCTTCTATGGTCTTATTTTTTTTCCCTTTTCTGGGCATTTTCCCAGCCAATTACTTGATTTCTGAGAGGCCTCTCCACGCCTGGCCTAGGTCCGCCCAGCTAGTACTTAGTGTCTGAGATTCAAATGCTTCTCCCCAGCCTCAGGGCTTTTGGTGGCAGGCCTGGCTGCTATTCAGGGTAAGATTAAATCAGGTTCTCAGGTGGGGGCAGGGGTGTCTCCCAGGCTCAGTTCCCTCAGAGGGTTTATGCAGAGACCTTTTGTAATGGAGCTGCTGCCAAGCTCTTGCCTACTCAGGGAGCCTCTGGCCTCTGCCTCTGCTACTGTCTCCAGAGGGGGCCTGAGTCCCGGAGACACCCCACTCCCCTCTCAGCCCATCTCTCTCACTGACCTGTGCATCTGTGGGTCGAGGGACCTTCGTGGCCACTGGAGATTCCGTCCCTGACGCCTGCTCTGATCTGCTCACTCCTCTCAGTGCCACCCGGCCAGGGCAAGGGAGGGCTCCGCTTCCGTCCAGGGTGTGATGGACCTTTGGGATCGGTTTTTCAGGGCTCTCTGGAACAGAAAGCTCCTTCACTGTGTTGCTGCGCGGCTTCCACTGTTCCAGAATTTGTTGGGAGTTCTTTTTAGAGGAAATCCATGGGCTGTGGGTTCAGACCTAGCATAGGTGAGTCTTTCTACTCCACCATCTTGGCTCCACCTCTATCATATTTCAATGGTGAAAGGGATTGTGGAAACCAACAAGTATTACTCCCTTGTCATGCAGATGAGAAGACTGAGGTCTAAGTAGGTTAAATGACTTGCCCAGGATCATACATTCAGAAAATGTCTGAGGCATATTTTGAACTTTGGTCTTTGTGACTGGTAAGTCCAGAGCCTCATCCCAAGGACCTGAATTCTTTTTATACCTCTGAAACTTGATGGTGTAACCTTTGTCAAATCACTGGACCTCAGTTTTCTGACCTGTAAAATGAGACGTAAGGTCAAATGGCCTCTAAGACATCTTCCAGCTCCAAATATATGATCTGGCCTCCTTAATTGCTACTGTTTCTAACTTTCAGGACCCATAATAAAAACTGACAAATGTATAGTAATTTAAGAATTACAAAACATTACATATGTGTGTGTGATTCCCTTTGGGCCTCATAACGATCCTATGAAGCAGGTGCTACGGGTCTCATCCCCATTTTATAGACCAGGAAATTGAACCTGAAAATGATGAAGTAGACTACAAGTGATCACAAAGGTAGTTACAGAGGCCAGATTTAAACTGAGGTATTGCTGACCTCATGTCCTATCACATCAGGATGTTTTTCAGATGAAATCATGGATGTGAATGGGCATTGTATTGATTTATTTTGTTTTTTCACTCATTCTCTCCTTCATTCTGTTTGATAAAATACCTCACGAACTTGTGACCTCAATACTGTGGTTGTGAAGGAAGAGTCTCTCAGTAACTCAGGAGATAAGTTAGAGAGAATTGTCTGAGATGTAGAGATGTCAAAAGACTTAATCAAGATTACACAGCTGGTGTCAGAGCTCCAGAGTACTAGAAAGCAGGTTTTCCTGACTCCAAACGGAGAATACTATACCATGCCTCTTCTCATTCTAGAACATAAGGAAGAGAAAAAAATGATCCTGTAAGAAAACAAAGCAAAATAAATAATTTACCCTCCAGCAGAGGATAATTGGAAATATCCACAATTAAAAAATGCGTAGAATTCAGACTTCAGGAGGACAAGGATCTGATCTTACTCCAGTTTAATACCTGTCTACGTATGTCTACAGAAGTGTTCATCTGCTATCGGGCATAGTCAATATATCAGCTTGCTTGCTTAGGAGTCTCTCCTTGTTCAGCACAGATACTTTTACTGCTGCTCTGGTGGAGGCTGAGTTTGCTCCTCCATTTCAGTGCCTTCATTTGGGGTCCCCTTTCTAAACTATGTTGCCTTTTTTCTGCTTGCTCCTATTTTTCCTCCAATTATCTCCTTCTGCTTATATTATTTTCTGTACTATTCAAGTTTCTTACTTGAATAGCTATGATAGCTTGAAAGTTATTATGGAAAGTTATTGCTCATTACTCTATGCTCTCTGACTCCTCATAACACCTCCTCAGCTCTCTGCAAATGGTGGTTACTCCTCACAGGTCCTTTCTGTTTTCCAAAGTTTGGCTTCTACAGCTCAGCTCCTTTGCTAGCTCCCACCATTCTACATCTCTCCAGTAGATGGGGCATATGACCTGCTCCAGGGGATCAGTTCATTAGTAGCCTGGTCACTCTAAAGCTTTTCTCTCTGCCTCCTGTACTAAGAGCTAAAAACTTATGAGAAAGCTTTTATTCTTTGAAAGTTTTTATTCTTTAAAAGATTTTATTCTTTGAATCATTTTTCTGTACATAAAGGCCCACATTCCCTACTCTTGCAAAGGATTCTTAGTGGGACAATGGAAACATTCCCCTCCAGCATTTCCAAACCAAATTTCTCTTTTCATCTCCCTTCTGGTTTGTGGTGAGTCAGTTCTATGTCTCCTCTTTTTCCTGCTGCCTGGGTTGTATATGTCTCACAGGAAATATTAGTATCTTCTACTGAGTCTTGGATTTTAGAGCCAAGAGCCTAGTGTTTCCAATTTATCCCCTCCCTCTCACAACTGTCACCTTCTGATTATGTTATTGAGTGTGTCATTCACATTTTGCTGGGATTACAAAATGAAGGGGAGATATGGAGTTTTCCTGTGTGCCTGACATGAGGGAAAAGGAGATTTCATAATTATTGTTATAAAAAAATCTCTCATCTTTGATCCTAGTATAGGATTCACAAAGATATAGGGGATGCTTAATTATATTTGTTGTATGAAGGAATGTATACCTCTGGTAGAGGAGAAGAGAATAAAAGAGGGAGAGGAGAAAAAAAGGAGGAAAGGAGAAAGGAGTATGAGAGTGTTATATAGATATTAAAAAGTAAAGGTTGGATTGTAGACAAAAATATCCCCTATGAATGTCGGGTATTATATCTAAATTACTCCCCTCAGCCTTCCCTTATATTTCCCCATTACTTCTTCCCTCTTCCTCCTCTGTTTTCCCTTCCTTACATCATTCTTACCATCCCTTCTTTTATTCTCTCCCTCTTTTCTTTCATTCTTCCTTAGTCCTACCTTCCTAACTTCATTACTCCTTCTCTCCCTCCCTTTCTCTTCCTTCTTTTTCTCCCTCTGTCTTCCTTCCTCTTTCCTCCCCATCTTTTCTTTCTCCTTTCTTTCCACCATCCATCTCTCTATCTCTCCCCTTCTTTTTGCCTTTCATTTTCCCTCCTGCTTCCCTACAATCTCCTCTTATTCCCTCTGTCCTCCCTCTTTCTTCCACCTCTTTTACCTTGTCTTTCATACACTTAGTCTAGGATGTTTTCTTACCACTTGCACATTTGTACATCTCAGTCTTCCAGGCCTCTGACCAGAAGCAAGCTTCTCTTGGCAGTTTGTGCTGTTGCTAAGGGAGACCAGTGTCTGACTCTCACCTCATCTCACCACCTTCTCCCACTCATTCTAACTGTGTCTCCACAGGAAATTAAGCCCTTCTCCTCTTGTGCCCTCCCACCATTACGAAAGGTTTACCTCAAAACATTTAGAATGAACAAGTACTGAGACATAGAGAAGATGAGATATTTTGTGCAGTGGTTTGTAGAGAAAGTAGTAAATGGTAGAAATGGGGAGGATACTCACAATGGAATTTTTATAATCAGTCCCCTCTTTCTCACAATCCTAAAATATTCCTTATTCTGAAAAAAAATACTAGATGGACATCCCTTACATTCTTATATTCACCCTTGCTAAGTCTTCCCCTTGGATACACCCATGCCCCTTCAAATGTAGAAATATTTTTAATCACTATATTTATAATAACTTGAGTACCAGTTCCTTACATATATACCCCAAAGTAAAATTATGGGCTGCATCATCTACAAGTTCCTTCCTAGATGTATTAGCTAGCATTTATATAGTGTTTTAAAGTTTGTAAAAAGCCTTTACAAATACATTTTACAAATGAGGAAACTGAGGCAAATGGCGGTTAAGTGACTTGCCCAGGGTTATACAGCTAGTAAGGATCTGAGACTGGGTTTGAACTAAAGTTTTCTTGATGCACAGGCCAACACTCTCCATACTACATCTATATAATTCAGTCCATTCATTTTATGGATGAGAAATTAATATTCAAGGAGGTTCTCTATAGAACCAGTGTCCTTTCTTCTGTAACATTCTCTAGGGAATCTTTTTAGTTATGTCCAGAGACTGTGGGCCACAATACTCAGGGAAGAAGATGATGAATTAAAGGAAGAGAATGCTCCCAGGCAAAGATCAAGTCTTTTATTTTAACATCCTGTGTCTCAGGCTGATGTTTTTACCTTATCCCAGACAATTATCTGACTTAGGTTTGGAAATGTTTAAGATTCTTCCTTGTGAATCATGAAAAAGAATGAGCTACAACAAAGATTATATATCAGGCAAAGACATTTTACTGCAACGGTTTGCCTTCAATTCTTACATTCATCATATCCAAATATCTGACAATAATCTTTCTAGACTCTGTGCTCCCCTGAACAGAGCAATGAAGTTATTATTAATCATTGTTATAAAATCATAATTATGGAAAACATAACATATAAGCTCATACACACGTGTGTGTGTATGTATTTATATACACATGTGTATGTTGTGTGTATATACATATCAGCAGTAGTAGCAATACATACATGTTATATGTGTACATACCCACATACATGCATACATAATACATATGTGTGTATGTATATGGTAGTAGCAGCAGCCGTAGACGCAGTATTAGCAGCAATAGTAGAAGTCGTGGCAACAACAGCAGAAGAAGCAATGGTAGGGATAGGAGAAGTAGTGGCAGCAGTATTAGTAACAGTAGTAGTAGCAGCAGCAGTTGTAGCAGCAATGGTAGTGGTAGTAGCAGCAGCAGCATCAGTAGCAGTGTGTGTATGTGGGGGGGGGTGGGGGGGGTGGGTGTGTCTGTGTGTGTGTGGGTGTGAGTGTGCATGTGTGAATGTGTGTTTAATAACATATCATGAATTCAATATTTCATTCATTGAGGTGCTGCTCTTCTAACACAGATCACACTCTGCCCCAGCACATACACACTTTAATAGAAAGTTTTGTGAGATGCTGGATCTAATAAAAATTCATCATCTAACCTTCTGAAGATTCTCTTCCCTGAATTTAAAAAAGAGGATGGTTCTTGGTAACCAACAACCTTTCCATCATTTGTCCTTAATTGATTCTTTTTCTGTTGGGTAAGAGCTACCAGAGCTTTTGCTCCTTCCACATAATGTTTGAGAATATATTTAGGGAAACATTTTAAATTAATGTCACTGAGTAATACTATTTTCTTCTTGTAATTCCTAGGCACTCAGGTTTAGAAGGAACCTAAGAGATCTGTTGGAGGTGAACTCATAAATCATTGAATAGTGAACAAAAGTCAATTGTCTTTGTGTTGACACAACAAGAACATGAAACAAGGGTACTGTGACTCTTAGCTTATCTGTTTCTCACATCTATATGGAAACACCTCTGGTCTTCAGGGCAAAGTACAGATAAGGATATGGTGATTTATATGGTGTCCAGATAGCCCTCAAGTGTAAGGAGCCCTGACTGTCTCTGGGACTTTTTATGCTCTTAGGTGATCAAGATCCTGCTTCAGGGAAGCCATGCCAATCAGGGCCAATCCTGGGACAGCTTTCAAAATCTAATCCTTAATGATTTTGTCAAGAGAAGGGATATGGAACTTCCTATGTTGTGGATGCAAGTAAAGAAATGACTTCAGGGAATTGCTTGCAAATATTATTCCTAACACAAGACCATGTATCCAACCTCCTCACATTACCTATGGAGAAACTGCCAAAAGGAGTCATAGAAATAGCTGCAGTGCTGGTAAATAAACCAAGATTCTTTGACTTGGAATGGAGTGCTCTTTCTGCTAGGCTGTAATGTTTCTCATAGATGCCAACAAAAAATTATTCCAATCGAGATGCATTAAGAAAGGCACAATATCCACAAATGCAGAAGTAATAGTCACACTATGTTCTGCCTTCCATCAAAACACACCTAGAGTATTTTGTTTCATTCTTGGCATCACAATTTAGCAATGTTATTGATAACATCAAGAAAATAGCATCCAGGATGGTAAGGCACTAGAATTGATTAAACATGAGTACCATTGACAGAACTGGGGGCATTTCTCCTCTAGATGAGACATCTCAGGGAGGCACATGTTAATTCTCCTCCATAACAAATTATTGAAATGAAATAAATTGATTGGAATTCAGGTACTTTAAGGACTCCCATAAGGAACAGGGATTATAATAGTCTTGTTTTTCTGGATTTGAGCAAAGATAACTAGGTCCATAAGGTGGAATTTGGAAAGAGATAAAACTTGCAATCATGTTAGCCAACAACCTTAAATGGGGAGAGCTGTCCAAGGTGCCAGTTCCTTCAAGATGTTTTTCTTCACTGGAGGTCTTTAAACAAAGGCTGGATGACCACTCAATCAGAAGGTTGTAGATAAGATTGTTTTCTGTTATGGGCAAGACTGAGGGCCCTTCCTATTGAGATGATGTGCTGTATGTAGTGAGTTGTAGTATAGTAAAAACCAAAGGAATTGATGTCAGATTGTCTAGTTTCAAGTCTATATATTATTGCACATATCACTTTTCATCTCTACAGAGGATAGGGCTGCTTCTTTTATGCTAATGATCTTTTTTAATGCTTGCTTCTGCCATGGGCAAATAGTAGTATGCTCTTAAGATTCAGTTTCCTCAGCTATAATGTAGGGGTATTTGCTCAGGTGAAGGAAATGCATAGAATAGAATGGACTTGGAGGCAAAAGAACATGGGCTCAAATACAGCCTCTGAAAATTATGGGCTGAATGATGGATTATAAGTCACTATGGAAGCCTTTGGCAACTAAGATATAACTAAATTGTACATGGATTAGAATTGGGGGAAGGGAGGGGAAGGATTTCCACCAATCCTTGGTATAGTGATGGAATATCTACCCTGATCACCTCATAGGGTTATTGTGAATCACCTGAGATAACACACTTAGAGTACATTGTAAATTGCAAAGCACTATCTGTTTTTTTATCATCATTATTATAAATAGCAACTCATGGTTATAAATTATTGAGTTATATATTAATTTATTGTAAATAATTCCTCGTTATAAATAAGAAGAACAATAAAAGAATATCCTTCATTTGGGGCAGATTTTGGTGTATTTAAGGGATTCCAAGGTCACCAATCACACAGAAGAGGAAAGTTGGACTGAAATCTGTACCAGTGGATTGAGTGAGCACATCAAAGACATCAGAGATCCATCAAAGCAACATTTTCTTTGTTTCCAACATTATATTAAACATTATGTTCAAATGTCAGAACTATTGCTTATTAGCTGTATGACCTTGGAGAAGTCACTTAACTCCTCTGGGCCACAGTTTCCTCCCTTGTATGATAAGAGAATTGTACTAAAAAGAATGCTTTCTCTCTCTCCTTACCTCTATGCCCTGACTTCCTTGGCTTTCTTCAAGATTCACCTCAAATACCACCTTCTTCAAGAGATCTTGACGCATCTCCTTCACTACTGGTTTCCATCTCTGGTTAGCTTCTAATTATTCTGTATTAATCTTGTACATACTTAGTTGCCTGAACATTGTCTCTCCCATTGGAATGTGAGTTTGATAGAAGTAACGACCTTAATTTTGCCTTTCTTTATATCCCTAGTTCTCTGGCATAGTACTTGGCTATAGTAAGCACTTAATAAATACATGTTGACTGCCTGATCTCTAATGTTGCTTCAAGTTTGGAATCACTGATCCAGTGAACTCTGAAAAAAAATAAACTGATGAGAAAAGTGAGATATCATTAAGCATTAATTCAATTCCCACCAAATCATACTCTACTCAGTGATTCTGTTTTTTTTATTTAATTAATTTATTTGTTTTCAATTTTCAACAGTCACTTCCATTCATCTTAAATTTTCTCCCCCTCTCTCTCTTTTCCCACCCTCTCCTCTCCCTCCCCAAGGCAGCATGCAATCTTATATGGGTTCTACACATACATTCTTATTAAACACATTTTCACATTAGTCATGTTGCATAGAAGAATTAAAACAAATGAGATAAACCATGAGAAAACAAAACATTACACAAGAGAAAAGAGTATGCTTCATTCTGCGCTCTGATTTCATAGTTCTTTCTCTGTGTGTGTATGGCATTTTGCCTCAAGAGTCCTTTGGGGATGTTTTCGGTCCTTGCGTTTCTGTAAAGAGCTAAGTATATCAGAAACAGTCCTTGCACCCCGTGGCCCTTACTGTGTACAATGTTCTCTTGGTTCTGCTCATTTCACTCAGCATCAGATCATATAAATCTTTCCAGGTTTTTCTGAAGTCTGACTGTTCTTCATTTCTTATAGTACAATAGTATTCCAATACCACAACTTGTTCAATCATTCCCTAATTGATGGGCTTTTCCTCAATTTCCAGTTCTTGACCATCACAAAAAGAGCTGCTATAAATATTGCTATATATGTGGAACCTTTTCCCATCTTTATAATCTCTTTGAGATACAGCCCTAGAAGCAATATTGCTGCGTCAAAGGGTATGTACATTTTTATAGTCCCTTGGATATAGTTCCAAACTGCTCTCTAAAATGGTTGGATCAGTTCACAGCTCCACCAACAATGCATTAGTGTTCCATCTTTCCCACAGCTTCTCCAACATTTATCTACCTGTTTTGTCTTCTCAGTGATTCTGAACCTCAAGATATTCTTATTCAAGCTCTGTTCTCCATCTCTCATTGGCTCACTCCATTATTCTTCTCATCCTCATCCCATTACCTCCAATGTCCTACTTTAAAGTTCCCCATCCCTTTCACTGTGCTCTTTGGAATGCCTGCTCCATAGGTAAAAAACTTGCTTTTATCATCAACATTTTTTTCCATTTCCTAATACTTTCAACATCTGGTTTTCACTGAGAGCTGGCCCCGTGCAGGTGACACAGCTTCCCTGGCTACACTTTTTGGTGCTATCTACAAATTCATTCACATCTCCCAATGAATGGCTGTCATTGCGGACTTAGAATATTTCTTGCTCTCTCTCTACTATCATCAATCACTAATCTTTCCTCCTATGAAATTCACTCAAACCATTATCTACTCCCTTTTCAAGCCTGGGATGACTATTATCAGATGACCTCCATAATATTCTCCTTCTTTCCTGAATGAGTCTAGTGTCTGGCTCCAAGTCTCTCTGCTTACCAGCTCGCACTTGAGCATGCATATTGCTACTCCCTAAAACACCTTAACATCCCAGTTCCTTAAATTATCCTTTTCCCATGACCTACTCCTTTACCCCACCTTAACTATATCCCCAGATTCCCAGACCCTTGATCTTACAATCACCCACAGATTCTCTACTTCCGTGTTCATTAACTCTAAGGTATCCTTGTCCAATTACCATATATTGTCATTCCACTTTTCTGCATGCTTTGAAGCTGCAAACTCTCTCTCTTATCCTCACCGCAAGTGCCAGTCCCTCCACCCTTCATTTCTTTCTCTGTCTCATCTGTCCTACTAACACTCTTCTCTCTTTCCCATCTTGACACCCTGGTGAACCAATTCTACTTTATACTGTCCTCTTTTCTCAAGTTCCTTGTACCCTTATCCTGGGGGCAGCTAGGTGGTGCAGTGGATAGAGCACCAGTGTAGGAGTCAGGAGGACCTGAGTTTAAATCTCACCTCAGACACTTGACACTCACTAGCTGTGTGACCTTGGGTAAGTCACTTAACCCCACTTGCCTCATCCTGGGTCATCTCCAGTCATCCTGATGAATATCTGATCACTGGACTCAGATGACTCTGGAGGAGAAGTGAGACTCGTGACCTGCACAGCCCTCCCTCACTCACAACAAAGTCAAGTGCAAGTCATGTCATTATTTCTCTGATGGCGTGGTCTTCTTCAGCAACGAAGGACAAACATAGATACCCTTATCCTATAGTTAATCTTGCCTTTCCAAGCCACGCCCTTAAATTACTCCCACCTTATTCTGCCTACCCTCCTATTCCAGTGCTGCTAAAGGAAGCTGGATAAAAACAGAAAACCCTACTGATCAGGTACACTACAAATTTTTACTACAGAATTTCGACTGGACTTTCACTGTGGCAAGATAATCCTTTTATAAATCACAAATTGCATAAAAACCACAGAGGCTTTTCCAAACTGTTTAATCCCTCTTCAAACTCCTCATGGCTTTCTACTCCCCCTCCCCTCTCAGTTGAAAAAACTTAAGCCATATTTTTGCAGGAAAAAAAGGCCTTTGCCCCAAAATTCCCTCTTCTCTGCTCCTCACCCTGATGTCTTCTTCCATTATCTTCTCCTTCACTCCTGTCTCAAATAAAGATGCCATCTTCCAGTCATTTCAATGTGTCTGACTCTTTGGGACTTCATCTGTGGTTCTCCTGGCAAAGGTACTGGATTGATTTGCACTTCCTTCTCCAGCTCATTTGATGTATGAGAAACTGAGACAAGCAGGGTTAAATGACATGCTTAGTGTTCCTAGTAAGTCTCTGAGGCTAGATTTAAACTCAGGTCTTCCTTATTCAAGGTCCAGTGCTCTATCCACTACACTATCTAGCTGTCTTCTTGCCAAAGAAAACCTCTCTACATGTGAGCCCATTCCATGCCATTATCTCAAGAAGATTACTACCCCGTCCATCCTCCCTACTCTCTGATTTCTTTTTGATATTTCCCTGTCTGCTGAGTGCTTCCCTTCACCTGACAAATGTATCAGTGTCTCCCTACTTCCATCCTAAAACCCAACAAACAAAGCAAAAACAAAACCCTTACTTGATATGTCCATCCTCACTACCTATCATATTATATTCTCCTCCCCTTGGGGGCTAAAATCCTTGAGAGTGTTATCTAAATGACGTCCTTCTGTCCTTTGCTCTTACTTCTTATCTCTCTGCAATCTGGCTTCTGACATCACCATTCAACCACAACGATTCTCCCCAAACTTACCAGGGATTTCTTGTTCGCCAAATCCAGTGAGCTTTTCTTAATCTTTATTTTTATTGCTCTCTCCGTTACCTTTGACATCAATGATCACGTTCTTTCCTTTATACTCTCTTATCTCATGCTATTACTGTATCCTTATTCTACTTGTTTTTTCAGTCTTCTTTGCTGGATCTTTATCCAGGTCGCGCCTTCTAGTGGTAGATTTTCCCCAAGACTCTACGTTAGACCTTCTTGTCTTCTTCCTCTGTTCTATTTCCCTTAGTGGTTTTATCAACTTCAGTGAATTCAGTTTTCATCTCTACACTAATGATTCTGAGATTCATTTATCTAGCCATAACCTCTCTCTTAACATCTAATCTCAAATTTGGGTTGGGTTATAAGTCATGTAACTTCTAGGAATAGGAAAGGGTTAGTGTCACTCTGCTCTCATCAGTCTTCATGTGGACTATTCAATTCTAAACACTGTGACTTAAGGACAGTGAAAACTCAAAGTACATGCACAGAAGGATGGTGAAGTGATTTGAGGTCATGACACATGAGGATCAGGTGAAGAAGCTGTGCATGGTTAGCTAGGAGAAGAAAAGACAAAGGGGGGGGCATGCGTGAGCTGCCTTCGAGTATTCCTTTTTGTGATATCAGTTATTTCTAATTCTGCCCTCTGGGGCAGAATTAGAAGTAATGAGTATAATATAATAATAACATAAAATTGATATCCTATCAATAAAAGTTATCTCCAAGTGAATGGACTGACTTCAGGTGGTGAGCTGCCCTCCCTGGAGTTCTTCAATAGAGATGATGACATCTTGGCATGGATGCTATAGAGGAGATTCCTTTTATGAGTAGTTTGGATTCACTGACTACTCACATTCCTCCCATTCTCACATTCTGTAACAGAGGAGTATTAGTTTGGAAGCCAGGAAGAGACTGAATTGTAGAAGAGAGAGTCTAGAGGAAGGAGGACAACTAGAATCCTCTTGCAGCACTCTAGCTGAAAGGAGTTAGGTACTTGAACTAGGATATTGTCACTAGGACATCAGTGAGGAGAAGGGGATAAGGTGACAAAAACAAGATATACAATAAAGATAAACTCAACTCATCAGACACGGCGGGGAAAGGGAAATGAAAAGGTTGAGAATACCTCTTAAACTATGAAACAAAGTGATTAGCTATGGTGTCATAGACAGAATTGGTGCATTTAGTAAGAAAAGAATGTTTTTGGGGGAGACACAGAGTTCACTTTTAGATATGCTGAATTTAAGAAGCCTATGGGATATCCTGGTGGAAATGCCCAAGCAGGCAGTAGGTAATAGTGGGCTATACTTCAAAAGAGAAAACTGTACCTTGAAGGAGAAGACTTTCAGGAAGTGGAGATGGGGATGGGGGAAAGAATCCTATTATGCTTTGCAAAAGCATAATGTTGGAAAACTCCAGTTCAACAGGAAGGTAGATGGAGTGGAGTCATATGGAAGACAGATTAGACACTTTCTTCTTTGTTTCAGAAGAAAAAAGAAGAGGTCACTGTCATAGAAAGATAGATTTTTGCTCATGAGAAGGAAGAATTTAATAGCACCATTTCCAGAAATGACTCCTTCCTCAGTCAGTGAGCTTTTAGGTGGTGGAGACATTCAAGCACACACTAAACGGTCACCTACTGGGGCTGTTATAGAGATGTTTATGCTTCAAACAAAGCGTGGTCCAGTTGACCCCTGAGGTCCTTCCCAACTCTGAGATTCTGTGGATCTGTGAATTCAATTTGTCGGTTTAGATTCCGTCATGCATTGCAGGGGAAAAATACTTTAGGGACTTAGTGTTCACCGAGGCAGAATCTGAAAGCTGATGAAAGGTCTTCATTGCCTGGGAGAGCTCCTCAGTGCTCAGGCTTTAATATGATGAAGCTCAAAATATCACACCTGCCAAAGGTCATAGAATTTCAAGCTGAAAATGTGATCTTAAAAACCGTCTTGTCTAGGATCCTGGATTTGGAGCTAGGGAGAATCCTCAGGGATCCGGTCAAAACCTCTCACTTTGTTTGAAAGATAACTGAGTCCCAAAGAGACAACAATGATTTGCCCAAGGTAAGTGGCAGAGCCAATATTCTGTCCTAAATCCTCGGGCTCCACATCCAGAATTTTGTCCCATGTATTATGCTATGACTTTCCTTCTTTAGCTCATCCATACAGCTTTTACTAAGTGCCAGCTATGTACCTAGAGCTAGGGACAAAAAACATGAAATCATCCCTCCCCTCAAGACACATTTTCTTGGGTGGGTAAGGGAGATACCATGTATGCATGAAAGTAAAGGCAAAATTCCTATACAGCAAATACACAGTAATTTCATGGACAGCAACTGTGTGGATGAGCACATACTTTTTCTAGGATGTATCCTTTGAAGAATAGCTAGGTGGCACAGTGCATTGAGTGCTGGGCCTAGAGTTGGGAAGACTCATCCTCTTGAGTTCAAATCTGGTCTGAGATACTTATTAGCTATGTGACCCTGGGAAAGTCACTTAACCCTGTTTACTTCAGTTTCCTCATTTCTAAAATGAGTTGAAGAAAATGAAGGCAAACCACTTGAGTATCTTTACCAAGAAAACCCCAAATGGATCATAAAGAGTCATACATGACAGAAAATGACTGAACAATAACATATTCTTCGAATTGATCCTAGAAGTAAGTTAAGGGATCTCAGAGGAGTAGGGAACACATTTTAGGCACAAGACACAGTTTGTGCATTGCATGTGGGGAACAGAGAGTGGACAAGTTTGACTGGAATTTAGAAGGTGTCTTCTTCAAGTATGTGTCTAACCACCATGTTATGCTCCTGTTCAAAATCTTTAATAACTCCCTATCATCTTTAGGATCAGCTATAGACTACCCAGTTTGCCTTCCAACATTAAGGATTCAATGTAATCTCTATGTGTCAACATATGATAGAAATATAAATCATCATATCTGGGAATTGTAGAGAAATATATCCAGACTTATATGAGATATAAATCTTAGTATCCAAAAGTGGAATACATTTCCTTAAGAAGAAGTGGGTTCACTGGAGGTTTTCATGGTGAAGCTGAATGATTGCTTATTGGATATATTGCACAGAATATCTTCGCTGATCACCATCTAGTGCATTCTCCCTTTCCAAGTTTACTGGATATTTTCACTACCCTCATGCCTTTTATGTTCCAGCAAAATGAGCCTTCTTGCTATATCCTAAACTCAGTACTTCATTTCCCACACCCATGCCCTGGCATAGGCTGTGAGCCATGCCTAGTGTGTATTCTTTACTCAATTTCACCTCTTAGATTCCTTAGTTTTCTTGTCATTTCCTATGGAAGCATTTCTTAATCCCCTCAATTCTTGAAGTTCTCTCCTTCCCTCTCAAATCAACTTGTCTTTTCTTATCTGTTTATATGCTATATTTCTTCTGAAGAATATAAACTCCTTGAAGACAGGGATTATTTTTCTTTGGTCTTTGTGTTGCCCTTGACCAGCAGAAGGTTCACCACCAAGTAATTGCTTAATACATATTTAGTGGATTGGACCACATCTTTGATTCAGAGCCCCACTTTTGTACAACCATATGCTCCAGTGCTCCAACCCCAATCTTGTACTGATAAAAATATAGTCCTCGAAAGGGATAGATCCACTTAACAAGAGGTGAAAGGGCCTTCCTAGACCAACTAGTTCAACATCTACATTTTACAGCTGAAGGCAACTGAGACACAGGAAGGCTAAGGGATTTGCCCAAGATCACACAGCTGATAACTTCCATTTGTGAGATTCCTAAGATCATGTAGGTGGTCTACAGTCAGACCAGGATTTGAACCCAGGTCTTTTGACTCCAAAACCCATTTTCCACCATACTGTACTGCAAAGGCATTTCAATTGAGGAAAACAGGAGGAACATAAGCTCAAACAGGTATACCTGAGGGAGATCTGCAGGCGCATAAAGTGCTGAAACTTATCTCCAAGCAACTCACTGGAGTTGTAATGTGTGGATTATTATTTTTAGTTTGGAGGTAAGAAAAAAATTGAATATGATCCAAGAGACATCCAGTGTTGATACGAGAACATCAGGGCTTGAGGGAGGAAGCCAGGATATAATAAGCTCAGAAGGAGAAGGCTGAGAAAGAATTGGAATAGGGAGAAGAAGTAGAGTTGGGGGGAGGGGGAAGAAGGGGTATGTGATTTTTTTTTACTGTATTAGAATGACTCCCAGAAGCTTAATGAGGTTTGCTCTGGCACACGGGTTGACATGGAGTCGGTGTGTGCAGCCTGGGAGACACTAAGCGAGATTTGGAACAGTTCCCGGAGCTGTGAAATCAACTTCAAGGAGGTGAATAATTTCGACAGCCACTCAGATCTGCTCAAGAAGCCAGGCTCTGAAATGTTTGAAAGCCTAGACTTTTCTGACATGGGGAAGATCTCACAATTGCCTAGGTATATACTGAGTGGAATACTAGGACAGAGATGGAAGGGATCCCAGAGGCCAAGTTGAACCTGGACAGGAATCCTCTTGGGCTTAGATGGTGCAGAGGATAGAGCTCCAGGTCTGGAGTGAGGAAGACATCTGAGTTCCAATCTGGCCTCAGACCCTTACTAACCATGTGACCCTGGGAGACCGTGTCTCAATTTCCTCCTCTGTAAAATAGGGATAATAGTAGCTCCTACCTCCCAGGGTTATTGTCAGTATAAAACGAGATAACATTTGAAAAGTGCCTTTCCCACCTTCGAATGCTGCATGCTAAAATGCTAAATAAAAGCTGTTGCTGTTGTTATTAATTAATACAAGTTGTAGTTTTAGCAGTACTAGTAGTAGTATCCTCCAAGGTAACTGAACATTTAGCCTTTGCCTAATAACCTTTAATGAATCAAGACTCACCTCCAAAAGCAGCCTTTCCCACTTCTGGGCATCACTAAGCACTAGGAACTTTTTTTCCCTTAAGGCAAGTTAAGTATGTCTTCCTTCTCAACAAAATATAATTACTCTATGGTGCATAAACTGAGCAGAGATGGGAATTGCCTTAAAGATAGGTTGATTTTCCATGCCCTGTAACTCTTAATAATTATAGCTATTCAAAAAGAGAATGAACTGCCTTGAAAATGAGTAACTTCTCTTCTTTGGAGGCTTTAAATCAAAGGCTAAATAGTCACTGGTCAGCAAAGCTATCAAGGGAATTTAACCAGGCATAGGTTGGACCAGATGGACACAGGACTGCTATCCTGAGTTTGGGTAGAGTCCTGGAGTTTAGAAGGAAGGTGCTATGAGAGATAAGTTTAGATAGATAGGAGATGAAATTCAGAAGGAACAGATGAAGTTGTTTATCAAAAGATGGGATTGGGTAGATAGGAGGAGATGATGAAAACATTTGGAGGATCCTGTGATCTGTTCTTCCTCTCATGCAGATCAAACACTCTCCATAAATGTTCCTCTTGTGCAAGTCTCATCTCTTAATCCACCTTAGAGAATCTACCTCAAATGCTGAAGTCCTTCCTCAGGGCTTATTAATATTTTATATATACCAGGCTCACCATCTGTTATCCTTTGCACTTGCTACATAAAACAGATCCATGAAACTGATACAAAATAAAATTAACAGCAGTAGTGTAGGACCTGGGATTTCATTGGTTTAGTCAACTCCTGAGAATGAATTCCTTTGACCAGAAAGGTTGGCCCTTTCTTTGAAACTGATAGAATTAGAGAATTTTATAGCATCTTCTTGTCCAGAGTCACATAGCCTATGTGTCTAAGGCAGGAGTTGAAACCCTAGGTCTTTGGACCTCCAGGACCAGTTCTCTAGACATTACTTGCCTCTCTGGTTCTAATAATAGTAGTAGTGGTTATTGCTATTATTGTATCATGATTTGACAGCTTTAGATAATGTATAGTGGGAGATAAGTTTGAATATTGGGACATGAATTTGGAGAAACAAAGCCGTCACAGGAAAACAAAGTTAATCTCATAATAGTAATTCATACTTACATAATACTTGGGGAAAAAAGGATAGTAGGAGATAAGTTTGGATGTTGGGACAAGAATTTGGATAAATAAAATAGCTACAGAAATCGAATAATTCATGTTTATGTTGCTCTTTGTAGATAATATTGAAGAGTAAAAGATAAGGTTGGGTATTGGGATATGAATTTAGAAAGATAAAATATCCCCCTGAAACAGAGGGAAAATAATCACAATACTAACTCATTTATATGGCACTTTAATAGCTGGTGATGATGCTGAATAGAGAGACATGTGGTTCATTATGAAAAGATGACTTCGGAGGGGTAGACAGAGCCCAGAAGACCGGACCTGACCATGCTTCGTATCTCATACACTAGTCCATCTTAATCCAGACCCTACTCTTGTCTTACATCTTCCACCTTGGAACATCTGTTCTGGACTAGACCAGGAGGGAAAAATGCCCCCTTTCCCTAGGGAAATTAATCCACTTGCTTTGGAGCTGACCCCCTTGGCAAGGATATCTTGATTGATTAGGGAGTGAGTGAGCACAAACTCTACTGTCCCAAAATATCCAGCCATCTTCAGACAAGCAGAACCCTGCTTCATATCCCATCCCATTCTCCCCACACCCCAGTAATCATACCATCTGTCTCACCCCCTGATTTTCTGCTCTTGCTCTGGGTTCAGTGATCAAAGCAACCCAAACTTAACGCAATTGTTTCTAGATAGGGAATGTCAATTGACTGTTGCATGAATCAATTTCCCATCTCTGTAATTCCATAGACATTCTCTTCTCTAGCTCCCAATTCCATAAATAAGTTTCCACCCCACTATTAAATTTGAGATTTTTTTTTTGCAGAGATGGGAGAATCCACAGGTGTTAAAACAATAGATATAATGCCTGTTTTTTCAGTGTATTGGCTAGTTTTTCTAAATTGTTTCTCTCTCTTCCTTGTGAAAAAAGACATCCTTTTATAATGGATGGATATATGGGAGAAAAAGGGAAGGGATAAAAGGGAAAAATCTATTCTGGTGCAAAAACAATAGATATCAATGAAATCTATTTTATAAAATAATGTTATCTCCTTAAGGGCAAGGACCCTTTCAGTATCCCCAAAACTTACCACAACCATTAAGTAATTAATAATTGCTTGTGCCATTCAAATATTCATTATTATGAAATTTATTAATTTATTAAAAATTAATAAATATAAATTTATTAAATAAATTTATTAAATTTATTATTAAATTTATTAATTTATTTATTAATTTATTTATTCATTTACATGACTATATATAGTGTTTTGAAACTTGGAAATATGGATGAATGGAAGGAAATAAGGTTGGGATGGGTCGAAGATGGAATTGGTCAGATCCAAATTAGGTTCTTGTGAACTTTTCTTTGAGACCCCAGAGGCCGAGATTCCTTGCTCTTTCTCCTAATAGAGATGTTCCTACCCTGATACATGAATTTTGAAAACACTATTTTAGTACATATTTTTCCTTTCATGATTCAATTTTTTTTTCAGTCATGACTGCCTTCTCACAACTCCTTTTGGGGTTTTCTTGGCAAAGATACTGAAGTTGTTTGCCATTTTCTTCTCCAGTTCATATTCCAGAAGAGGGAACTGAGGCAAATAGGATTGAATGACTTGCCTAGGGTCACATAGCTAGTGTCTGAGACCAGATTTGAACTCAGAAAGAGGAGTCTTCTGACTCAAGGTCCAGTGCTCTATCCACTGTGCCATCTAGGCACCCGTTGTTTGTTTTGTTATACTTTGTGTTTTATTTTATGCATTTAAAAACATGGTTGTGAGAATCACCAGAACAACTTCCAACTAGAGTTCATGATACACAAAACATTTAACAAGCCCTGTACTAGAAGTCTGAATTTGGTAGAATTTCTGTCTTGGGTTTTTTTCTCCTTTCCCAGGGTTTGATGCCAGGAGATATTTTCCTCTGCTTTCTTCCTCTTCTCTCTGTAAGCAGCAGTCTCTGGTATTCTTCCTCTCTTTTCTGCTCCCTCTACAGAGGGAGGTGAAATACTGGTTTTGAGGAGGGCCTGTGAGGACTCCATATGTGAATTCATTTTGTTTCTTGGGCTTGTGAAAGTTTTTTTTTTTCTCTCTCATTTTCTCTTTCTGATTTCTGTCCCTCTAATACCTGCTTTTTTCATCCCTGGTTTTCACCTTGGAGCTGGCAGCAGTGGAGAGAACACTGTCTCTGGAATCAGAGAAGGGCTCAAACTGTGTTTCTCAATGTTATATACTTGTACATGCTTAGACAAGTCACTTAACCTCCGCAGACCTCAGTTTCCCTCTCTGTGAAAACAAAGGACTTGGATTAGATAGCCTGTGAGATACTTTCCCACTCGAGATCTCTGATTCTATTAGCAATTAAGATCAGGCAAGAAGAGGTACTGCTGTGATTCTTTCTACCTTTCCTAAGATACACCCTCTGAAAACAAAGTCTCAAGCTAGCTAAAGGAGATAAAGTTGAATTTATGAACTGTCTACTGTAAGGCAGCCAAATGGCTTAATAAATAGAGTTCTGTGCCAGGAGTCAGGAAAACCTATGTGCAGATTTGGCCTCGAACCTTCACCAGCTGTGTGACCCTGGGCAAGTTACTTGACCCTGTTTAGTCTAATCCATTGAAGAAGGAAATGGCAAGCCATTCCAGTTGTGGATGTTTTTGCTTGTCCTTTATTCTAGAAGAGGACCATGACATCAGGAAGGTGATGCCATGACTTGCAAGTCAATTGAATGTAAGTGAGGCAGGGCTGTGCAAAGTCATCAGCCTCACTTTCTCTTCCAGAGCCATCTGGGTCCAGTGGCCAGATATAGATCAGGAGGACTGGAAATGGCCCCACCATTCCAGTATCTTTGCCAAGAAAACCCCATGGACAGTATTGGCATTCTATGGTTCATGAGTTCATGGAGAGTAGGACTAGACTAATCTATTGAGCAACAACCTGTGCCAGGCACTGTGTTAAGTACTGGAAACACAAATAAGAAAACAAAAAGACCTTCCTGTCCCTCTTCATGCTAAGGCCTTATCTCCTCCATTCCTGTCCATTTACCCTCCTCATATCCTATATATACAACACTACATGTTGTCTCCCTCATGTAACTATGAGGTCACTGAAGCCAAGGACTGGTTCTGCCTTTCTTTCTTGCACTTAGCACAGTATGTGGCACTTAGGGTTTACTAATTCTTGTGGCTTAATTGATTAACTATTCCCATTCCAACAACCCTGCTGCACTCCACTCTGGTCAGACTCCAACTGGAGTACTGATTTCAGCCGTAGCCTCCCCATTTTCAGAACACTGAAGAAATATGTGTCCAAAGGGCAGCACCCAGAATGGGGAGAGACCTAGAAACCTGGACATTTGAAGACCTTCAAAAGAACGGAGGTTTAGTTTGAAAAAGAAAAGCCGTATAGAAGATAGGAGAACTGCCTTGAATGGTTGTAGGACAGCAGTCACACTGAGACAGATTTCAGATCACTATTCTTAACAATTCATGTCCATTTTATAGAAAAGTATAGAAAGTCTTACATGAACTGATGCAAACTGGAATGAGCAGAACCTCAAAAACCATAGACTCAATGAGTATAACACTGTAAATGGGAAAAATAGCAAGCAGAAGACAATGGAAAAAATGAACGTTGCAAAATCACAAAGAACAAGCATGGCCTCAAAGAGGGCATAGGGGAAGACATTTGCCTTTACTTCTTTAAAAAAGGGGGATCTACTATTATGCAACATTGCACATAATGTCAGAATTTTTCAGTGTATTCTTTGGCTTGTATTTCCCTTCCACTTCTTTCTTTTCCTTTTAGTCCAAAGAAGGGTTAGGAATGGGAAGGGAACAGAACAGTCTTAAATCTGGGGCCACATGGCCCTATTATTTTCACCTCACATGGTGTCCCTTGGAAAGCTTGGGTTGGAAGAAGGGAATAGTAGATATAACCAATACCTGCTGTAGATATTGAGCTGCTGTCTCTTTCTAGAATCCTCCAAAACTCCCTTTCTTGGAAAGAAACCCTGACCTCTAGTCATGATCTCTATTTAGCTTCCTCTCATTCTTTTTTTTTGTTGGTTTTTTTTTGTTTTTTTATTAATATAAATTTATTTATTTAACTTTTTACATTCATTTTCACAAAATTTTGGGTTCCAAAATTTTCTCCTCATTTGTCCCCTCCACTCACCTCAGTACACTGAGCATTCTAATTTCCCCTATCACCAATCTGCCCTCTCTTCTTTCATCCCTCCCTTCTCTTGTCCCCAGCTTCTCTTTTGTCCTGTAGGTCCAGATAACTTTCTATTCCCCATTACCTATATTTCTTATTTCCTAGTAGCAAGAACATTACTTGACAGTTATTCCTAAAACTTTGAGTTC
>CM053770.1:677470264-677481069 GCA_028658325.1 Potorous gilbertii
CCCGTTTTTCATGCTTTTTTTGCATCTCTCTCATTTCTCTTCCCAGTTTTTCCTCCACCTGTCTAAGTTGATTTTCAAAATCCTTTTTGAGCTCTTCCATGGCCTGAGCCCATTGGATATCTATTTCAGATGTTTGGGATACAGAGGCCTTGACTTCTATGTCTTTCCCTGATGGTAAGCATTGTTCTTCCTCATCAGAAAGGAAAGAAGGAAACATTTGTTCACCAAGAAAGTGACCTTCTATGGTCTTATTTTTTTTTTCCTTTTCTGGGCATTTTTCCAGCCAGTTACTTGACTTCTGAGATTCCTCTCCACCCCCGCCTAGATTCATCCAGCTAGTGCTTGGGGTCTGAGATTCAAATGATGCTCCCCAGGCTCAGGGCTTTTGGTGGCAGGCCCAGCTGCTATTCAATATGAGCTTAAGGTCTGGTGCTCAGGTGGGGGCAGGGCTGCCTCCCAGGCTCAGTTCCCTCAGGAGGTTTATGTAGAGACATCCAGTAATAGATCTGAGCTTCTTCCTGCTTGGGGAGCCCAGGGCCTGTTGCTGTCCCTGTCTCTGCCACTGCCTCCCAAGGAGGCCTGAGTTATGGAGACACCCCGCTCCCCTCTCAGCCAGCCCAGAAGTCTCTCTCACTGACCTGTGTACCTTTGGGTGGAGGGACCTTCGCGGCCACCAGAGATTCCATCCCTGAAGCCTGCTGCACGGCTAAGGCAGGGCCAGGCTCTGCTCCTGTCCAGTGCACGATGAACCTTTGGTGCCAGTTTTTCAGGGCTCTCTGGAACAGAAATCTCCTCCACTCCATTGCTATGTGGCTTACACTGCTTCAGAATTTGTTGCGAGCTCCTCCTTATAGGTAATTTATGGGCTGTGGGTTCGGAGCAAGCATATGTGAATCTTTCTACTCCACCATCTTGACTCCTCCCCCCGATTTCATTTCAATAGAAAGAAAAGCTTCCTAACACTTAGAGTAAGAAACAAAGGCAGTTTCAGTCATCAGCTCCTTATCATCCAAGACATGCAGTAGATACTGGCTGACTACTCCTTGTCAAGTTTGTTACAGAGGCAAATCATACTTTAGGTGTTGATTAAATTAGATGATTTCTGAGGTCAGAGATTCTATGATGTGAAATATACATCAAAGTTCTCAGACTGCATCCATATGGGAATGCCCTCCACCAATGCAGATCTAATCCTGTCTGTAACTTAAGAGGTATAACTTAGACAGTTGTCTAAGGCCCATGTTGATCAAATAACTTGTTCGTGATCCCATAACTAATAATAGTAATAGTTCATGAAGTGCTTTAAGTTTTACAAAGTTCATTACATATGATACGTTATTTCATTCTCACAACAATCCTGGAAGATAACATTATCCCCATTTTATAGATGAAGAACCTGAGGCAAAAAGAGGTTACGTGACTTGCCCAGGGTCACACAGCTAGCAAGGATGGAAGGCAAGATTTGAATGTAGATGTTCTTGATACCAGGTCCAGCATTGTGTACCTACCATTCTACCTCACTATCATCCAAAATACTTCTTCAAATTCCAAGTTTCTTTCTTAGAGAAAACTCAAGAGGCCATATAAACGTGTCCTGAAATGTATTTCTCAGTGCTAAAAGGACTTATATTCTAATTCTAGCAATATTTATGCATCATGAAGTAGAAAAGAGTTTGGGAATTATGCATTAATTGTGACCCAAATAAAAAAAAAAAGATGTGAGATTCAGGATCCTCTGCTGATTTTGTGTGTGTATGTGTGTGTGTGTGTGTGTGTGTGTGTATGTGTATGTGTGTGTGTATAGGTCATTAATTTTGTTTTCTTGACTCTAACATAGCTTTTTGACTGAGAGAGGGCCTTCTCTCTTACTTTCAATGAATAAATGCCTGAGACTGGGAATTGATTACACATATGAATGAATGTTTTTTTTTTAGTTGGGTAGCCAAGACATATTTTCAGTAACAATAACATGGTCCATGGTTCTTATATACCTACCAAGGTGGAATGCTGACAGTTGACTATAGTGCTGACTCATATGAATCCATACACTTGGAACAGTGCATGGATATTTAAAGTATTTGGTTTTGTGTGTGTGTGTGTATATTTGTGTGTTTGTATAAAATTTATCAGTTTCAAGTATCAAATCAAGTAAATTGCTTTATATATGGAAAGGAGGGAGTCAAGATTATCCTCGGAGTAGCTAAAGATCTATCATGTGGAAGAAAGTCTCACTTTATTCTGATTTTCTAATGTGGATACAATCCTAGGAACCAGAATGGGAGTCCTAATATTTTAGCTGAACAAATAATTATTAAATATCTTCTATGTTCAGGTCCTGCTTTCAAGTCCTTAAGATATAGAGATAGATGTGGCTCATTCTCTGCTCCCAGAGAACTTAAGAGTCTAGATAGAGATATATACATACATATAAACATTGTGGATGTATGTATGTGTATGTGCATATGTGTGTGTATCTGTGTGTGTATTGATTCAGAAGGGGAGACAAACATAAGAGTACAGGTAAAATGCTTTAAAAAAATTCCTTAAGGCTAGATAACATTTACCTGATAAGAGGAATTAAAGAAAGCTACATTGAAAAGATCCTACCTGAATTGAACTTTTAAAGAAGATGAATAATTCAACAAATGGAATGAGACCAGTCTGGCCAATCCATTCCAATCTTGGGATGTCATCATCCCAAAGATTTAGAGATCAGTAAGGAAAGGATAAGAACAGAGAAGGGAGGGTTGTGGAGCCATTTGGCAGGAATCCAGAAAAGA
The DNA here is from genome assembly GCA_028658325.1 of Potorous gilbertii. NCBI lineage: Eukaryota > Metazoa > Chordata > Mammalia > Diprotodontia > Potoroidae > Potorous > Potorous gilbertii. Next base: position 677,473,045 of record CM053770.1, read on the forward strand.
TAAAGTGGAAAATTATGAGATAGCATGTAAAGATTGGGTTGGGTCCAGATGATGGGCTATCTTGAATTCCAGAATCAATGCATACTTGCTGATAGAAACATACATGGATCATGTCATGCATGTGCTGATACTTTCTGCAAATAACTCTGGCAAACAGACATCAGGATTCAGGTGTCAGTGTGCTGAGGGATTCTATCTTTGCAGTATCTGGTGGGTCTGTCCTTTGTTTCTATTTGTGTGAATTCTGGATATCTTACCACTGACCCATGATAGGGGAACTGTGTCTTCTGTGGAACTATAAGGGTGTGAGCCTTTCATCTGGTGTCCAGCTACTGTTTGGAGATAGAGAACACCAGAGCTTTCATCTAAGTCAGTGAGACCAATTTCAGTTACAGGGTTTGTGTTCCACATAAGTTTTTTTCATGACTTGGGTAAGATCAGAGACGTCATGTTTATCCACTTTGCAGATGATACAATTTGAGAAGGGGATTTAACACCTTGGAAGATGAGTCAAATTTCAAAAAGAGGTTAACAAGCTTAGAATAATATGCAATCAAATAGAGCATATACATACATATATATATAATAAAGTACAATATTAGAGAGACATTTACACAGAAGTGTTCCTGAAAATAAAATGGGTCTTTTGGTGGACCATAAGATCAATATAAGCGGAATGATATGGAAACAAAAAAAAAGATCATACAATCAGAGCTATACCAGTTATCCACACATACATACACACACACATATACATATACACACATATAGACACATATGTGTGTATGTGCATATATGTATATGTATATGGAGAGAGAGAAAAAAGAGAAAGAAAGAGACAAAAAGAGAGAGAATCTGCAGGAATAAGAAAGAGATGACATAGATTTTGGTGGTGGTGGTGTTGAGTCACTTTTTTAGTCATATCTGATTCTTTGTAACCCAATTTGAGATTTTCTTGGCAAAGATACTGGAGTGTTTTGCCATTTTCTTCTACAGCTTATTCTATAGGTGAGGTAACTGAGGCGAAGAGGGTGAAATGTCTGTGGCCAGATTTGAACTCAAGCTGACAAGTCTTCTTGACTCCAGACCCAGCGCTCTATCCACAGCATCACCTAGTTGCTCACACGTGGAATTCTATGTTTATTTTTGAGTTCCACAATTTTCTAAGATATTGACAATTTTGAAAACACCAAAAGAAGTGTAACCAGGATGGCAAATGGTAGAAAAATCCTGCCATTTCAGGATTAGTTGAAGAATTTACTCTGCATTTACTCTGCAGAAGAAAAGACTTATGGGGTCAAAGTAGCCATTTTCAAATATTTGATGTCAAATGGAAGATAAGTTAGATGTATTCTGCTGGACACCAGAAGGTATAATGAGGTACAAGGGGTGGAATTCTACAAAAGGAAAACTTGGGCTTGATATAAGGAATCACTTCCTATCAATTAAAGCCATCTACAAGTAGAAGAAGCTGCCTATGGATATGGAGAATACTCCTTAGAGAAATTCTTCAAGAAATATTGGGCTGACAATTTGACAGAATGTTATAGAAGAGATCCTTTTTTAGAAATGGGACATCCTAAATATCTACTGAGGTCTCTTCCAACTCTAAAGTTTTCCTATTCTATGAAAGTTGGCTCTCAGTCATGTTATTTCCTGCACTCCAGTCTGAATGACATCTGCTGAAGCCCTGGCCCCTGCCTGTAGTGAGGTTAGAATTTGGGCTGGACACAAGAGTAGGTTGTTTAGGAAAGGGGAGTAACACTACCGATCTCTCTCTCTCCCTCCCTCTCTCTCTCTCTCTCTCTCTCTCTCTCTCTCTCTCTCTCTCTCTCACACACACACACACACACACACACACACACACACACACACACACACACACTGCAGAAGTGCTACAGGATTCCTATGACAACAGAAGCAGATTAAGTTATTATACCATTCTCCTCCACACTGTCTTTCCAAAAATTAATTCCCACTGATAGGTTCATAGCAGTCATTGCATACAACCACCAGATGGGTCTGAATATTATCATCAACACTATCCAGGACCTCATCCAATTTGGATTTTTCTAACATTCCCAGAGTTCCTCATTTTTGCCTTCTTTTTCAGGAGAGAAAAGGTAGTAGCCTTCATTTTCTTCTGGTAACCAACTGTCTCTGCAATGTCTCCCTTCAGAGATTAATCTATAGAATCAACATAACCCAGCAATTCAAAGATAAGACAGTGTCATTCAGTTGAAGAGACAACACATATTAAAAAGACTATTAGACTTAGAGTTATAGAATTGAGTTGTTCATATTTGGTTATTTTCAGTTGTGTCTGACTTTTCATGGCCCCATTTGGGGTTTTCTTAACAAAACTACTAGAGTAGTTTCCCATTTCCATCTGTAGCTCATTTTGCAGATGAGGAAACTGAGGCAAACAAGGTGAAGTGACTTGCACAGGGTACCATAGCTAGTAAGTGTCTGAAGCCAGATTTGAACTCAGAAAGATGAGTCTTCTTGACTCCAGGCCTGGACTCTATCCACTGCACCACCTAGCTGCCCCAATAGGGAGAGATCATGGGTAGGATCATAGAATGTAGAGCTGGAAATGGCTCATGCAAAATGAATCTGGATTGGCCAGGAGACCAAAAAATATGCTCCCATTGCTAGGGGTGTCCTATCCATCTTGCCTTCATTCTATGCTGCCTTCACCAGTCCCAGCCCTTTGGCTATCCAGAACCCAATTCAGACTGCTTGACGGCTTACATAGCTTAAAAGAAATAGAAGTCATCAGCTCTCCTTCCTGTGATATAGAGGACCACCAGACGTTACAACATGCTCTATTACTACCTCCAAAGGTCTTCTAGGTCTCACCATTCCCATTACATATACACTCTACATATCTCATGCTTTATCATCATGCCTACTAATGTGCTCTAAAGTGTACCTCTGGGCTTTGCCCTCCATCCCTTCACAAAAGACATAGGAATTTGGGGCCTTTCCATATATACCTCAATTAAATTTTCATTCTTTGAGAAGCTGAGGTCTTTGAGAGCAAATGCTGTCCTGATTTTCCTATTTGTATTGTAAGTGATTAGCACTGTTTAGCACCTAGTAAGTGCTTAATAAAGGCTTCATTTATTTATTCATTCATTTAAGGGACCACTAATTTGAACCTGGGTTCAAATCATGAAACTAATAATAGTGGTATGATTATGAGCAAGTCAAGTGCCTTCTCCGGACTTAATTTAGATCATCAGATTAGCTGATGGTCCCTTGCAGTTTTAAATCCTATGATCCTAAAACAGGAACATAATGCGGTTGCCTAATTATGACTTGGCTGCTTACTCTAACTGCTACTATGTAATCCAACAGGATTTTTAATTATTATAGTCTTTCTCAGAGAGCCACAAGGGCCTGCAAAGCAATTTCGGTTGTTGCATTTTCTCTTAGTTTCGTCTGTGGGCATATATTGCCTGGGATTCCTGGTGCTGGGGCCCAGAGCTCCTTGTTAGGGCCAGTCTGTTGATTTTAGACTCACATTTTGGGTTCTGTGGACTTTGATGACGAGTCAGTAATAAATTTGTGGAGAAAATTGGGTTAGCATGTGATTAACATTCTGGCTGATGCCGATGAGTGTACCAAGGATGGAAACATGTGCTCGTATCATGATGAAATGCAGATTAGTGGCCCTGGAGCAAGCCCAAGGATATCGGCCCAAAACTGTTTCATCTCTGTCAGCTTTAATCTGATCTAAAGTGAGTGTTCTCCAGTGCAGCGGGAGGGATAGGAACGCCAGAAATAACAGAATGCCATGCTCGTGTTCTTGGAAGGGTTATTAAAATATTCCCTTCCCAATCAGAGTGCTTGAGCACAAAGGACAAAGCCTGGGTCCTTAAATAGTGGGCTAGACTTTGAGGGAAAAGGGTAACTCCACAGTTCTCTTGCCTTCTCACATCACAAGCTCAGCACACCATTTGGCAGTTGATAGTATCTTTCCCATCTGTCTCCTCTTCTCCATATTCACTGCCACCACTCTTCCTCTGTTAAATAATTCAATGAGCATTTATTAAGGACCTACTGTGTGCCAGGCACTGTGCTAAGTATTGGAGATGCCCAAATGAATTGGAGTCTCCTTTATTAGGACTTTCTTTCCAATGGCTTAAATCATATATCATCCAGACTGACTCATCCATCATATTTCTTGTCCATGTCCCTCCATAAGTTCACAGCAAAGTGATGGAGGCCTTCCTTGCATTTTCCAGACATCACAAGAGTACCAGGAGAGCATTCTGGGTGTATCCCTGTCATCCCTCACCCTGGTCATTTGGCCATCCCATTTTCTCTTCCTGTCATAAAATTCCTCAATGCTGTCTTCTACTCTGATGTTTGGAGTTACTCATTGATTCTGTGTGGTAATCTATTCAAAGCCCCCATGCATCTTCCCATTGCTCATGAATAATGCTCATCTTGATTCTTCAGAGACAATGGTGGTCCAGATCTCCTTTCCATCCATCACCACCATTAAAATAATCCTATTGAAATGGTAGTCTGTGCTCTCTTGGGAAGTTCAAGAAGAAAGAAAACAGCTTTGGCATGTTCCTGAAACAAGCTAACTCCTTGAGAGTACGGATTATCTTTTGCCTTTTTTTGTACCCCTAGCATTTATTACAATGCCTGGCATTTAATAAATGTTTATAGATTAATAATTATTATACATCCTATTCAACTCTGGGCCTAAAAATCAACCCCTGAAACAAAGGAGCTCTAGTTACAAAGGCAAAAATAAAATATTGTCCTTGTTCAGTTGTTCCAGTCATGTCTGACTCCTCATGATCCCATTTGGGTTTGTTTTTGGCAGAGATCCTGGAGTCATTTGCTATTTCCTTCTCCAGCTCATTCTACAGATGTAGAAAGTGAGGCAAACAGGGTTAAGTGATTTGTCCAGGTACACATAGTTAGAAAGTGTTTGAGGTGGGACTTGAACTCCGGAAGAGGAGTCTTCCTAACTCCAGGCTCAATGCTCTATCCATTCTACCACTTATCTTTAAGGAGCTTAATTTCTGCTGAGGAATTGATATTCTAGTACATCTAGTTCAGATCATTTTATCTCTCACCTAGATTCTTGCAATGATCCTCAAGCTAGTCTCCTTACTTCCAGTCTCTCTTGACTCCAACCTATCCTGGACATCTTCCAAAGTAATCTCCATAACAGACACCTCTAGTCATACCCCATCCCATGATATTTCTCCATTGCCTATAGGATAAAGTTCAAACACCAGTGTAAAGGCATTCTACCTTCAGTACCTACTTTTCCACTCATACTACTCACTTTAGCCCTCATTTGTCTGATGCTTCGTCTCATCCAGTACCCACATGGATCTCTGAGAATATACTAAGTTTTTCCAAAACGTTCTGAAGGCAAAATTTCTTCCAATTAATTCACAAATCTAATAAAAGCCAGGTGGTGCCCTGGATGAAGTTCCAAGCTTGGGGTCAGGAAGACATGAGTTCAAATCCAACCTCAGATACTTGATAGCTTTGTGACCCTCAGTAAATCACTTGAACTCTGTTTCCTCAACTGTTCGATGTAAATAATAACAGTACCTCCCTCCCAGAGTTGTTGTGAGGATCAAATGAGAAAATATTTATAAAACACTTAGTGCCTTCTACACAGTAGGTGATAAATAAATGTTTCCTTGCTTCCTCCGAAAGCAAGTTCAAATACTGCTTCCTCCATAATAGCCTTCCACTATGCCCCTAGCCTGACTGATCCTTCCTCCTTCCAGCATTTAGTTTTTATACACTCTGCTTTCTAGTTATCTGTGTATATGAGGAACAGCACCTTACTCCTCTACTATTAGATAGACAGCATTGGAGTTAGTCAGGGAAATCAAAGTTCAAATGATTCCTCTGGTATTTAATAGCTCTGTGAACATAGACCATTCAAGAAATTTCCCTGAGCTTCAGATGATACTTTAAAACTTTATTTGCTGTTTATAAATGGGTTTCAATCTACATTGGATCAGGTATTCATCAAATAGATTTAATCATACATCCTTGGCTTGTTGATAAATCTGTATACATAAAAAATTGTTAACTCCTTAACTACAGAGACACACTCTGTCTCTCTCCCCACCCCGCGTCTGTCTTTCTGTCCCTCTCTCTTTCTCTCTCTATTTGAAAATGTGTCTTTCCTTTGACAAATTCTGCCTGTGTGACTCTAGGCAAGTCATATGACATCTCAGTGTCCTATGCAACTCTGTAACACCAAGTTGCAAAGAGTACATCTACCTCCATTGATGGAGCAAGTTTCCTCATCTCACGTTTCTTTTATGAATCTCTGAAAACACGGATTCATTTTTTATTCCTAGCCTAAAAAACATCTTGCCAATGTTTTCATTTTTGCCCATTGGTCACGACCTACAACTATCTCTTGTCAATGCCCTCTATTTTTAAAATAAATAACATAGGTAAATTAATTGTATTTGTTTTCACTGGTACCTGGACCTTGTACACCATAGGTGATTAATAAATGTTTAATTGAAGTGGGCTATTGTTCTCATTTACTCTGTCAGAAAAATGATGTGGAAGAGGGCTGACAGGATCAGAAATAAAGGGGAAGGGAGATGAAGCTGGCTCTTGATTTTGTAGAAAAATTTTCTTTGGATTAGTTGAATTACTTCCTTATTGAAGAATTGGGTTTTGGATGATTAGAAACCATTGATTGTGACTCTAATGCAGAAGCATACACTGCCAAAAACCAAACCTTTCAACTTGTAGTCTCTCAAAAAGAATGTTAATTTCCAGCAGGAATAAAGCACACATATAAGCCGGAATTTCTAGATTCTGGGAAAAAAGCACATAAAAAGGGCCACAGATCTGAACTGAACAATTTCTGCATTTCTGCCCACTCCCCAAACCAATGTTTCCCAGTTATTTTAAGTCAGAATCAACAGCATCACTTCCATATATAGATCACAAAACATTTTATATATCCTATATCATAAGAAGATCAGATAAGGGAATGGCGAGTGAGCATGGTAGTCACTGGCAAGTATTTGAGCACTGCCAGGTGAAAGACTCTTTCTGTTTGGTCACTGTGGCATAACAAAGACCAAAAGATGCAAGTTATCATGGAGGATATTTGGACTTGTTCTCAGGAACAACTTCCTACGGCTAAGAGCTGTCCCAAAATGAAACAGGTGACATCCAGACTCTTGTTCAGACAAAGGCTAGAGGATCACTTGTAGGGATGGGTATATTGGAACCAGTATCAAAGTCTCATTGTTAAATTTGCAGTGACAGTGTTTACATCTCAGAAATGGGCAAATGCTGCACATTAGGACTTGCTCTGTTGTATAGTTGATTGTATAGACATAAGAAAGTGAAAGAGAAAATATTAATAATATATTAAACTGAGTGTACTGGGTACATATTTATTTTCCAGAGAGTTGATTATTAAATATATACTAGCACATGCAAGGACACTTGTGAGATACTCTATAGAGAGAATTCTTATTCAAGTAAGGGTCCGACCATATGGCCTCAGAGGACACTTGCAGTGGTTTTGAGGGTCTTCAACCTACTTTTCACAATGATCTGAGATAGAGGTAGTAGAAGTAGTATTGTCATTGTTTTACAGATGAGGAAACTGAGTCACAAAGAGGTGACCCGCTTGCTGAAGGTCACACAATAGAATCACATCTTGGATCCAGGTCTTCAGATTTTCAGCTTGATTCTCTTTCCCCACTGTCACATCCTTATTATAGATAAGAAATTAAATACATCTATTGGAAATACTTCTATGACTTAATCAGGAGAAATTGTCTTCCTCATTGAACTCTGCTGCCATCATCAGATGCACATGGAATTGAATATTGATTAATATTAGAATAGGGTTCATTTTCCATCCTTGTCTTTGGAATTTTGTCAGTCAGTTGGATAGCCCAGTGGATAGAGAAAGAGAGAAGGAGAGGGAGAGGGAGAGAGAGAGAGAGAGAGAGAGAGAGAGAGAGAGAGAGAGAGAGAGAGAGA
>CM053770.1:677488050-677523334 GCA_028658325.1 Potorous gilbertii
AGTTGAACAGTTTACATTCCTATATGGAAAGACAATATTTGTAACTCCTGAAATTTTTCAGTATCTGGGTAGTTGGTGGGATTACACACACACACACACACACACACACACACATACACACATGCACACATACACAGAGACAGAGAGAACAGAGTGAATTGAATACGATGGGATCATATCTTAAAAGAAATCAAGGTACTTATTTTGGTATGAAAATCTATCTTACAATACAGGAAAGTGGGGGAGAAAGAGATAAGCAGGGTGGGGGGGATGATGGAAGGGAGGGCAATGGGATGAGGGAGCAATTTGAAGTCAACACTCTTGGGGAGGGACAGGATCAAAAGAGAGAATAGAAACAATGGGGAGCAGGATAGGATGGAGGGAAATATCGTCAGTCTTACACAACACGACTATTATGGAAGTCATTTGTCAAACTATACAGACATGGCCTATATTGAATTGCCTGCCTTCCCAAAAGGGAGAGAGGGATGGGGAGAAGTTGGAACTCAAAGTTTTAGGAACAACTGTCGAGTATTGTTCTTGCTACTAGGAAATAAGAAATACAGGTCATGGGGAATAGAAAGTTATCTGGCTCTACAGGACAAAAGAGAAGATGGGGACAAGAGAAGGGAGGGATGATAGAAGAGAGGGCAGATTGGTGATAGGGGAAATTAGAATGCTCAGTGTACTGGGGTGGTGGGAGGGGACAAATGGGGAGAAAATTTTGGAACCCCAAATTTTGTGAAAATGAATGTAAAAAGTTAAATAAATAAATTTTAAAAATAAAAAATAAAATAAAATAAGCTGGTTCAAAGGATGGGCTTAGACTAAGGAAGCCTCGAGTGCTAATCATGTCTCAAGCATTTATTAGCCTTTAGACCCCAGGCAAGCCACTTAATATATCTATTTCTCAGTTTTCTCATCTGTAAATTGCGGCTAATCACAGTACTTACTTCCCAGGGTGGTAGTCAGGATAAAATGAGATCATATTTGTAAAGCCCTCTGTAAAACAAAGTATTGTAAAAAGGCTTGCTAATATTACTATTGTTATTCATATTGGGACTATAAAATTTAGAGAGAAGGAAGGAAACAAATTATATTGAAATAAAATTCTTATTTTTTTAAGTTTTTATATCCTAGGTCAAGAGCTCCTGTTCAGGTCTTTCTCTTTGATCTCTCCTATCATCTCACTTGGGGTTAACATTTGTGGGTGTACCCCTTTCACCAGCTTACCTTGAAACACGGAGAGAATAATTCAGTGGAAAGATAGTTGAAATTCAAATCAGAGGACCTGTGTTTGAATTCCACTTCCGCCATTTAATCCTTGTATCTTCTCCCATTTCTGGACCTCATTTGTAAGATATGTAGAGAATGGGATCATGTGCCGTGAGAGTGAGGCCCAGATGTGATGAAGGCTGTCTCTCCTCCTGTAACATGGGCTTAATGGTGTGGCTCAGCAGGAGAGAGAATAGACATCTCCAGCTTCTTCTCTCTTTGCACTTCTCCAAGGGAGCTCTAAATTCCTGCCAGGAGGAGAAGCAGGAAGTTGGGGCCAGAGGTCACTGAGAGAGGAAAGAACTGGGCTAGAATTGTGTTTATTTGTTCCCTCAGATGATGTTAGTCTAGGGGATGTGATCATGTTCCATCTAATTTTTGTTCACTGTGTCATTCTGGGGGAGAAGGAGGACTCTAAGCTTTGTATCCAAGACTTGACCCCTTTCTCACCAAATACCAGTTCCACATAATGAAGGGTAAAAAAGTTCATTCATCCAAATGTGTAGCAAACCAGAAATCAAAGGAGGTTTACATAGGAGCATATATACCAAATAATCCAGAGTGAAGGAGCTCTCTCATTTGGAGTGAGGTAACTCAACTCAACCAAGAGAAAGAGGTCAAATTTCCTGCAAGGGAAAGTTCCCCAGAGTCTCTAGTGTTGCAGGTTAAGAGTGGGAATATAAAGGAGACTGTTAGCTCTTCTTGTGTCTTCCTAGAGTCTTTTCCTTTAGTAATCTGAAGTGAGCATGGCCTCTTCCATTTTCCTTCTTTTTTTGTTAATAACTGATTTATTTGTTTTCAACAATCATGTCCATAAGTTTTAAATTTTTCTCCCCCTTCCTCCCCACTCCTTTCCCCTGATGACATGCAATCTTATATGGGATCTACACATACATTCTTATTAAACATTTTCACATTCATCATGTTACATAGAAGAATTAAAAAGAATGGGAGAAACCATGAGAAAAACCAAACCAAACCAAAACATAACAAAACGAAAAATAGTCTGCTTCATTCTGAGTTCTGACTCTATGCTTCTTTCTCTGGATGTGGATGGCATTTTGCATCAAAAGCACTTCAGAAATGTTTTAGGTCCCTGCATTACTGTGAAGGGCTAAGTCTATTTGAAACAGCCCTTGCACACTGTGCCTGGTATTGTGTATAATGTTCTCCTGGTTCTGTTCATTTCTCTCAGCATCAGTTCATATAAGTCTTTCCAGGTTTTTCTGACGTCTGTCTGTTTGTCATTTCTTATAGCACAATGGTATTGCATTACATTCATAGACCACAACTTGTTCAGCCATTCCCAGATGGATGGGCATCCCTTTGATTTCATTGGTCAACACAAAAAGAGGTGCTATAAATATTTTTATATCTATGGGTCCTTTCCCCATTTTTATGATTTCTTTGGGATACAGCCCTAGAAGTAATATTGCTGGGTCAAAAGGTATGCACATTTTTGTAGCCCTTTGGGCATAGTTCTAAATTGCTCTCCAGAATGATTGGATCAGCTCATAGCTCCACCAACAATGAATGTGTTCTCACTCTCCCACATCTTCTCCAACATTCATCATCATCATGTTTTGTCATGTCAGCCAATCTGATGGGTGTGATGTGGTACCTCAGAGTTGTTTTGATTTGCATCTCTCTAATCAATAGTGATTTAGAGCATTTTTTCATATGACTGTAGGTATTTTTAATTTCTTCCCCTCATATCTTTTGACCATTTATCAGTTGGGAACAACTTGTATTCTTGTACATTTGTCTCAGCTCTCTATATATTTTAGAAATGAGGCCTTTATCACAGATATTAATTGTTAAAATTCCTAGTTTTCTACTTCCCACCTAATCTTGATTGCATTGGCTTTTTTGGTACAAAAATTTTTCAATTTAGTATAATCAAAATTATCCACTTTACACTTCATAATGTTCTTTGTCTGTTGTTTGGCCATTAATTTTTCCATTCTCCATAAATCTGAAAAATAAACAATTCCTTGCTCTCTTAATTTGCTTATAGTATCAGCCTTTATACCCACATCGTGTACCCACTTGGACCCCAAAACCATGTACCCATTTTGACTCATTTTCCTTCTTGAAGTTGGAAGCCAGAAGTGTTCAAAGCAACCAGAAGGTTTAAGAATCCCAAAGAAGACTTAATGAGCCCCAAGAGAACTAAAGAGTGTTGGACCTCTCTCACCTCTTGCCAGTTGGGCCCCACCCCTCATGCGAGTCAGGGCATTCACCTCCACCAATAAGGATAGAGTCCAATGTCACTGAGCTTTTGGACAGGGTTTAGAGATATAAGGCCTGGACGAAACAATCATTCTGTTTCCTTATAGGTTAAACACATACATTTGGCAAGAAAGGCATTTCTTAACTGAAAAGATTGTCACTGTATATCTTTATTACCCCAGCACCTACTGTCATGCAATGCACATAGTAAGTCCGTTACCAAAGGCTTATTGCATTTCCTAACCTATAGGCCATTGTTAGGGAATCATAGGATCATAGATATAGAGCCAGAAGGAACCGCAGAGACTAGCAACCCCAACCCCCTGGTTTTTTCAGATGAGAAAACGGAGACACAATATATATGACTTATTCAAGGTCATACACTGCACACAGCATGTGCTGATGAATATTCCATTTAATGAAAGGGTTTCAAATGCTATAGAGCTTTGTTTGGACCTTGGAGGCTCCCCATTTAGAGCTAGAAGGGATCTCAAAGGTCATCTCTTTCCGTCTTTTACTTCTACAGATGAGAAACTGAGGCACATGGGGTTATGTGACTTGTCAGATCACACAAATAGTCAACTAGGAAACAAAAACCAATGTTCTTGTCTCTGTGCAAGGCTGTCCCCATCAGTGGTGGCAAACCTGTATTACTGAATTTTGTCTTGATTCTTGGAAAGAGTCAAAGAGTCAGAACTACATGTATAGTAGAAATGAGGGTGGTCACTTGGGATTCAAGATGATATATTCCTTTAAGTAATCAGAATTGCTTTTCATCTTCTGTGTATGTGCTTGATAGGAAGGGACCTTGGAGTCAGAAAGACCTCATTTTGAACACTACTCTGATTCTCTGTTTTGGGATTAGGGTAGGGCAACTAAAACTTTGCTCCAGGGTGACAAAATTTAGAGGATACTAAAAGCACTAGTACTCTTCCAGCAAACAGAAACAACAAAATTTAGCACCTAGTTAGCAAGGATAATTAATCAGAATAGGAGGACATACTAGATAAACACTGGTTGTTAACAATACCCATCTGTATTCCACAATAATAACTAATTTCTCTTCCTATTTAATTGGATTTTTCCTAGTCATTTCTAGTATTATTTTCACATCATAAACTGCAAAGCGAAGTTGAGGTCACATTTCTCCCTGTATGCCCAGAGAGAAGTGTAGGGAGAAGGGAAAGGGTTTTCCATTTAGTCAAATCACCCTAACTACTATTTTTTTCTCATTTTCTTTGATTTGCAAATTTTCTTAACCCATATATGATTCAGGAAGCTTCCAAGGACAGGGAATGGAGTTCCCACACCAAGATGTCATCATGCTGGTAAAATCACAGATCCTTCATGCATTCAGATTTCTAAATTAATCCTGAAGGTAGTCCCCGGGTTCCAATTCCATCTCCAGGAATTGCAGAATGATTGCAGAAAGGAATGAGGCAACATATGTGCCCTCTTGGCTTGACTGCATGGCACAACGGAAAGGATGCAGGATTTTTCAGTTCTGAGCAATCTGGGTTCAAATCTTGCCTTGGTCACTTCCTTATTTGCACCACCTTTGCCTAATCACTTACCCCAAAGTCTCAGTCTCTTCAGTGCAAAGCGTGGGAAACAAGATGGTGTGAGGTTCTTTCTAGCTTTAGAAATAGTACCCTATGACCTTCCCCAAATGTCAGTTTTCCCCTCTATAAAATACTAATAACACCTGAGACCCTTCCTCATCAGTTCTAACAAGATGAAATATAGGTATTGTTTTGCAAACCATAAAGTAGCAGATATTATTCTTGGGGCAATGACAGCAATAAGCCTTCCTCTTCTCTCTCCTCCACGCAATCTGCCATCCAGCAAAACGGGTCTCCTTGCTTTTCCTCACATTCAGCATTCTCTCACCCAACTGAACAGTTTCACTGGCTAGCCTCCATGCCTGGCGTGCCCTCCCTCCTCAGTTCTGCCTCCTATCATCTCTGGCTTCCTTCACAGCTAGCTCAAGTCAACAAGAAACCTTTCCCAGTCCTCTCTAATTCTAGTGCCTTCCCTCTCTTGATTATCTCCTATTTATCTTGTATGTACTTTGTTTGCACGTAGCTTTTTGTTCACTGTCTCCCCTGTTAGAGTTGAGCTCCCATCCTGCTTCTTTTTACCTGTAGGGCTTAGCACAGTGCCTGGCACATGGGAGCCCCTAATAAATGTTAGTTGATAGACTATAACTCTTTGAGGTTTGTAAGACATTTGACTTATGCCATCTTATCTAATCATCAGAACAACCTTGTGAAGAAACCTGTTATTATCCATTTTACAAATGAGTAAACTGAGGCACACATAGACTGTGTCTCATTCATGATCAAGCATCTGAGGGAGGATTAAAACTCATGACTTCCTAACTCCAAATTCAGTTGTCTATCCGTTATATTACCCAGATGCTCCTATAATTTTCGGAATGTACAAGTTCTGACCTGTTTCTTTATAAATCTTACAGATAATGCAATTATCAGACCTCATACAAAAGATATATTTGGGTCCGTCAGAGTTTCCCATATGCATTCTCCTAAAGAGCATTAGATTGTTGAGCATAATTTTGGTCCCCAAGATTGTTTCAATAGAAGAAATGCAGAAATACACAAGGGAAAATACTCAACCTATTACTTCATCCATATAAAGCTACTTCTGCCCCCCCAACCTCTTCATGGCGAGGAAGGGACATGATTAAGATAATTACTTCCAAGGATGTGGAGTCCCTGGAAAGAATGTTGCCAAATAAATGCTGGCATTTGTAACTTATTTTCAAGATGTAAGGTCCTTGACTTGTATTAGTAACATCTTTTCTACATCTTAAAAACTGCAGGCATTTATTAAATATTAATCAGTTTAATAGATGCAAGAAGCATTGCTCACACCATACTCCCCAACTTGGAATGCCCTCCCACTGCCTAGCCAAAGCTCACCCAGCCTTTAAGATCTAGTCAAATGCCTCAAGGAGGCATTGTGGTACAGAAGAAAGGGAATTGGGTCAGGATTCCACAAATCAGGGTTTAGAATCTGTGTCTGAAATTTATTAGCAATTTGGTCCTAGGCAAGTTGTTAACCCTTTCTGGGCCTCTTTGCTCATCTAGATGTCCTAAGAGGGCAGCAGATCTCAATCCATGATTGCATGATCCAGGTTTAAATCTTAACTGTCACTTAATACTCACAGGATCTTCAGTGTCTTCATTTATAACATGAAGATCCTTTTAAGTTAGTTATAGAATTCTTGAGTTGGAAATTACCTTAGAAGCCATGTGGTCCACCCTGTCCCTGAATAAAAGCAAATACAAAAATAGCAAAAATCTACAACCTGGGGTCATCCTACCTCTGTTTGAAGATCTCTAAGGAGGGAATGGCACTAGCCATTTTGTGATGGTTTTGGCATTTCTGTCCTTGATGAAGTAATAACTTCCTGAGTTATCCTAGTTGACACTAATGAACTGTTTGTGGGGTAGTGAACTGGTTGAACCATTCTGTAGAACAATTTGGAACTATAGCCAACACTGTGCGTACCCTTTGACCCGGGAATACCACTAGGAGGGCTGTATTTCAGAGAGATTAAAGAAAAGGGGAAAGGACCTAGTTGGACAAAAAATATTTATAGAAGTTCTTTTTGTTCAGACAAAGAATTGGAAATTAAGGGGGTGTCCATCAATTGAGGAATGACTGAACAAATGGTGGATATTATTGGGCTTAATACTATTGTGCTATAAGAAATGAGAAGTTTTCAGAAAAAAAAAAACTGGCAACATTTATATGAATTAATGCAAAGTGAAGTGGCAGAGCCAGGAGAACATTGTAAACATTAACAGCAATATTATACAGTGTTCTACTGTGGATGACTTGGTTTTCTCAGAAATACAGTGATCTAAGACAATTCCAAGGGACCCATCATGAAAAATGCTATCTACCTCCAGAAAGAGGACTGAATTTTGAGTGCAGATTAAAGCGTACTTTTTAAACTTTTTGTTTTCTAATGTGTGTTTTCAGGGCAGAGTCAAGATGGCTAAGTAAAAGCAAGGACTTACTTGAGCTTTCTCTCAAAGCCTTCCAAATACCTGTAAAAATGACTCTAAACAAATTCTAGAGCTATTGAACCCACACAATAACAGAGCGAAACAAATCTCCAGCCCAAGACAGCTTGGAAGGTGAACAGGAAGGATATATTGCACTGAGCAGGGAGTGGAGCACAATCTGATGTGGGTGACATCAGCAGAGTGAAGCTAGAACAGGCCTTGGGGGACTGAATCACTGGCAGCTGTGGCAGTTTCCAAACTTTTCACCACACAAATGCCAAAGACATCATAGAAAGTCAGTGGGAAAACTCTTTTGAACCTGGGTGGAGGAGATGTGCAGTAGGGGCCCAGCCCCAGGAAGTGGAGTGGGTAGCAGCACCAGGAGCAGAGGCTGCAGCAACTTGTAGAGATGGTGGGGATTGGAGTGGCTTATACAAAAACCCTGAAGCCTGGAACAATACACCCACCACCACCCCTGCCCTTACTGCAAACAAAGTCCTGCCTTGACAAAGAGTTAGAAAGTCAAGTATTTGACTGGGAAGATGAGCAAACAGCATTTAAAAAAAAACTTAGAATATAGAATCTTCCTTTGGTGACAAAGAAGAGTAAAACATCCAACCAGAAGAACAAAATGAAAGCTCCTACATCCAAAGCCTCTAAGAAAAGTAGGAACTGAATGCAGGTCATGGAAGAACTCAAAATGGATTTAGAAAATCAAGAGAAGTAGAGGAAAAACTGGGAAGAGAAATGATAGTGATGTAATGTATGTGTTTTCTTTTGTGATATTTTTTTCATTCCTTCACATGTATAATTGATATCACATTGTTTGCCTTCTCAAGGAGGGAGGCAAAAATTTAGCATTCAAAATTTTGAAAAATAAATGTTAACTTTATTTTACATGTAATTGGGAAATATTTAATGAGATAAACAAAATATATATTTTACAAAATATTTTTCTTATAACAATCCTGTGAGGCTGAAAGTATAAGTATCAATATTTCCATTTCACAGATTAATAAACGGAGGCCCAGTCAAGAAAAGGCTAAGGCCATATAGCTAATAAAGTACTGGAAATGAACCCAGGTCACCTGATTCCAAGTCCAGTGTCTTTTCCTCCTCACCATTTTGCCTTTAAATTTAAATGACTTTAAATATGCAAGATGCAAAGAGATGCATTTAAGGGAATGCTTTAAACAAATAGATTAGATAATGAAATTGGAAGCTTCCCGCCTGCCTCAGAGGGGATGAGCTTCAGTCTCAGCTGAATCTGACATAAAAATATTTACAGCCAGGAAATGTCAATATCAAATAATCATAATCAGAAATTAAGTCTTGCTGTATAATCAGCCAGCATTCAGTCATCTGTATATTCTCTGAGAAATACTGATTGCTTTGCCTTTGACCACCTGGGTTCCCCAGATCTCAGAAAGTCTGCCTAAGTTTTTGGCTCTGCCATTTTTGAACCTGATGATGAGAGCATGTGTTGGGGGGAGAAGGAAATGAGAGGATCACCCTTTCATTCTATTGGATATCCATTTAGGGCAACAAAGTCTGGGAAATTTGAAACCTTCTGGGAAGGAACATAGGATGAAGGCAGATTTAAAAGACCAAAACTCAGCTGCCTACAGTATGGTCTATTGGGGAAAACATTGAATTTAGAGTGAGGAAGGCCTAGATTCAAATTCCACCCCTGACACTTAGCTTTGTGATATTGGGCAAGTCTCTGCAATTCTCTGAGGCTATTTTGTCATCTGCATATACCTCAAAAGTTGTTTTGGAAGTAAAAAGAGAAAAGGCTCCTGATGGAAAATGCTATTCACATCCAGAAAAAAAATTACAAAGTCTAAAGGCAGGTCAAAGTACACTATTTGCCCTATTTTTTATGTTTTGTTTCCTTTTTCTTGTGATTCATTTCCTTGGTTATAATTCTTTGCAACATGACTTATGTGAAATATGTTTAATGTGAATGTATATGTAGCATGTATAGATATGAAATCTATATCAGATTTCATGCTGTCTTGGGGAGGGGGGAAGGAGAAAAATTTTGCAAGTCAAAAGCTTGTGGAACTCAATGTTTTAAACTTAAAATAATATAGATTATTCTATTCTTACTATAATATTATATTATTTTAATATATTAAAAATATATATATTTAATATCCTACCTTTTACAGAAAAATAAACACATAGCAGAGAGCAAAAGAATACCAACAAGGTAGCAAAGAAAAAGTGAATAGCTTTGGAAACAATGCATCGTATTTACTATATAGGTTATCTTGAAATGGAAATTTATTGTTATCGAATCTTTTCTTATGGTCTACTGCATACATGGCATTTTTTTCTTTTCTCATTTTGTATTTAAGTTTAAAATTTAAGAAAAAAATTACAACCCCCCTCAAAAAAAAGTAAATGGAGAGAATGTCTGTAAAGTGGTCTGTGATCCTTAAATGTTATATAAATATGAGACAGGCAAGGTACGCAGAAGGTAACTCACCACTACTAATCCCAAAATTCTAGGAGGATACCTGAGAGACTGAGGTTCCTAGTACTATTGTCCCTGAGTCCCAATCAGTGTGATCCTTGCTGATTATCAGCCAGTAACCTCAATTAGCTTTTAGAAAATGGTATTTACAAAGGTGGTATAGAAGGGGATTACCAACCAGAGGTATTCATACCCTCAAGAAGAAGAAATTTTTCAAGGGCATAATAAATCACTTTAATTTCTTATGTGTACATGTATGGTAGGCTTTAGAATTTATTTTCTTTCATATTACATACAGAGTATGGAAAAGTTTACTGAAAAAGCAGAACTATATTAGTAAATGAAAAAAGATTTTGAAACTCTGACATACAGTCTTAGAATATAGTCTGTTAGAACTAGAAAGTGCTTTACAACAAAGATGTCAAACTCACCACTAACCAAACTTACAAGTGCTTCAGGAAGCAGATTAAAATGTAATTCGGTAATGTTTTCAAACATAAATAAAAATACGACAAAACATACATAACATTGTTTTGTGGTTTTCTAAGGCAAAAAATGGACCAGTGGATCTGTCATTTTTCACATTGTTGTTTCAGTCATGTCCAACTCTTCGTGACCCCATAGACCATAACACACCAGGTCTTTCTATCCTCCACTATCTCCCAAAGTCTGTCTGAATTTATGTTTGTTGTTTCCATGCTATCTATTCATCTCATCCTCTGCTGTCCCCTTTTCCTTTTGCCTTTAATGTTCTCCATAGTTTGGCACTGCTTCTTTCAAGCAGAGAATGTCAGATCATAGAAAATAAGAAACTGAAAATAATGCAATTTGGGCATTGAATGCCAGAGCTAGGAGAGAACTTGGAACATAAAATGTCAGTATTGGGAGGGATCACAGGGACCATCTAAGTTCACTTCTACAGATGAGATAAAGTAACCCCAGACATCTAAAATGAATTGTCCATCATCCTACAATTAGTGACAAAGCTATGCCTAGAGTTCTTATGGATGAATTCCATTCTGGGGCACTTGACACTGTCCTCTGCTGGGGGAGTGCTAAATCTACTTTTTTTCTTTCCCATCTCCTAGATGGATTCTCTGCACATTGTTGACATTCAGTTCATGATTTTGTGCAACTTACAGTATTAACTGCAACTCAGTGGGACCTGGAATTGCCTCTGGCTTGGTGACCTTGACAACACTATTAAAAGTTCCCAGTTTGTTTCCACACCTCTAAGCAGATGGTAAATCCTGGCCATCTTCTGCCTCCTGCCTTTGGCAGTTTAGGTCTAGAAAACAATGCACAGATTTACATAAATCAGAGTTGATGCATGGTAGCCTCATTAGATTGGACCACACTAATGGAATATGCTGGTAGCCAAAGGTCACTGGTTCTGAAGCCAGAAGACCTGTATTCATTGGTTCTTAAGATGGAATATTGGAAAGATTATAGGACCATAAGAATATTGATTCAGAGCTGATAGGAACCTCTGAAATCATCAAGTAAATCTCCCCTCCCCTCATTTCCTAGATGAGAGAACAGAGGCCCATGGATGTTAAGTGACTTGCCCAAGGTCACGGACATAGTAAGGAGCAGAGCTGGAATACAAATATAGGGTGTCGGACTCATAAACCAATGTCCTTTCAATCCACCAGAGTACAGGTCTTAGCTTTGTTACTCCCTCCTTGTATGACATCTCCTAGTTGTAATTTACTCTCCTTGAAGATGAGTTGGCTAGACTAGACAATTCAATCAACAAGATTTGTTCTTACCAATTATAACTCCTGTAGTGTGACTTTTTATAGATTAACCATCCCCAAAATAACATCTCTGGCTACAGCAATTACCTACTGGAAAGTATTCAGCAGCAGCAGCAGTGGTAGTAGTAGTAGTGGTAGTAGTAGTGGTAGTAGTAGTGGTGGTGGTGGTGGTGGTGGTGGTGGTGGTGGTGGTAGTAGTGGTGGTAGGAGCAGTAACATTTGTAGATTGCTTTTTAGTTTTATGATGCACCTTGCATATATTATCTCCTTTATCCTCACATGAGTATAGGTGCTTTTTCATTGTTGTTTGGTCAAGTCCAACTCTTTATCAACCCATGAACTGTAGGATCCGTGATGTTTTCTTGGCAAAGATACTGGAGTAGTTCGACATTTTATTCTCTAGCTCATTTTACCAATGAGGAAACTGAAGCAATAGGGTTAAGTGACTTGCCTGGGGTCACACAGCTAGTGAGTGTCTGAAGCCAGATGTGAACTCAAGCCTTCCTGACTCCAGGCCTAGCCCCTTTACAGACTGCATCATCTAGCTATCCAATGCTCTTTTTTTGTTTGTTTTTTTCTGTTCAGTGGTTCAGTCCTGTCCAAATCTTCATGAAAATATCTATGGGTTTGCTTAGAAAAAATACTGGAATAGTTTGCCATTTACTTCTCCAGTGCATTAAGGTAAACAGAGGTTAAGTGACTTGCCCAGGGTCACACAGCTAGTGAGTGTCTGAGGCCAAATTTAAACTCAATTCTTCTTGACTCCACACGTGGTACTCTATCCACTGAACCACACAGCTGTCTCTTAGGTAAGAGATTAAGTGACTTGCCCAGAGTTACACAGTTAGTAAGTATTTGAGCCTGGCTTTGAACTCAGGTTTTCCTGACTCCAGGCCCAGCACTCTATCTACTGAGCTAACAAGCTGCCTCTTGGTCTTTTTATAGGTGCTCCCCATTTGCAGATAAGAAACTAGGGCAGAAAAAA
Source organism: Potorous gilbertii (assembly GCA_028658325.1). Taxonomy (NCBI): domain Eukaryota; kingdom Metazoa; phylum Chordata; class Mammalia; order Diprotodontia; family Potoroidae; genus Potorous; species Potorous gilbertii. Next base: position 677,500,822 of record CM053770.1, read on the forward strand.
TTAAAATCACTTGTCCAGGGTCTCACAGCTAGTAAAAATTTGAGATAGGCTATGAATTGACACAAAGTCAGGTCTTCCTGTTTCTAAGTCCAACATGCTATCTGCTGCTATCAGCTTTCATTCAAGGACTCTGAGGACACAACAGAGGGTGCCCACTGGATGGTAGTATCATGCTGTAGATTAAACACTATACTTAGAATTCAAAATGGATTCAAATCCTTCTTTCCACACCCTAGCTGGGATCTGTTTGCATTTTGTACACATATAAAGTGTAAAGTGACTGAAGCACTATCCCAGAAAGCTCTTTCTGAACACTGGGTATTCAATTAATATGCATATCTTACATTTACATATTACTTTTACATAATAGTAATATGTGACACAACGGGAAGGGGCCTGGATTCAAGTCCAGCTGGGTTCAAATTCTGTTTGCCCCCCAGCCTTTGTGACCTTGGACAAGTCACTTAAACTTTCTGGGTCTCAACTCTTCAATTATGAAATGAGATGACTGAGTTCTAAGTTCCCTGCCAGTTCTAAATGGATGATCTTACGTCTTATGAATAATCTCTGCATTTCCATTGTGTTTGGGACTACAAGATATTTTGTCACACATCAACTCCTTATGACAATAATGTTAAATGATAAGTGCAAGACCACTTTCTCCATTTTACCGATGAGGAAACTGAGTCTCAGATCAGGAAAGCAACTCGTGGAAGATGGTATCAATTGAACATGTCATAAGTACTTCTGTGCTGAAGATATAAAGAAAGGCAAATAGGAGTCAGTTTATATTCCAAATTGGGGGTGGAGGCCAACAGAAATATTTAAGCACATAAAATACATGCAGAGTAGCTGGAAGATCAGAGGGTCATGGATTGGGAGTTGAAAGTGAGCTGAAAACCAATCCAGCCCAATACTTTCATTTTGTAGAGTAACTACCTGAGACCCAGAGTGACGAAGTAACTTCATTCTGCCATCTAATATTCATTCGACAAGCATTCAGGTGTCTTCTGTGTGCCTACCACAAGACAAAATGGAACCTGCTCTGACCAAGAAGTTGATGCCCTATGACTTTGCCCAAGTTGAGCAAGGTGTGAGTAGCACTGTGACAGAAACACCAAAGAGTCACAGCAAGTTTTGAACCCAAGACATCCAGCTCCAAATCCAGCAGCCAGGATGCAAACCCTAATTTTTCCTAGCTCCAATCTGCTCAACCTTCTGCATCAGCTCATTCTCTTTCAAATACATCTTGATTTGACTGCATCAAATAAAATGAAATGAATTGGATTGCAGGGTAAATATGAAGATCATTTCAGATTTTTTCCATATTTCATCTGGATGCAATAACTATAACACTATAGTCACACTTCAGAGAATTACTTTTTTGAATCATATATTGTCTTACAGCTTTCAAATCTAGTAAATTCACAGCTCCAATGCCTAAACCAAGTATAGCGTCTCTGGAATTCTCTGCCTTTTTTTCAGACGTTTTGCCTGTAGCCAAATCCTATTAAATATTTTTCCATGTCATGTTGTTCTTAAAAAATGTGGCAGGACAGGGTCTTGGCTTAGAAAATGACATGGCTTCTCAGAAGAGACTTCTATCATAAGCATGCCATACAGAAATCACATCGTGTGTTTTGCCAGTCTGAAAATGGGTAGCATTATTAAAAATTTATTTTTTCCTGGAAGAAAATCTGATTGTCAGGTTATTGTGTTGAACAGCTGCTAGTGTATACGGCTGGACAGCTGTCCACCTGTGAGGTTCATATAAATTAATTTAACCCTATGGAATATTGCATAGCCAATTAGAGTGGTCCCAATGGGAATAGTGGAGAGCAAAGGACAGAATTCATCATGGGGGGCCAGAATAATTTGACAATGCCCAGAATCCTGTAAGGAATCTATTATTTTTTCCAAATGGCAAGTTTCAGTGCAGCTTCTGCTTATGACAGTTTGAATACATATATACAATAATAGTACTGGAAAGAAATCATGATAGCTAGGTATAGTGTTACATTGTAAGCTATTCTGAATTAGTCAAAGCATTTGACTAAAATTGTACTTGATCCCAATAATAAGAAAGATTCTTTTAAGGTTCAAAATATTTGTATCACTGAATTATAATTTAATTAGGTAGGCAAAGAAATTTCAAAGGAAATTTAGGCAATTCAGCCCATTTCAATGACAGTGGTTCACAGAATTACATGAACACTTTCAAGAGCCAAGATTCCTTCTTAGGGTTTAGAAAGAATTCCTTCTCTAAATGGGGTCCTGGGGTTTCAGGAAAAGGTGCCACTTGTCTTCCAAATGGACAGTTTACGTTTAGCCAAGATCAGCCTTTAGATATTACTCATTATTAAGAAATTCTCAGGTAATAGACAAGATTCTGTCTCTGCCTTTTGGACTGTGTTGCCACTACAACAGTCCAGTCATAAGGTCATGAGATCCTTCAGCAAGGTTTCAGCACTGTTGGAAAAGACAAATGGATATATGGAAGAGATGTTTTGAAAGTAAATTCCAGAGCAAATGACAAGAGATTAGATGTGGTGGGAGGGGGATGAGGGAGAATAAGAAGTCCAGAATGACACTTAGAATATGAGCCTGGAAGACCAGGTGATGGGGGTGCCATCAATCATAATATGAAAGTTAGGAAGAGGGGAGGAATGAGGCCTGGGTGAATTCAATTTTCCATATGTTGACTTTGGGGGTGTCTTTTGAATGCCTGCATCAAGATATCCAATAGGTGTTTGGGGGATGTGATTTTGGAAATTAGGAGAGTATGGGGCTGAATACATAGATTTGAGGATCCTTAGAAAGCAAAGAGATGATGACTAAATCCATGGTGCTGATGAGATCACTAGACAAAATAACCTAGAGGGAGAAGGAAGAGTCCAACATGGGGATTTATGGTCAGTGGGCATATCTTCTATGAAGATTTAGAGATGGAGCAGTTACATGAGTAGAGAGAGTAGGGTCCTGAAAACTTAGAGACAAGAGAGTATCAAAGAGAAGAGGAATGGACGATTTCAAAAGCTGCAAAGAGGTGAAGAAGAAAGAAGACGGAGACTTGTCCTTTGAAGAGTGCCCAACTGAATGCAGTCAAAAGACAGATTTCAGAGAGTTAAGAAAGTGAGGATAAAGGAAGTGAATCATTAATTGTAGAAGCCTTCTTAAGGGGCTTAGTCACAAAAGGGAGGCAAGATATGGGATGGTGCTGGGAATGGATGGATCAAGGTGGGAGGTCAGTGGAAGAGACATTTTGTTGGCAGTAGGGAAACAACCAGAAGAAAGGGAAAGCTTGCAGGTAAGTGAGAGAATGGGAATAGTAGAGGGGCCACTCTACTGATGAAGACAGGAAGACTGAAAGGAATGGAATTGTTGGGGGGCTTGCCTTAATCAGAAGCACTTCTTCATTATTTGAGACAGGGAGAAAGGAGAAGATAGTGGAAGAAGGCAGTCTGATTCTTGGGAAATGAATAGGAAAGAGGATAGAGCTCTCAGTACCTGGGCTCATGTTTTTTTAATAAATTGTGATGTTAAGATGTCAACTGAGAGGGGAGGGAGAGAAGGAACAACTGAAGATGGATGAAGAGGTTTAGGAGATGCCAGTGAATGGGACAGTGAACTGACTAGGGAGAAGTAGAATTATTACCTTGCCATAGTGAGAGCCCAACTAAAACTAGGTAACAAATTTGTAGTGGACCTAGCAGCCTGGTTGTATGATTTTCTCCTTTGTTCAGAGTACATGAGTAGGAGAGAAGGAAGAACATGGTGAGAATAATCCAAAACTGAAGTTTAGCTGGACCAAATCCTCCATAGGGCAAGGGAAGAGACACTCATGAATCGAGGGCAGGCACAGTTGAACCCATTCACTGCCTGGCTGAAGTGAGGGATAGAGAGTGTAGCCAGTACAGGAGAAAGAGCTGGGAAAGAACTAAGGAGTGGGGGAGGATTGGTGCCCACGAGAATGAAGAGATTTGGGGGCTGCAAGACAGAATAAGGGTGGAATGAAAACCATCAGATAAGAGAATTTCAAAATGCACGAAAGAATTCTCACAGAGGAAATCCTATAGCCTTTGAAACTTTACCATTGTAATTACTAAAATTAGTTTTAAAAAGCATTAATTAAGCACATACTATGTGTCAGGTCCTGTGCTAAGTGCTTTATAAATCTCATTTGATGCTCACAATACCCTAAGAGCTAAATACTATTGTTACTCATACTCATTTTACAGATGAGGAAACCAAGGCAAACAGTGGTTAGTTGACTTGTCCATGGTCAAAGAGCTAGTAAGTGTCTGAGGTCACATTTAGACTCGGGTCTCTTTGACTGTGGACACTGCACCTGAAGTCGGGAAGACCTGAGTTCAAATTTGACCTCCAACACTTACTAGCTGTGTGACCCTGAGCAAGTCACTTAACCCTGTTTGCCTCAGTTTCCTCATCTGTAAAATGATCTGCAGAATGAAATGGCAAACCACTTCAACATCTTTGCCAAGAAAACTCCAGATGGAATCATGAAGAGTCAGACATGACTAAAACAACTGAACGATTCCCCGATTATCTCTGTCCACTGCACCACTTGACTGATATTGCCATGATTAGAATTTTCATCATTGGATTGAAGCAGTCCATGGACAGACAGGTCACTATTCTGCTATTGTGATATTCTATTTAAGGTTTGGCAGACTCATTGTATTAGGGGTCACCATCATTGTTTTTTATCTTTCCAATGAACAAAGAGTCTTGAAATGTAAATCACTCTTTCCTGGTGGCCCTGAAGATATTTTCAGTCCAACTCCAGAAGAGGACATGGCAAGCCTAGGTTACAACAAGGCTCATATATGAACTTGTTCCTGACCGTACATGATTGTTATTTTTTTCCACTGGTGTCACTATTTTTTAAGGCTACTCTTTCCATGTAATTGAACATTATGAGAATTAATATTCTATTTAAAATATATTCTATTTAAAACATTTTTATAAGTATGTACTTTATGGATCAGTATTTTATAGGCATTTTTCTCAGTCAGTGTTAGGATAGGGCAGTTGTGGGCATCAGGTGTATTTCTTCTCCTTTCAGTTTATTTGCTCAATTCTCAAGAATATTTGGAGAAAGGGGTTTGTAATATGAAGATTTATGGTGTGCTAGTATATTAAAAATAGATGGCAAGCATCTGGTGTATAATTCCACCATCAGATCACACCTCTCTAGGTATTCAGTAGGCAGTAAATTTTTGTAATCAGACATGATGGGTTACAATTTTTATGCTTTACTTCCATTATCTGAATCAATCTCTATCATCATTCTTATAATAAAAACCATTCTCATGATCGTTAGCGTTGTAAGGCCAAGCTTCTCTCCGTGTGTGAGTGGATCTCGCAGGTGGGCCTGAGGAATCTGGGATATTGGCCCTCAAACGTCCAGCATGAAAATTCATTTGATTTCACTCTCCTCCTAACTTTTTTTTCCCTGCATTTACATTTATATTAAGAATTGACCCTTGAGAATTGAGCAAGGTATTTCTGATTGCCGCCTTTTGTCTCTCTCTGTTCCCGCTCATTTGTTTTCATTAGAAGCCTATTTAATTGGCCTTAGCAATGCTGTCTCCAAGTATTTAATATTAGCCAGTATACATGCCACATTATTATAAAGATATACAAGTTCAGCTTCCTTGTGCTTGTTTATGTTGCTGGGAAGCAGGAAGCAATAGATCTCAACATGCCTTGAATCCTACATTGGGAAAATATGGAAATTGGTTAACATATGGTAGAAAATATTGAGAGGGGAAGATGTTCAGCCATAGTTAACATGGGCATATTTACAATATGTAGCAATTGCATGTGACAGAGAGCCCTGTAATATATTTCAGAACTTCAAGGCTCTCTGGTTTCCTCAGGCTGGGTACTCCCTTCCCTGACACAGATCATAGCCCCTCTACAAACAAGGATCGGAATTCTTAGAGCCGAAAAATTCATCACTTGTGGCCAATCTGAGAAGGGAAATGTGTGTGTGTCTAGACACACATATACATACACACACACACATATATACATATATATGTGTGTGTGTGTGTATTCATGTGTGTGAAGCAGGCTTTTAGCCAACACAGATTGTTTATATTTTGATAGATTTTTCTTTCTTAGACAATTGTCTGAAATTCAAAAAGGTTGTAATTTGACCATGGTTGCACTGTTCATAAGGAACACAGAAATAATTTTTTTGGGTCTTCTGGATTCCAGGGCCAGCTCTCAATGTACTGTATTATGCTACCTATCATTCAAGCAGATAACAGTGCTGCAAAGTAGAATTATTCAAATGAAGTGCTAGGTGGAAACTCTAACCCTAACCCAAATGAGGCCTTAGGGAATGGAAGAATTCATATTTGAGCCTGAGAGATGGGTATGGTTTCAACTGGTAGAGTTGAGAATGGGTACATGGGCATCCCAGATTAAAGGTTTAGCATGAGCAAAGGGATGGAAGTGGGGAAATTCAAAATGGGCTCGGATGTGCCTTCTCTCTGAGATGACCTCCCACTTATGCTCTCTGTATTTTTGTGTGTACATATTTGTTTGCATGGTGTCTCCTCTATGAGAATGTGAGTTTTTTAAGAGCAGGGACTCTGTTTTTGCCTTTAATTCTATTTCCAGCGTTTAGGTCAGTGCCAGGCACATTGCCCTTACGTAATAATTGCCAACTGACCGACTGCTCTTGCAAATTTACAGTTTAATGGGAGACCCAATGCACACACAACAATTATGCACACACAAGATGTAAAGGGGTATATGGTAGGTAATGGCAGAAAGAAGACTAGCAGTGAAAAAACTAGGAAACATCTCCTATAGAAAGAACTGAGGGCGTCTGATTCTTCAAGGAAACCAGGGAAGCTGGGATTGAGGAGGGAAAACATTACAGGCTCGTGGGATAGCCAATGAAAAGAGACCTAATCATCATCAATTGTCCAATTACCTTTTGGAATCCCTAGCTTCCTTCAAAGCACCCCTCACCCCAGGTAAGACCTTTCCTACCCCCTCCCTCACTTGTTTGGGGTCTCTCCCTCTTGTAATAACTTTGCATAATATTGTACTGACTTTCCTGTGGACATGCCACATCTCCCCAGTCGAATGTAATAAACTCCTTGAGGTCAGGGACTGGACAGGGCCTAGCATATGGCAAGTCATCCATAAATATTTGCTGATTGACTGGTAGATTGTAAGCACTTGGAGGGCAAAGACAATTATTACATTTTTGACTGAACTTCCAGCAGCTAACAGAGTTCCTGGCTAGTACCAGACTTGAGAAGCTTGAGAAAATATGAAGAACAGATTTAAATTGAAGTCCACATAACATCTTTGGGTTATTTCTTGTTCCAATCAGGCCCCATTTCTGTGTAGCCCCTCTTTGTTTCCCCAGGGCAAGGTGTTCTCTTGGTAGGGCAAGTGTTCTAAAGCCTTGAGTCACATGTGGACAAAAACATTTCTCTTTCCCTTAGCAAAAGCTGGCCACTGGCCTAGGATTCATTCATGCCTTTATCTCATTCAAAGTAACCAGTGTCTAAAGGGTTATTCTGCTATTTCTCCAAGGAAGTATACTCAGCAGGGAACCTGATTTTGTCCTCTCCAGCTTCCTCGTTCACATTCTCCCCATTCATTTCAGCTCTTAAGCTACTATAATAAATCCAACAGGAAATCATGTGAAGTAGTGAGATCCCTGTCATTGGAGGTATTCAAGAAAACCCTTGGATGAATGTGTGTACAGGATATTGAGGGAGCTGATGAGTTCCTGCACTGGGTGGGAGATTGGGCTCATCGACCTCTAAAGTCCTCTCCAAAGCTAGGACTCTGATTCTACTCATATTACCCTTGTCATCCTATGTTGAACGTGGTCATATAATCTATATTAATTACTCCTCTGATGAGCTCTAGTGACTTCCTATCAGTCATGAACAAAGGTTTTAAGATTTACTTTTCTTATGTTAACATTATCCTAGTATAAAATGTCTGTGTTTAAGGCAATGACCTGAGAAATAATTTTATTTCTCACGCCGAGCTCACTGCCCAAGGGCTGTTAATTTCATTTATGCATTTGGTCTCTACAATGAAATAATAAACTAATTAACAGTACAATTTAGTGGCACAGCCCATTTAGGGTAGTTTATGGCTGGTGCTCCCACCAGCGGAGGGCCGTGTCAGCAGCTCCGCTATCTGCTTGGCTGAACTTGATTCCAATAATCCGATACACATGGCAGCCCATGCAGGACATGGGACAGAGCCACACCAGTGTGAGGAGATAGGAGTTCATGAGACCAAGAAGGGACTGGAAGGAGTATCTTATGTAACCCCCCCTCCCACCTCCAACAAAAACTTTCCAGTGACCTCTCTATTTCTAGATATGGTTGTAAAGAAAGCACCACTAGGATCCCACAGGATTGTAACTTAGACTTGGAAGAGACCATTTAATTCAATCCACTTATTTTAGAGACAAGGAAACCGAGGCTCCAAGAAGTTAAATAACTTGTCCATGCTCGCACAGGTAGAAAGGTGCGAAGTGAGACTTGAACCTTTATTTTCTTGATTCTAAGACCAACACTCCATGCACTATCCCATGCTGTCTGATTGTTGGCCTCTATCAAGATTAACCCAAGGTAAAGATACACACACACACACACACACACACACACACACACACATACATATATATATATATATATATATATATATATATATACATACATATACATATACATATAAAACTTCGAATACCCTTGAGGCTTCAGTTTCTCCATCTGTAGAATTAGGGGGTAATACTAGATGTGAAAAGAGATCCCCTCCAGTGCTCAAACTGTGATCTTATGATTTTATGTAGTCAAAGCTTTCGGATGAAGTCTCTGATAGTGAGATGATCCGTGAATATTTGGCCTCTGCTATTAATAGTAACCTTGTATAATGTTCACCCACAGGATTTATTCATGTATCCTTATTTTTGTTCATACCCTTCCTATATGTGAAATGCTCCCACCCCTCTCCCCATATCCTATTCATAATCAAATGAGCTCTCCTGCATGAAGTCCTCCGATTGCTCCCAACTGGTAGAGATCTCTGATTCCTCTGAGGCAAGGGCTCTATAATCCTCATGTTAGATAAGGCTCAGGTGGTAATGTGTAACACAAATCTGTACACATATGAATAGGCTGTGGTCTGTACTGATGAGCTAAGTGCTTACTACCATTGATGAGATTATAGATCCATCTAAGAATGAAAGGGACTCAGAGAGACAACCCAGCCTAAGAGAAAAATTGTCAGAGACTTGGGTTCTACTTGGGGCTTTGCCTATTTCCAGTTATGTGGTTCTGGGTAAACATTTACCTGAAGAAAGCACTTCTTAAACCTTACAGGGCTGTAGAAGTAATGTGAGAGAGGACACAAGTGACCATGTTATCTTATGGAACAAGAGAGCAAAGTAGACTAGGAGCCAAGAAGAGCTGGGCTCAAATCCCACCTCAGAACGAGTCACTCCAGCTCTCTGAGTCTGTAAAATACAGGGATGGATTCTGTGACCTCCAAGGTTCCTTCTACATCTAAATCTATGATTCTGTAAATAGTTGATTCATGCACACTGAGAACTACTACTGCAACTTCAAGTCTCCTTCTTGAAGGTAGTGTTCAAGGCAGAAAAGACAATGTTCCTAGAGACTTCAGATGAATTCTGAGTCCAAAGGGAAGGCTTTTCAAAAGAAAAACGCTAGATTGCATGGCACTAGATTGCTAGTTGCTCTACCTGCCTCCCTTTGTCCAATCCGGTCCATCCTCCATTCATCTGCCAAGTGGATCTTCCTAAGGCACAAGTCTGACCATATCACCACCATCCCTCTTCGATGATGTGTAGCCCTCTATTCCTGCCAGGATAAATAGAAATCCTTCCATGGCCTTTCAAACCCTTCATAACCTGGCCACTTCTCACCTTCCTTGTCTTCTTAAGCCTTACTCCTCCCTCCCCTACATAGTCTGTGATCAGGTGACCCTGGCCCCTCGGCTGTTCCTCACATGACCTTCTATCTCCCAACTCTAGGCATTTTCCCTGACTTCCCCCATCCCTGCTTCCTCCTCTCCTCCTCCTGGCTTCATCAGCTTCCTTCAAGTCCCAGCTAATGTTGTCCCTTCTACAAGAAATCCTAACGCTCCTCTTCCATTGCTTATTTTCAATCGATCCTGACTCTAGCTTGTACATAGAGGTTCACATCTTGTCTCCCCCATTAGATTGGGAGCTTCTTGAGCAGGGGCTCCTTTTGCCTCTATGTGTGCCCCAGTCCTTAGCACAGTCCCTGGCACATAATAGGAACTTAACAGATGATTTGCTGAATGACTAACTACAGTATACACTCAACAACTAGCCATCCAGCTTGTGCTTGAAGACTTCTATTGATGGTAGACTCACTACCTTTCAAGGAAACCCATTTCACTTTGAGGCAATTCTTATTTTAGCTACTTTTGCTTACATTTTCCCTCAGTTTCCTTCTTGTAAGAAGGTAATTATGTTTTGAAGTGTATATATTACTGATATATGTATATTTGTATGTGTGTGTCTGTATGTATATATATACATATACACACACATGTGTGTGTATCTATGTCAGGAAGATCTGAATTCAAATCCAGTCTTATACACATTTACTCGTTTCATGTGATCCTGGGCAAGTCACTTCACCACTATCTGCCTCAGTTTCCTCAAGCGTCAAATGGAGATAATAACAGCAATATCTCCTTGGTTTATTGGGAGAATTCAACGAAATAATATTTGTGATGTGTTTCAAACAGTGCCTGGTGCATAGTAGGTGCTTCATAAAGACTTGTTTCCTTCCTTTCTTCTTCTCACTGCTCACTTTTCTTATATAAAAAGGTTACATTGGACGTTTTTAAATCACTGAAAACATCCAACCTAAAATTAGTCATGACAGATTTTTTTCTTTAGGGATGAGTCAACCAGCCATAATTGATTAAAACTAATAGCTGCCACTCTGCTGAGTTCCTTCATAGACAGCTTAGAAAATAGAAAACCTCCCTGAATTCATATGATGTTATGTTGTTACAAGATAAATATCTCTTAGTGATCGCCTCATCTAAGCCCCTCATTTTATAGGCAAGAAAAGGGAAGCCCTGAGTAATGGAGCAGGAAAATGACAAATAATGAGAAGCAGAGTAAGACTGGAACTCAGATCTCTTGCCTCTCAGGACAAGTTGGTCACAACACCAAGATTTTATCATGGAATTTCAGAGTGGAGAAGGATCTCTGAGGTCATCCTGTCCATTCTCTACCTGTATAAAAATGTCTCCTACAACGTCTCTGACAAGTGAATATCTAATTTCTAATTGAACCTTTCCCATGTTCACTTGTCTTTAATGGTCAAGTAGGATGGCTTTGTGGTTTTGTTTTGGTTTGGGTTCAGGTTGTCATATATATTCATTCAGACCCCTTTTATCTCAAAAAAATCTGTGACTGTGCATTTCTGCAATTTGGTGATAGGAAAGTCACTGCTTCCTTAGGCAGGCCATTTTCATTCTGGACAGTTTTGATTATTCAGTCAGTCAGCTAATAAACATTTATTAAGTGCCTGCTGTATGCAAGGCACTGTGCTAAGTGCTGATGATACAAATATGAAAAAAACAATCCCAGGCCTCAAAAAGTTTACAGTCTAATTAGGGAAGACAAACCTCAATGGACATCTTTGAAACATTTTTTTTATATTTAATCTCCCTTACATGTGACTGTCCCTCAGATTTAATCATGTCCCCATCCCACCTTCATCCCCAAGTAGACCCCTTCTGTTCTCTAAGCTAAACACCCCAATTTGGAAGAGTCATAGATGTAGAGCTAGAAGGGGCATTTGAAGCCTTGTAATTCAACCCCTTCATTTTACAGATGAGGAAACTGAGAACGAGAGATGATAAATGACTTCTCATGAAAGATCGGTGGGCTATCGTCAGAGTAGATTCCAGAGGTCCTATTTCCAACCTTCCCACTTTGCAGATTAGGGAACTCAGAGCTAGAGAGGTTCAGGTTAGTCACTCAAGATCACATGGGAGATTTGACTATATCCTGAGAAGGCACAGCTTTGCAGCATCAAGGTTTGGGTCATGAAGTTTGGCTGGATAACAATTGGAACAATGATTTTTTACAGTACTTTAAGATTTATAAAATCTTCTGCATACTATCTTCTTTGAGACTCTTATCGACTTTGTGAAGTAAATCTTGTATTTATAGTGTTTTATGGTGAGAAAACCGAAGACCAGGTTGGTTGACTTGCTCCTACAGCTAATGTATATCTGAGGTGGGATTTGAACTCCCCTTTAAATCCAGCCCTCTAGACACCACAACATGGTTTCTTAACCTAAGGTCTGGGAACTTTTTAAAAATGTTAGTCTATTTTACTTTAAAATAAAGATGTATCTTAAAATTGTATTTTATTTTACTCTGTTATGATGATACACTCATGTCATCGCAGCTTCCAGGGAGGCTGAGAATGGTAGAATGCTTGAGATCTAAGGTACAGGTTGCTAAACCAATTAGGAATCCAAACTACATCCAGTATCAATATGGTGAACCAGCGAAAGAGGGGCCTGGGGCAAACCACATTATATTGGAAAGAGAACCGTTCAGAACTCCCACATTGATCACAAATGAGATTAGGTCCATGAGTGGCTCACTGCATTTTCAGGCTGAACAACATAGGGAGACCTAGTCATAGGAAACAAACAAGCAAGTAATGATGAAAATATAAACGTTGATGACAATTTCCATATAATTGATTTCTTTTTAAATACTATTTTGTTAATTAAATACATTAATTTACAAAGGGGTCCCCAAGCTTGAGCACACTGATTCAAGCCACAGAAAATTTGAAGAACCCTAGTATTTCACCAAGATGCCTCCACAGGGCTGAGAGTCTACATCTGTCTCAGGTAAACATGGAAAAAAGAGAAAGAGACTTGCCTATGCTTGTTTTTCCTCTTTAAAATCCCAGTGGAATTCTGTGATGAAAGAATTTTTCCAAACCCTAAATAATTATCCTCAATCAAAAAGAAAACATATTCCCTCAGTCCCAGTTGGGTTATAACTTTCTTGTCTGCACATACTCTTTGAATAGCGTTTTAAGGTGACTTGAACCATCAGATGTTAGAGTTGGCTTCAGCCGGTGCCTAGGCAGCCCTCTTCATCTGGAAGCCTGGGGTTCCTTTACAAGTATTAATTGGGCTTGATGCTAAGTACCACACTAAACAGGGAATCCTCTAGAACTGAATTTGAACACTGGGCCAGACACTTCCTAACCATGTGACCTTGAACAAGTTACTAGACATCTTCCAGCCTCATTGTCCTTATCCATAAAATGGGGATAAATAACACCTATGTCACAGGGTTGTGAGGATTAAATGAGAAAATGCTTGCAAAGCACTTTGGAAACCTTAACGTACTTTATAACCAATAGTTAAAATTATAGTAATGGTTATACTTATTAGATGACATTTAAGGCCCCCTCTAAGTCTGAGATTCTGGGATTCCTAGGAACCTGAGGCCCACTGAGGTAATATAACTTCAAGCTTACTCAACTCAATATAGCAAGACTTCCCTCTTAAGGTCTACAACAGCAAAGTCTCTCCCAGGTGCTCAATCGAGTGGAACCTTTTTTTCTTTCTTTCTAATGTTTCCTTTGCTCTTTGTTTTCAACAGTGAGCGAGACATGGTGGCCGCTATTGAGAATTAGACCTTTGTTACCCAGGGACATTTCCACGCGCTGCCAAGGTAACTGACATTTTCCATTTTCAGTGATGTGAAACTTCCTTCTTAATGTGTCCTGGATAGGTAGAGATGTCCGTTCTCATTTTTCCTGTTGGTCAAGGTTGTTGGGGGTGCTTCCCCTATAATTGCTTTATCCTGTTTGCTTTGTGTTGGTGAATGGAGAAAATGAGGACAGTATTTCTATATCAGTTGTTTCTTTCTTAGCGTGGAATTGTTATTATTGGAGGACTTCAGTGTTTGTCAGTTGCCTTCAGCCAGTTTGGTAGACAGCTCTGACCGGAGTCATTTTTCATACCTCAGTGCTACCTTCATTCTCTACCCGACTCTATATTTAGTGAGGACAAAATGCTCACTAGCAATCGGGCTGAGAGGGTGGAGTAGGAGAGAAAGTCTCATAGTTGGTAAGATGAATGCCATCATATACAAAAACCATTTGAGAATTTACTAGCAAGAGATAGGGTTGTTAATACTTTGTGTCTCTGAACTTGAAAATTATGAGGGAATGTGTTCTGCACTGGCCAATTGGAAACACCTCTTTTTTTGACAAATTAGAAGTATTCAATCCAATATCTATTTCTTGTTTACTGAGTATAATGTGGAATGAATCATGGGCTGGTGGATGGATGGCCTTTCAAATACTTTTAATTAGTGTTGTGGGCTATTTGAATGAGCCTGGGTAGCTTCCTCTGTCATACATTACAACCCACCCCCTTTAAATGGAGGAGAAATCTTATTTTCCACAAGGTAATATTCATCTCTCCCCCAGCCAGACAAGCATAGAAAATTAAACAATGGTCCGTTTAAAAGCCCAGATAATGTATTTATCATTCCGAATTTATGTGAGTTTTGCAAGGCAAATAAGAGTGAGAGCTATTTGTTAGCCGACCTTGGGGAAAATGTGGAGGAGAGGGGAGTGCAAAGCCTCTGATCCTTGTAAAAATTCATAAAATACAGGAGTAGCTAGCATAGACTAATGCTGGTGATGACTTAGAGGGACCAGAATGTCACTGTTCTTTCAAGGAATCTTGTGGGCAAGGCTATGGATTGGGCCATTGAGGGCTGAGATTCTTCACCATTGCTAGCTTTTGCCTGTTCTTGGATATTTTCAAGTAGTGTATTATTAATAAATGAAGGTGACTCTGATGTTCCACTTTCTCAGTAGTTGGAATTGTGACAAACCAAAGGAATCTCCCTCAGTGGGATTTGCAGGTAAGCAGGTATAGCAAAAAAAAAAAAAACGGAATGGGCAGCTTGGATAGATGGGGGCACCTTTTACCTGAAAGGCTTCAAAAAGAGACTAGACAACCACTCAATCAGGTATTAATTTAACAGTAATTCCTTTTGTATTATAGATAAACTAAATAACTACTGAGCTCTCTTTACCTCCAAAATTCTCTAATGCTGCAAACCCTGTGATGCAAATGGTTCCCTCATCAAGACTTTATATATTTCTCTTTATTCTCTTTAACTCATATCACCTTATATATGTATGTTATGTATATATATATATATATATACATAGATTCATAGATGGTGTTTATGTGATCATGAATATAAAGATATTTATTATATGTATAGTTATGTGTGTATATTCATGTATACATGCATATATGCATATTCTGTGTATTATATTTATCTATAAGATCTAGCCACACAAATATGTGTGTGTATATATGTCTGTGTGTTTGTGTGTGTGTGATGAAGATATACACATGTGGATATATATAGTATATATGTGTCTGTGTATATAAACATGGATATACACTCGTGTGTATATGTATATTTACATATGTATTTATAGCTATATAGTTCACATCAGTATGTTTCTATATATGAATGTAAGTATCTATGTCTGTCTATAAATCTGCATCTTTTTATAGATACACCCACATATACACATATATTTATATACACAAACTTGCATACAAGGACACAACACTTCTATCTAAAGGGAGAAAAGACTGAGTTTTTATACAAATGATTCGTGGCCTTTTTCCATCTGTGGAATCATTTTATAGCACAGAGGGAAATAGGTCAGGCAAACTAAGACTTTGTACCTTGAAAAAAATCTTTTTCTTTCCTTCTTTTTTTTTCCTTCCTTCCTTTCTTTTTTTCCCTTCCTTTCTTTCTTTCTGTCTTCCTTCCTTCCTTCCTTTCTCTTTCTATCTCTATCTACTCTATATGTTGTATATGTAAACATATATAATATATACACACACACATATATGTACATGCACCAAATATATATTTATTTGTGTAAATATATACATAAATACACTTGTTCTTGCCATGTTAGAATTAAGCTCCATAAGAATAGAAATGATTTCATTCTTTTTGTGTCCACAGCACCTAGTCCAGTGGTGTGCACATAACAGCATAGGGATAGAGAAGGGCCATGGGATATCACTGTTAAGTGGAATTCCCAGATGAGGAAATTCCCTTCATCACTGAAGGTCAGCAACTTCTCTGTAACTTAGAATTCCTTTGCCACAAACAATGGTATTCACTGGCATTGACAGTTGGTCAGTCAATAAGCAGATATAAATTGCTTACTATATGCTAGACTCTGTACTAAACCAAGGGGAGAGGGAAAGAAAAAGCAAAAAAAAATGATTACTGGCCTAAAGGAAGTTACAGTCTAATGGGGGGCATTCACTTGTGTAAATAGATAGAAAATATATTCAAAATTAATGTAAAATTGTTTGGTAAATAGGTACATACACAGCTCAGGGGATTCGATAAAGTATTTACCAAAGGCTTAGTAAGAGTTTCTCATATTATAAGAAGGACTGGGGGAGTGATGGAAGGAAGAAGGAAGAAAAGAAGGAAGGGAAAGAAAAATGCTATTGAAAATCTTTGGAGGTTAATACTGTGGTATTCTAAGCTTACAAAAGCAATTCAATTCAATCAATCAACAAGCATTTATTGAGAACATATTATCTGCCAAGTATCGTATCAGTTTCAGATGATACAATGATCCAATATGATCCAGTCTACCAAAAGATTTTGTCATTGCCTACCATATTCTCGACACTGTGCTAGGTACCTAAGATCTAGAAACCAAAATTCACAGTTTCTCTCCTCAAGAAGCTTCTGTTATAGAGAGGGACAAAGGGCAGATGGGGAATTGTGCTAGCTTTTCTCATTCATTACCAAAAACACTGTTGTATAGAGAATTCACACGAGGCAAGTATTCATATGGCAGTCAGAAAAAGCGATACAAGGACACTCCCAAGGTCTCTCTTAAAAACTTTGGAATTGATTGTGTGACATGGGAGACACTGGCAAAGAACCAATCAGTGTAGCATGCCCTCATCAGAGAAGGGTCTGTGTTCTATGACTAAAGTAGAATTGAAATACCTCAAAAGAAATGTGAAATGCGCAGATTTGGAGAATCCATCACTGATGTCCACATGGACTATTTGTGCCCACTCTGTGGTATAACATTCTGAGCTCATATTGGTCCAATTAGCCAGTCAGACACACTGTATCTTGACTCTAACATAGTGAAGTCATTTTGGTCCTCTTTGAGAACAAAGGACAACAACCAACCAACTTTTCTATGCTCTCAAAGTACTTGATACCATGTTGGGGAGAAGGGGTGTCTCTGAAATATACTCTGAGCCTTGTGGTCCCATGGATATTGAGACTATAAGAAGAAAGAATCTTATCCTGGCATCATTTTTTCTATTTCAACATCAGTGGTTGGTATTGTCAAGAGCAAGTGGTACAACCCATCCTCCCACACATACACAGTAACACACTATGTGATCGTTCAGGCTAAAATGATTGTATTCAGGAAAGTTTACAAAATTTGGCATAATACTTTTCCTAGGGAAGAAATGGCCAGTGTAGTCTGTATGGCCATGGAATGATAGTTAAGGGTGATGGTCAGCAAGGGAGGAGAGATTATCATAGGGCCATAGGTTTTAGAATTGGAAGAAATCTAAGAGTCTGGATAAAACTACTGCCAATGATCCAGTGAACAATCACACAGAATTAGAATTGGAAGGGAACTAGAAGGTCAGCTCCTCCAACACCTTCATTTTTCCAGGTGAGGAAACTGAGGCCCAGAGAAGTTCAATGACTCTACTGACCTAGGTCATACATAGAAGAAGTGGTAGAATCAGGATCTCTGACCTCAAATTCTCTACTTATTTCACCATTCTCTGCTACCTATCAAAAAACTCAGAAGGGTAAAATTACTTGTTCAAGATCACTTGGGTAATATATAGCAGAATGAGAATTTTAACTATTCTGCAATAAAAAAGAAAAAGAAGTATTAGTGACAGAAGTTAAAGGTTAATAATATGAACTAGAAAAATTCAATCAATTCAACAGATACTTTGAAACAGTCTCTGCCTTTAAGGAGCTTATATTCTACTAGAAGCTAGGAAATTACTCAAAAGTTGCTATGACCTATAATAGTCAGTGTTATGAGAAAACTAGGTCAGCCCAAGAGCCATCAATGTCAAGGAAGAGGATTTGAGTAACTTCACCTCCAAATCCTTAGGCTAACCTTTGGACTCCAAGATCAAAATGTTCAACCTATATGATGGGTTGAGGACAGAAAATAGGCAGAGAGAGTTGGCCCGATCTTATATTTTTTCTGTTGCTATGACCAGGGTGAGCATACAAGCATAGTGCTCACATGCCTGTTTGTGGGATGTGTGGATCATCATTCACACAGGGTGGGGAATAGGACTTTACTGAGCAGAAGATAGGAAGCCTTGCTATCAGAGATTGGAATGAGCTAATTGAGGTCATAGAAGACTGAAGAACCCTCTCAAAGGGACTGGCAAGAATCTGGATGCAAGCATGAGAGGGAGAAGCAAAAAGCATGAAACCAAATTAAATGAGGTCAAGGACAGAGAAGCCATCATAGTTTTAGAATATAAACTTCTTGAGGGCAGGAACTGCTCAATTTTCATCTTTGCATCCCTAGCACCTAGGATATGTATCTGTTACATAGCAGGCACTTACATGTGCTTGACTGATTGATCATTTGAAGTAGGAATAGGTGAGCTTCTATGAGATGGGAGGAAAAGTAACCTAATTGGGAAGTAGGGATTTTTTACTTTAGTCATAGCATGGAAACTTATAATCAGTGTGATTTTCAATAAGTCACTTAGGACTTCAGTTTTCTCATCTGTGAAATGATGGGGGACTAAGTGACCACTGATGCCCCTTCTGGCTCTAATGTTTCAGGTTTAGTATTCAAAGATTATGTACTTGGGCCCAGTTCTGACATTCTCTGGTTCTCAGGCTCCTCTCAGCTCTGACATTGTGTTCTTTTTTTTAATTATTTTATTGGTTTTCAATTTTCTACAATCATTGCCATATATCTTAGATTTTTCCTCTCCTTCCCCATTCCCTCCCTGACACAGTGTGCAATCTCATATAGATTATACACATATATTGCTATTAAATACATTTTCATCTTAGTCATGTTGCATAGAAAAATTAAAATGAGAGAAACCATAAAATAAAACATAACATAACATAACACAAGAGAAAATGTTCTGCTTCATTCTGTGATCTAATTTCTTAGTTCTGTCTTTGGATGTGGAAGGTGTTTTGCCTCAAGGGTTCATTGGGATTTTTTAGGTCCTTTCATTTCTGTGAAGGACTAAGTCTACCAGAAAAATTCCTCGCACACTGTGGTTGTTGCTGTGTACAAAGTTCTCCTGGTTATGTTCCTTTCACTCAGCATCAGTTCATTTAAATCCTTCCAGGCCTCTTTGAAGTCTTCCTGTTCATCATTTCTTAAAGCACAATAGTATTGCATTACATTCATATGCCACAACTTCTTCAGCAGTTCCCCAATTGATGGGCATTCCCTCAATTTCCAGTTCTTGGCCATCACAAAAGGTGCTTGCTATAAATATTTTTGTACATGTGGGATCCTTTGCCATTTTTATGCTCTCTCTGGGATAAAGTTCTAGAAGAAGTATTGCTGGGTCAAAGAGTATGTACATTTTTGTAGCTCTTTGGGCATGGTTCCAAATTACTCTCCAGAATGATTCAATCAACTCACAGCTCCACCAACAGTCAGTGTTCCAACTCTGCCACATCCTTTCTAACATTTGTCAACTTCCTGTTTTGTCATGTTAGCCAAACAGTTGTGATGTGCTACCCCAGAGCTGTTTTAATTTGCATATCTCTAATCAATAGTGATATAGAACATTTTTTCATATGACTATTGATAGCTTTAATTTCTTCCTCTGAAAACTGCCTGTTCATGTCTTTTGACCATTTATCAATTGGGGAATGACTTGTATTCTTGTACATTTGACTCAGTTCTCTATATATTTTAGAAACGAGGCCTTTATCACACTTCATAATGTTTTCTATCTCTGGTTGAGTCAAAAAATTTTCCCTTCTTCATAAATCTGATAAATACACTATTACTTGCTCCACTAATTTGTTTATATTATCATTCTTTATACCTAGATCATGTACCCATTTGGACTTTATTCTTGTGTATGGTGCCAGACATTGGTCTATGCCTAGTTTCTGCCACACTATTATCCAGTTTTACCAGCAATTTTTGTTGAACAGTGAGTTTTTCCCAGAAGCTGGGGTCCTTAGGTTTATCAAATTGTAGATTACTATATTCATTGACTACTGTGTCTTGGGTACCTAACCTATTCCACTGGTCTACCCTTCTGTTTCTTAGCCAATACCAAATGGTTTTGATAATTGCTACTTTATAATACAATTTGAGATCTGGTAGAGCTAGGCCATCTTCCCTAGCATTTCTTTTCATTAGTTCCCTGGATATTCTGGACCTTCTGTTCTTCCAGATGAACTTTGTTATGAATTTTTATAGCTCTATAAAGTAATTTTCTTTACCTTGCGTGTATCCCCCTTGTTTCAAATGTGTTTCTTGTAAACACTGGTTGGATTGTAGTTTTCAATCCATTCTACTATCTGTCTCCCTTTTATGGGAGAGTTTGTCCCATTCACATTCACAGTTATGATTACCATCTATGTCTTTCCCTCCACATTCTCTGTTCTAAGAGCCCTCCCACTTCTGATATTCTCTGTTCTAAGACCCCTCTCAACTCTGATAGTTTATATTCTCAGATATCTTTAAGCTCAAGAGTCGATGAGTCTAAGGATGTGTTTGTTCACTCAGCCCAAGATGATTTTTTCCACTGAGAGGGTTTGGATCTTTGTTAAACTTCTTTGCACAGGAAAAAAGGCACAGCCATCAGACTCCATTTGGTCTCTTAAAATACGTGTTGCCCTTTGCAGCCCCTCATTCTGTCTAAATCTCCCCCTACTCACCCACCATGATTTTTCACTGCTGCTAAGTCTAGCCTCAGTGCAGGTGACATGCCTCTAAATGGATCCTGAGTGTTTTTATGGGGCTTAGGGGCTGGTGAGCTAAAGGCTGCTGGACTGAAGAAAAAGAAACCAGCATTTTAAGCATATCCTCATTGACTGTAGGTCTGTGCAGAAGCACCTAGAAGAAGTGAGTTATTTTTGAAAGCTTTCAAGTTGTTATCTTCCTGCTAGACAGACAAGTGGGCTGAGAAAAGCACCCTCTTCATCATCAACACAATGTTCTGACCAAAGGCTGCTTATTAGGCCAGCACTAGCTAACTACAGGATGGGATAGTATTCCCCCAGGGCCCAGTGCAGTTTCACTGCTGAAGGCTTTGTTTCCAATGCCCTGCATGATTTTAAGCTTTGCCCAATTTGGCCATTTTTAAATTGCCTGAAAGCTCTCAGTCGACACATAATGCTTATTATTTATTTGTTTATTGCCTCTATTACCCCTGACTGTCAGTCTTCTCACATTTATATTGAAAATTCATCCATAACCTTAATGGGGTGTGTGTATATGTGTGTGTATGTGTGGTTGAAGGGGCAATTAATACCTTCCAAGGGGAGACAAAAGGTTTGTCGTGCAGGCAAGAGAGAAGTGAGAAACTAGGATATTATCTTTCATTCTCTCCCATTTTTCCTTCCTTCCATATCATCTCTCTTATCTTTCCATTTCTCTAATTTACCTTTCTTTTCCTCCAATCTGTCTTCCTTTTCAATTTCCCTTTTCTCCTTTGTTTTTCTTTTATCTCCTCTTTCCTTCCCTCCTTCATTCTCTCCTTTCTTTTCATCTTTCTCCTTTCCTCCATCCTGGTATAATCTACTTGAAAGAACCCTGGACCACTAGCTAAAAAACCTGTCTTTACCCCTCACCTCTCTCAAAGGTAAATCATTTAGTCACCCCATCTGTACAATTGATACATTGGGGTGGGGAGGAAGAGAACTGACTCTATCATATTTCTTTTTTTTTATAAATTTATTTATTTAACTTTTTACATTCATTTTCACAAGATTTTGGGTTCCAAAATTTTCTTCTCATTTGTCCCCTCCCCCCTGCCCATTACACTGAACATTCTAATTACCCATATCACCAATCTGCCCTCTCTTCTTTCATCCCTCCCTTCCCTTACCCCATCTTCTCTTTTGTCCTGTAGGGCCAGATAACTTTCTATTCCCCATTACCTGTATTTCTTATTTCCTAGCAGCAACAACAGTATTCAACAGATGTTCCTAAAACTTTGAGGTCCAGCTTCATCCCATCCCTCCCTCCCCACCCATTCCCTTTGGGAAGGCAGGTAATTCAATATAGGCCATATCTGTGTAGTTTTGCAAATGACTTCCATAATAGTCATGTTGTGTAAAACTAACTATATTTCCCTCCAT
>CM053770.1:677523834-677546603 GCA_028658325.1 Potorous gilbertii
TTTTCAGAGTCAGAGGGCATCATAAGCCTTGAGAACCAGTGTCTCATTAGAAAATTAACAAAAGGTGTGGGGGGGCCTCCCCTAATCAAGCTTCCCTTAATGGGCAGTCTCATTAACAGATGGGGAAGATCTTTAACTCTCTGATTAATATTGTAAGAGAATAGGCAATGAGCATTGCTTGAAACTTACTTTCACCAGTATTGGATCAAAAAGGGAATAATATACATGATCAATTGAATATAGAAATCTACCTCACTCAACGGAAAAACAGAAGCAGGGGAGATTAAATAAAGGGGAGGGATTTAGGGACAGATAGAAGGGAGGGCAAATCAGTGGAGGTGGTAAACAAAAACAAAATTCTGGTGAGGTTGGAAAGGGTGAAAGGAGAGAGCAGGCAAGCAAAAGGAAGAACAGGATGGAGGGAAATACACAGGTAGCAATTATAACTGTGAAAGTGAATGAGATGAAGTGGATAGCAGAACAGATCAAAAACCAGAATCTTATAATATGTTGCTTAGAAGAAACACACTTGAGGCAGAGACATACACAGAGTAAAGGTAAGGGAATGTTGGAATCTAATGAGATAATGTGCTATAATCTAATGAGATAATATGTGAAAGCACTTAGTGAACTACATAACATTCCATATATATACAAGGATAGGCTATAATATGTGTATTAACTCTTCTGAATAGATTTCATTTATTCTTCACCAAACCCTTATCATTGTGCATTGGACTAAGAAAATTAAAACTATTCCAATGCTATTTTTATTTTGTAAGTTCTATATTTACATAAGCACATGTTCTCTCCTAATAGAATGTAAGTTTCTTAAGGGTAGAAACTGCTTCTTGTCTTTGTATTACCATTGCCTAGTGTAGTGCCCAGAACATAACAATTATTTGTTATAATTTCATTATTTATTATTTTATCATTTATCCTTTTTCTGCTTCAGTTTCTGCACCCATTGGATGGGAGCTAATGATAGCAGCTATCTCTCAGGATTATTGTAAGAACTGAATGAGATAATATTTGTAAGGTGATTTGGAAGTGCTAAAGAACTACATAAATTCTACATAATTTTGATGATGGTAATGATGATGATTTGAAGGAAAGGGAACCTGTGGAGGGTCCTATAAAGCTTAAAAGGGGTTTAGTAATAGATTGTGATCAACTGCTGTAGAACCAATGAAGGACAGTGTGAATAACCTCATTCATGGAGTAATGGTCATTAGGGAAAGTTGGCTTGTGTCTTTGACCACAGCAACCAATGAAGACTCTTTATATAACCATGGAAGTTGAAGTAAGGGTGAAGGTTCTTTGACAATTTATGATTAATGCACAATGAACCACTAATTTCTTTGACAATTTATGATTAATGCACAATGAACCACTAATTTATGGGAATATTAGGTATTGCATAGTATTCTTAATTGTATACTTTCTTGTATTATTCTCTGGCATGTCATTTTGCTGTGGGGGCAGCACTTTTGATGAATGCAAATATTTAGCTTGGAAAAGATAAGTCTGTAATCAATCCAGCACTCTGCACCACATATTGCCTTTGTCACTCTCACATCTTATCTGTCTCTTCTCTTTACAATCACATAGTCTACCAGATGCCAGTGTTTGCTGGAAGGGTGCATCCATGAAGTTTTATTGGTTTAGGTAAGTGGAAGACAGTGTTTATGATGAGAAGGTCATGAGATGCACAAGTCTTCAGCAGCAAATGACCATTGCTGTTGCTGTTTCCATCTCCGTTCCACCATAGGACTCCCTGCCAAGTCTGGTGATCTGAGCCTACTCTAGCATTAAAGTCACACAGTATTATCAGCTTGTCCTCTTTTGGCACATTGACGATAAAGGTCTCTAGGTCTTCATAAAATTTTTCTTTGACCTCATCAGGGTTCATCATGGTAGGAGTGTAGGCACTGATGATGGTGGCATAGCATTTTGCTGCAAGTGGCGATAGCATTGTCATGAGCCTGTCATTTACTCCTTTTGGCAGGCATACCAGCTTGCTTACTAGTTGTGATTGCAAAACCCACACCAGCTTCACAGAACTCTCCTTCACTGCACCCATTCCAGAAAAAAAGTGTATCTAGCTTCAACTGCAGTAAGCTGGCCTTCATTTGCCAACCTTGTTTCATTCAGGGCTCTTATTTGAATGTAATACATGTTGAGTTCTCTTGCAACAAGAGCAGTACATCTTTCAGATCTATTGGATTTTGTGTTGTCAATAAATGTGTGCATGTTCCATGTGCCGATGGTGAGTGCAATGCAATCATCTTTGCAGATGTTTTTGAACATTTTGTACATTTTTTGTGTGTGTTTGGATCACGTAGTGGGATTCCCTGCCTTGTTGCAGTAATCAGGCCAGGGTTGGGTAAGCAGGCAATGTTTAGGGCATTGCTAACCCCTTCTTCATACCAGGAGGTGAGCAGTATGATCCTTAAAAGGCTGCTCAGACCCCAAGCTGGCTGCCGAGTCCCACTGCTGCTTCCAGGGAGAAACGACCCTATGGCCTGGGCCGCCTGTGTGCAGGGTAATGACTACAGCTCTCAGTGTATCCGTACTTATTGCTTCATCACTTGCCTATCACTACATGACTTTGAGGCATAATAGTAAAATGGCATGGGTAAACTGGACAGGTGTTACTATCATTTTTATAAATGGGGAAACTGAGGTTTAGAGAAATGAAATGACTTTTCTTGCCACAAAGCTCAGCAGTGTTAGAACTGGATTCAAATTTAGGAAATTGTCAATCTTTGTGCTCTTTCCTTTACAATGGATTCAAGGTTCCCATCCCACAGAAAATGCACTTGAGTTAAACAAAGACTCTGTTCTCTGTATCTTCACTATATTCCCCCAAAGAAATAAAATATGTGTTTCATGAGTACCCATTGTTAGAACTATTCTTTATTCACATCTTGCAGTTATAGGATCAAATGAGATAATATCTGCAAAGCTCCCAGTATAGTGCTAGGCACATAGTAGGCTTTTAATAAATGTTACCATCCCTCTCTAGGATCACAAACAATACATAATTTCTTCTGCATGTTGAGTACATGATTTTCAAATGCTTTACACATATGTGTTTCAAGACAGTCAATTTTATCAATTTAAATGAGGAAACTGAGAAAAGAAAGTGATATAACCAAGGTCACCCAGTCAAAAAATAGCAGGAATGGAACAGAAAACATTTATTTATTTTTTTACTATTTCTGAAATCACTCCTTCCAATAAGATAAACCTCATGAAATAACGAGAAGACATTGTATATTCCTGTCATAATTGGCCAAATTTCATATGATAGAAGTTGTCATTCAAATATACATACATTGTAATATTCATTCCAAAATGCAGCTACTTGCTCCACTGTGTGACTCAGAAAAAAAAATGACAGACCAGTATTATGTGCCAAGGGCTGTGCTGAGCATTTTAAAAATATCCTATTGGATCCTCCCAATAACTCTGGGAGGTAGAGTCTATTCTTATTCTGATTTTATAGTTAAGGAAGCTGAATCAAATAGGGACTAAGTGATTTGCCCAGAGTCACACAGCTAGTAAGTTCCTCAGGTCACAGTAGACCCCAGATTTTCCTGAATCTAAGCCCAGCGTTCTGTGTACTGCACCATGCTATGATTCTTCTCACCATCTCTATCTGCTTATGCTCATAGTACTGGCATTTTCCAAATGACAGCTTGTCACAGGTTACTCTCTCCAATGTTGGCTGCATGTTCCCCTTCCTATCTTTCCTCTCATTTCCCTCCACATATATAGAGAGAACAAACCAGAAGTGGGAGTGAGGACACATTGTTCTAACCTTCCAGTTTTGGTCTCACCCTCTACTGCAGTCACTCAGAGACTTCTCATCCATCAAGGTCCAATAAATCAACAAATGTTTATGACGCACCTACTCTGTGAACTGTGCTGGGCTTGAGGGTGACAGGTACCACGCATGCAGCAATCTCTTATCACAAGGAGTTTAGATTGTAAAAGTCAATAAACAAATACCTTTTATAGAATAAATATAGAGACAACAAATACAAAGAAGTACAAAGTAGTCAAATACCTCTTATATTCCTTTCTGTTCAAATACCACTTCTCACATATAATACGTAGACTAAGGAATTAGGACTTTCATCTCCTGTCTGTTGAATTGTAAGAAGTTGCTAAGAAAAAGGATTTGCATGATCAAAGCAATTAGTACAGAAGTGACAGGAGAGATAAAATAAACTGGACCCACAGAATTCAGAGTCAGCAGCTGGAAGAGTATTTCCATAATCCGGATGTTACATGATAAGCACCTAAAATGCTTGGAAATAGAGAGGAAAGGATACATGTGGGGGGAAAATTACAGAAAGAATCGATGGGACTCATGAGATAAATAAAGAGATGAAGGCCAATTGTTTAGTAGACTATCTTATCATAAACTCCTTGAGGATAGTCAATGTGATTTTTAAAAAAAAAGGTTCTTTCTATTCTTAGCATTCAGTATCCACATGGCAGTCCCTTCGGATCAATAAATCTTTTATTTGAAAGGGAATTCAGAAGTCAGCTAGTCCAACACCCCACCTGAAACATGAATCCCTGCAATAACAAACCTGACCAGTAGATGATATCGAGCCCCTGACCAAACACAATTCAAGAATTTGAACTCAGTATGCCTACGGGACAGGCATTTTATACTTTGAGTCAAATTTAATTTTTATAAAGTTGTTGACGTTATTGCTATTTTCCCTTCCATTGAAACAAAATCTACTCCCTTTAGACATTCAGTCCATTGATTCTCCTCTTGCTCTTGAGGCCAGGTTTCCTAAACCTAACCCCTCTTCTCTGTGATGTCTTTTTAAAAATTGTTGTATCTCACCTAAACCTTCTCTTCTTCAGGCTAAAAACCCCCTTTTATTTTAGTCCCAAAATTTGTTCTTTTATAAATGACAAGCATCACTAAACACAAATCAGTTTCAATGATGTGGACTGTTAGCATGCTGTGTTGCATTATGTCAATAAAATAATCCTTCTCTTCCACTCTTCTCCTCCCCTGATGCCCATTTCTGCTCACCCTAGAAAATAAACTGTGCACTGCATGACAACACCATTAGGTATGGATTTTAGTTCATGTAAAATTGGCTCCCATAGAGACTGCATCAGAACCAGCAGCTTCAGTACCCAGTCATTTTTTTTTAACTTATTGTCCATATCTCCAGCTATTTTCCTTCCGTAACACCAAGTGAATGCTGTGGTCAAGCATACTGGTGGCAAAAACCAAACCAATATCATTTTCTCCATCCTGTCCATTTAATCATAATATTTACCTTCCAAGAAATTTGAGTCCATCTTTGATTTCCTATATTCAGGCAGAGACCAATGGCTGATTCAGGTTGTCTGTCTTTAAGCCCATGATGTCTAAGTAGAAGACGTCTAATAACAGTGTAAAGATGTCTCCAAAGCTAATCAATGCCAAATTTGCTGACTTGGAGACTTGATAACTCTGAGAATTCCATAGCTGGGAAAGTCCCACTGATAAAAGTCCTAGGGCTGGAATCTTGGTTGCAAACTGATATGTCAATCCTCAGCTATAAACAATGTTTTGTAAGCATTTGCAGTTGATATCTCTTCCAAATGATCAAATCTTGATGCCATACTTGTCAACACTGAGAAGAATTTGATCTCCAGGGCTCTACAAGAGAGACTTAACCCTGTATTTACATAAAACCACAGTGGTTACCCTCTCAGTATGCCCAGTGAGTATGTTCAGGCATGTCAGTTAGCTAGGTGAAGTCCAAAGACCACCTTCCACAGTGAAGTCCAAAGAACCATTCACCAAGAGATCAAGCTTATTGTTGTAGTTCACACTGGACACTGTACCTGGTTGTCCTCTGAAGGGACACATTCCAGGTCCTGAACTCCATTTCCAACAGCCAGCTACTGTGTTATCAAAAAGTCCTGTTAGAAGCTTTTGTTCATCAAGCTTGTTAACCAAAAATAATATCACAATTCCATGAGACATTGCATAGCAATGAGATTTATTACAAGAGATTGACATTCATGTGGAACCCTAAGCAAACTAGGAGTTCACAATTCAAACAGAAACTTATATATTTATGAAATTGTGACAGAGAAGAGAAGAAACAGAAATCTCTACCTAAATAGGAGTGGTGGGGAGCAGAAATCAAGAATAATTCAGATGGCAAAGCCGCATTCTTTTCCCTTGGAAACTGCTAGACTACAAAGATAAGATGGTCGGCTTATCTACAAAGGTCCCAGATGCACAAGTGGTTGTCCAGTCTAGCTCAGACTGACTGGCACCTGTCTTGATTCCCAAGGACATATAAGGAGTGCAACTTGGGGTTGACAAAAACTTATGTCAGCCCAGGGGTCGCTTTATCCTTGATAAGTTCAGGTCCTTCTGCATACTCCAGGTTCAATGTTTCTAAAAATCATGGCAACTCAAAGAGACAAGTTCAGGGGATCCCTTAAGATTCCTCTGCAAACTTTACACTAGCGTAAGTGTGGATCTGGATGCCATATATACACTGTTCTGGGCTCACATGCCAGAGTTTTACAGGCAAGTCATCTGACCCTGTACAGAGAAGTCCACACGAAGTAGAATGCATATAGTCTAGCACTGTCCGCAAGTAAGGTGAGATCTCCAAAGTTTCATGCTCCTTCACGTGTTTCATTCTCAAAGTTTCCTTCAAATAAACTTACTTCCAATGCAGAGCATCCTGAGCGGAATCATATATTTGCCAGTCCAAGTTTGGAGAGGAAGTCTGCCATACTCTGTACAGTCACTTATAACCAATGAGTCAACATGTGAATAAGATCTGAGGATCAATCTCTTTTAATAAAAGCTGAGTTCCCATGGAAAAAGTTCTGAGGAAGTCTCATTTGAGGGGAATCTTTAGGTTACTGAAATGTGTCTGAGTTGGATTGCTCCACTGAGATAAATTTTTTTCTAAGGGTGCACTCCAGGAACCTTGGGACATACACATGCAGCCTGAGTGCTAGCAGGCTAGCAGAGGCTCACATTGATCAGAACACTTTAGCAGCCATTAAACTGACTTCCAGCCTACACCTTGGGACAATTCAATTTTCTTTGACTCGTCTCTACATTGCTTATAGATCTTTGTTATCCTTGCTTTACTCTGGACACATTTCAGTTTGTCATTATCCTTATTAAAATATGGTGCTCAGAAATAGTAGGCTGCTAATGAAGCCAAACCAAGGCTGGACAAAGGATAAATATTGCCTTCCATGTTCTAGATGCTGTATATTTGTGCAGACTAAAATCAGATTAATTTTTTTGACTGACATACAATGATAACAGCTCACTAAAAGTCCTAGACTTTCTTTAACATAAACAGGTGACTGGCCTTGTCTTTTTAACCTTCTATTTTTGTAGTTAGTTTTGTTTAGTTCTAACATAGGAATTTACACTTATCCTAATTATATCTTTATGTTGGCTTCAACCCAGAAAAGTTCCCTTGGAAGCTTCTTCTGTCATCTGCAAACATGCCATCTACAAATTATACTTCACTAAAGTCGTTGATGGGGCTTAAAAATATAAATTGAATGGAACAAAGCTAGAGAGCCTTGATGGCTCTCTAACCTCTCTCTAAGTTGTCATCAGTTTCTTAAGAGATAGTTATTAATAAACTGACAAAATGATTTGTCAAATAATATTCTTAAAAATGTAGATAGTTGTTTAGAGCATCAATTGCAAGCAGCTATGGTCTGACTGTAGTAACAAAGCAGCTGATAGAGCAAATTATATATGCAAAGTCTTCTGTTTGTGCTACATTTCAGTACATGAGGGATCTGTGATTCCTTCCTCTTTGTTGAAATTCTTTGCACCTATATATATATATACATATATGTATATATACATATATCTATATGTGTGTGTGTATATATATGTGTCTCTATGCATATATGTGTACAATGTGTGTGTATATATATATATATATATATATATATATATATATATATATATATGCTCTGTATATAAACATGTTTGAAAGGGAATAACATGTATAGAATTATCTCTTAGGTGTCAGGCATCATACTAGGCACTTTTACAAATATGAACTCATGTTATCCTCACAACATAATAGTACTCTACGAGGGTGGTAAATGCTATTACAAGCCCCATTTTACAGTTAAAAGACTTGAGGCAAATAGCAGTTAAGTGAAAGTGACTTGCCAAGGGTCATACAGTTAGTAAGTGTTTGACATGAAATTTGAATTCGGACCCAGTGCTCTATCGAAAGCACAACTAGCAGCCTCCATGCTGATATAAGTATCCTACTGGCCATCTTGCTTTTGCACAGGCAAACTAGAATGTACTGGCTTCTCAGATTTATTTTACTCCCTAATTTTCCTCAAAGTTCAGATAAATGGCAATCTCCTACCCCAAGCCTTTCCTGATCCTTCCCTCTTCCCTGCCTCTATCTGTGTTAGCAGAGCCCTATAGCCTAAAAATTAATTTGTACTTATTTTGTACATATTTTTCTATGACCTTATCTATATATGTTTTGCTTCTGCTAATAGAATATGAACTACTGAAGATCAAGGAAGGATTATTTTTCATTTTGTCTTTGCATTCCCAGAATCTCACATACTGTCTGGCCCATTGCCATTGCTTAAGAAACTCTTGTTGAATTTATGCAAATTGAGCTCTGCCTTAAGTCTTAGAGATTTTCCTGAAACTCAGAGAGTGGCCATAGTCACACAACTCAAGGATATAAGAGGTGAGAATTGAACTCCTCTCCCTGATTTCATGTCCAGAGCTCTCTCTCATACCATGCAATCTCTGAGGTTTTTCAGAGTTATAAATAATAACACCCAAGAATCCTTCCATAGAGTAGATGGCACATAATAAAAGAACAGCTTGGGGAGTTCTCTCAAAGTTTGTTCTTTATTTGAAGATTTTTACATAGTAATACAATTTGCAGAAGTGTAAAATTAACTGAAGTATATGACAAAAAAACATATTTTCAGTTTGCAAATCTGTTTTTCTTCAGGCCAATATCACAGGCAGGATATTGCCTGTCTCACAGCTTGAGAATTAAAGAAAACTTCAAAACCTTGCCTAGTTGCAAGGTGGGATGTGAACTCCACATTCATTAGCCCCCTGAGATGCTTTGAACAGAGGACCAGTCTCAGGCAGCAACAGAAGCGTGCCCTAAAGAGCCCACAATGGAGTGGACTTGGTGCAAGCTGACTTCCTATTAGTTCAGTATTGGAATAGATGATACACTTAAGTCATTCAATAGTTAACAAAACAAGCTTGATGCAGAAAGGATATTCAAGGAGGATACTGCAAGGTCTAGCCTCGATAGACTTGACCCCCTAGCTTCTAATTAAAAAGCATCTGAAGAGCAGTGCATGGTGTCCAGCTCCTTCTGGCTGTATCTGTTTTTAAATCCCTTTTAATTACTGAGGAAACCACAGAAACTCTGGCCAGAGGAATCATAGTTTGAGCCTCAGGTCATTGGACCTATCAAATGAGTGATCGGCTTTGCCTTTCGAAAGATAGACCAACTCATTTGGACTGATACTGGTAGGGGAAAACTTGAAAAATAGAAATGTCCAATCACAAAGTTATTCTTGTATGTCAGAAAAGAGCAATTCATGAGATGAGGAAGGACTTGTAAAAGCTTTATTCTACTACAACTGGAAACACCGAAAAGAATGACCTGGGATGTGTTTGGGTAGGGGAGGAGGAAGAGAGGGACACATGATTAAATTCTTCAACAGAAAATCTTGCCTTTATCACAATACTGGACTGAACATTGCGCTGGAAAGGACATAAAATCTCTTTCCTGCTTCTCAAGAAAATGGACAGATTCTCAGGCCAGACCCAAGTAAGTGTCCTTTCTTTGTTCTCCTCCATTCTTCCTACATACTCCCTTCCCCTTCACATCCAGGAACTTATCTGTTTCATACATGTGGAATCTTGTTCTTATTTGGTTGTCAATGTATGCCTGCTTGATTTGTTAACTGATAATGAAAACATTGACTAACAAGACTCTGTTGAGGTTCAGGGGTGCTGGGGACCCCGAAACACTGACAGGCTAGGTCCAGTTTGAATGAATTTGACTACAGCCTTCTTAAAGACAAAGAAAAGCAAAGTTTATTAAAGATTCGCCATATTGGATTGACTCTTAAGGATCCTAAGCATTTGTAATGCTTGTATTCACAGGTGGGCCAGATAGAATCTCAGCTAGACACATTCTGAGCTGGACTGAATCTGAGTGCCTTCATGGAGGCAAGATGGAACTTAAATACAGAAGAACTATAGGAGGGATCTGGGGGTGGTCTGGTAGTCAAGGGTGATGGGAGGAGGGGTTTAGGGAGGGTCTTGAGGAGAAGTCCAAGAAAGATCTCAATGGGACTGAGGTGACTGGTCAAGGATTAGAAGCAGTGGGAGGTAATCAGGAGATATCAGACAATGGAGGGCCTGTGCTAGAAGCAGGTATCTCCAGGTAGTCTGGGGTCCCAGGGATGGTCTTGATAGATCAAACACAGGGAGGATCCTGATGGGAGTGACTGGTAATAGGATCAAAGGGTGGAGAGTGCAGCCGAGACCTGGGCACAGCGATAATGAAAAGCTCATGGGCTTCCGGAGACTGCCAGATCAAATGGGAAGATTAGATTTGAGTAAGAAAGTCCAGATCAAATGGGAAGACCCAGGGTAGCTCAAGGAAGCCCCCAGAGTCTGAACCCTATCATAAGTAGCAAATTGGGAGTGGAGATGTTGAGATCTGGATTGCTATGGGGAACCCCAAAATACGACATGCCGGGTCTTGCTGGAATGAATTCGACACAAACCTTAAAGCCAAAGAAAAACAAAGTTTATTAATGATTCACCATACTGGGTCGATTCTTAAAGAGCCTAAGCATTTGTAAGGCTTGTATTAACAAGCAGGCCAGATAGAATCTCAACTAGACAGAGTCTGAGCTGGATTGAATCTGATCACCTTCATGGAGGTGAGATGGAATTTAAACACAGAACAGACTGAGGGAAGAATCCAGGTGTTCCCAAGTAGTCTGGGATCTCAGAAGGTCCTGATACGTTAAACTCTGGGAGAATCTTAATCAGACTGGCTGGTAATAGGATCAAAGGGAGAAATATCAAAACAATGCTAAATAGAAGACAGGGAATATCTGGGCTGGGAGAAATGGAAGGGGAATCAAGGATCACCCCCCAAGGTCAGACTTTCTGGGGGCCCTTCAGAAAAATGGGATAAAAGCCCTCCTGATCCAAGGGAAAAAGGTCTTGTCTTGGGCTTATACCTCATCAGAGATAGAGGCTTGACTAGTGATTCATTGATATAAGGGAATGCTGATTGAGGAAACTCCCTCAAACAAGAACAGGAAAGTATCTTTTCTGTAACTTATAATTTCAGACAGTTTTCTAAAATTCTGAGAAGTTGAGTGACTTGCCTAGGGTCATACATCAAGTCTGCGGAACTAGAAACCCGGTTTCTGAGGCTTCAAGGTTAACTATTCACAACATCATACTGAACATTATTAGCTGTTGTTGTAATGCCCATATTTTTTTTGATAGAGATTAGATTGAAAGTCTTTGGAAATGCATATTCCTTGACATTAGCCCTTTAAAGGCAGCTAGTAGTCACAGCACTTTGAGTGCTAGACTTGGTGTAATGCTAATTAGACAGTTAAAGATCTTCCCCACCCATGGATGGCCCTGCCTATTAAGAGAAGCTTGATTAGGAGAGGCATACAACTTTCATCAACTTCTAAGGTTGGTTCTCAAGGGTTGTGATGCCCTTTGACTCTGAAAAGTATATAAATATCCTGAAGGGAGGTTTTGTTTGGGGCTTACTCATTGGAAGCATTTGTTTGGCTGGAAGATACTCTAGGCAGCTGCTAAGGGGTATCCCCTCCCCTCCCCTTCCCCTTCCTTCCCCTACCACCCCCACCCCCCACCAGAAAAAGCCCCACAGATGTTGGTGCTTTTCTTTCTGGTAACTATGTATGTAGGGCCAGACAAGTTATCTATCTGTTGATCTGTGATATATAGATATATATTGTTGGAAGCCCTGTCTGTTGGTCCTTATTTCCTCTGTATTTTCTCTGAAGTTCAGGGTGCTGATGTTTTCTCCTGAACTAAGTGAGTGATTAAAGTGTGTGATGTGATGATTGATGGGCTTGATTAAAGTGATTATTGACCCCTCAAAATTTGCCTTTCCTTTTAGAAAAGTAGATCTAAGAACCTGTGATAGTAGGCCTTCTTCTGTATATTGGGGTGCTTGCTTTTGGACTTGAATTCAGAAAGACCTGAATTCAGATCCTACAACAGATACGAGGTGTATGACCCTGGGAAAGTCACTTAACCTTTTGGTGGCTCAGTTCTTTTATCTGTAATATGGAGTAATAATAACTCTCAGGGTTCTTCATGAGGGTCAAATGTGGGAATAGGAAAAATGCTTTGCAAACCTTGACATGCGATATAAAAGTTAGCTGAAGTTATCACTGTCATAATATTTAATATCCTGTAGACTATTGCACAAATGGTTCGAATAACTATTTCAAAGCTGAATTATAGGATCACTGGAACAACTTTTAGATATCTCTAGTAATTGGCTAGATGATGGTGATATGTACCTCATTCTGTTTCCTACATGATTTTGATTTTTTCTTTGATGTCTCTGTATTTAAAAAAAGAAAAAAATTCTATTCCACGTAACCTGGAGATTGAGTATTTTTGTATGGAAAAATCTATTAAAATATTGTTTTAAAATTTTGGTAGACCAATCTTATATTTATTCAGGTGTGAAGAAGAAATAGTTCTGTGTGTCATAATGCTCTAATTTCAGGTCAGTTAATTTGTTGAATTCCTGCAGATATTTTAAGACTATATTACCACTTTGGTTGAGAATTTACCAGAGATAGTGAGTTTTTGTGTGTATTTCTCACCACCAGGTCATATCTTCCTTGGTATTTGGTAAATGCTAAAATTTTCCAACCTGCAGTGAAAAATTGACTGGTTTCTATTGTTTGCTTGCATATTCTTCATTGACCAAAAAGCTCAGGCATCTTAAGGCCAACCTCTCTTTAATTCTAATGATGTGTTGAGTAAAATGCAATATCAGAGAAAATGAGACACGTTTCTCTAAACAAGGTCAATTTATTAACAACTGCACAGATAGTTGTTAATAAAATGGGTCTTACTGGCCTCCTCAGTCCTGTCATCTGCAGGTAAGAAAGGAAGAATACCTCTTTACTGAGACTCAGGAGAGGGGAAATTCTGGGTGGTTGGGGAATGTCACAACTGGTTACATTTGGGTAAGGTGTGTTGGCCTTCAGGTGAAATTGATCACAACCTTTGACAATTCCTTAATTGTTGATTACTTTATATGATTCCTCTACCTCTTGTAATTTTAACTAGGAGACCAAAACCACACGATTTCATCCCCACTAAAAGGGATCAAACTTCCCCTAATTTCACAAGGAGAGACAGTGTTAGAAGAGTTGCCTTTTGGGGGTAAGACGGTGTACCTTGGTCTGAGGTACTTTTTGTTTATAGACAACAAACAGATCTCAGGATAAACTACTTAGCAAGCAAATGTCCCAGGAGCTAGTTTCAAGAGTGATCACATCATCCCATTTCACCCACTCAAAGCAGAAGAGACCATCATTTTTGAGTGTAGTATGTCTAGCTAGATGCTAATCATTCATAAAATCAATGCAGCATGAAATCAATTACACTATTAAATCAATACAGTAAAAATCAGAGGAAATATTAATTTCTCTCTTTGCACAGTGGTAATGACTTGACCCTGAGTTGTCAAAATACCTCTTTTTCCACAACCAGATCTGCATGACTCACACATTTCTCAAATATACTTTGACATACTATTGGATGAATTCATATGGATATTATCTTTTTTATTCTACTCTTACAACATAGGCCACATGTGGAAGGAAACACTTTTCAATTACATTTAACAATACAATGACATGTATCTACTATGAGCTTTTTCTATTGCTATGTGAAGCAATTTCTGTATTTGTGTAACATTTAGTAAAGTACTTCTATAGCTTTTTGGCCTATTTTATTAGATCTTTAAATAACAGCTATCAAATCTTAGATGTTTAGAATGGGTGTCTTGTGGGGGTGGCATGGTAGAGTGAGATCACGGTCTTCAACTATTTAAAGAGCTGTCACGCGAAGAACAATTAGTTATACACTCTTAGGCCTACAAATCTGCTATAGCCAGCTCCATCCAGCTCAAAAGAGACAATTTTAAAAATTTTAGTGTGAGCAATTTATGTCTCGGAAATCAGTGAACACTTCAAATTGGGGCATGATTTATTGTTTTGTTGACTGTCTAGACTTAAGAAAATAATGGAAGAAATGTTACTAATGCAGATTTAAATTCAGTGTGTCCTGTATATTTGATTTTTTAGAAATCTTTTTAGAGAGTTAGTGGTTAAACATTTACCAGCATTCACCCCATGGGACTACTGGTTAAGAGATGTAGACGGCATAATTGTAGCTTGATGGAAGAATAAACTTCCTAATAATTAGGTATTTCTTTAAAGTGATAAAAAGTAAAATAGGTCACATGTATAAGTAATATGCTTCTCATAAAGCCTTTTTCAGTATTCTTAGAAAAGATTCCTGTTATTGGACTAGATAATATCAGTAATCGTGCTCAGTCCTGAAGTTTCATAATTCTCTGGGGTATTTGTGGGTGGGATTGAGAACATCCCGGCCACCACCCAAACGAGGTTTTGACCAATGGACATTGACAGGTATGCAAAGAAGCACAGCTGCTTATTCAAGGAGAAAGAGGAAGGAAGCACCAGGCAGGCCAAACCACCATTAGTCTTTTTATTTCAATCCTGATGGAGGCAGCCCAGAACACAACAGCCTGGGAATGTAGGGAATCAACCCTGATTTCAGGGCCTGGCTTTTATTGTAATTGTACAAAAGGAAGGTTTTGTAGAGACCCACGTGACAACTTCCTCCAAAAGCTCTGCACTTTTTGTCTTGTCTTCTTAACAGTCACAGTTATAGAAGATCCAGAGGGTTAAAAAAAATCTTGCCCCCAATATCCTTGGCAATTTCCAATGGTTTCTTCTCAGAAATGGATATAGCCTTACCAACAGAGATGTCATTCCCACCTGCTTTGTTGTTTTAAGGACCACTTGGACTTTCCATCTGCCCTGTAGCTTGCCGCTCCCATATGTTTTGTCTTTCCCTATTTGCATGTGAGCTCTTTGATAAAAGGAAATGTCTCATTTTGTATCTATGTCCATAGGGCTTAGCAGTGGAATTGGCACCTAGAGTTGATAGATAGATAGATAGATAGAATGATAAAGAGACATTGATTTTGATGAAAGCATTTAAACTTACTAACAAATCCAGGAAATTTGTATCCACTTTTCTTCCTCCTTAAAAAATAAGTATCCTTCTTTTGTTAAAGAAACCCTCTATTAAATATAGGTGTCAGAGCATTTCTGCTATAGAGCCCTTGATCCTTGACTAGGCAAGTTTTCATGGCCTATATATCTCCCACCTATTAGTTAGTTAAAACAGTTCAACATCAATTCTCAGTTCAATTTTCATCTGCTACTACCCTTTGGTGATATGTCTATGTAAGAACAGCAACGGATGGTGCCATGGGTACTTGTCCCTGGGGGCAATCATCTCTTTAAACACCTCAATGGAAATTGGCTGGTGCCAAGATTTTATTTCTAGTAGCAGGAATTGGATGTGAACCAATTACCTTGATGGGAAAGTTCCATCGCCAAGGCTCTCAGCTGTATGGCCCCTTCAGGAGAAAAGTTAACTTAATTAGTTCTCAAGACAACTTCAAAGTCTCAGGTTGTTTTTTTTAAATTCTCTCTCTCTGTCTCTATCTTTGTCTCTGTCACTCTTCCACAATTTTATGCTAATACATTTCACCATACTTGAAAAATATCTCCAAAAAGTAAATTATCGCTTCTCTCTCCTTGCAATTGATTTATCTTGCTTTCCTTAAAACAACTTGTATAAAATTCTTTTGAACCCCTATCAGGATCAAACATCAAACTACTTCTGTGCTACTGTTAATTTTTTTCCCCAGTATACACTTTTCTCCTTTTGTAGTAGAATGAATTGTGTGTTAACATAAGGAATTCCAAGAAATCAAAAAGGATAGGAACAATGATAAAAAAAAATGCCCACTTGTATTAAAGACTTTTATGGCATCAAAACTTTTATAAATTGTTTTGCATGCACAGTCTCATTTTATCTTTACTAAAACCTGGAAATATAGACACCTTATCAACATTGGAAAAAATATAGAAACTGAGATTAAAAAGGTAAAGTGACTTGCTTACAGTCACATGGCTGTCAAATACAGTCTGATTTCAGATTCTTTCATTCTGAATCAAAGTGAGAGACCGTCCAAAATATTAGGTCATTTGCTTCCCTTTTTAAACATTTTATTGTTCCAAAAGTAGCAGTTTGAGAAATTATTTCAAGAGTTGGAGAGTGTGAGATGCCATTAACATCATAGGATATTATATTATCTAAAAATATAGAATGTTGAAGGTGAAAGAAAAACCTTTAAATAAAGCATGTAAGTTTCACAAATGATGTTAAACCATAGACATCTAAAACTAGCAGAGACCATAGTAGGTTTTAAATTGAATGTTCCTCATTTTGCAGACGAGGGAACTGAGGTCACAGAGGAAAATTCAGCTACCTGAGATTCCACAGTCAGTAAGACAAAACCAAGATTTAATTCTCTTTGCAGTAGAAACTGATTTACCCTATAGGGGTCATTCCATGCAACATACACCCAGAGCTGCCTTGAAATAATTCTAGGAATTTAAAGGATAGAATGGCTCATTTTATGCATCTTTGGGGAATGACAAACTGCCTATAACTGCAACTTGAGGGCACAAACCTAAAAGTTCTTGGCTTTTTAGTAAGGTATGACAAACTTTGTGTGGTCTTAGACTGAAATAGTAGAGTAATTCGATGTGGGAACAACTGAGCAGAGAATTCAGATACAATGCAGTGCTTAAGTAAAATGCTTAATGACATTTCCTAATAAACTATTTCCTATTATGATGGAGTGTATTAACCTCCCGTCAGATTGTAAGTCATTGCGATTTGTTAGTGAATTTTATTATTTTCTGTTTGTTTGATGTTGGTTTGCTCGTGTTAAAAAGTATGTGAGCACCCTGTACTTGGCATTCTTTTTAGATCTAGGAACAAATTGTCCAATGCCTGATCCATATGGCATAATGAGTGTACCTTGCCCCAACCCTCCCTTTTGCAGAGAGACTGTACTTAGGAAGTATGGTTGAAATTGTTCTCTGGGTTCTGAAAGGAGGATGCAAGCCAAAAAATGTGAATAATGGTAGCCCTTTTTGTTATAGGCAGGTTCCCAGTCAAATAAACAGACAGATAGATAGACTGGGTAGAATATAGTTTGTGTTCAATGTACAATCCCTCTAATTGGTCACATATTTATTACTCAGAGTTAGATTCTCATTTTTAGTTCAGTGCTATATTCATACTATTTCCACTTTCTTTTTCTTGAGTTGAATAATTCAAGTATTTTACGTTTGACCTTATAAAATAAGAAAGGACATTTTCTGTTTGGGAATGGAGTAGCAAAAATGAGTCTTAAATGAATTTCTTGCCATCAGATGAATCATGAATTATTGACCTATGGAAAAAAATAAAAATAGTTAATAGATAAAGCAGAAAGTGTTTTAAAAAATCATCATATATACAAAAAAACCCTAAATAAGCCAAAATTTTCATTGTTTCTTTATTTGTTTCAAAGATTAGATCAGGGAGTAGAAGTGCTTTTGTTCTACATCTTTTTTTCTTTCTTTTTTCTTTATTGTTACTGAAACATGTGTTTACAAATTATTCCTTTGTATTTACACTATTAAAATCCCTAGATGGGAATTCTTGAAATTGAAATAATAAGCAATAGTTATGGAATGAAAACTCATATTTTTTCAGATGTTATCTTAATCTTCTCAATGATTGGCTAGAGTAATCTTTCAAATCTGCCATCCTTTTTATCACCCCTTTCTTTCCCTTATCCCCTTCCCCTCCCAATTCCCTCTCAGGTAATGAAAACTTCTATTACCAATTACACACACACACACACACACACACACACACACACACACACACATACACACACACGTATGTATATATTTCCATTTTTTAACCAATTTGTATGTGAATGAGGTTCAAGCATTGCTGGCATTTTTCTGATCCACTGTAAAAAGTTCTTCCTTGTGTACCTCTTTTATGTGAGGTTGTTTTTTCCTATTCTTCTCCTCTCCTCTTTTTCCAGGGCATTCACTTATCTATTTTCTTCCACATCATCCCAACATAATCAATTCACTCCCACATCCCTTTTCTATGTGGGGGTGCCCTAATGATGATAAAGTTCCTAGTAGTTACATGTATCATCCTCATATATAGAAAGGAAAACTGTTTAACCTTACTGGGTCTCTTATAATTTCTCTTCCATGTTTACCTTTTTATATTTCTCTTGAGTAATATTTCAAAGTAAATCCCACTCTTGTTTTATTGTCATGTATTCTTGACAATTCTCTATTTGATTAAATAATCACTTTTTTCCTTGGAGAATTATATTGAAGTTTGCAGGGAAGGTGATAATTGTTTATAATCCCAGCTCTTTTGTCTTCCAGAATATAATAGTCCAAGTTCTCTGCTCCTTTAATGCAGTAGCTTCTAAATCTTGTGTGATCCTGACTGAGATTTCATGGTATTTGATTGTTTCTTTTTGACTACTGAACTATTTTCTTTTTGAACTGGGAGCTCTAGATTTTGTCCATATTCATGGGAGTTTTGATTTTGGAACCTCTTTCAGATGGCGATTGGGATATTTTTAAAATTTTAACTTCTGGTTCTAAGATATTAAAGGAGTTTTCCTTGATAATTTCTTGAAATATTATGACTAAGTTCATTCTTTGCTCATGGCTTTCAGGTCAGTCGATTCTTAAATGATCTCTCCTCAATCTGTTTTCCTGTTAAGTTGTTTCTACAATGAAATATTTAACATTTTATTTTACTTTTTCCAATCTTTAGACTTTGTTTTATTGTTCCTTGGTATTTCATAGTATCATTAGCTTCCATTTGCCTAATTCTAATTTTTAAGAAATTATTTTTTTCACTGAGATTTTGTACTTATTTTTTTCATTTTGCCATACCAGCTTTTTAGTATATAGTATTTATCAGGAAATTTTGCAGCTCCTTTTTCGTTTGAACAATTCTGTTTTTTAGGTATTATTTTCTTTAGTGCTTTTGTGCCTCTTTTACAAAACTATTGTATTTTTATTTGTTTTTATTTTTGCTTAATATTCTTTCACTACTCTCATTTGATTTTGAAAATAAATTTTCACTGTTTTAGGAATAATTTTCAGACTTATGTACAATTAATGTTTGTTTTTTTTACCTTTGAGACTTTGATTGCAGCTCTTTTGATTTAATTGTCTTATAAGCTTGCAACTTGATCTTCCTTGTCACTATGGCAAGCTTTTTTAGCCTATTTCTTGATTTGGACCTTTATGTTAAAATTGTACTCTATTTCCAGCACAGAGAGGAGGGCTACAATCTCAAAATTTGGGCTGTTTTGCACTGTTGTATTAGAGCTTGTTTGGTGGGTTCAGAAATTTTTTAGTGCTTCTGTGGAGATATGATCTGGGGAGAGGTGTGCTCACTGCTTCCCTCATCTGTACTCTGATCCCTGCCTATGAAGCCCCACCCCCAACTCAACCCTTGGGATTGTAATTAATATTTTTATTGATTGTGTATTACAACTAAGATAATATGTGAGCTCCTTCATTTGATCATT
Organism: Potorous gilbertii; assembly: GCA_028658325.1. Lineage (NCBI taxonomy): Eukaryota > Metazoa > Chordata > Mammalia > Diprotodontia > Potoroidae > Potorous > Potorous gilbertii. The sequence goes on from CM053770.1 coordinate 677,543,721, forward strand.
TACTCATATATGAATTTTCTTGTTATTTTATCTAATTCATTAAAAAATATTACTGGTATATTATCATCTTTGCTGTATTATTCAACTTAACCATGAATATTGCATGTCTTTCCAAATGCTGAAAATTTCTTTTAAAAAAAATCTTATAATTTTTTTTCTTTTGTTACTAGTCTAAACAAACAAAATTGAAGTATAATATGTATCAATGGTATTTAAAATGTTATCTGTCTTCCCATGATGTTTTTGTCTTAAAATGAACATTTATGCAAACACTCAAGATGTTATGGACATATTTTATACCTTATTCACTTGTATAAGTTATTTAGTGTTTTATTTGTAATTTATTGTAATTAATGTTTTTTTTTCTTGATCTTCTGGAGTTTTCTAAATAATTTCTTATATCATCACCTCACACACACACACATACACACACACATATACCCTAGCAATTTAACATCTTCTTTAGCAATGCCAATTTCATTTCATTTCTTTGATCTCAACTTACTGTTATAGTTACCATTTCCAGTCCTATACTGAATAACAATATTGTGTGGGTATATGTCTTCCCCCAACTTCCATTATTTTTAGTGGAGAATTAAGGATTTCTTAATACATATAATGCTAACTCAATTTCAAGTAAGTAATTTTACATGTATAAAGGTGAAGATCTAATTGAGATTCCTCAATCTTTCAGTCTTTTTTTAAAAACTGAAATGTGTGCTGTATTTTGTCAAAGATTTTTTCTGCATCTATTGCTATATGCAGGTGAATCATAAGATCACATTTAAAGACTTTAAGGAGACTTTGAAGACTTTACTCCAATCACTTCATTTTACAGATGAGGAAACTAGGTCTCTGGAAGGTAAGTTATTCAATCAAGGCCAAACAAGTAGAAAGCACTAACAGTGGGATCTGAATCCAAGTTTAATGATTCTAATAGGAGTGGTCTTCACACTGTATAACACTGCTTCAGGGTTAGTGCTATTATTTATATTTTATTTTGTTCAGCAAACATTTGTAAAATGACTATGACTTGCAATGTGATGATATGGCTGATATTATCCATATGATTTCATACAATATCATTAATATGATATTAATTTCACAATATGAAACCATTCTTGTATTTCTAGATTATAAAGCAAATTTAATAGCAACAAATGTGTTTTATACATCACTGTGTTATGTTACCAATATTTTATTTTATGGGTTGAACCATTATTCACTAATGATATTAGTAAAAACTTCTCTCTATCTCCTTTATCGTTTCTTGGTTTGACAACCTAGGCTGTACTGTTCTCATAGAAAGAACTGAGTAGAACATTTTCTTTCTGTTTTTTTAAACAAAGAAAGAAAATTGCATATATATATATATATATATATATATATATATATATATATATCTCCATACATACATATAGATATAAACATCTATGTGTATGTAAACCCACACACACACGTATATATATATATATATAAAACAAAATCATAAATTTACTCTTCCTATTGAGGGGAAAATATATTTTTTGTAACATGGAATGAGCAAGACAAATACAGCTTGTGATCTTCAATAGAGGTATCAAATGAACTCGCAATCAGATTAAAGTGTAATTGGAAAATGTTTAAGAAAAAATAAGGGGGGAAGGAGCCAAGATGGCAGAGGAGAAAGAGTCACATATGCTAGCTCCAAACCCACAGCCCATAAATTACCTATAAGGAGGAGCTCCCAACAAATTCTGGAGCAGTAGAAGCTGCACAGCAATGGAGTGGAGGAGATTTCTGTTCCAGAGAGCCCTGAAAAACCGATCCCAAAGGTCTGTCACACACCAGACAGGAGTGGAGCCCAGCCCTGCCTTGGCCACACAGCACCGAGAGATGCAGATCCAAGCAGGTTTCAGGGACCGAATCTCCAGTGGCTGTGAAAGTCCCTCCACCAAAAGGAGCACAGGTCAGTGAGAGAGACTTCTGGGCTGGCCAAGAGGGGAGCGGGGTGTCTCCATAACTCAAGCCCCTTCAGGAGACAGCAGTGGAGACAGGGACAGCAGCAGACCAGGCTCCCCAAGCAGGCAGGAGCTCAGATCCATTACTGAACATCTCTGCATAAACCCCCTGAGAGAACTGAGACTGGAAGGCAGCCCTGCCCCCACCTGAGCACCAGAACTTAAGCTCACATTGAATAGCAGCCACACCTGCTGCTGAAAGCCCTGAGGCTGAGGAGCAGCATTTGAATCTCAGACCCCAAGCACTAGCTGGGAGGATCTAAGCTGGGGTGGAGAAGAATCTCATGAGTCAAGTAACTGGCTGGGAAAATGCCCAGAAAAGGGAAAAAAATAAGACAATAGAAGGTTACTTTCTTTGTGACCAGATGTTTCCTCCTTTCCTTTCTAATGAGGAAGAACAATGCTTACCATCGGGTAAAGACATAGAAGTCAAGGCCTCTGTATCCCAAACATCTGAAATAGTTATCCAATAGGCTCAGGCCACAGAAGAGCTCAAAAAGGATTTTGAAAATCAAGTTAGACAGGTGGAGGAAAAACTGGGAAGAGAAATGAGAGAAATGCAAGAAAAGCATGAAAAATAGGTCAATATCTTGCTAAAGGAGACCCAAAAAAATGCTGAAGAAAATAACACCTTGAAAAATAGGCTAACTCAGTTGGCAAAGGAGGTTCAAAAAGCCAATGAGGAGAAGAATGCTTTCAAAAGCAGAATTAGCCAAGTGGAAAAAGAGGTTCAAAAGCTCACTGAAGAAAATTGTTCTCTCAAAATTAGAATGGAACAGATGGAGGCTAATGACTTTCTGAGAAAACAAGAAATCACAAAACAAAACCAAAAGAATGACAAAATAGAAGATAATGTGAAATATCTCATTGGAAAAACAACTGA
>CM053770.1:677546703-677584598 GCA_028658325.1 Potorous gilbertii
TTCTGTTCTGTAAGGACAATAAGATTAACTCTAGTCTTTTATGCACATGATTGCACATTAGATATTTGAAGACAGTGATCCTGAACCTCCCTTCAAAACTACTACTACTAATAACTTGATTTGTCTTTTATAATTATTATAATATGCATAGCTGATGCCTTGTAACCAATCATAAAAATAAATACGATCAGTTTGTGGTTTACTTACAAGCATTTACAAGAATCCATTTTTTTTTCTTAGCAACACCCTTGAAAATCTTATCAACACCCAAGGCAATATTCTCGTTCAATCATGAGTGCAGGTTGAAGCTACAAAGCTTTGGGAAGGATTTTCTTTGAAATGATCAATCATATAGTACAGGATGTTAGCAAAGAAGCACCATGGATACCACATGGCCCAATCTCCTCATTTTATAGGCTAGGATACTGAGGTCCAGAAAATGAGTGTGCCTTGACTATGATGAGCTGGTATGAGGCAGAGTTGGGACAACAAATTGAAGTTCGGTGCTCCATTCACTACAATGCAATGCTCTAAGCAGATAACGTTAGTGCCATTTGCTGCATTTAAAGCCTGCATAGAATAATGCTAAAATGCGTTCAAAGAATGCAAAATTACTGACTTCCTACCAACCAGAAGATCATTTGAGCTATGCTGTGAGAGAAAAAAAAGACAACACCTGTTGGAAGCTTAATGCTAAAATGAATTCTATTTTCAGACTGGAAATTATACACCAACAAAAATATAAATATAATTTTTTCACAGCTGTGTAAATGAAAAAAAACATATGTTGAGAAATTAGAGATGACTATTATCCATTATTCAAGATTTGCATGGCCACCGCATGATTCGAGTGTTGGAATTAGAGACGTACAATGTTTTTAATTAATTTAATTTACATTGTGACTGATGAAATGCCATAAATAGCCATGACATTGGAAATGCTTTAATATTCCCTCCAACATCGCAGCTGACTCCCCTACATGTGGTGGCCAGATAGAAGAGAATGAAGTCCAAGCAGGAAAAATGTTAAACCATACTCAAATGGCATTCTTCTCTTGTCTTTGTACTTGACCTTGACACCAAAGTCATTGGGACATAGTTTCTTTAGCACTTTTTTTGACCTCCATCAACCCATGCATATTCTAGTGAGGCAGGCCTTTTCTTTCTCCTTAGTGCAGCATTCAAGCTTTCTTCTGGATGTTCTCCCCACCTTTGTGAGCCAAGAAAATTCAAATGTTTTGATATCCTAGCAGTTAGTTCTTGCCCAGATTTATCAATATTAAGTCCTACATTTGCATTGAAAAGCTCAACTTCTTAAGGCCAGGATGGTTAAACAATAGCTTCTGTAAAAAAAAGTGATGCTGAAATTTGAATGGACTGGAAACTCAATGTGAGTCTGGTTTGGTATGTCAAGAAGAAAAAGTAATGCAGTTTGAGGATGCATTAACACATGGATAGGATCTAGTTATGAGGGAGGTGTTAGTATATTTTTTTGTTATTGTTTGTCTGTTTTTGCCATGGTCACACCTCAGGTACATGACTATGTACCCAGTTCTGGGTGCCAAATTTTAAGGACAATTGAGTACATCCAGAGGACGCTGACCAGGATGGTGAAAGGATTGAAGACCATACCATAAGGGGAGCTGTTTAAGAAAGTGGAATAGATTACTTTTACACGGAAGACATTCACTGGACCTGAATGGCCACAGAGAATGATAATGGGTAGAAATCATAGAGAAGCCAAATGGCCAGAAGCAACTTTAGAATATCTATACCTAAATATTGATATCAGGATTTACATAGCTCTACCTAATAATTAATGTTTCCAAATGAACAGGTTGACTTGGGAAGCAGTTGATTTTCTATTATGGAAAGTCTTGAAGTACACAGAAGTGACTTATTTGGGATGTGGTAGAGGAGATTCTGAATGTTGGGTTGGCTGAATTTGAATGTATCTGAGATCTCTTACAAGATTGAGAGCCTGGTATTCTATGTTCTTCAGTAATTTGTAGAGTGAATGTCAATGTGGATTTGGCTGATAATAGGGCTAGTTGAAAGGGGCCTGTAATTTGAGTACCACAGGATCTGACTTTCAGTCCTGGATCTGCCATTTACTACCTGAATGACTTTGGGCAAGTCACTTCACCTCCCTAGGTCTCACTTTCTTAATTTTGAAAATAAAGATACTGAATTAAGTGCTCTCTGAGGTCCCTTCTCCCTCCTGATCTAGAATCCTGCATGTGATTTCTGGGCTGCTGAGAAATATTAAAGTCCCTTGTATATGAACAACTGAAATCAAAACACAGAGTGAATAAAAGTTTTTACTCGAAGCCTCATTTCCTCCCGGTTCAGATTCAATTCTTTGTAAGCCTAGACTTAGTTTTCCTGATTCATCTAGCGATATAACATACTTCCAAGGCAGTGGGGAATATTGATTTGATTGCTGTACTTGGAACCATGCAGACTGGGTTCAAATCCTGCCTCTGACAGTAATTACATGATCATGGACAAGTTGCTTAAAGTCCTAGGTTTCCTTACAATAGTTAACATTTATAAAGAATTTGCTATTTGCCAGGCACTGTGCTAAACACTCCACAAATTTTATCTCAGTTGATCCTCGTAACAACCCTGGGAGGTATATGTTATACTGATTCTCATTTTACAGTTGAGGAAACTGAGGTAAATAGAGGTTAAGTGACTCAGAGTCACACAGCTAATAAGTGTCTGAGAAAGGATTCGAACTCAGATCTTTCTGACTCCCGACCTAGGCTTCTGCCAGCAGCTCCAATAATGTAACACAGTGGAAATGCTTTGCAACATTTAGGTGCTGTGTAAAAATCATTTTCTCCCACAAAGCCAAATGCAGAAAGAATCGTCTTCTTCTAAGATCTCTCTCTTCTCTGTGGATTTTGCTAACAGTCGTCATGACGTTGGCAAGGAAAATCATGATTAGTATATACTGTCTATATTTAAGTGGGATAAAATCCATGACAGGCATCTGAAAACCATAATCCTTCATTAGATTGTCTTCCAATATTGACATTATAATTTTCCAGTCAACTTTCCACCCAACTCGTCCTCCCCTACCACTTCACTCCTGACCTGAGATTCTCATTTGGTTTCTTAGAGTAGTGATAACTGTAAAGAGAAGATGAGACTGCCAAGTGGCAGAGGGATGGGGATGATGAAGGGAGGGCAATGACGCAGGCATGGCCCAGGGAATCCCTGCCATTGACAATCACACTTCTCTCACTTATCTCCTGTAAGCCTCACCTCTGACAGCTGACAACCTGCCCTTATAGATTTCAAGAGTTCTCCAGATGTGGAGGACACATGACTCCAGAATAGTCAACACATAAAGATGGACTTCCACATCCAGGGTGAGAAAGATATCAGTACTGGCCTTCAGGAAAGCAGTCAATGAAGTGCAAGGAAAGTAACAGTGTGATAATTAAGACACGAGGCCATAGGGTGGAAGGAAAAGAGAAATAAAGTACGATCTAGGCAAGCTGGGTCATCACCAGGGTTTGTCAGCAACTATCTGTATCACTTTGAGCCAATTCCTCCCCTCTCTGCGCTCTTACTTCTCATCAGCAAAGTAAGGAGGAAGCGACTTGTATTCTAGTGTTGACTATCACACGAAGTACTTGTATGATTCCTCACTTTTCATAACTTCTCCACATTATATCCGTCACCAAGACATAGCAATGCTTAGTCATTTTTCAGTCATGTCCAACTCTCCATGACCGCATTTGGGGACTTCTTGGCAGAGATATTGGAGTGGTTTGTCATTTCCTTCCCTAGATTATTTTACAGAAGAGGAAACTGAGACAAAAAGGGTTAAGTGACTTGCCCAGGGTCACACAACTAGCAAGTGTCGGAGCCTGGAATGGAATTCAAGAAGGTGAGGCCCAGCACTTAGTCTCTGCCTTTATGGAGATTACTTTCTGAAGGGGTAAAAACTACATACAGGGCTGGGGAATAGGCACCCCACAGTACAGAACAGAGGTGACCTAGGAGTAGGATGGAGGCCTGCTAATAAAAGGCATGATAAATTGAGAGCTCACTTCTCAGTGGTGAGGTCCTTTAAGGTCAGGGTCCAAGGTCATAGTTAATGGTAGAGTGAGGGGAAGATGAGAATGCTGGCTGGAGGGAAATAGTTTCTACTAAGTTCCTTCCCTTGTAGACTTTCTTCCTTTCAGTTCACCCTACACATGTTCATTACTTAATCTTCCTAATTCAAAACTCATATCCTATCACCATTACTGCAAAACCTTCACTGGATTCACATTGGCTATAGATCAAGTGATGATTCCTTATTCTTCTACTAAAGGCCCTCTAAAATTAGGCTCCAATGCCCTCTTTGCCTGTCACAAGTCTCCACCCACTTCAAGCCTTCCTCCACTCAACTATCAGAGTGATTTTCCTAAACCATGTCATCCTCTACTCAATATGCTCCAGTAGTTCCACATCACTTCTGGGGTTCAATATAAAATTCTCCATCTGGGGTTCAAATCTCTTGATAACTTAATCCCTTCCCATTCTGCTTTTTTCCTTAGACTCCCTCCCCCATGTACTTCTGGCTTCCTTGTTGTTCCTTCAACAAGACACTCCATCTCTTGACTCCAGGCATTTTCTTTCTTTCACTCATTCCTGGGATGCATTTCTCCTCATCTTTACATCCTAGCTCCTTCAATTTTCTTCAAGTTCCATTGAAAATCCCACCTTCTTTAGGAAGCCTTTCCCAATTCCTCTAAATCTGAGTGCCTTCTCTCTCTCTTAATTATTTCCAATTTATACTGTATATATTCAGTTTGTACATAGTTATTTGCATGTCATCTTTCCCATTAGATTGTGTTTCTCAAGAGAAGAGACTACCTTACTTTTTATTGCTTGTGCCTAGCACAATGTCTGGCCTATGGTAGGCATTTAATAAATATTTATTGACTGACTGATTGACCCCTGTTTCGCCTTCTCTCTCACTATTTCCCATATGATTTAACAAAACTGGTCTGCCTCCAAGTTCCTAAATATGTATCATATTTTCCCTACCTCCTAACTTTTGTGTATACTTATCCCACTGCCTGACATACCCTTCTTTTCTCAGTCCTGCCTATCAAAATCCAATTCATTCCTCATGGTTAAGCTCAGGTGCTATCCCACCCAAGAAACTTTCTCTAATTTTCTTCCATCCCCCAAATCTCAAAGTGCCCCATTTGTACTGCTCTTATGACACCAACCCCATCAAACCTTGTGCTATGATTATTCATGTTTTGTCCCTGCTCACATCTACTAGTTGAAAGATTTCATGATAGGAGGGACTATGTCTTGAGGACCCTTATATCACTCTAAGAACAGTACACATTTTAAATACTCAAAAAATCTTTGAGAACGAATGAATTTAAATTCAATTAAACAATCATGCTACTCTGTGAATGACATAAGGGATGAAATTTACAACAATAAAATACCCCTTGCCCTTAGGAATCTTCAGTTTTACTGGGGAGATGGAACATGTAAACATAAGAAAACTCAACATAACAGAGGCAGTGGTGAGATGAATTTGGTGCTTTACTTGGCACCAGAGAGCTCTATGCTTGAATCTATCCTTAGATACTGACTTTCTATAAGTCTGCCAAGCCACTCCAACAGCCCTGGGCCTTAGTGTTTTCATCTGAAAAATGGGTGGTTTGGACTCAAAGATCTCTTTCAGTCCTATACTAATTAGAAATTGGATAGAGCATTAACAGTGAGGAAGATCAGAGAAGGCTTCATGTAGAAAGAATTGACACTTGAAGAAAGATAGTTTCTGATGGGCAGAATTGAGAAGGGAGTGCGTTCGAAGACAATGGCTGGGACAAATGCACTGACAACTAGGGCATAGCCTATCCAGGTAGTGGTAATACCTAAGCCGAGTCATAGAGGTAACTGGGATTCCAAGTGGCAGAAGTGAGAAAGGAATGCATTACAGACATGTGAGACCACCTGGGCAAAGGGGCAGAAGATGAGAATAAAACTGAATTATTGCGCCAAATTAGGAAAACTGAAGGTCTGAGAGGTGGAAATGACCCGACAGTGCCATCCAGTGTCCTTGAACTCCGATGCTCTTTTGCCTAAGTCACCTTTGTGACTTAATTAAGAACATAGGACCTAATTTAAAAAAAAGAGCCCAGGATGGAACAACTCATTTCCAAATTCAAAAGTACTTATTAAGTGCTTACTCTATGCAAAGCACAATGTTATGGACTAGGGAAGGCAAAAACCATTTACATTCTTCAACCTCAATAAGTTTCCATTCTACAGGGAAGACACAACAGGTGCATATATAAATAAATGCAAAGTATATACTAAATAATTTCAAGGAATGCTACCAAGTTACGCAAGTTCTCTATGGTTTTCTAATTTTTTCTCTTATGTCAATAAAGTAAAAGCTATTGTTTTGACAGTGCTGGGGCAAGGAAGAGAACTGAGCCCAAATTGGAAATGAAAACCAGCCCAATTATTTCCTTTGCTCCACTGGGAGTTGTTGCTGACTGAATCCAAATGGAACCCCAAATGATACTCCCCACCAAGACCTGCAAATATGACAAACTCATTGGCCTGACTTCAAAGTGACCAAGAACAACTTCCGTCCCTGCTGAAACCAACACACTGTGAACAGAAAGAGCCAATGCACTGGCCTCTCTGAGATGCAGCCACAAACAGCTAATTGGAACCAATGGATGTTGATGTCAATAAACACAGGTGAGGAGACGAGAGGATGTAGACAGGGACTTGGAAAAGTTCCTGCTTTTAAGAGCACAAGCTCTTCGAAGCTGTCATGCCTGGGCTGATGCACAGTTTTCTAAACAGCAGGTGGATGAGCAGTTAGTGGTGGAAATACCTTCTCACTGAAGACTGAGCTCTAAGCAGGGGCTTTGTCTTGCAAATTAAGAGCACTCCTCATTGCAGGGGGAAAAAATAAACCACCAACAATAGCAGGTTCTCAGCTTGGGTTAATAGCACTGTTATATTTTTTTAAAGGAAAACAGATATGTGTACACCAGTTATATACAGAACGCATCCACTCACAAACACACAAGTACCCTCCTGGAGAGTCACATGTAGAAATACAGGTTTAAATTGAAGAGTATAGAGAATCATAGAACAGTTGCATGTCAGAGTAGAAATGGATCTTGGGAAATAGAATGCTAGGACGCAGAACGCTGGAATTAGGAGGCAGCCTTCACCATGGAAGGTGACAGTAGGAAGGCACCTTAAAAGTCATCTAGCCCTAGATGAGAAGTGGGGGACCTGCAGCCTTGAGGACACATATGGCCTTATAGCTCCCTGGGTGCAACCCTTTGGCCAAGCCCAAGTTTTACAGAACAAATCCATTTATTAAGGGGATTTGTTCTGTGAAGTCTGAATTCAATCTAAGGGCCACACTTGAGGTCTTAGAGGGCCATATGTGGCCTCAAGGCCACAGGTTCCCCATCCCTGTCATAGACCTTCATTTCTCAATGAGGAAACTAACCCCAGAGGGGGTCAGTGACTTGTCCAGAGCTGAACAGGGAAACAGAGGCAAAACTGGACTGGAGTTTAGGTCTATAGGAAACAGTGGATCAGCAAAAGAGATAGAAAATGAAATAGTAAACCAACAAAAACATGACCATGGGGAACACAAAGCCAGAAAATTCTTGTTTCTAGCTCATTAATGCAAAGTCTGACATTTGGGCTCAAAAATCCATTCCATATGTACAAATGGGGGATACATGAAGAAAAAGCAGTTTGGAAAAAAACTCTGCACTGTAAGCCCAATATAATTTTTTAAAATCAATCAATCTACTTTCTTTTTTACAGTCCTCACTATGTGCCAGGCACGGTGTTAGGTATAGAGGATATAAGCAGGGATGTGCTGGTTAATGTTTCACAATAAATTTTGCCCCCTAAAAATAAGCCACGACAGACTTCTAAATTTCATCTATATCATTAATATTTCCTAGACTTTTTAAAGTTCAGACAACTTAGAAAACAATAAATTAAGGCTTGACTTATAGTATTTGGTAATTCTCTGATGTAAATGATCACACAGAAACTTTAACAGTCAGCTTTCATGAGGCTATGTGGACGGAGTCTAGCACATCCCAGGGATCAAATATAAAGAATATAAAAAAAAACTTTACTTGCAAAAAGCTGATCATTTCTTACCTCCAAAGCTTATCTCACATCTGTCTCCTTCTGTCATGACAACCAACATAAATTTATCTCCTAGATGCCATCCTTCCCCTCACCAATCCACTTTCTATAGAGCCATAAAAATCACCTTCCTAAGGCATTACTTCTGATTAAAGTGCATCTCTGTTCAAGAATCTCCAGCTGCTACCCATTGCCTGTTGGGAAATGTACAAATTCCTTAGGTTAGAATTTAAGGCACTTCATAATCTAAGCCCAAAAGAAATCAACAGTGTGATACAAGAGTCAAGAAAACTGATTTTATCTTGGGCTATATTAAGAGAGATACCATATCCCCAGTGTGATAGCCCAGTTGTCCTCTGTACTAGAAAGAAAATGAGCATTTTCTTGTATCAAGGTTACACATTTTAGAAGGGGTGTTCATAAACTTAACATCCTGAAGTGCATAATATCCAGAATGGTGAAGGGCTACAAGACCATGATATCCAAGAAGACCACATCATCCAAGGCTAGAGATATTGGTTGAGTAAGAAACGCCATTTCTGACTTTGAACGTTTGATGAGTCATCTTGTAAAAGAGGAAATTCTACTTGACCTAACAAGTAACTATTAGAAGTATCCAAGACGGATAAGATCCATTGTGGGGTAAATCAGAGTAATGCAAATATATAATGAGCTTCAGTTGAAGGTGGAGGGTTTTCTATCCCCTGAGATCTTCAAGGATGAGCTGAATGGCAATATACTTTCCAGGAACATCCACATTGATAATGAGGTTGACAGGCACGTTGTCAGAGCTACTTTAATGTTTGGGAGGCTCTAAAGGAAAGTGTGGGAGAGAAGGCATATTAGACTGTCTACCAAGCTGATGGTCTACAGAGCCCTTGTGCTGATTGCATTGCTATATGCTTGTGAAACCTGAACACTATACCAGGGCCATACCAAGAAACAGAACTGCTTCAATTTGAATTGTCTTTGGAAGATCCTGAAGATCACCTGGCATGACGTGGTACCAGACACAAGGCTCTTTTCTTGCGTTGACCTGCCAAGTATTCAAAACAACTCTGATGGGCTGGCCATGTTGTTTCAAAGCCAAACATAACATCTGCCTAAACGTCTCTTTTATAAAGAACTCACACAAGGCAAGCATCCACATGATGATCAGAAATAATTCAAGGATACTCTCAAGGTCTCTCTGAATACCTTTGGAATCAATTGTGTGACATGGGAGACTGTGGCAAAGGACTGCCCAGTGAGTAAAGCAGAATTGCAGTTGTTCAAAAGAAATGTGAAGTGTTCAAATTTAGAAATCTCCCCTTCAAATGTTCAGGTGGAGTATTTGTGGCTGTCTTGTGGTAAAGGCTTCCAAGCTCATATTGGTCTAATCAGCCACAGACACATTACCTTGATTCCTCTTCAAGAATTAAGGACAACTACCACCACCAACCACCACCAGGGTTGTATCAGGGTTGTTACAGGGGGAGATTATCATTCATTTGTATATTTGACCAGATGGCCTCTGACAGTAAAGGTCCTTTTGACTCTTACATTCAGAGATCCTATAATAGGACCATAGGCACCTAGGTGGCACAGTGGATAGAGTCTAGCACCTGGGATCAGGGAGTTCAAATCTGGCCTCAGACACTTACTTTTATGACCCTGAGCAAGTCACCTAATTTTTCTCCCTCAGTTTCCTCAACTGTAAAATGAGGCTAATATTAGCATCTACTCCTCAGCCTGATTGTGAGAATTAAATGAGATAATATTTGTAAAGCATTTCACACATTTAGTAACTGGCACATGATAGGTGATTAATAAATGCCTGCTCTATTCCCCTGCCTACCCCTTCCCCCCATATTTCACTGTTACTCTGCAGAAAAGATAAACACTTGCATTTGGCCAGTGAATTGGAAAGCATATTCTAAAAAAATACATATTGCATTCTCTAAAATGGATGCCATAGAAGCAGCTGCCACATGACATAGCCATTCCCACACACAAGCTGCCTTCAGATGCTATCTCCCTTATCCATACGTTCACTATAAATCTAGAGAGGGAGATAAAACTATGCCCTACCAGTAATAAGCTGTTCCTTACATTTCATTCATAATATAATATTAGACCACAGAACATTAGAGCTGGAAGGAATCTTTCAGCTTTTAATGTAAGGTCTAGCTGGAAGGGATCATAGAATACAGAATGAAAGAATAAAAAACAGAAAATATTGAAACACAGGACCTAGAATGCTAGACCTAATCTGTTCCAAAGTCCTCACATTATAGATGTAGAACCTGAGGTCCAGAGCATGGCAAAGACTTCTTTTTTTTCCAGCGACACTAATTCATTCATCTCAGTTTCTCACTGTTAATTAAAAATTGGTGGTCACTAGGCTGACAATTCATCAGCATCTCAAACTAAACATGCCTAAAATGGGACTCATTCTCTTCCCTTGTCCCCCAAACCAAATCTGTCCCTCCTGTATGCAGATAACAGGGGAAGGAGAAACTGAATTCACAAAATGAAAGAAAGGATGAAATGTGGTAAAGAACAGAGAGATGAAGGGAGGTCTTTGAGGGTCCTTCAGGGATTTTGGACCTGAAGATTTAGGCTAAGCCTTTACTGGCCTCTCCAGAATAATCATTGGGTGCTGAGTGTGGTGTAGCAGGTAGAAGGCCATACTTGGAGCAAGAATGACTAGGTTCCAGTCTTGTCTCTGGTAGATACAGTCTCAATGGGCAGAGATAAATCACTTAACTTCTCACTGCCCCCAGACTACTTTCTAAGACCATAATTTATAGAAAGAGATGTTGATAAATATTGGTGGAGGATGTTCCCACAGTGGGAAATTTTTTAATTAAGGAGAATTTTACTGGATATGTTAGGATAATATACAATAAATGAGACACACCGCCCAATCCCTTACAGAACATGGCACAATTGTCTCCTTTTATTAAAGAAATTTTAAGTTTTTATTTCTAAATTCTATCATTAGGCTTTATCACTATTTGAGGGGGATTGTCTTAGATCATTGTATTGCTGAGATAACTAAGTCTTTCACAATTCCTCATGGAACAATATTGCTTTTACTGGGTACATTTTTTCCCTGGTTCTGTTCACTTCAGTATGTATCAGTTCATATAGGTCTTATCAGTTTTTTCTGAAATCATCTTGCTTGTTATTTCTTGCAGCAAATCATATTCTGCTGCAATCATATATGGCTTGTTTAGCCATTCCCCAATTGATGGGGATGCCTTTGACTTCCAGTTATTATCCACCACTAAAAGAGTTGCTATAAATATTTTTGAACAAATAAGTTATCTTTCCTTCTTTTTTATGTCTTTGGGATATAGACCTAGCTGGATTTGGATCCAGCATTGCTGGATCAAAGGGCATGCACAATTTTATAACCCTTTGAGCAAAGTTCCAAATTGCTGTCTGGAATGGTTGTATTAATTCACAGCTCTACCAAGAGTGTATTAATGTCACAGTTTTCCCACATGCCCTCCAACATCCAACATTTTCCTTTTTTGTCATATTAGCCAATTTGATGGGTATAAGGAGGTACCTCAGAGTTGTTTTAATTTAAATTTCACTAATCATTAGTAATTTAGACCATTTTTATATTACTATAGATAGCTTTGATTTCTTTGTCTGAATACTGCCTATTCATATCTATTGACCATTTATCAACTAGACAATGACATCTCTTTTTTTATTAATTTGATTCAGTTATCTATATATTTGAGAGTCTTTTATAAGACTTGCAGATTTTCACCCAGTTTTCTGTTTTCCTCATACTTTTGGCTGCATTGATTTTGCTTGTGCAAACCACTTTCTAAATTTTATATAATCATAATTATGCATTAGATATTTTGTAACACTCTCTATATCTTTGTTCCTGAATTCTTTCCTTGTTCATAAATTTGACAGAAAAACTATTCCATGCTCCTTCATTTGCTTATTGTATGATCCTTTATGTAAAAATCCTGTACCATTTTGATCTTATTTTGGTATAATGTGTGAGATATTGGTCAATATCTAGTTTCTGCCATGCCGTTTTCCAATAGTTTTTGTCAAATAATGAGTTTTTGTTTCAAAAACTTGGATCTTTTGAGTTTATCTTATATTAGGTTGCTATGATTATTTACTATAATGTAATTTGTACCAAATTTATTTCACTGATCCACCACTCTATTTCTTAGACAGTAACAGACTTCCTTGATAATTACCACTTTGTAATACAGTTTGAATTTTAGTACAACTAGACCACCTTCTTTTGCAGTTTTTTCATTGATTCTCTTGATATCCTTAAGCTTTTGCTCTTCAGATGAATTTTATTTTTTTCTAGTTCTATAAAATAACTTTTGATTGCTTTATTACTGTGACATTAAATAAATTAATTTTGGTAAAGCTGTCATTTTTATTATATTGGCTTGGTCTACCCAAAGAAATTAATATTTTTCCAATTTTTTAGATCTGACTTTCTCTGTGTGAAAAATGTTTTATAGTTGTGTTCATATTTCCTGGGTTTGTCTTGGCAGGTAGATTCTCAAGTACTTTATATGATCTACAGTTATTTTAAATGGAATTTCTCTTTCTATCTCTTACTGCTGGACTTTGCTGATAATATGTAGAAATGCTGTTGATTTATGTGGGTTTTATTTGTATCCTGCAACTTTACTAAAATTGTTCATTTCAATTCGTTTTTTTAGTTGTTTCTCTAAGTATAATACAATATCATCTTCAAAGTGATAGTTTTGTTTCCTCATTGCCTATTTGAATTCCTTTAATTTTTTTCTGCTCATTGCTATGGTTGACATTTCTAGTAAAATATGAAATAATAGAGGTGATAATGGGCATCTTTGCTTATACTGTCTTTATTGTACTGGGAAGGCTTTTAGCTTATCCCATTAGAGATAATGGTTGCTGATAGTTTTAGGTAAGTATTATTTATCATTTTAAGAAAAGACCCAGTTATTCTTATGCTCTCCCCTTTCTTTAAAAAAAAATAGGAATGTGCACTGCATTTTGTCAAAGACTTTTTCTGCTTCTATTGAGATAATCATGATTCCTGTGGGTTTTGCTATTGATATGGTCAATTATGGGGATAGTTTCCATAATATTGAATCAGGCCTGCATTCCTGTTATAAATTCCGCCTGGTCATAAGTGTATGATCTTTGTGCTATATTGCTGTAATATTTTAGTTAATATTTAAATTAAGTTTTTACATCAATATTCTTTATGGAAACTTGTCTATAATGTTCTTTCTGTTTTGGCTATTCCTGTTTCAGGTACCAGCACCATATTTGTGTCATAAATAGAATTTGGTAGGACTTCTTTGCTGATTTTTTCCAAATAGTTTATGTATTCATTATATGAAATCCATTTCATCTAGATTGTCAAATTTATTGGCATATCATTGGACAAAATAACCCTCAACAACTATCTTAATTTCCTCTTCATTGGTGGTGAATTCACCTCTTTCATTTTTGATAGTAGTAACCTAGTTTTCTTCTTGCATTTTTAAATCAAATTAACCAATGGTTTATTTTTTATATCATAAAACAGCTTCTAGTTTTATTTCTAAGTTCAATGGTTTTCTTACTTTCAATTTTATTAATCTGTTCTTTTATTTTTAGGATTTCCAACTTGGTATTTAATTGGGGGGTGTTAATTTGCTCTTCTTGGGGTTTTTTTTAGTTGTATGCTCAATTCATTTATCTACTTTTTCTTTATTTTATTAAGGTCAGCAATTGCAGATATAGATTTTCTCCTAAGTATTGCTTTAGTTTCATCCCATAAATTTAGGCAAATTCTCTCATTGTTGTCAGTTTCTTTAGCGAAATTATCAATTGTTGCTATGACTTGTTCTTTGATCTAGTTTTTTTAGGATTAGAATATTTAATTTCTAGTTAAATTCTAACTGATCACTTTTTGTGTAGGTGCCATGTACTATTGAGAAAAAAATATTCCTTTCTATTTCCATTCAATTTTCTCAAGAGTGCTATCATATCTAACTTTTCCAAAATTTTATTCATCTCTTTAGCTTCTTTCTCATTTATTTTTTGTTAGATTTTTCTAGTTCTGAGAAGGGAAACTTGAGGTCCTTCAATAATATAGTTCATTATGTATTTCCTCCAGTAATTCATTCAACTTCTTCAGAAATTTTAGATACTGTATCATTTAGTGCATATGTTTAGCATTGATACTACTTCATTGTCCATGGTACCATTTAACAAGATAAAGTATCCTTCCTTATCTCTTTTAATTCGATCCTTTTTGTTGTTTTTGTTTTATCTGAGATCAATATTGCTACCCCTGCTTTCTTTCCTTCAGCTGAAGCATAATAAATTTTGCTCCAGTCCCTTATCATTAATTAACTAACCTATGTGTATTTTTCTGCTTCAAGTGTGTTTCTTGTAAACAACAGATTGTAGGATTCTGGTTTTTAATCCATTCTTCTATATGCATCTGCTTAATAGGTGAGTTCATCCCATTCACATTTACAGTTATGATTATTGTGTATTTCCCTCCATGCTATATTTTCATTTGTATAACCTCCCTCTCTCTTACCTAGCAGTTTTTTTGTCTTCAAAATTGTGTTACTTCTGATCACTGCCTTCCCTTATCTACCCAGCCTTTTATCAGTCCCCCTTCCTCTTCTATTATCCCCACACCTTTTTACATCTTTTTAGGGTAAGATAGATTTCTATGTCCCGCTGAGTGTGTTTTTTATTCCCACCAAATTTGATGAGAGTAAGGTTTAAGTTTTGCTACCACCCCTACTACCTTCCCCTCTATTATAATAGCTCTTTCATGCCTCTTTTATGTGGAATACTTTACCCCCATTCAATTCTCACCTTCTTCTTCCAGTGAAATTTTCTTTCTCATCCTTTTATATTTTTAGGGGGAGGTTATCATTCCATCAAAGTCACCTTACATCCACATTCTCTATCTATACATACTCCTAATTGCTTTTATGCAAATAAAGTTCTTAAGAGTAAAAAATGTCATCTTGACACACAGAAATATGAACAGTTTAACCTTATTAAATATCTTACATTTTCTTTCTTGTTTCTTTTTTACCTTTTTTTTTGGTTTCCCTTGAGTCTTATATTTGGAGGGACTTTTTTTTTTAATTTAGTCCCGGTTTTTTAATTTGTGTGTTTGAAAGTCCTCTATTTCATTAAATTTCTATTTTCCCACTGAAATATTATATTCCATTTTGCTGTGTAGGTGATTCTTGGTTGTAATCCTAACTCATTTGCCCTCCAGTATATCATTTTCCAAACCCTCTACTTCTTTAATGAGGAGGTTGCCAAATCCTCTGTAATCCTGACTTGCAGTCCATTCTCCTTGATCTGTGAATTCTGGAATTTGACTATGATGTTCCTCACAGTATTCATTTTGGGATCTTTTTTCAGGCAGTGATTGGTGGATTCTTTCAATTTCTATTTTACCCTATGGTTCTAATATATCAGGGCAGTTTTCTTTAATAATTTCTTGAAAAATATGGTTCAGGCTTTTCTTTAAAATCATGACTTTCAGGTAGTCCAATAATTCTTATATTATCTCTCCTCAATCTATTTTGCAATGAGGAATTTCATATTTTCTTCTTATTTTTATATTTTAAATTTTGTTTGATCATGTTGATGTCTCATAGAGTCATTAATTTCCACTTGCCCAATTTGAATTTGTAAACAATTATTTTCTTTACTCACCTTTTGTACTTTTCTATTTGGCCAATTTCATTTTTAGGGAGTTCTTTTCCTCAGCAAATCTTTGTATTTCTTTTCCAGTGCTAATGACTCTTTTTTTCCCATAATTATCTTCCTTTACTCTCATTTCTTTTCCCATTTTTCTTCTACTTATCTAATTTGCTTTTTAAAATCTGTTTTAAGCTTTTCCCGGGATTCTTTTTAAGCCTGAAACCAAATTACAATTTTTTTGGAGGCTTCACATGTAACCATTTTGACACTATTGTCCTCTTTTAAGTTTATGCCTTGATCCTCCCTGTCACCACAGTAAGTTTCTATAGTCAAGTTCTTTGATTTCTTGTTTAGTTTGGTTTGCTTATTTTTTCTGCCCTTTTTTTTGTGATTTTAATGTTTTCATATGAGATTTGGACTCTGGTTCTGTACTGCCCAAACTTTTTGTGCTGGGTTCTGGATCTTACTGCTGATTTTCACTGGGCTTAAGGGCTTAACTGTTTGCTTTTACTATAGGTTAGGCTACGCTTTTGGGCTTGGATTGTATTGGACATCCCCTGGGTGTAGGGCTTAGCTGCTGGTCTAGCCAGGGTGGGATCTTTCTGTTGGCTTCTCCTGGAGGAGAAATCTTTTTGCTGATTTGTCCCAGGGGTGAGACCCTGCTGCTAGGTATGCTAGGGTCTCTAGGCTGGCAGGTCCCAGTGGTGGGGTCTTAATGTTAGCCAGCCCTGTGGTGGGGCTTTACTACTGCTCAGAAATGAGGTCAAGGCCTTGCTGGTGGCTTGTGCTGGGGGTGGGGTCATTGGTACCTTGCTGTGATGCTCAGACTGCTTATTTGCCCAGGGAGTTGATAGTTTGTAGGAGGGTGGGATTGCCCACGGCTTGGAGGCTTGCTGCAGGCTACCTGCTAGGATGCTGGCTGCTGCTGCTCTTGGACCTCACTCCCCTCCCATCCTGGTGAGGCAGACTCTTCCTGTCAGACGTTGAAGCTGCTTCCCTGCTCCTCAATCATTTGTGATGTGGTTTTCTAGCTGCTTGTAGGGGAATTTGGGAGACCTTCAGAAGGTTCCTTCCTCTGCCATTTTGGCACTGGAAGTTCAAAAATTTTTCCTAATAAGTGAATAAATCACACAATCAAAATGACAAAATGAGGCACAGGTGGCTTTTAGAATACTGATGATGGACTCACAATCCCTCAGATTCAAAACTTACTCATCATCCTTGAGTCCTGATTATCTCATATTCCCCACCCCTACTTCCAAGATGTCACCATGGGCTGTAGATTGTGTCTTCTCTGACACTACCCCCAACTCTGGTGCAGGCCTCCATCATGGCAATAGTTGTGGGTGAGTCTGCCTGCTTCAGTCTCTCTCCACTCCAGTTAATTCTCAATTTAGCCACTAAAGTGATTTTTCTAAAGCACAGTTCCAACCATGTCAACCCTGCTCCCTGCTCAGTAAATCCAGTGGTTCTCTATAGTGTCCAGGAATGAATGCAAGTATTCTGTTTGGTATTCAAAACCCTTCATAACTCAACCCCCTTCTACCTTTCTAGTCTTCTTACATCTTACTCTCTTACAAGTATTCTTTGATCCAGTGACACTGTTTCACAAAGAGGACATTCCATCTCTGAACTCTGGGCATTTTCCTTGACTGTCCCTCACATCAGGAACCTTTTTCCTCCTAATTTTTAGGTTCTTCCTTAAAATCCCTTCCCAACCCCTCTTATTTCAGGGGCCTTCCCTCTGTTAATTATTTCCTATTTATCCTATAAATAGTATTTTATCTCTCTCTGTATATATATATATATATATATATATACACATATATGTATGTATGCATGTATTTGCTTGTGCTTTGTCTCCTCCATTAGACTGCCAGGTCCTTGAGGCAGAGTCTTTGGCTTCTTTTTGCATCCACAGTACTTGGCACAATGTCTTTCAGGTAATAGACACTTAATAATGTTGATTGATAAAAAGCTTTTGGTGGGAGATGGGGACATTAATAATTTTTAAAAGTGTAAAAGAAACCTCAAGATCAGAACGTTCCATAACTGCTACTGTAGTCCATAGATTGCTGGACTTGGAATCAGGAATATAGGAACTGGAATCCTGACTCTACAACTTAGTAGCTGTGTGACCCTGGGAAAATGAATAAATATAGCTAGGTCCTAATTAGTACAAATAACCAATCCCCAAGTATTTGTAAATCAATCAACAAGTTTATTAAGCACTTACTCGTTGAGAAACATTGTGTTAAAAACTGGAAATAAGAAAGTCAAAAATTTCCAACTTCTTCTAGGAGTTTAGCCTATGCTTATTAAGCATTTACTATGCTAAGCAATGAAGGTACAAAAAAAGGGGCAAAAATATATTTTTTTGTCTTCAAGGATTTTAAATTCACGTGGATGAAATGTTGCTGGCAACTGAGGGCAGAACGGATGACAGAGTGGAAAGGTTGGAGGTAAGGAGGACAGTTAGAGGGCAGCAAGGGGTCCACATGAGAGGTTAGTGAGATGCTGGTAAGAGGAGGACTTTGGGTGAAGGGAGAGAAGAGAGCTCTATAGATGATTGTAAATGTATGCATGTCTGTAGGCATGTGTGAATGCATGTATCCATGTGAATAGAGGTACATATGTGCATATATCTAATCAAGTAGAAATAACAGTCACTATAGTACATGGCACAGTGGATAGAATGTTGAATATATCAGTCAGGAAACTTTGTCTTCATTAGTTTAAATCTGGTCTCAGACACATACTAGCTATGTGACCCTGGGAAAGTCACTTCACCCTGTTTGCCTCAGTTTCATTATCTGGAAAGTGAACAAAGGAAGGAAATGTCAGATCATTCCAGTATCTATGCCAAGAAAACTCCAAATGGGGTTATGGAGAATAGGATATGACTGAAAATGAATGAATAAAAATAGTATGACCTCATGGGCTTTTATGAAGCTAAAATGATAAAATGAGCATAAAGTACTTTGCAAACTTTAAAACACTCATTGTTATTAAAACTTGTCATTATCATCTTCATTATCCCCATTAATAAATAAGGAAAATGGCACTTTTGTTGTTGAGTTGTTTTCTGTCATGTTTGAATCTTGGTGACCCCACTTGGGGTTTTCTTGGCAAAAATACTGGAATAGTTTAGGGGCAGCTAGGTGGTGCAGTGGATAGATCACCAGTGCAGGAGTCAGGAGCTACTGAGTTCATATCTCACCTCAGACACTTGACACTCACTAGCTGTGTGACCTTGGGCAAGTCACTTAACCCCAGTTGCCTCATGCTGGGTCATCTCCAGTCATTCTGATGAATATCTAGTCACTGGATTCAGATGGCTCTGGAGAAGAAGAGAGGCTGGTGACCTGCACAGCCTTCCTCACTCAAAAACAGCCAAGTGAAAATCATGTCATTATTTCTCTGATGTCATGGTCTTCTTCAGCAATGAAAGATAAACACATTGGAATAGTTTACTATTTCCTTCTTTAGCCCATTCTATAGATGTGGAAACTGAGGCAAACAGAGTTGAGTGGCTTTCCCAGGGACACACAGCTAGTATGAATCCAAGGCCAGATTTGAACTGAGGAAGATGTCTTCCTGACTCTAGGCCCAGGACTCTATCCACTGTTACACTTAGCTGCTCCTGAAAGTAATGCCTCAATAAGTGAAATGTCTTGTCAAGGGTCACACCCTAAGCAAGTGTCAGATGTGGTTGGCAAAGGTTAGAACTATCCTCTGACCCGGTCTTTCAGCACTCAGTCAGATGCTCTTTTCACATCTTTCTCTGCTGCCTCCTGCCCTCAAAGCAAATAGCTGTTCCTTGAGTAGGGCAGCTGTGGGCACTGGAAACCTACAGGCAGGTCTTGCCATTTTTCAGAGATCACAGAGGGGGAAATATTACTCCAGCAAGAATATTCCCAAGCATAAATTGATATGGTAAATTTAGCAGCTGCTTCTGTGATTTTGCCCAAACCCTCAGGAATAACAGGCTGTGTGTGTTGAGGCTATAGCATAGGTAGAAGTAGCCAGTCTATCTCACTCCCATCACCCTGCCCACTGCATTAGGAATTGGGAAACATCAGAGGTCAGTCAGGCAGGGGTAGACTGCAGACTCTGATAAGTGGCATTCTGGACGTGCCACTAGAGTGCCGGGCATGTTTCCCAAATGCCAGCAGGATACTGAGACCACTTTCATAATGTACAGAGAGACAAATCTTCCCTCTCATCTCCTGAGACAGTTACCATTTCGCCCCTGCCCTCTCTAATGGAGTGTGGGGAATGGACATCTGTTTAATTGCAAAGTTCCTCCCTCCAGTGGTGTTTACCTTAAGAGCCAAGGTGTCTCAAACACAGGCAAGGACTAGTTTTCCTGAGCAGGAGAGGCACTCCACAATTTACCAAATAAAAAGGGTCAGCAAGGCACTCAGTTCTAAACCAGAGAGCATTAGAACATAGAATGTTAGAACATGGAATATCCGTTGGGAGAGAATTAGAATATAGAATGTTAGAAGATAGAATCGCACAGAATGTCAGAGCTGAGAGGTCCTTTAGACTAGAGAATGTCAGACCTGGAAGATATTGTAGAGTATTAATTTTCAGAGCTTGGAGGGACCCAGAGGATAGATTGTAGAACTGGAAGGGACTTGAGAATGTAGAATGGATTGTATGTATCTTGATGCACACCTGTAAACCTTGGTTAACAGGAAGGCTGATGATGATGGATCTCTTGAACTCAGGAGCTCTGACACAGTAAGACTAGAGTCAACTGAGTGTCTGCAGTAAGTCTGGCACCAATGTATTAAGCCCCCATGAGGGGAGGGCCACCAGATTGACTAAGGAGGGACAGACTGGGCCAAGTTGAAAATGGAGCAGGTCAAAGCTTCCCTGCTGATGAGAGTAATGTACTTCCAGACTAGAAGAAATAGGGAGAACCAGTCTCAAAAAACAAACAAATAAACAAAAACCAGACAAGCAAATGAAAAACTCCCAGAATCTCAGAGCTGGAAGAGACTTTGGAATACAGAAACTTAGAGCAGGGAGAGACCTTAGAACATAGATGGCATAAGAGATATAAGAGCTGAGTTCAAACCTTCCCTTATATACTTACTACCTCTATGGCCCTGCTTAACTCATTTAAACTTTCTCAATTTCATTGTCTTTAATAGCACCATTCAATCAGACTTTGAACTCCATAAGGGCAGGAACTATTTTCCTCTTTCTTTATATTCTCAATTCTTAGCACAGAATAACTAATAAATGTTTGTCGTCTTGAGCTGACCTCACAGGGTTGCTATGAAGGTTATACGAGATCATAAATGTAAAGTGCTTTGTAAGACTTAAAATATTAGCAATTATTTATTAATCTGGAAGCTTTCTTAAGGAGGCACAAAGCATTTTGTTGGTTCTTGGAAGGGACAATGGAACAGTGGGTTGAGCTGTGAGCTTTCAGGGCCTCCCTTCCAAAGGAACATCTTCCATCACTCAGCCTGGCCAATATCCAGGTACCTGCTTGCCTTTGGAGTACAGGCAAAAGGAACAAGGAGACAGGTGGAAAACACAGTGGGAAAGCCCCCATTTTTCATGGCCCCATGCTCATAAATCGAATTCTAACCCTGGATGCACAGCAGCCACTGTGGAGCCTCAGAGCTACACAGTTGCACCATACACCATGATTGCGAACCATTGTAGCCCCTGAGGGAGGGAAAACTTTGCAAATAAGATTGTTGTTGCCGCTGTCTAAGCTTGTGAGCTCTCAAGTTGCCACATGCCTTGCCTCCCTCACTGAAGCCCTGTAACACAAACCATCTGCCACCCCAGACGTGACCCTAATTCTAGCCCCAGTTTAGGCAGGGGGGTCTAGTAATAGGATATGAAAAGGGCTGCTGAGCTGATGGGAAGAACAGAGACCTGGAAAGATGGGCAAATGAGGAAATTATCCATCTTCTGCAGGCTCCCCACTCAAGTTCTTCTGAGTTCCAGGAGCATATGTTGAAAGGCGCCTTGGGCAATCAAAGACAGAAGAGTTTACAAACAGAGGAAGGGAATTTGAATTACTCAATGCATCTCTACTTCCTTCTGCTGCAGTGTGTGTTAGCACCATCAGGGAGGCAGTGCAGAGGGGGTGTGGGGGCAGGAAGGTAGTAGCTCTAGTCAGTGATTCTAAGGAGGGGACTAGCCTCTTCCACTCTGAAGCTACCTATACAGAATAGAAAAAGCCCACAGAGATCTCTGAAGCAGTTTACCAAAACCTCCTTATTTGTTATGATCAAAAAAAGGGACAACCAATATAAGACCTTATCACATCCAAACAAGGCAACTCTGGGGATTTTTGTGCTTCTGAGCAACTTTCCCTATGTACCACTGTTTACCTCATTCTCTATTGTGGTAGGCCAGGACTGGACAAGACTGCCATCGTTATCATTTTATTATTTCTCTCTCCCCCCACCACAGAACCACAAGCAGGTATAGAGCTGACCTCAGAGCCAGAAACATCTGTTTTCACATCTTGCCTCTTACACAGACTAAATTTGTGACCCTGGGCAAATACCTTGACCCTTCAGAGGACATCTAACCACACTTCCTCATTTTACAGATGAAGATGCTGGGACCTAGATAAGTCATATGACTTATCCAAGGTCAAAAATAGTATCAAAGACAGGATTTGAATCTAAGTCCTCTGACTCCCAAGTCAATGTTCTTTCCCTGAAGCACTTCTGCCTCCAAGCAAGAGTCTAACTTTGTTCTTAGTCTAGGCTCCAGATCATGTTTCACAATGCATCCATCCAAGAAACCATGGCATGTCTGAGCCCCTCTTCCTTCCACCTCTTGTTCTGAGAACATTAATCACATCCATGCTATCACTGATCCTGAAAAAAGCATTCTAACTTAGTGCCTTTTGCCTCCACTCACCATCTCTGTGACTCCACAGGTCAAAATGCCCTTCCTTGCTTACCATTCCCAAATATGTGTATTTTCCTCTATTAGAATGACAAAGTCCTTGGCATCAGGGTCTGAATTCCTATCCTTAGTGCTCAATACAATGGCTAGTTCATAGTATCATTAAATAGTTTTTCATTCATTCATTCAAGAAGAAAAGTTGGTACTTGCAAGAGACAGAGAGACAGAGAGGTAGAGGGAGATTTTACATATCTATATCTATATATCTATATATACATATGGAGAGGGAGAGAGAGAGGGAGAGAGGGAGAGAGGGAGGGAGAGAGGGAGAGAGGGAGAGAGAGACCCAGAATATTGAAATAAGAATTCAATTCATTTCAACTCCATCACCTAGAAAAATTAAATGGAATGTGGAGATTTGAGTTTTAATCATTTTCCTAACTTTTCAAAAATAATAGTTGTCACTCGCAAGTTTCCAAGCCTTTCTTTCTTATCTTAAAAGGAACAATAGGATATGGGCTCTACCTGTTGAATGGACTTATCCCTGAGCAATTGCCTTTTCAAATCATGAAGGAAAGTACAAATTTGAATTGTTTCTGTTAGTTTGTTTTACTTTATTGTCTTGCTTGGGGGCAACCCCAGAAATGATGTTTCAGAATCTGCCTGTGAGAGAGGCAATCTGAGGGGGTTGTTTTCTGGGCAGCTTTAGTGGTAAAATATAATACTTGTTATTTATCAGGCAAATAGACCTGCAACACAGGGCGTTCTTCACTATCAGAATGAAATTAGTCCTGAATCTGCCACTTTCCTCTGTTTCCTCATCTTGTAATAGGGAGAAAATAAAGTCCTGGTGGCAGAAATGCTCCCTGACCTTTACAGATAGGTGGCTGCTAGTTTAAATATACATTCAAAACAACTGTCATGGTAGTTTCCATTCAGATTTAGCTCATATACCATCAGAGGACTTCCTTGGTATCCCCAAAGCTAGGCATTTACCCTCTCAGGTTACCTTCCATCTACTCTACAGATCTTTTAAATAGCCTTTGTTGTTTGGTCATTGGTCTGACTCTTTGTGAGTCCATCTGGAGTTCTGCTGGCAAAGATACTGGTGTGATTAGTCATTTGCTCCTCCACTTCATTTTGCAGGAAAGAAAATGGAGGCAAGCAGGATTAAGTGACTTTCCCAGGGTCATACAATTAGTGTCTAAAACCAGATTAGAACTCAATTTTTTTCTGACTCCAGGACTGACACTCTATCCACTGTGCCACCTGGTTGCCCTGTATGTACCTAGTTACTTGTCATCTGCCCTATTAGTCTGTAAGCCCCTTGAAGGTAGGGACTGTTTTTACTTTTCTTTGTAAAAGCACTGAGTAAATGCTTGTTGACTAACTGAACAGTAACAGTTCAGATTTCTAAAACTTTTTCTCATTTGCAAAGCACTTAGCACACATCCTACCAACCCTGTTATATTTATCCCCATTTTCTAGATAAAGAAACCAAGGTTCAGAGAAATGAAAGGACCACATATCAGGTAACTATTAAGAAACAAAGTTGGAATCCAGGTCTTCCTAACTCCAAATTCAGCTCTCTAGCATGGCCAAACCACTAATGTTCAGTGAACTTGGTTGGATTAGAATCTACATAGCAAATATGCAAAGTTAGATTTGAACCCTTTCTGGTCGAGGAGGACTTAGCAGAACTGGTGTTCTGTTGACAAAACCTTCATGGACCTAAGTACATCTCCATACCACAATGAGGTATTAAATGTGAGATTCAGAAAGGGAATATAGACTTCCCTCACTCAAAACAAAGTCAAGGGCAAGTCATGTCATCATTTCTCTGATGACATGACTTCTCTGTTAGAAGGATGAACAGAGATGAACACACGGACTTGTAAGAACACAGGTCACTGGCTGAGAGACCTTGGTGACTGTCCAACATTCTTCCTTTAGGACTAAGAGAACTAAAACCCATGGAGGGAAATGACTTTGTTTCATAGGTCTAGATGTTAAAAGGCCCTTAAAGGCCATAACCTATCACCTGAAGAGGAAAAGAAGTTAGTGATATTAAGGGACTTGCTTGAGATCACAGAAATAGAAACAGGCAAATTCAGAATCCAAAGCCAGGTCACAGATCATAGCATTACATGTCATATCTCTTAGACCTATAATAACATCACTAGCATTTATGTAGCACTTTAAGGTTTACACATGTTATCTCATTTGATCCTCGCAACCCTTTAAAGGTAATAACCATTATCAAGTCCATTTTACAGATGAGGAAACTGAGTCTTGGAGAGGTTGTTACTTGCACAGGGCCACACATCTGCCAAGTTTCTGAGGTAGGATTTGCATTCAGGTTTTCAGGGCTCCAAATCCAGTACTCTAATCACTGCAAAATCAGTTTAGTCATTTATAAAATATGGGGGAAAACATCATGGATCTAGACCTAGATTCAATTTGAGTTTTTTAAAAATAATTTTTCAAACAATCCAAATTCCATTTAACTGTAGAGCAAGCTTCGTGAGACAAAAGGCAATGTGGTAGAGTCAAAGTACACTGGATGTGGAATTAGAAAACATGCCTTTCTACCCTTGCTCTGTCATTTTCTAGCTGTGAGATGATGGACATGTTTGATGTCTCTATACATCAGATTCCACCTTTGTAAATGAGAATATTGAATATGATGACCTCCCCAGTCTCTCCCAGTTCTAAATCTATGACTCAGTCAACAACAAATGCAGCCCCTTCAAAATGTGGCCCAGAGATATTACATTACTTGCCAGGTAGTGACAGTGAGAACTTGAACCCAGATCTTAGGAGTCCAAAGCCAGAACTCGGCAACATGCTGCCTTCCATGATAAATACTTAATAAATATTGATTAAGTTGAATAGGACCAGGCTTGAGTCATGATAACCTGCCACTCTTCTTTGACTCTCTCTGGCAAATCCCTTTCATCTGAATTTCTCTCCCTCTTTCCTTGGCAGAGCCAGGGCTGTTTTCTAGCCCCATCCAAAGATACTACCCTTTTCTTCTCTGTATGGGAGAACCCATCAAATGGCAGCAAGTACCAAGTCAATTCCAAATGGCACCAAGGAGCGATAAACAACAGAGAGATGAATTCACTAACAGATCATTTAAAACATAATTATAATAAATGATTTAAAGGGAATCTTTTAATTACCTGGATGGTTCAAGACCTTGCTAACACATTCTGGAGGAATTGTTTTATATTGTAACTGCATAAATTTAAATGTCATTAATTTCATATCTGCCATTCATTCCTCTTTGCTGATTCATGCATCAATGGATTCAACACCCTCTGATTCTCTTTGGGGATTTCTTATTTTTGATTCAAATTGAGTTTTTTTTAATCTTTCAAACAACCCAAGCCATTTCACTCAAGAGTAAGCTTCATCAGACCAAAGGCAACGTGGTAGAGTCAAAGCAACTGGATCTGGAATTAGAGAACATGAGTCCCCATCCTAGCTGTAAGACCCTGGACAAGTTGCTTAATGTCTCTGTACACCAATTTCCAACTCTGTTGATAAAGGAATTGAACAAGATAACCTCTAAGATCTCTCCCAGCTCAAAATCTATGACCCAACCAGCCAAAAACAAACATTTATTAAAAACTTACTGTGGTAGAGCACTATGCGGAGTATTAGATGTAGTAAGGGGCTTTGCTTCATTGCAACACATGCGGGCAGTGGCTGCTTCCAGCTTGTACATTCACAGTTATGTTGATTGTCCTTTATTCTCATCTGAAAATATTACCCTATAGTGACTGCCATTTTCAATTCTAGTTTAAAGGAATCACCTTCTTGATGGATTCATTTAATACAAAGCAAGCTGGAAGAATGAATAAAAGTTGTAGCCCCAGTGGTCAACTATTAGATTCTTCCAGAATCATATCTCCACTTGGAACTCAGAGGTCATTTAGTCCAACCTATTCCTGAACAGGGAAACTCTTCATAAGAGAGCTGACAAAGCAGGGGTGCAGAAACGCGTATTTCTTGCAAAAGAATAAAGAATTTTTCCCCATTGTTTCTAGTTCAGATCTTCTTTATCTTCCACAGGGCAGCTGTGAAATCTTGGAAAACAGTTATCATGGCCTACTATATCTTCTCTTCTCTAGAGTAAACATTTATAAATCCTTCAATTTATCTTCTTACTATATGATCTCCAAGGTCTTCACCCTTCCAAGGGCCCTATTCCAAAAGCTTTCTAACTTCTCAGTGTATATCTGAAAATATAGCATAAGGAACTCAGTGCAATACTCTAGCTCTTATCTGATTAGGATAAATTACAGTGGGTAGAACATTCCATAGTTTTGGTGATTGTCCTTCTATAAATGCAGTTCTTTTGACTGTCATATAAAAGTCAACTAAAATTTATCATGCAGGTCACTAAAATACCCAGATATTTCCTCTATGAACTATTATTTAAACATGCTTCCCCAAATGCCCTTATGCAAATGACTTTTTGAATCCAAGTGTGAGACTTTATATTTATTCCTATTTCCTATTATTAAATGACCAATATTCTGGTCTTAGATTCTTTTTTTGATCTTGACTGCCATTTTGTATATTTGTATCTCTGGGACAAATGAGAGGGTTAGATTAGATGACCTTAAAGCTTCCTTTCAGTTCTAAAAATCTCAAAGTGTTATTCAATTTAACAACCATCCATTATATAGCCACTATGTTCTATGCACGTGCCAGCCACCAGGAGCACAAAGACAAAGTGTACTTGATCGCTTTTGTACATTTGAGACCTGAGGCAGGATGGTGCAGTAGAAAGAACATTGTATTTAGTCAGAGTCTGTGGATCCAAATCCTACCTCTGTGAGACTTTGGGTAAGTCATTTAAGCTTCCTGAGTCTCAGTTTCCTCCCCTGTAAAATGAAGAGGTTGGACCAGATACCCTCTGAAATCCATTCCAGCTCTAAATCTGTGATGTAATATTGGCTTCTTTAAGTGACTGAGACAACTGCAGGACTATTCTTGGCAATGGCAGGTAGAGGCAAGAAGGACATTTGATGATTCTGTTTCTTTTCCCCTTTTTCCTCATCCATAGCATTCAACCAAGTCAGTAGCATGGTCGATTTCAGTCAGGAATACCTCTCAGATTCATTATAACCTTTGTTCATTATACCCTTGACATTTAGTAGTCATGTAGCAATTGGCAAACACATCTCCTGTTAAGAAATTCTAGCCTTTTTCACCTAGGAGGTCCCATGCTTCTATAATTCTGTTCCATAACGTGCTAAGGAAGTCATTTGAGATTCTGGCTCCAATTTACTTTTTCAACCTTACTGATTACTTCTCTTCCATTTCTGCCTTTACCTTCCATGTTTAATGTCCCAACTACATTGGACTGTTCCTGATCCTTTAAATATATTTCTTATTTTATCATCAGAACTCTCCTCATGTTCTTGCTCACCACTAAAATGGCTTCTTCATTTTTGACTGCTGACAATTTACCCTTGTTTCTAGGTCCACCTCAGATGCCATCTCCCTCCTCTTCCCCTCCATTCTCTACTCCTCCAGAATGTCATACTCCTATCATGTGCTTGTTAGATACCATTTTGCATAATAGGTATTTTTTTGTAACTTATTTTTCCTCCTAGAAATTTCGGGATGACAGCAATAGTGACCTATGTTTCCATTATATCTCTATCAGTACCCAACCAGTGTTTTGTACATGGATGATTAGTATATGTTTGTAGAATGAATTGATAGATGGATGGATGAAAATAGGAACCAATTGTAAAGAAGAGATGGGTTACCTGTTTAAATCATGAATCCAAAATGCCCTGTCATTCTTTCTGTTACTTTGTTAAACCTAATATTACTGATATTGTCATTTCTTTTTTTTAGTTTTTTTATTTTTTTATTCAGATTTATGTATTTTTAATTTTTAACATTTATTTCCACGAGATGTTGTGTTCCAAATTTCCTCTCCATCTCTCCCATTTGCCCATTCCAAGACAGCATACATTCTGATTACCCTTTCCCCCAATCTTCCCTCCTTTCTATCACACCCCTCCCTTCTCTTATCTTCATCCCCTCTATTTTCTTGCAGGACAAGATAGATTTCTATACCCCATTGCCTGTATATCTTATTTCCCAGTTGCATGTAAAAACATTTTTAACATTCATTTTTAAACTTCGAGTTCTACCTTCCTTCCCTTTCTCACTCCCCACCCACTCCCACTAAGAAAGTAATTCAATATATGTTACACCTGTAGAGTTATGCAAAAGACTTCCATAAAAGTCATGTTGTGGAAGACTAACTATACTTTCCTCCATCCTATCCTTTCCCCCATTTATTCTATTCTCTCTTTGGACCCTATCTCTCCTCAAAAGTATTTGCTTCTATTTATGCCAACCTCCCATTTGCCCTCCCTTCTATCATTCCCCACTCCTCACTTATTCCCTTCTCCCCTACTTTCCTATAGTGTAAGATAGAGTTTCATAGCAAATTGAGTATACATGTTATTACCTCCTTAAGCCAAATGTGATGAGAGTAAGTTTCACTTTTTCCCTCTCACCTCTCCTTTCTTCCCTTTCGTTGAAAAAGCTTTTTGTTGCCTCTTTCATGGGAGCAATAATTTGTCCCATTCTATTTTCCCCTTTCTCCTCCCAATATATTCCCCTCTTACCCTTAATTTTATTTTTTTAGATATCATCCCTTCCTATTCAACTCATCCTATGCCCTCTCTCTATATGTATATAATCCCTCCATCTGCCCAAATACTGCGAAAATGGAATTATCTTTCCATGCAGGAGTGTAAACAGTTCAACTTTAGTAAGTCCTTATAATTTCTCTTTCCTGTTTACCTTTTCATGCTTCTCTTGATTCTTGTGTTTGAAAATCAAGTTTTCTATTCAGCTCTTGTCTTTTCATCAAGAATGCCTGAAAGTCCTCCATTTCACTGAAAGACCATTTTTTCCTTGGAAGTATTATACTCAGTGTTGCTGGGTAGGTGATTCTTGGTTTTAATCCTAGTTCCTTTGACTTCTGGAATATCATATTACAGGCCCTAAGATCCCTTAATGTAGAAGCTGCTAGATCTTGTGTTATCCTGATTGTATTTCTACAATACTCAAATTGTTTCTTCCTACGTGCTTTTAATATTTTCTCTTTGACATGGGAACTCTGGAATTTGGCTACAATATTCCTAGGGAGTTTTCCTTTCGGGATCTCTTTCAGGAAGCAATTGATGGAGTCTCTAAATATTTATTTTACCTTCTATTTCTAGTATATCAGGGCATATTCCTTGATAATTTCTTGAAAGATGATGTCTAGGCTCTTTTTTTGATCATGGCTTTCAGGGAGTCCTATAATTTTTAAATTTTCTCTCTTGGATCTATTTTCCAGGTCAGTTGTTTTTCCAGTGAGATATTTCACATTGTCTCCTATGTTTTCATTCCTTTGGTTTTGTTTCATAATTTCTAGATTTTTCATAAAGTCATCATCTTCTATCTGTTCCATTCCAATATTTAAGGAATTATTTTCTTCAGTAAGCTTTTGGACCTCCTTTTCCATCTGACCCATTCTGCTTTTTAGGGCATTTTTCTCTTCATTGCCTTTTTTGGATCTCTTTTGTCATTTGGGTTAGTCTATTTTTTACAGTGTTATTTTCTTCAGCATTTTTTGGGTCTCTTTTAGTAAGCAGTTGACTCATTTTTCAAAATTTTCTTGCATCACTCTCATTTCTCTTCCCAATTTTTGCTCTACTTCTCTTACTTGATTTTCAAAATCCTTTTTGAGCTCTTCCATGGCCTGAGACCAATTCATATTTTTATTGGAGGCTTTGGATGGAAGAGTTCTGACTGTTTTCTGTTTGCATGTTTTAGTCTTCCTTGTCACCAATGTAAGATTCTATAGTCTGATTCTTTTTTTTTTGGTTTTTGCTCATTTCCCCAGCCATTTACTTTTATTTTGAACTCTTTGTCAAGATGGGTAGGGGGTATACTGTCAGCTGCTTGATCCCCCCACAATCTGTGGACCTATAGCTCCAGAAACAATGACTGTCTCTGCCCCTGCTGCTGCTGTGGCTGCTGCCAGTTCCACTTCCCCTTTCCCCTTCTGCTGCCATGGGGCTAGAGCCAGACCACTCCATTCTCCCACACTGGTCCCACAGGCTTTTTCTACTGACCTCCCAATTTGTCCTTGGCATTTGGGGTCCTGAAGTCTGGAAACCACCATCTGTGAGAGATTCAGTTTCCCCAAGGCCTGCTCAGGTCCTGTCTGTGTGGGTGAAACCTGGTCTGTACCCTGTCCCCTGCTCCTGTGTGGTGTGATAGACACTTCTTAGCTTTCCAGGCTCTCTTGGGCTGGAGATTTACTTCACTCCATCATTCTATGGGTTCTGCAGCTCCAGAATTTGTTTAGAGCCACTTTTTACAGGTATTTGACTGGGCCTGGGGACAGTGCTCTAAAGTCAGTGTTGTCACTCCGTCATCTTGACTCTTCCCCTGATGTTATTTCTAAAAGAGTTTCAGGATGGGGCCCCCACAAAAGTAAGGCACTTTCACTTTCTATTGTCAGTAGAGTATATGTTCTTCACATGCTCGTCTGATGTTTTTCTAGAGCTTTCCCCAAATCACAAATTGCTTTACAAGATGAAATTTTAGCATTATGAGGGAAGTAGAAACAGCTTATAAATAAATATTCTGAAAATTAAAGAATGTCCAATTATAGAGCACTGGGATCTTCTACCTATAAAATGAAATTAAATAGGTAGAATTCTATGTTCTTAGCCTGACCATAACTGAAAATAACAAGATTAATGGCCAAATAGACCATCAGTCTTATTTTGTTGATCTCAGGCTTGTCATCTACATGGAGTTTCCATGTTGGCTAGGGAGCTATGAATTCTTCTCTTAGGTTCATCACATTATATCTGCCTGGCTCTTATCATTTCATGTCTTTATATTGCTGCTATCATATTTCAAGCTACTCCTGGGTCCTCCTACCAGCTTTTAGGTTCAGGATTTTCCTTGCCTGAAATTCAAAATACTCTGCAAAAAAAAAATGCTATATTAAGTTGTATATATCCATATTTAGAAAGCACACTGATAAGTTGATAAGAGTTCAGAGATTGGTCACCAAGATGATGAGAGCTCTTGAATTCATTCCATCTGACCATCATTTGAAAGACTTAGCAGTATTTAGAATGAGGAAAGGTGAAGATGAGAGCAATAGGATATGATACTCTAAGTTCTTCAACTGCTATAATATGGAAGAAGGGTTAGCATTGCTCTGCCTAGCTTCAGATGACAGAACTAGGAGTAATGGATAGAAAGGGAACAGGTAAATTTGTTAAAGGAAAAAATTCCAACCCAACACTAAAACTTTTGAAGTAAAGCACAGACAGGCATTTGTAGAATATTCAGTAGTTTGGATTCTTGTTCACATGTTGTCTGAACAAGCTGGCCTATGTGCACTCTTTCCACCTCTGAAGTTTTATGTTTCCTTATTGTCATAGGAATGGAATGGAATGGAATACGTGCTCTGTGCTTCATAGTCTGGATAAGAGAGATATCTATGTGACAGTCCCCTTCAGGTTCACTGTCTGTGAATACTACATGCAATTCCTACAAATACCAAAGAGGCAAGTTGTACATTTCTAAGGGCCACACCCCAGCGTGGCTTTCCCAGACCACATGGAATCGAGAGGTATGTGAGAAACTGACTTCTTTGCAGCATATGAGTCCTGCCAAGAATCACATTTCTTCTTTTCCTTATATTTAAGCAAATGTTTTGAATCATTCAAAACCAGAATTTGAGAAGCTCACCAGACAGTGGGTTGAATTATTTATTTAAATGGGTGTATTTCTTTATTGGATAATCTCTTCCACGTGCCTCTACTATATCAATAACAGGAGGCAATCATTGATTTTTCTGAAGCCATTAAGTTCAATGAATTGTTCAATTAGTTTTACAATTCAAATGGAGAGCGAGGCTAAATTACCTTTGTTGGAGGTTAGAAACACTTTGCACATGAAGAGGATAATGCTGTAATTTGTAAAATACACAAGTTAAGTGGTTAAGGTAAAACCGACAAGTAGATATTAACATTACAGGCTCCATCATCCCTGCTCTGCTTTTCCAACGTGGTCTCATAACCATTATGTTTACTGGGCTGTGAGGTAATAAGTATTTGGGATATTGTTTATCCACTTAAACCAGCAAACAATATAATAAATCTGAATGGATAATAAACAAAGGAGAACCAGGGCAGGGAAAAGCAGATTAAAAGCCACTATTGAAAAAGAGGCATGTGATGGATGATGGGGAAGGGACCTCGGGTGGATGTCAATTTCTCCTGCCTTCTGCTTGGCCTGATATGGAGGCTGTAGCCACTGGGTCCAGTTCAACTTCCACCAAGGGGAACACCATTACCACTAATGTGTTTCTCTCTAGGTCACACTCAACAACAGGAGCACAGTTAGGTTACAAAGCCCCGGTGGAAGACGGATCTGAAGTTAAAAACATCATTTCTCCCCCTTGGAGGGTCATTTGGCTGGAAAAGGCAGATTTTGCAGCTGGTGGGAGAGTTAAACGGAGTCAATAATGGTCCTACAGCCCACCCTCCCAACTGTCTGAGATCAGGGGTACAATGGAGACTCGACATCCATCCATCCATGTGTCTGAGTTTATTTTCCTGATCAGGACCAAAATGTCACAATCCTAATGAAATAAAGGGCTTAATAAAAATTGGGCATTTAAAAGAGGGATACTTCTCCCCACACACAAAAGAAAGATGTTGCAGGATATGAATGTTATAGCTTGGCATTCATAGCCTATCAAGATTTATCTTTTATGGTCCTTTCTGACTTTATTTTCCCCTAATTCTCTCCTCCCTACCCCCTCCCAGGGGATGCAGTATGGTGTAATGGATAGAGAGCTGGCATTAGATAGGAGAAAATCTGATTTCAAGTGCTGTCTTTGAGTTCTAACTGTAAGTGTGACCCTGGGCAAGTCAATTAACCTTTCATTGCTTTAGACAACTTATTCCTGGAAATTGTTTTCTTCACCCAGGAGTTGTCTATACCAATAAAACTGCAGGTCCAATCCAAGCCCAAGCCCTAGAATATACTGTATTCAGCAAAACTGACCTATTTGCTATTCCAAGAAATCAGCATCTCATTTCCTGCCTCCATTCCTTTGCACAGGCTGTACTCCTCCATCTCTTGCCTGGAATACAGACCCACCATGTGCCTTTTTCAATCAGTCTCTGCTTGAAAGCATCTCATGATTCCTTCAAGTCTCAGTTCCGGTGTTTCCAGCTGTTATTAGGCTTTTCAAATGCCTTTAGGTATTCATGTACTCTCTCTGTCTTCAAACTGCCTTGGATTTACTTCTCTGTTGACATATTCTATCCCTCATGTAGACTGTGAGCTCTCTGAGGGCAAAAACTGACAATTCATTTTTTGTTTTTGTATCCTAGCATCTCACACAGAGTCCTTCAAATGAAGTGATTTCCATATTGTAAAAGCAAGCACCCCAACATACACAGGAGGGCCTGCTATCACAGGTTCTTTGATCTGAATTTCTAAAAGGAAAGAAACTTTTGAGGGGTCAGCAATCACTTTAATCATGCACATATATATCATTCACTCAGTTTAGGGGAAAAAATCAGCACCCTGAACTTCAGAGAAAATACAGAAAAATAATAATTAGCACACACAGCTTTCAACTGTCTGACATTAGCAATACATACATCACATATCAATGGACAGATCCAATTGTCTGACCTTACATACATAGGTACCAGAGAGAGAAGCACCAACATCTGGGTTTACAAAGGCAGAGGGCTCCTTAGTGGCTGCCCAGAGTCTTGTCTGGTCAAGCAAACACTTCCAGTGAGTAAGCTCCAAAGTGAAAACCTCACCTCAGAATATTTTACACTTTTCAGAACCAAAGGGCATCACAACCCTTGGGAACCAGTGCCTCATTAAGAAAACACACGGGCCTTCCTACAAATCTTCCTAGTCCCATTGGCAGGTAGGTGGTGCTGTGGATAGAACACTAGTGCTGCAGTCAGGAGGATCTGAGTTCAAATCTCACCTCAGACACCTGACATTCACTAACTGTGTGACCTTGGGCAAGTCTTTTAACCCCAACTGCCTCATCCTGGGTCATCTCCAGTCATCCTGATGAATATCTGATCACAGGATTCAGATGACTCTGGAGGAGAAGTGAGGTTGGTGACCTGCACAGGCCTCTCTCACTCAAAACAAAGTCAAGTGCAAGTCAGGTCATTATTTCCCTGGCATGGTTTTTCTTTGACAAGGAAGGAGGAATACATACAACCAGTCCCATTAATGGGTGGGGAAGATCTTCTCTAATCACATTATTCAATTAGAGGCACTTGTTTATACTAAAACAAAAATAGCAACAAAATCCTACTTTGCTTGTCATTACACTCTACCCTTCCAAGATCCTTTGCCTTACAATCTAAATGACTATGGATCCTGGAACAAATAGTGACATTATACTTTGCCATTCCATATCCAGGAGATTTAAGCAGGTCATAGGAGCCTATTAATGGATGGCAAAGATCTTCCCATTAAGAAGCAAAATTATATTAACAATAAACAAAAATGAATTATCAATATACATATATACATTTAAACTCACTGTTGACAGTCAATACACTAACAAGTATTTATTAGATGGTCTACTATGTTTCAAGAACTCTACCAGGAACTGGAAACACAAAATAACAGGCTCAATTTCTTCAAACAACCTTCATAAAACAAAGTTTCAAGACTTTCCTAGGTCCACTTTCCTCAACTTTCAAAGACAGAATTTGGACTAAGTTATAGGTTCTTTACCTTTCTTGTGTGGTCCCTCTTTATCAATGTGATAAGCCCAAGGAGACCTTCTCAAGATGATATTATTAAAGGTACAAGATGAAATATATAGAATTACAAGAAAATCAATTATACTAAAGTAAAGGCTTTTTTCCTCCAACTGAAACCATGCCACCCACTCTTCAAATCTATCCAAGAATCTCCCAGGTTATGAATCCTTATATTAAGTCATCTCTGGGGTCCCTTTTAGATCTAAATCTTATGATTTCTCATCCTCCTCTGAATGTTCTGGAACTTAGTATTTTTCCTTATGTGAGGGCCAGAAGTGAGCATGTACAAGTTATATGCATCTTTTATGTACTTAGTTATGCATATACTGCTTCCCCTGTCAGAATGTAAATTCCTTGACCACACTGAATGAGTTTTGCTTTTTTATTGTGTCTCAATCACTTAGTCTAGTGACTGATACAAATGCACAAATGTATCTATGATCTTATCAATTTGGGAGTGTTTCAATGATGCAGATTCTATATCCATCCATTCTTGCCATCATATGTGACTCTCCATGTTTTCCTAAAAGTGTGTCATGTAGTTAGTATCCATCCATTGTTTCCTTCACTTTATCTTCACATCAAGAAGGTAGAAGTGGAGCACTCTGGTCATCTCCCCCTCATTCCTCATTCTTACCATGTACTTGGCTAATCTCTTCCTTTCTTACAATTCTTTACCAATATCCTTTACTCCCGTTCTTTGAAGTTCCTCATTGGTTGTATATTGCAGATTGCTCAGACCTACAATGTGCCCTTACCATTGGCCTCTGGCACATAGCAAATATTTAGTAAATGCCTTTTGATTTATTAATCATAGTCTCTAAATAATATGATAAAGTCAAATATTAACTTTACTATCCTCATTTTAAGGATGGGAAATCAGACTCAGAGACATTAAATACTTTGTTTAGAGGATTCCAGGGATTTAAAGAAAGTCTAAGATTTCATTTCCCTAGGATTTTCCCACCCCACCATCTTCCTATTTAGGAAAATTGTACAAACCACTATCTGTGATGCACTTATGTCCTCCAAACATGGCAGAAAGTTCTTTGTCAGGTCCAGAGTGGCCATGCTTGGAAGGACAATTAGCCACTCGCAGGTGCAATCCCTGGGAGAGTGTTGTGGTCTGCATCTGATTGCCAGTGCCCTCTGCACAGCATGAGATAGAGGCAATGACATGGTGACTGCCCAGTGGGACTGACAGCTAAATAGCAGGCTCACAAACCAAAGACTATTAGTTCCACATACAATTTTATTTCTCACAGTTTCAAGGGCAAAAAAGATGGTGAAAAAGTTTTACCTTCAATGTCTTCAAATTCAAAGATTCCTGCTCTTCTGAGCATTCCTGCCTCAATAAGCAACCAAAGCCCTTTGGGGCAATGTGGACCACAGAGATGATCATGAGAAGACCTGCTTCAGCTGTGTGGCCCTACCATTACCTTGCTAAGATCCCCTTAAAATTCCTAAATTTATTATCATTTGGAAAAGAGTATTGGATTAGATAATGATAGTTGCCTTTAAAATAATTTTTTGCATTGATCTGATATCACTGCTATGGG
The DNA here is from genome assembly GCA_028658325.1 of Potorous gilbertii. NCBI lineage: Eukaryota > Metazoa > Chordata > Mammalia > Diprotodontia > Potoroidae > Potorous > Potorous gilbertii. The sequence continues at coordinate 677,583,926 of CM053770.1, forward strand.
AAACCACGAGTGAGGAAACATGAATCCCCTCTTCCACTTCAGATAAATGTAAGTATGTGCTCTGAAGTATAAATTTTCAGAGTTGTTGGTACACAGAAGTTATTTGCCTGGTGTCTCACAGGCAGGAAGTATCCAAGGCAGTGCTTTCACACAATTCTCTCTCATTCCATGGATAGTTCTTTCTTCAGTAAAGTCATACTTGCTGCTGCTGTTGTCCATCCTGCATTCTCCTTTCTTTTTAGTTGTCTTTTTTATTAGTTAAGTTATTTATTTTGAAGATGGCGGAGTAGAAAGACTGACCTATGCTAGCTCCGAACCCACAGCCCAAGGATTTCCTCTAAAAAGAACTCCCAACAAATTCTGGAACAGTGGAAGCCACACAGCAACACAGTGAAGGAGATTTCCATTCCATAGAGCCCTGAAAAACCGATCCCAAAGGTCCATTGCGCCCCGGACGGGAGTGGAGCCTGCCCCTGCCCTGGCCACATGGCACTGAGAGGAGCGAGCAGATCTGAGCAGGCTTCAGGGATGGAATCTCCAGTGGCCGTGAAGGTCCCTCCATCCACAGACTCACAGGTCAGTGAGAGAGATGGGCTGAGAGGGGAGTGGGGTGTCTCCGGGACTCAGGCCCCCTTGGGAGGCAGTGGCAGAGGCAGCAGGCAGCCAGAGGCTC
>CM053770.1:677584698-677627198 GCA_028658325.1 Potorous gilbertii
AGGTCTCTGCATAAACTCCCTGAGGGAACTGAGCCTGGGAGGCGGCCCTGATCCCACCTGAGAACCTGATTTAATCTTACCAAAAATAGCAGCCAGGCCTGCCACCAAAAGCCCTGAGGCTGGGGAGCAGCATTTGAATCCCAGACCCCAAGCACTAGCTGGGCAGACCTAGGCCAGGGTGGAGAGGACTCTCAGAAGTCAAGTAACTGGCCGGGAAAATGCCCAGAAAAGGGGAAAAAAACTAAGACCATAGAAAGTTATTTTCTTGGTGAAAAAATATTAGCTCCCTTCCTTTCTGAGGAGGAGGAACAATGCTTACCATCAGGAAAAGACATAGAAGTCAAGGCCTCTGTATCCCAAACATCTGAAATAGATATCCCATGGGCTCAGGCCATGGAAGAGCTCAAAAAGGATTTTGAAAATCAAGTTAGACAGGTGGAGGAAAAACTGGGAAGAGAAATGAGAGAGATACAAGTTATTTATTTTTCACTTTCAACATTCACTTCCATAAGTTTTAAATTTTATCCTACTCTCTCCTCAATTCATCCTTCATTCTCAGAGAGGTCCAGATATTTCTGCTTGGGAATTACACAACATCTTAACATTTGAAAGGGGCTTCACATAAAAGATCTTGTATGGTCCTTAGAACTACCAAGTAATGAGCCTCCTAGGATATTTTCATTTATTTTTTGATGTTAGAAGAAGAGTAACGGTCTGCACTTGAGATAGAGAATTCTATGTGTAACCCCACTCTCTCCATGGATGCCAATCAGAAGTAGATCTGTAAATCAGGGTATAAAAGGTTATCCAGAAAGCAATGAGAGACTCACTATATCACATCTGGTCAAACAACTGGTATATATCAAAGTCATGACTTAAGCCCAGGCCTTTCTCAATCCAAGAGCTATCCATTATTCCATAATGCTTCCTAGATACTGCTTACATTTTACCGAAGAAACTCAAATTTAGTAAGGTAAATGACACCAAGAACCACATATTTTGTAAATGGTGATAACAAGATTCAAACCCAGGGATTTCCTGCTCAATCTAATGCCCTCCCTCTACACCATGCTCCAATAATTGATGAATTTCACATTCTATTTCAACTTTGATTTTTAGGGTCCTTCAATATTTTGCATGAATTTGGAGAATTTTTAACATTACGACTAAATGTAACCATATATTTATTCTTCTAAGGAAAGGGGAACTATTGTCTCTGTAAGTTGTATTTAGAGACTATTCAGTATAAGCCCTCAAAATTCCCAAAAATCTTTTATAGGGAGTAAACTGAGGACCAGGGACACAGAGTTTCTCATCACTAGGCAGATCATATCAATCACAGCCCCGATGTGGCAATTTCTGACTCCTGGGTCATTCACTGTTGATCTCTTTGGAGTCTCCTGCTTCCTGAGAAATCCATGGACCACACAACTCATGGTTTCTTCAGCAACTATATTTTTGACTTCCCAAGTGAAGACTCAATCCAATATTCTTGTCTACCTATCTTTCTTACTCGATCACTACCACCTGGCTGATGCTGAGGCTGGCTTAGCCATTTTTGTGTGATGGCCAACAATGCAACAATGAGTTTCTTCAGCCTTTTAACCTTGCCTTTGAAGCATGGCACATTCTAGTAAGATACAAAGAGGGAAGGATTTTAGGTTTAGAAGGAGGAATTTTGCTACTGGGCTATTTTGCTTAATCATTTTATTCCAGTTCTCAGTTCTGGCTGAGATATTGATTCCTTTGCTGACTGTAATCTGTCTTAATGAACACACAATTTATCTGCCAAAATTCCAAGCTAAAACCAGATAGCATTTGAACCGTTCTGTTCATTTCATTTTTGATGAGCTGGATCAGGGCTATGCTGGCATGACCCTAGAATGAACTGAGACTGACAGTTGGGCAGGAGCAGCCAGTTAATAGCAATTTATTAACTACTTACTATGGGCCAAGCACTGTGCTAAGTAATGAATAAAAAGAAAAGCAAAGACATAGTCCTTATTCTCAAGGATATCATATTCTACTGAGGAAATCAACATGTAAATAATTAAGTTCATACAAGATATAAGCAGAGTAGATAAAAGGGAATACAAGACGGAAAGTATTTGTTGATATAAACAAACAGCATCCTGCAATTGACTTTTGACCTGAGTCTTGAAGGAAATCAAACAAATGATAAGGAGGGAGAATATTCCAGGTACAGGGGCAGCCAAAGGAAAGGAATGGAGAAGGGAGGGAAGGATTATGTTTGAGGAAAAAGTAGATCAAGATGGCTGAATCATGGAGTGTATGGATGGAAATACAGTTTCCTAGGTCTTAAAAGCTGAGAAAGGATTATGTTGTCAAGAATGCTGAAAGTAGTTTCCTTTTTGTGGACTCACAGAATCTGAGGGTTGGAAGGGACCTCAAGGAACATCTATTATAGTCTATATCTGAACAGGGATTTCATCTAAACCATACATGCCAAGTGATCATCCTACTTTTTTTGAAGACCTACATTGAAGGGATAATGTACAGCCTCCTGAGGTAGTCCCTTCTATTTTGTGGCAGCTCTAATTTGTAGAAAGTTTCTTTTTTTTTACTTCAATCCAGGTCTACCTCTTTGAGAATTGTTTTGTCCAAGTTTTCTTCTTAGAATGCGAGATGATTAAAAAAAAGAAATCCAAATAACAAAAATTTATTTTAAAATGAAAAAGAGCCCATACTTTTTGGAATGGAATTCCTGGACTGTGATGTAATTTGCTCTACAATAATGCAGATTAGGTGGAGGACTTATCACTTCCCCCTTCCCACCACATAGTTATGCTTTGTAAATTTGGGCAGTTCTTATGCTATTTGTTCCTTTATGGAAATAGTATCCCTACTGGGAGGATAGATCTGATTGGCTGCCTTGGTGTGGTCCTTTCTGTAGCTGAAAAACAGGACCTAGTTTCATCATGAATATCGTCAGCTCTTTTCTCTACTGCCAGAGCTTGTGATTATTGAAGCTGCTTCCTGGCCTAAATTCTGTTCTTCTGTGTCAATACCTTCATAGATATGTGTCTCTGTTTCCTGTGGTATACATGTCAACTGTGCCTAGAATTCTATTAATTCTTGAATATCTTTTAAGAACCATCTATGGAATTTATGACCAATAAATTATCCAGTGAAGGGCCTAGTTCATCTAATTTTATTTGAGATAATACTTTGTAAAGAGATAACAGAGTATGAATATTTCTTTTCATTTTCATGACACATCAACCTAATAATCTCTATCTGCCCCTTGCTTTGTATGATTACGTCTACTGGCTAGTGGTGGGTAGGGGAGATGTACCAAATCCTCACCACACATATATTTAGCATTTATTCACTCACTCAATGACTGGTTAAACATTCATACATGTATGCATTTAATCCATATTCACTAATTCATTTATTCATTCACCCATTATGTTTATTCATATATTCATTTAATATTCATTAATTCACCTATAAAATTCATTCCTTTACATACTTAATATTTATTTACTCATTCAGTCACTCATTCATCCAATTAGTCATCAAATACATTTTCAGTGACCTGTTTTTGGTAACATACCACCTTAAGTGCTGGGAAATATAATATGGAATATATATGTACATATATATATCTATATTGTATATCAGTGAATATATGTGTATATGTATGCATATAGTATACATATATATTTGTGTAGGAGCTTGCATGATGGTGAGGCAGGTGACATATACACATCTATAACTATAATAAAAGTGTCCAAGAAAGGTCAAAACAGAAATGTATGATATTTCAGAATGATAATATCAACTGGAGAGAGGGGAAGATAGTGAAGACATCCTAGAGAAGGTGAGCTATTAGCTAGTCCATGGAAAAGGATGTACAAAACTTCAACACAAGGAAATGGGGTAGATAGAGGAGGGGAAGAGATTTCAGGTAGACAGGATGATATGAATGAAGTCATAAAGATGAGAAAGCTGGAGACATATCCAGGTAACCATGAGTCATCCAGTTTTATTGGAGTATAGAGTAAAAGAAGAGGAATGAAATTTTAGAGTAGTGAGATTAAAAAACTTACTAGCTGTGTGACCCTGGGCAAGTCACTTAATCCTGTTTGTCTCAGTTTCCTCATCTGTAAAATGAGCTGGAGAAAGAAATGGCAAACTAATCTAATATCTTTGACAAGAACACCCCTCAAAAGAAGATCTCAAAATGTTAGACGTGACTGAAATGATTTAACAGCAACAAGAATTGAAAAAAATGTCAAAGATTATCCAGTTCAACTGTTTTCTCTATTGAATCCTCAACAAATGACCATTGAGGATCTGCTTGAATACTTTCAGTGACAGAGAACTCTTTACTTCATATCAGCCATCCCCAATTTTGTACAGTAGAAGATATGCCCTTACACCAAACTCAAATCTACATCAAGGTAACTTGACTGGAGAGATTAGGAAGATTTTGCCTAAGATGTGGTATCTGCATTGAATATTAAAAAGAGAGAAGGATTTTTGTAAAGTTGGGATGAAGGTGCAGTATGCTCTAGGCATAAGGATTGGCCTATAACATTTGAGTTAGGAATAACGAAAAACAGCTCTTTGTTCAGATTGCCTGGAGGACAGAGCCCATGAGGGGGTGATGTCAAATAAGACTGAAAATGTGGTAATAGTGCTAGGTGGTGGCAGGTGTAAAATACTATTAACCCTTCTTGGGAAAGGCCTAGAACTCTTTTTGGTGTACTCTTAACTGAAAAGACAGAGCAACGATACACCGAAAAAATAGAAGTTGGCGTGTGATATTTCAAATAACTCTGAGAAGTTCTCTGGGAAGATATCTTCAAGATCACAAATAAATATCAAAGACATTGCCGTTTTTGCTTTTCTACATCTTGAGTCAGTGACTTGTTGGATTCATTCTGTTTTTCTCTTGTTTCTACAGCTTGCCTGTCCCTGTTTGGTCGTTTCAGTTCTATCTGACTCTTTGTGACTCCATTTGGTGCTTTCTTGGCAAAGATACTGAAGGGGTTCACCATTTCTTTCTCTAATCCATCTTACAGACAAGGGACTGAGGTTAACAAGGTTAAATGGTTTACGTTAGGGTCACACAGCTGCTAAGTGTGTGAGGTCAGGTTTGAATTTTAGAAAGTGAATCTTCCTGATTCTAAATCCAGTGCCCTTCCCTCCAATCGAGCATCATTAAAATGTATCTTTTCTCTCTGGTATATTGAAATCTTACCCATGATCCCCTGGGATGATCTCAGACTTTTCCCAATCTATTACTCCATCATTCTCATTTATTTCATGTCAAAATCACATGAACCTTTCATGGCTCAGCTGAAACATTGTGTCTCCTATGAAGCTGTCTATCCTGGTCTATCCCTTCTTTGGAAATAAGCTTTCTTTTCTCTAAATTTCTATTGATGCTGCTATTTTTATGTTGTTTTATCTCTACATTTGTTCTCATCTCCCTACTAAACAACACTTTTAGTCCTGTGGCTTTCCTGGGAACTGAAGGAGGTGGACCAAGTGTCTTGCAACATCCCTACTGCCTCTAGCATTGCATCTTCTGAAGACCTTCCCAGGTCTACTGTTGCGTGTTCCACTTTATAATGTCCCTTCTAGCTCTGTGATTCACTTATCGGAGGTCCTTCTAGTTCTTATATTCTCTCTTCTAAGGTCTCACTCACTTCTCACATTGTGGTCTATGTTCTAATATATTTTCTTGCTTTTTCCCCCCATCCCAAGGTTTCTTCCAGAACTGACTTTCTATATCTCTGTTTAACAGAACAGTTAGGATACAGCCAGAGCCTGATACCATATCCTAAATCACAACCCATCCTATGGAATATGGCTAACATGGATAGAAGAATCTGCACACTCCTCATCACAGGGACTTCTGCAAGTAGAAGCTGGGAGAAGACAGTCTGGCTATGAAAGAACATATTCTAGTGCAGGTTGAAGTACATTACCTTTGAAGTACCTTTTCAGCTCTCAGTTTCTATGTCTCTGAGAGCCAATAAATCTCCTTATTCCAAAGGAATCTGTACAATCTTCTTATCACAAAGGAATCTATAGAAGCTCATTTGAACATGGGTTCAAATCTACATTGGTGGCAGAATGATTGGGCTGAAGGGAAGAGGGGAAGGAAAAGGAAAGGAGTGGATTAGTCCAGTCTCCCCTGAAACCCATCATCGAGGACCCTTAAGAACTGCAAACGGTGGCTACTGAGTCAGGTTAGACAGTTATTTAATGTTTATTTGAATCACCTCAACTATCACAATAAAAACAAGGAAATTCAATTCTCTTTTTCTTATTGATGTTTTTTTTTTAAATTTTTTAAATAAATGAAACCTTTCTATTTCTTGCTGTCAGTATCTCTCAAATATAATCAGGCCTGGGTGTAAATCCCCCTGGAGAAATTCATGGTGCTCATGAAACATTAGGGAACTGAAAGAGAGATGGTTTATAAATCTCAGAGAAAAGCACTCAGCTCTGAAGCCCTTCTGCCTAATCGTTTTATTCCATTTCTCGGCCCTGGTCACACTGCTCATTCCTTCAGCAGCTTCAATCATTCGGATGCAGGGATAACCCAGCACAGACCCAGATGCAAACCCATAATCAGATCTAATCTGGACACTCGCGCTCATTTAATTTCTCATAAACGTTTTCAATTTGGGATGCCCACATGGTGGCTCTTTTTGTCTCCTTTGTACCTGAGAAAGTAGGGAAATTCAGGTGTATGTTACTGATATTATATTGGTTCAAATACAGGTCACCTAGGATATAGGCCTTCCAAGGTTGTTTACATATATATATATATATGAATACATAAGCATATATCGCTATATATATAAGTACACATACATCTAGATACATACAGAGAAAGAAAGATAGAGACAGAGAAAGGGAGAGAAAGGAGAGGAGAGAGAAAAATGAGGCAGGAGAGAGAGGCTAGAGAAAATTGAAGAAGAAAGAGGAAGGAAAGGAGAGAGAGACAGATACACAGAGACAGAAACAAAAAGTAATAGGCAGAGATTCAGAAAGATAAGGAGAGACAAAGAGAGATAGAGAGAGAAATGGGGGAAGGAAAAGGGAAATAGAATGGGAGGAAGGAGGAAGAGATGAAGAGAAAGAAACACAGACAAAGAGAGAAAGGGAGCACAGACAGCATATTGTAGTTCATGAATCCATGGTGTAATTGTGTGATTATCTCCTCCACTAGTGCTTAGTAAATAATGTATAGGATCATAGGTTTAAAATTGGAAGAAACCACTGGGGCCATCTTGTCTAACCTTCTCATTTAGTATGTGAGGAAACTGAGGCCCAGAGATCTTAAGTGACTTATTCAGTCACACAGAATCAATATTTGACCAGTTCTTCTGAATCAATGCTGCATTTGTTTGTGTTTGTGTATATATGTGTGTGAATACATATATATGCATACACTCATACATATGTGTCTAAATACATATATAATACACACATCTATACATGACACATGTACATGTATAGATGTATATATACATATGTATATATACATGCACATACATATACGCACATATACACATATATCTGTATCTATCTATTTATCTATATACACCTCCATGCTTAAATATATCTTCTTGGGGATGGGGCAAGAGAACAGAGTAAAAAGCAGAGAACAAAAGAAAACTTACAAGGAAGCAGAGGAAAGATGGACAGCTCAGAATGCAATGCATAGTATTTATTATATAGGCTTTCTTGAAATGAAAAATTATTGCTGAATATTTTGAATCCTTTCACATCCTACTGTGCACATGATAATTTTTTTCTTTTCTTATTTTTTTGCTTTAATATTTAAGTTTATGTTTCTTTTTCTTTTCTTATTGTGTATTTAACTTTCAAATAAATATTAAAAAAAGAATTCCAATGAGGAGTAACCCAAGGTAGAACATTCCACTTTGTGACAACTCTCATTCATAGAAATTAGATGATAACATACAGATTAAATCTGCTACTTTGTAATTTCCACACTAATTGTTTCTAATTCAATCAATCATTCAACCAATCAGTCTGCATTTATTAAGCACCAGGCACTGTCCGAAGGTCTGGGTTTACAAAGAGAGGCAAAACCACAATCCCTGCCTTGAAAAGTTTTTGTTCTAATAGAGCAAATCATATGCAAATTCAAGATATATACAGTCTAAATGGAAGGTGATCTCAGAATGAAGGAAATAGAAACTGGTGTGTGTGTGTTCATCCTTCATTGCCGAAGAAGACTACCTAGCTCAAACCCCAGCAAAGGAGGCTGGAAAGGTTAAGCAAAGAGAATACCCAGGAAGAGGAGACAACCAAGAAAAAGGAATAAATTTGTAAAAGCAATATTGAAAAGGCATAGAATTTTTGAAGAGGAGTAAAATTCATGAAGACTGGAGAAGAAGGAAGGAGCCATGTTGGTCAACAACCTCTGTATCCAAGGAAGAGGAACCAATCACTTCTCAAGGCAGCTCTTCCACTTTTCTTCTTGTTAGGAAGTTTGTCTTGACATCAAGCCTAACTATAGGAAATGCTAGAATATCTAAAGAATGGCCCATAGAAGGTTGTATGAACTCTCTCTGGTGAATTAAAAGGAAGGCATGAACCACAGTTTAGAAAGACAGACAGGGATGGGTTTTGATCCGCATCCCTTAGATACAGTACTCAAGATGACTACATTGCAGATGTGTGGATCAAAGAGAAACATCTGTAGAATCCAATCATGGAAGTGAGAGGTAAGGAGGATAGAAACATATTTGCTTTCAATTTACGTGACAGACTGAAGGCATACTATTGGCTGAAGTTCACAGCAGGGATGGATAGTGAGCAAATTAATGAATTATTTTCTATTCAGCCTTCAAATAAACACACTAATGGTTGGGTTGACTGGTTGTGTGCCTCCATTATATTATAGACTATTAAGAAATGAAATTTTTCTTGGATCTCAGAAGTATGTGGGAATTTCCTATAATGCAGCAAGCCAAATTCAGCTCACATGTGCATAAGCCAAATGTGAATGATGCATGCTTATACAAATATTCCAATGCATCTGTAAGTTAATTCATGTGGATGTTGCCTTCAGCAACGTAGATCACAACATATATGACTGCCATTATCTGCCTCTCCCTCACCCACCTTTCCCATGAAGTTCAAGCAACGTGCTAGAGATTCTTTATTTTTCCTACATTATGAAGATAGCAGTGTGGGATTTCTCATGGAGGGGGCAGGAGGAGAAGGAGGGGGAGAAGAGGGGGAACATAAGGAAGAAAAAGTTGGGAAGAGGAAGAGGTAGAGGAGGAAGAGGGAGGGAAGGAGGAAGAGGCAAGGGAAGGTGGAAGAGAAAACATCATCCACTTAAAATCTAGGATGTGCTTTAGAGAAATGATCTCATTTGAGTCTTGGGAAAGAATGCTTTTTTCTTCAATCTATTATCATTCCCATTTTATAGATGTAAAAACTAAGAATCTAAAAGGTTCAGTCACTTGCTTATTACTGACAAAAGTAACTCAACAATCATCTCTACCAAGCCTACGGTGTATGAGGTACAGTGTTAGGATCTGGGAACAAAAATAATTTTAGAAGATACAACTTGTTCTTGGGGAGTGTAGTGTACCTCATACTGAGGGATATGTCATGTGTTGCTGAGTAAATAGATGGTGATTAGGAAGATAGAGATGCCTCAGTATCTGGCATCTGGCTCTTTCCCTCCGCTTAGGCACCACCCTAATTAAGGTCTTTGTTTTCTCTTGCTTAGAATAAATGTAAAATCTAATTGGCTTCATCACATTTAGTATCTCTCATGCTCCTCTTGACAATTATCATAAAGCCCAAAGATCAACCAGTAGAACCCCTTTATTTTACAGATGATGAAGCAGAGGTCCAGTCCGGTAACATGGCTTAAACAGTCATTCTGGAAGTAAACAAGAGACCTGGAATGGGAAATTAGATCCTCTGACTCCCAGAATCTTAAAATCTGCAAGTTGGAAAAGACCCTGGAGATCGTTTAGTCCAGTTTCCAGAAGAAAATCAAGACCTTGGAAGGAAGAGTGGTGCTATTGTATCATATATCTCTGTAGAATTTTAAGGAATATGGAGCATTTCCTTCACATCAGTGTTGAGGGCTATGCGGTACAAGTATCATCATTTTTATTTTACAAAGGATCCTAGATGTGACATGTTGAACTGGGTCACCTATGTAACAGGCGGCGAAGTAAAAATTTGTTTCCCAGTCTTCTAACTCCAAAGTCAGGTCAAATTAGACCTCTCTGATTAAATTAAAAAATGTGTTAAGCAAACAATATGTGCCACATACCCTGCTAGTATAATAGAGGTTTGAGAACTGACTGGCATCCTGGAATGTCCAAGTAAATATTCACTTTCAAGCAGTTTAGGGTTATTATAATTCTTGGGGTGGAAGAAGGAATTGAGTCACAAACCAGTGTTTTTAAAGAAGCACGTGGTGTCTCTGAGAGGGAGAATGAGAAGGAGAACACAAGGAGGTGAGTTGGAATGAATCAACAATGGGGGGGTAACAGGTGAAAGGAGAACTCCGAATGGGGTTGAACTGTGAGAAAGTCAAGGAGGGCCCCCGGCCCCTGCAGACCTCCTAGGATAGAAGACTCACAGTGAAGTCATCAATGGCACTTACGTCTTCAGGGTCTGATGGAAAATTCAAGAAAATTCCCCATCTTCCTCTCCTGGTACCTTTTTATTAACAGACACTGTTACCTAGTCTACTCATCTATTTATCTCACTGTTTTGAGTAAACTGAATTTTTTCCTCGACCATAAAGAGGTCAGAGTTTAGCTGGAAATAAACATGTACCTAAATTATACAGAAAGTGAAATGTTAGGAGTAGTTTTTCCCCTAACTGGGGGCTCTGAGCTACTGTGATTGTACTCATAAATTTGCTATTAATATAAATTCATGAAACAGCAGAGGAGGGGGGACCTTTAGGCTAAAAAGAAAGCTAATTATTTTTAAGTTACAAGACTGATGAAATCCCTAGATACAAAGTGGGGAGGGAGAAAAAGAGGGATTCCACATGAACACCAACAATTAATAGGTTCTCATTAGGTAATGGGGAAACAGAGTAAAACAAAATCTCCCTACCCTCAAGGGGATTACACTATCCTGAGTTTGGGGGATTGATCAGGGGATGGTACAATGTGCAGGCAAATAAATACAAAGTAATTTTAAGAGACAGTGGTAATAGCTAAGGAAGTCAGGAAACGTCTCATTAGGAGGTAGCATCTGAACTTAACTTTGAAGGGAGCTAAAGCTGAATTGGGGAGGGTGTGCATAATTCCTTATGCCTTTATCAAAGCACCCTGTACAGCTAGGTCCCAATTAGTGTGAATAATGAATTCCCTTCAAGTCATCAAATTATTTGAATTCACACAGCATATTTCCATTGGGCTGGAACTAATTACCCTACTTTATTTATTTTATATACTTTATATAACTATAATTTCGAATAGTGCAAATTCAAATACACATGACCTCTTCAGGGGACTCATTATTTGCACTAATAGGGACATTGCTGTATGTAAAGATGGAGAGTTGCTTGTCTATGTGAATTTGCTTTCTATTCTCTTTTCTTTAGTAGGAATGTCTCATGACTCTTCATTTTTGTTGGTTTTGTGCTTGGGCATCACTTCTGGAGGGGTGGTACTTAAGTTCCCCACTGTCTAAATATACATCTTACTCCCCAGTCACCTGATTGCCATGAGCATCTCTCTGATCCTCAATATTGGCCATATCTTTATTTAGCTAATTAGTCATTTTTCGTCCTTAAATGCAAGAATCTGATTAGTGATTAGATCACATAGCCTTTACTTACTGCAATTAGAGAAAACATGTCAGCTTTGTTCCATCAGGCAGGGCTTAGGCTCCAGCATCATTTGGGAAACAACAAAGAAATTTCAAAAGAGACCAAAGCTGATCTTTTCCTTCAGCTGCAACTCATGATTCCTTTAAGGGCAAATAGGAGATGATCCTTGCTGATACCTTCCTGTTAATTCTCTCAGCTGACAGTGGTTTTTTTCTTCTCTTTTTTTCCTGTAGGTCTTAGGCTGAATTTCTCCTTTTTTTACATCATTCCTGAAGGGCATTTACAAGTTGTATGACAATGCCCTAGTTACTGCTTTCTCTGAACCTTAGTGTTCTTATCTGGAAAATGGGATAATGAATGCTATATCTGTGCTAGTTGTTAAGTTATCTCAGTATTTTAAACTTGATGAAGTATACATAAAAACTAGCATTTATATAGCACCTAAATTTTGGAAAGCATTTTAAAAATGTATTCATTTATTTTTAGTTTACAACATTCAGCTACACCAGCTTTTGAGTTTAAATTTTCTATCCCTCCCCCTATGCCAAGATAGCATGTAATCTGATATAGGCTTTACACATACATTCATATTAAACCGATTTTTCACATTAGTCATGTTGCAAATAAGAATTATAAGCAATGGAATGAACCATGAGAAAGAAGAAACAAAAGAAAACAAAAAAAACCAAAACAAAACCGAGAGAGTCAATAGCATGTTTGGATCTGCGTTCGGACTCCATGATTCATTCTCTGTATGTGGATAGCAATTTCCATGATGAGCCTTTTGGAGTTGTTTGAGAAGCATTGCTGAGAAGAGCCAAGTCAATCAAAGTTAGTCATCATACAATGTGGCGGTAACTGTGTACAGTGTTCTCCTGGTTCTGCTTCCCTCACTCAACATCAGTTTATATAAGTTGGAAAGTACTTTTAAATTCTATCTCAGCTGATCCTCATGAGAACCCTGAGAGGATAACCTTAGTATTATCCATATTTTACAGATAAAGAAATGGAGGCTGAAGGATGACAATCCATATGAGAGAGCTAGTAAACGTCTGAGGAGAAAATCTGAAATTGGAGCTTTCTGAATGCAAGTCAAGGACTCCATGAGCTATGTCACCCACAAAAATCCCCTATTGATGTATTCCTATTCCTAAAGCATATTAAAGGCTGAAAATCCCTCTATCTGTATGTGTATGTATACACACATGCACATACATGTATACACACATGCACATACATGTATACACACATGCACATACTATATATTCTTTTAGTCTTATGAGGGAAGTGTTTTATTATTTCCATTTTACAATTGGGGAAAGTGGGGCTCAGAGGTATTCTGTCTTGTTTCGGATGGCGTAGTTACTGTTGAGGGTCTAAGGCGTGATTCAAATCCAGGTCTTCCTGACTCCAAGTCTTTCACTACTCCCTTGCGATCTCGTCTAAAAATGTTCAAGAATTCCATTGCTATTAAAGATTTTGCTGCTTTCAGAGCAGCAGAGAGATGACCGTCCTCCCCTCCTTTTCATGGATACACGTAGCATATCTAATTTGGCTACAAAGCACCAGAGATCATATGGAATGCAATTTGAATGCTCCTGAGCGGGAGAACAGAGCACTGGACAGATGATCTATGAAGCCTGGAGAATTCATCATGTTCAATGGTTTTTATTAACCTGCTTCATATTCCAAGGCCACATGACATGCTTGTAAAAATAGGGCACAGAAACAGAGAATACAGAGTTTTCCAAGTTAAAAATACCTCCAATGTTACCCTGGTGATATAAGTAGCCAAAGTGCTTCAATCCAACACAGGCTCATCAACAAAGGGCCATGAGGGTTTGGGAAGGAAAACCCTCGAGTTTTTGTCCCCCTGTGACGGTTATTGACAAACTCTCTCCTTCTGGTCCCAGAAAATAGGGATATTTCAAACATACTTTTCACATCCCTGACTTTGGGGAATATGGCCATTACTCTGGAGGAGAGGATGGAGCCAGTGCCTTTCCCCCAAATCTCTCTCACATTTACATTCCTCCAAAAGAACTTCAAAATATTCAGTGCTCTGCTTGACATTTTCCTGCCAGGGCAAGGCAGGTAGTGACAAGATTTCATTCAAACCACAGAAAAGAGCAGTATGTCAGTGGCCTCCATTGTACACCCAGTGAGCCATCACAAAGACAGCCTCTGTTCACTTGATTTTCCTTCATGTTTCTTCCCCTTTTTGGCCAAGTCTATCCACTGCAATGAGCTGGGTAAATAGATCAGATAAGGCTTTGGTTTTAAACATTGGCTAAAGACACCCTTTCTCCTCATAATTTTACCTCATTACTTAAAAAACGTCTTTCTATTTCATCATCTAGCAAAGTGTCTAGCACTTAATAAAATTAGTGACTGAGTATCCATTTAACCCTAGGCACAGGGATTTTCAAAAGGGGTATATGAAAAGGTTGGTTTTTTTAATTTCTTGAATATTTAAATCCCCATGAATAATTAGAGAAGTATAAAGTGGCAAAACTGGAAAGAATCTGAGTCCATCTAATACAAGGGGTCTTAACCATTGTTGTCACATGGACTTCTGGATCATCAGTCCACTAAAAGCTGGGAACTCCTTCTCAGATAGTTTTTAAATGGATAAGATAATTTACATAGTATTACAAAGGGAAATGGTTATACTGAAATAAGTATGCATCATCTATATTGATACTGATACCATGAACTACATCTATATTGATACATATCACCTATATTTATCTCATTCATTTGCATGACATCAGTAACTACAGCATCCATATCTTTCTCTATCTACACAAATACACATATAAGTTCATGGATGCCAGTAAGAGCCCCTAATCTACTCCAACTCATATGCCCATAAATAATCATTTTTACAACACACCTGAGATGTGGTCAACCATTTTTTGTTGAACAAGCTCTATTGAGAGGGAACCCACTCTCTCCAGACATAGTCCATTCCACTTTGAGGAGAATTCTAGTTTTCAGGAAGTTTTTCTGGACATCAAGCATATATATTCCTCCCCCCAAAAAACCCCTTTTTTCAACATCCACCCATGACTTTTTTTTTCCTCCATAAAGGATCAAACAGAAAAAAAATGTATTTTTCTGTGAAACAGAGGAAATTTTCTTTGCCCTTTACTTTGTGATCTCTCTTTGTGTGTGTTTGCGTGTGTGTTTGATGCTAGAACAAGTATAAAAGTTGGTCACGAGAATAAGGAGAATAGAACGTATATCATATGCAACATGCATGAAAATCATTCTAAATAATTCAGGCTCCAGAAATGTGTGGGTGGTATCAGAAGTCACAAGTTCCCATTGCTCAAGGACCCTTCCAGGTCTGGCATTCTATAAATTTTGTGAAAGATGTCTCAATAGAGAGACCTATTAGAATGTGTGTCTGAATAGATCTGGGGACTTCCCAACCTTCTATATTCTAAGGTCTCTCCCAGATTTGGCAACCTATGCATTAAGTTCCATCAGAGTCTGATTATTTAAGTTCCAAGGTCCCAATCAAATCAACAATACCATTCCTGAAAATGAAATGTCAGTTATTTGACCTTACTCACCAACCCTGTGTTGTCTTAGACCAAAACATTATTCCTTGGCCACCATTCCCTTTTGGGTACTGTTTCCAAATATGAGAAAGTAAGTTCCATGAGTTCATGGAAGGTACCCCATTCTAATATCTGTGTTCTATGTCAAAGGTCACTCTTAGTTCTGACTTCTATGTTTCCTAGTCTGTCCTGATCCTGACGTATTTTCTAAGGTGCCTCTAGCGCTGACATTTTATTTTCTAAAGTTCCTTCCTGGGTTGACATTCCAAATTCTAAGGCCCCTCCCAGCTGTAATGTTCTGAGTTCTATGATCCCTTCCAACTCTGAAATTCTCTGCTTCAAGATCCCTTCTGACTATGACATTCTGTGTTCCCAAATCCTTTTCTTTGCTAACTTTCTTTTCTTCCCTCCTTAAGGTCCCTCCTAGCTCTGTCCTTGGTCCTACTGAGAAGCATTCCTGCTCTGAGAGCATGAGATTGAATGATTCACTTGTATTTTTCTGTTCAGATTCTACAAGGACCAGCTTCCAAAACTGATATTTAAAAAGCAGACTCCCTTTCCAACTTTATTATGGGTTGATGCAAAGCACTTCCAGTGGCAACTGGATAATCAGAATATGTGTAATAACTGCAATCAAATTCTGAAAGCAATATATTTAAAACAGTAGAGCAAAAAAGGGAGCCCAAATTGCCCACAGCTTGTAGTCTCTCAGGCCCCACAGCTGTGGCTCTATCCCAGATGGCTTCCTGTAGTCCCTAAAGCACTGAGCTCCGGGAAGGAATCACTAAACTCAATTTGCCCTTGTATACCTAAGGCACATTTCCCTGTAGACCATGACCCAACACATCTTGTACTATATTTTCCTTTGATGCTTAAAACTGTTTTACATGTATACATCCACTACAGCTGAAGTCTCAACTCTAATTTCTCTCCCTAAGAATGAATAATTTGCAATTTATCCATGAAGTATTTTGCCAGATATTGGAAAATAGAATGAAAGAATAAGAGACTCTTCCTTTGGGTTGCTTGAGATGGGAAGTTGAATTCTACTGGTGATCTAGTTCAATCACCCACTCAATCCAACCTATGCCAAACCCATAGGCACTGAAATGCCTGTGACACGTTGCACAGTTGAAGGGTTGTGGAGTCAGACTCAAGAAGAACTGAGTTCTAGTCCTATCTCAGATGTATAATGTGTGACTCTGGGTAAGTCAGTTAGGTACTCAGTGATCCCAAACAAGTCTTTTAAGATCATAAATGGGATAACAGATGTGGATCTCCTTTGGTTGAGGGAGTTTACTCTATCAATTAAATTACAAATCTAATAGAAAAAAACTATGCCAGGAATTGTGCTGGTATGGAGTAAAAACCAAAAAGAAAGATTCTTCTGATCCTTTGGAGCTTAGATTCTTCAGAAAGATACAAAAGATGTCCCCAGATGCATTTTACTACTAGTACTACTACTGCTGCTACTGCTGCTGCTACTGCTACTACTACTACTACTATCACTACTGCTACTACTACTACTACCACTACTACTACTACTACCATCATTATCATTGTTAGAGGAGAGAAAGAGGGAATTGAATAACCTGGGCATCAGCCTTGAGAGACTTCATGGGGCAATATCTGGAGTATTGAACTTGTTTACAAATTGACTGGGTTCAAATCCTAACCAAGGGCAATATTCACTGAGTGGCCCTGGGGTAAATTACTTAAATTCTATGTGTCTCAGTTTCTTCACATGTAAACAACAATACAATTTTTTAATGTATTTATTATGTGACTAAGCTTTGTGAAAATCTCTGAGAAATACAAAGAAAAGCATCCCATAAATGAGGAAATTGGGTTTGATGGCTGTTAATGTTAGCTGTTAGCTGGAAACCTTGGCTGCTGTGCAAGGCTTAGTATGAGGGATGGAAAAAGAGCTGCACTTTGAAAAAAGTTAGGAGATTATATGGGGCATACACAAGGAGTCAGTGCATTCTAGGCATAGATGATAAAAGTCTGTGCAAAGGCTATTGTAGGAGAGGAAGGAGAGGGTAGGCTGAGTTAGAGGAAAAGCAAATGAGACTCAAACATGAAGTATGTAAAGTAGAATAATGTGGGAAAGATCTGGCAAAGCGGGCTGGAGCCAGATTATGGAAGACTTTCAGTGACAACTTGAGAGGTTCTGATTTTCTCGTGGAGGTAACAAGGAGCCATCACAACTTTTTAAGTAAAAGAGAGAGATGAGGAGAGGAGAGAAGAGGAGAAAAGGGGAGAAGGGGAGGAGAGGAGAGGCCCAAGCAAGATTCCCTATCAGGGACTTGTCTCCAGCTCTGGATTTGGAATTTTCTGCGCCTGAACTTACAGTCCTCTACTGGTAGACTGGCTCACTGCTTAACTGAGCTCACCCATGGACTGACTGCTATTTTTATATATAGTTCCAGAGGTGTATTTGAGTTTTCATCCAATCATAAGACATTGCCTGTGAGTTATCATCTACTCTCATCCAAAGACCTAATGTTCTATAATATTTTTCAATGTTTAGGGGTCTATTTAGTGAAGTTTTAGGAAATTCTCTTAATACTTAGTTCATTATGTTACTGAACTGATCCATCAGTGCAATTGAGGTTTGGGGTCCTTTGGTGATTAATCAAGGAATAGGGATGGAACCCTATGCTTGTAATGCATCAAAAACTTTTGTGCAATCTGAATAACTGTCTTCTCAACTGTTCATTAAGAAAATAGTAGGTGGTGCAGCAGAGTGAGGGTCAGGCCAGGATTCAGAAAGATTTTAATTAAAATCAGACCTCAGATACTTACTAGCTGTGTGACCCTGGGCAAGTCACATCCTCTGTCTCAGTTCCATCTTCTATAAAATGAGAATAACAGCATCCACCTTACAGGGCTGTTGTGAAGATTGTATGGGACAATCATTGTACAGTACCAAACACAGTGCCAGGCACATGGTAAATGGTATAGAAATGTGGTTGCTGCTATTTTGAATCAAATTTATAGTAGAAAGTGCTCAGGACTTGAATTCAGGGGGATCTGAATGTTCATTGTTCTGACATTTACTAGCCATGTGACCATGGGCAAGTCACTCTCTGATCTCAAGTTTTTTTATCCGTAAAATTGGCATAATAATTACTCCTACCTCATAGGGATGCTATGAGGGGGGAAAAGAGAGATACTATTTCTTAAACACATTGCAAATGACAGAGTCCCTCTTATTGTGAGCATTTGCTGTTGTAGTCAGAAGACATTCCTAAGTGGGAATCCTAGAACCATACAGAGAGAGAGCTGGAAGGGATCTTCACAGTCATCTAGGGTCACCCCCACATCCTTTTTCACTTGAGAAAACTGAGGTCTAGAAAGATTAATAGTAATATTATAGATTAAAAGTTGCAAAGAACCTCAGAGGTCACCTACTCCCAGCCCTTCCTTTCACAAATAAGCCAACTGAAGCCCAGAGAGGTGAAAGCTTTGCCTAAGGATACCCAGCTTAACTCAGCTTCTCTGCTTCTGTTGTAGCGCAAGAGTTTTTTGTGTGTACATGAATGTTTCATTGCTTCCAATTTCTAATCTTAACTCTCCCTTTTTAATGGTCAGTGCTTAACCCATTATGTGGCACATAGGAAGCACTTAATAAGTATTTGTTGACTGACTGATTGACCCCCTTGACTTTTCTCCTCCAGCATTACCCCAAATCTACTGATTTTTACCTGTGTCATAGAGTATAGTTGGGTGTACATGTAGAGAGAACTCTGATCTCATCTCTGCCTCCTCTTCTGTACTATTCCTCCTCTTTCTCCATTGAACTCACTATTTACGTATAGGAAATATATGACACATTTCATGAAGATTTGTTTTCTTCCAAAATTCAGTTTCTCCAAAACCAGTACTCATTTTACCCCTTCTCTGAATTTATGACCTATCTTTCCCCAAAATATAACTCTGCAATGGTATCCTTATACTTCTTCATGACAGAAGGGAATGGCTTCCCTTACTTTTTATTAGACCTGAACAGTGAGTTCCATTTACCATGCATGCCCATCATAAACCCCATTAAGGCCATGTCTATATTGGCCAATTAAAGAACTATGATAGCATTATGTAGGGGAAAGAACACTTCTCTAGAAGTTAGGAATATTTGGGATTGAGGGCTGGATTCCCCAGTTATTACTGGGGATATTATCTGGACCCCAGTTATTACATCTGTACAATGGGGATCCCAATTCCAATCCAGATAAACAGAACCAAATAAGATCCTTTCCTCTACTTACTACCCTCACCAACCCATTCTTTAAATAGATTCCAAAATAATCTTGCCAAGGCAGAACTTTAATTCACTTGCTCCCCCTTTGGAGTTGGTAACTTTTGATATGTCTCACAATACCTTTAGCAATTAGAAATTAGACATGGCAGGGACTCATCTGTCACCACATTTTAATCATCTACAGGACTCAGACTCAGATATTGTGAATAGATATCCATTGTACAATACTGGACTAATTGCCTTTACAAAATCTCAGCTAACTTTAACTGCATTCCTCTTATATCATCATTGACAAAGTAGGCAACTGGCATGCATTTCAATACCTCCAGTGAAGGAGAATCTATTCCCTCCTGAACCAGCCTTCTTTTGGACAGCTCCCATTGCCAGGTAGTGGTTAGTTCCATTGAACAGCAATCCTCTACTCTACGACTTTTGTCTATGGCTCTTAATTCTTTGCTTTAGAAACAATTCATCAACAGTTATTTATTATATTCTAGGAAATTCAGTAAGCACTTGGGATACAAAGAAGAAAGACAAAAACAATACCTGACCTCAAGGAACTTCTATTTTAACTGGAAAAGCAAAGAATACAAATATTAGAATATACAAAATGTATATATGTATATATGTATATACATGTGTGTATATGTGTGTGTGTGTATCACAGAAAGGGGATACAAGGTAACCTTTCAGAAAAAAGACAGAAATCAAATTATTCTTCATTTTTTCAAAGATTGTTGGGAAATGAAGTGAAGATCCTGGGATGAAATGAAATAACACAAAAAAGCAGTATTTGAATGTAAAGTTCTATCTAAATAAATCTGTTCTTATTGTACAATTTTCACTATCTGAATTTGATCCAAGAGCTATTTCATATCCAACAATACTTATAAATATCAAGACCAATGGGTTGAGGGAAATGTTCTGAATTTTTAATAAGCAGATAATATTTCAATCTTGCTCACCTTCTGCTTCATACTAGGGAAATCTCTTAGAACCCCATTTTGGTTAGACCAACAAATTTCAATAGTTTCCCACTGCATTCAGTTCTGCATTTAAACTTCTTAGCTTCACATTCAAGGCTTGTCATAATCAGGCCCTAACTCTTTAGTTTTTCCTCTTCCTTCTTCCCTCTGTGATCTGCCTTTGCTCAACTATTTATTTACACTTCACTCAAAATGCTTTCACTTGGTTAAAAAAGCATAGACAGAATTCAAGAGACTTGCATTTATATTTCATAGCAATTAATCAGCCATATGAATGTGGGGGCTTTCATTTTCCCCTCTATGGTTCTCAATTCCACCATTTGTAAAATAAGGGAAGTTGAATATGAAGTTTTATTTTAATCTGGCATTCAATGGTCATTAACTCCTGCTTTCCACCTTTCATTAGACCTTTCTTTTATCTGAAATGCTTTCCTCCCATTCAAATCTTGTTCATCCTTTCTGCTCCAGGGCCATTTCATTCTCACCTGTCTGATAAATTCCCTCATGACTCCAAGCCACCATGTCATCTCCATCTTTTAAATACAATAGGTATATGTTAGAATTTTATCATTTCCTGTTTTATACTAGGATTGACAATTCCATGTGTCTATGCCAGGTCTTCATAACCAGATCAAGAGATTGTTGTGGTCAGAGCTGGTGGGTTTCTTTTTCATATTCCTCTCTGCGCCTAGCTCAATGCTAGGGACATAGTAGGGCTCTGTAAAGACTGCTTAAATTCAATTAATTGCCTGATTATATTAGAGATTGAATTAGCAGGGATGCCAATAACATGCTATAATTCAGTGACCTCTGTCGATTCTTGACTTATCTCCATGATTTCCTCTCCCTAGTTGAACATTATTGTACAAAAGTAACATGGCTAAGATTGATCTTCCCTCTCCCTCCCCCTCTCTTCTCCTTCTCTTCCCTTCCCCCAAAGAGACTGGGAACTAGAAAAAGGAGAAAGGCCATGAGGTGCTTTTCCATTTAAGGAGGTCATGCATTGGTGCTGCAGGTATTGAGTTCCCCTTTCCAGTGTCTTCACTCAATACCTGCCTCTCCTGCTTTCTTAATGACGGTGGTAATTGGGTGTGCGTAACCAGAAATCGTTACAGTAAATGGATTGATTTTTGTCAGAGACACAAATACCCACCATCAGCAATACAAAATGGTGGAGTCAACATGGGGATTATGGGGACTAGTAAAGACCAGGCTGTATTCAAGGTATCAGAAGTTACTCAAACAAGAGGAAAAACTTCAAGAGAAAATTTGTGCAGCAGAAACAAGACGGCAGCCATTCGCTTATTCATTCATTCCTACTCCACAAATATGTATCAAGTTCCCAGGATGTATAAGGACCTGTGCCAGACACTGGAGTGAGAAGCAGTTAAAAACATAAGCTGTAATGACTGCCCTTAGCAAGTTTACAGCTTAGTGAAGACAATAAACTACACACACACACACACACACACACACACACACACACACGTGCCAAATTGCTGTTTCTAGAACACAGGATCATATCACTCCCTTACTCATAATCTTTAGTGGCTTCCTATGTCCCTAGGGCAAAAATTATTAACAATTTTTGTATCATGGATGTGTCTGACATTCTAGTGAAGCCAGTAGATCCCACCCAAGGATGGTGTTTTTAAATGCATAAAACACATAAGATCACAAAGCTAACCAATTCTATGGAAATACAGTTATTCAAATTAGAGAAAAAATGTTCATTGACTCCAGGTAAAGAACTCCCTGCCTATGATAAAACACAAACTTTTCAGTCTGGTATCTAAAATCTGTTAAAATCCAACTCCCAATTAACTTTCCTCTCTGGGTTCATATTGTTCTCCTTTTCGTAATAATACTATCAGCTGTTAATGTTATCTCCTTCTTGGCTAATCTGATAACAGTCTGTAAGATGGATTTAAGATAACTGAATCCATGAAAAAATGCTGTGAGGTAGGTGGAACAATTATTATTCCTATTTCTTTTTAATGACAAATTGTTTCAAGATGGAATGTTATATCCTTAAAGTAGTCGTAGACAAGGAGCCAGAACTTAGGAGACAGAACTGTAATTAGCAATTCGGATGTCAGGGGACAAACCACAAAATATTTTGTTCATGTGTTTCCAGTTGCGTTTGATTCTTCATGTCCCTCTTTGGGGTTTTATTGGCAAAGATACCAGAATGATTTACCATTTCCTTCTCCAGTTCATATTTTATAGAGGAGGAACTGAGGGTAAACAGGGTGAAGTGACTTTCCCAGGGTCACACAGCTAGTAATTGTCTGAGGCCAGATTTGAACCTAGGAAGACGAGTCTTTATGAATCCAAGTCCAGCTCTCTAGCCACTGTGTCACCTAGTTGCTCCTCACAAAATATTTCTGGTGTTGTTCAATCATTTAAATTATGACTAACTCTTCATGACAACATTTGGGGTTTTCTTGGCAAAGATACTGGAGAGATTTTGCCATTTTCTTCTCCATTGGAAAAGAAGACTTGCTCATGGTCACATAGCTAGGGAGTGTCTGAGACTGAATTTGAACTCAGGTCTTCCTGATTCCAGGCCCAGGGTTCTATCCACTGAGCCACTACCTCCAAAATATATTTTCTAATCTCTCATAAAAGAGGCAAAAAAAAAAAACCTTTTTCAGTGGAGGGGAAAAGAGGGAGGGCGAAAGGGAAAAAGTGAAGCTTACTCTTATCACATTTGGCCCAAGGAGGGAATAACATGCACACTCAATTTGGTATGAAAATCTCTCTTATACTACAGGAAAGTAGGGGAGAAGGGAACAAGTAGGGTGGGAGGATGATAGAAGGGAAGACAAATGGAAGGAGAGAGTAATAAGAAATAATCACTTTAGGGGAGGGACAAGGTCTAAAGAGAATAGAATAAATGGGGGCCAGGATAGGATGGAGGAAAATACAGTTAGTCTTTCATAACATGACTATTATGGGAGTTTTTTTGCATAACTACACATGTATAGCCTATATTGAATTGCTTGCCTTCTCAGAGTGGGGAGGGAGGAAGGAGAGAAGTTGGCACTCAAAGTTTTAGGAACAAAAGTTGAGAATTGTTTTTGCATGTAACTGGGAAATATGAAATACAGGTAATGGAGTATAGAAATCTATCTTGCCCTACAAGAAAAGAGAGAAGATGGGGATAAGGGAAGGGAGAGGTGTAACAGAAGGGATGGTAGGGTGGGGGAAGGGGGTAATCAGAATGCACGGTGTCTTGGGGTTGGAGGAGGGGAGAAATGGGGAGAAAATTTGGAACTCAAAATCTTGTGGAAATGAATGTTGCAAACTAAAAATAAATTAAATAAAATATACTTTCTAAAAAAATCATTTGGGGTGGGGTAATATCTTGCAGGACATAAGTTCCCATGGATACATTCTACAGGATACCATGATGTAATTGCTGAGGAAGCTACTGATGAACATGCAAAATGACTTCCTTTGTAGGAAAAGATGAAAGACTAGTTCAAAGTCCAATATATTTTTAAATATCTGCTGATTTTATTGAGCTCATCCAGGGTGTGGACCACTAGCAGACAGAGAAGAAGATAAACACTTGTTTGCTTCTTATTCCTATGTTACTTACTTTTGATAATTAGGTATAAATACTAATTTCAATTTTTTCTATGATTTAGAATGTGCATAAATGCTCTCAGTACCCCTGGTGTAAGTGCCCTGGTGTAAGGCTAAATTGCCCTGCCTTAATTACCACTCAACTTAGGAAGGCTGTCTTCTAGTTTGGGAGGCACCAAAGTAACAGTAAATAGCCTAGAAATACCATTTGAGAGTTACTCGTGTACATGTCTTACTGTCCAAAATAGACTATGAACTTCTTGAGAGCAGGGACTGTATATTATTCATCTTTGTTCATTGCTTTTTACTTTCCTTTTTTTCACTGTCTTGCAAAGAAATGGAGAGGAGATGTGACTCATATCCACTGATGTTACCAACATAACTTCACAAACCACTTGAATACTGTTAGAATGAACATGGAATTATTAGTTAGATGATATGGGTTTCAGGAGAAGCTTTGATACTTGCCAACTGAGTGACCTTGGTCAATTCACCAAACCTCCTTGGTTCTGATTTCCCCATCTATTAAATGAGGGACTTTGACCAGAAGTACCTCAGCATAATAGATAGAGTGTTTGAACTTGGAGTCAGGAAGACCTGAGTTTTAATCCTGACTATGTTATTTTATGTATGACCCTAGGCAAGATAATCTACCTCTTTCAGCCTTACTTTCCTCATCTGTGTAATAGGAATAACAGTGGTACCTATTTCATGGATTTTTGTTAGAATCAAATCACATGGCACATGCAAAGCTCTTTGCCAACTTACAAGTGTTGTTAAATCATCTTTAAGGTCCCACCAAGCACTAAAATCATGACTCCATAACCATTATTCTCTCACCGAGGGAGAAGAGCAAGACTTGAAACATTCTGGAAGAGGAATGGGGAGTAGAGTGAAAAGGGTAGAAAGAGCCTCGGACCCAAGCTGCAAGACTGTGAAAGATGTGAAGAATGCTTTTTACACATGGTACACATTTTTGCAAAGACTCGCTTTGCTTCTTCTAGTTCATTTCACAATCCCTGTCTTTTCATAGCTAGATGGATGGATGAATAGATGATGATGGATAATGGAGATATAGACAGACAGGCTGATCGATAAACAGGCAGGCAGACAGACAAGACATACTGACAAAGAGACAAAGCATTCATTAAATGTTTCCAAAGTGCTGTGGACTATGCTAAGTGCTGGAGATGCAAATGCAATTAAACTCTCAAACAGCTTATTTCTATTGGGGAAAGCCCACACATACAGGGGACTGAAATGAGGAGGGAGACAGGGAGTGCTCCACTAAAGATGGAGGCCTAGTGTCCATGGGGTAGAGATTGTGGGAGGGTGGTACAATGTGAGAAAGAAGCTGAAAATGTGATTGTATCACAGAAATGCTAATGAGTTACTTTCTTCATTGGATTAAACTAGATTCATTCCATCTCATGGAGTTTCTCACCTAACACTGCCCACACATGATAGTGTGTGCACATGCACAGACACACAGACACATAGGAGATACACAGACACACGGAGATACACATACAAATACAAACACAGACAGACAGACACACACACACATACACACACTCACACACACACTTGCCAGTGTCCTCTGCTGCGGTTTTGGATGTATGCAGACCAGTCAGGACAGCTGTTCCTGAGTGTGATTGTCTCTGCTCTCTGGAGCCTGGAAGTAGAGTAGGCTGACCTGATGGAGGAGGGGAACTCAGGTCTTTCAGGCCAGCCTCCTTTCAGGCCAAACTCCAGCTACTGGCTGCCTCTTGTGGATTTCTGGAATGCCTTATCATGCCTAACTTGGGCAGGTGGCCTGAGGCACGGCCAGGGATGCACCCTGCTAGAGCCAAGGAGAAAGAGGAGACCTTTTGTCTTTTTTTCCAGGTCAGTCTGAAGAAGAGGGAAGGGGGCTGGTGGGAACATCAATGAGGCATGTGTCAGGGGGTGCAAAAGAATGCCTCAGTGCATCCTGGGTGCCAGTGTCAAGTAAAGATGATGATGCTGCCAGGTAAAGCAAGCAACAGGCTGCCAACTCTGCAGTGGCAACTTCCTATCATTGTGCCTCAACTAGGAGCTGCTAAACATCAATGACCGCTTCATTTGGATTACCTGGTACATAGTAGGTACTTAGTAAGTGCCTATGATTTGCATCAATAGAATGTAACTACTTCATGGCAGGGACAATTTCATTTCTCAATCTCTATCTCTAGCACCTAGGACAGCATCTGACACAGAAAAGGTGGTGAGTGATTAGCCCTTTTAGTGGCAAGAATCAGGAAGAGAATGGGGCTGGGAAATAGTACTAATTCTGTTTTAATATCTTTTCTGTTGGGGAGCTTATTACCTCCTGTTTCAGCTCATCTAGTAGATCTTTACTTAGCCCTTAGGAAGGAGTGAGGTAGGAAGGGAATAAGCATTTATTCAATGCTACTCTGTGCAAGGTAAGCCTTTTGCAATCAATCATCTCGCTCCTAATCCTCACTATAACCCTGTAATTCAAGTCCTATTCATATCCCCATTTTACAGTTAAGGAAACTGAGGCAAACAGAGGTTAAGTGACTTGCTCTAAGTCACAGAGTTAATAAGTGTCTGAGGCTAAATTTGAACTCAAGGCTTCCTAACTCCAGGTATAATGCTCTATTTACTTCCTATTATAATGATGATAAGGAGTTGTAATGGAATTAGCCATTATCATGTAGTCAGTTTCCCTGCTGGGAGTGAATTCCTTACTTATTTCTTCTTTCTTATACCTTATTCTTGACTTGTGACTTCTATGATTCAGTGATACTGTTCTCCTGGCTCTTCCTCCTTGTCTTTTCCTTATAAAACAGTCCACTTCTAGGGTCTGATTTTTTTTTACTGGCAACTTTGACTGCCTGGAATTCTCTCTCCTCATCTCTACTTCCTGGTTTCCCTCAAGTCTCAGCTCAAATCTAACCTTTTTCAAGGAACATTTCTCAAAATCCCTTAATTCTAGTGGCTTCTTTATGAGATTACCTCCTTTTTATAATATGTGTACATACACATATGTATACATATACATATGTGTACATATACAGGTATATATGGGTGCATGTGTGCACATGTGTATATGTGTGTATACACACATATGCATACATATGTGTATATACTTATTGTGTATATTATATATGTATGTGTGTGTGTGTGTGTGTATATGTATATATATCTTCTTTGCAAATTTTCATTCACCTACTGTCTCTCCTATTAGACTGTGTACTCATTGATCAAAGAGAGGTTTTTGCCTTTCCTTCTGTCCCAAACACTTAGCACAATGCCTGGCACATAGTCAATGCTTAAGGAAAGGCTTATAAATTTCATCTGTGTGTGTCAGTAGCATCTGCACTCTGGCTATTCACACCAGGTCTCTAAATTCATTTCCTTTCCTCAGGTGGAGTTCCTGAGACCTCCAATCCCTCACCCCAGTTCTTTCATAAGGAGTTAACCACTTCCTAGCTACGGGATAATGGACAAAGCACATGACCTCTCTGGTCCTGTTTCCTTTTCATTTCAGTAAGAGTTTAGGTCAATAGACTCTAAATTCCCATCTAGGTATACAACAATGATCTAATGTTCCTAAATCACTACATTTCTTTGGGTCTCAGTTTCCTCAATTGCAAACTGAGGCAGTTGGATTCTCTGAGATCTCTCCCAGATCCAGCTTTCTATGTCTATGATCCTCTAGAGATGGCATGACATTTTTAGGCCTTGATTCCTGAATATAAAGATATCAATTTAATAAAGTATAAAACAAAAACATAGATGATTAAAATATATAATACTGCTCAATTCAATAGCATGACTTTGAGATGTACAAGCAAGGGGTTCTGAGACATCCAAGAGGGGAAAGGGTTTCCTGATCAATAAGTGAAGACTTTGAAATGAGCTTTAAAGGATGGATAAGTATAAAATCCACTAGGATGATACACCAGTGTGTCCTTATTCAAATTTTCTTTATCTCTTACCAAGGGCTCCTTCCTTCTTCTTCAGGAAATTTATGTCAGTTCATGGAATTCATTTACCAACTGCATTGGCTGATGGTCACCAAGTGAAAAATGAATATATATACATAAATGTATGTGAATATCTACTTTCTTCCTCCCAATAAATTACCTCTTCCACCCGGGACTTATTTGGCATACACTTGAAAAACTTCCAACTATTTATCTCTGCCTTATCCTCAGCCTTCCTCTCAGTTCACGTTTTGGCTTCTGCTTATCCAAGGGGAATCACTCTTACATTTATTTTAATCTTGTCAGGAGTTCTGGGTGGCTTGAACTTTATACTGACTTCTTTCTTTCCTTTTCTTTATTTTTTTCCCTTGTTTGTGTAGATTGGATTTATTTATTTTTATTTCTGTCATATTTATTACTGGATGGCAGACATAAATTCTATATATCCATCACTTTAGCTTGGAGTACTTTTGCTAGCTGTGTTTGTCCTTCCCCTTTATTTCTTTATCACTCTTCTTTTCTGGAGTCTGCACTCATGATACTTTTGCTCAAAATATTTGAAGTACACTGAAAATATAGATGTAGAAGGCACTAGAGTTTATGTCACATGAAAACCAGTTGGTTGAAGAAACCAGACACTCAGGCTGGAGACTTGCATGACTTTTAATAAAGTCATTTCTATTTTCCTTTGCTTCAGTTTCCTCATCTTTAAAATGAAAGCATCAGATTAGGATCACAGGATTATTGATCTCATTCTGGAAAGTACCTCAAAAGGTTTTGAGTTCAACCTTGAGCCCATTTTACAGATGAGTAAACTGAAGTTCAGTTTAAGTGACTTAGGATCATAAGAGCATTGTTTTTGAGCTGGAAAGGATCCTAAGAGTCTTCAGATGACGTGTGCTCAAGGTCACAGAAATGGTGAGAATCAGAGCCTAGATGACAACCCTGGACCTCTGTTTTCAAATCCATCATCTTTTTACTAGATCATGCTGTCTTTTACCCAGGATCACATAATTGCTCCGTGTTTGAGTCAGAATTGGAATCTAGGTCTTCCTGATTCCAAGTTCAGCCCTCTCTTCACTTCACCATGCTGCCTTGTTATGGGTCTCTAAACTTCTCCGTTTGAAATTTATAGTCCTATGATTCTAGCACAGGGTGCTCTGCTAACCTCATCATACCCTCATTACCTCTTGCCTGTACTATTGCAATAGTTTTTGGTGGGTCTGCCTGCCTCAAGTCTCTCCCCATTGCAATCCATCCTCCATTCAGCTCCTAAAGTCATTTTTCTAAAACGCAGGTCTGATTATGCTACACACACACACACACACACACGCATGCATGCATGCACACACGCACATTCATTAAATTCAATAAATGGGAGACTTCCCATTGCCTGTTTGAGGTTTAGAGTTCTTCATAAACTAGTGCCTGTCTACCTTTCCAACATCTTACTCCCCAACAATATTCTTCATAGTGGCCTCCTGGCTATTCCACAAACAAGACCTTCCACCTCTTGGGCTCTCTTCTCTGGCACACTCCCATGCCTGGAACACTTTCTCTCCTCTCTCCTAACCACTGGCCTCCCTTGTTTCCTTTAAGTCCTAGTTAAACAATTACCTTCTACAGTCTTCTCTAATTCTTCTTCATTACCAGTGTTAATTATTTCCTATTATCCTGTCTCTAGCTTGGTTTGTATATATTAGTTTGCTTGCTGTCTCCCCAGTTAGATTGCTAAGTTCTTTGAGAGCAGTGACTGATGGGGTCTTTGGATTCTTGTGCATGCACCCCAATTCCAAGGTCACATTTCTCCTTAGAGTTAAGTAAAACACAAGCCCTGACAGTTTTCTCCCTAGCCAAAAGACGCTATGTCCAGCAACTACTCATGAGTGGGCCTCAGTAAAACAAACTATCTATCTTTCCCCATCACAATGACAAGCTGACCTCTGAAGAAAGTTTCTCATAAAAACAGGACTATCTTGTAAACACAGAATTATCATATACTGACTCCCAAAGTTATCATATTCAGTGCAGAGGTCAATCTATAAATATCAGCTCTCAAAGCTATCTTGCTACAGACTTAACAGACCAAAAATATACCCTTGAGAAACCCTTTCCCCTGGTTCCCAGTAATGAATGATGCCTGCGACCAAGGTTGTAAGTTATCACCTAGTTAGCATAGCTGCCAGATAATCCATTACTTTTCCTATATAAGCTTTAGCATCATTCCTATTAAGTTGCAAGTTCCTTAAGGAATGCCAGTTCTCTAGGGAGCTCTGCCTGTCATATTGGTGTTACAATAAGCCTTTGCCAGCTTGACCTGAAGAATGCTTGAGTTCATGAATTCATTCTAGACGACCCTATCCAGTACTCCGGTCTTTGGGGGGTGGTCCCTGAGCCTCTCAGACCACATCATTGGGAAAATGAACTGCCCATTGTGCAAGTTAGTTTCTCATAAATAAAATGGGGTTAAAATACTTACATTAGGTCTATCAAAAGGTTGTTGTAGGGGAAGTGATTTGTATACAAGGTGGCACTATTGAAATGTGAATTATGGTGGTTGAGATTTTCTGAAGATACAATAAACAAAACTGTCAATGCCCAGGATAAGAAAAGGAAAGATACTTGACACAAAAGAACATAACAGATAGAAAGGCTTTGAACCCTGAGCTTTGCCAGCAGTTTTCTCTAGAACTTTATGATAGAATCCCTTCAGCATTGTTACCTTTCATGGGGTTTCTGTGTGCAATGGAACATGAGATGATGAATGACATTACCACGTGACACTGTGAGTCTTTCATAGGGAGTTTATTATGAATTTAGACTCTACTATTTTTGCACTAGAGACTTTCCAATCTCAGAATCCATCTAGTCCAACTGATGCCTCAAAGAGAATCCTGCAACATTCTCAGCAATTGGCCTCTGCTTAAATACAGTTAAGTCAGCTGCCTGAGGCAACTGACCCCATTGTTGAACAGCTCTGGGGGTTAGGAAAGTTGTTTTGTTTTTTCCATTTGTTTTTCTTCATCAAGTCTAAAGTTCTTGTTTGCATTTTCCACCCATTGCCACTGGTTCTGCCCTCCAGAGCCAAGCACAGTAAATCTAATCCTTCTTCTACCACGAAAGTTTGTTTTCAAATAATTGAAGAGAAGGACCGTGTCCCTACTAACTCCTCTTCCTCAGGCTAAACATCCCCATTCCCTTCTATAGATCATTAACTGGCATAGATTTTGAGATCCTCCACCATCTTGGTTGTCTCATGAAATTACCTGGTTGTCAGTGGTCATCCTAAACCATAGTGCTCGGAACTAAATAAACTTCAGATATGGTTTTACTAGAGCCAAGAGAAGCAGCACAAGTATGTCCTTAGACTCTGAGGATCAATGATCTGGAGCGAGAAAGGACCTCAGAAAACCTTTAGAGTGTTTTTTTT
Organism: Potorous gilbertii; assembly: GCA_028658325.1. Classification (NCBI taxonomy): domain Eukaryota; kingdom Metazoa; phylum Chordata; class Mammalia; order Diprotodontia; family Potoroidae; genus Potorous; species Potorous gilbertii. The sequence goes on from CM053770.1 coordinate 677,616,361, forward strand.
CAGGAGTGAATGCTGAGCCCTAGGGAACTTCACTGACTTGCTCACATACACCAATGTCATAAGCATCATGGGGGAGAAGTTGAATCACATCCCTTTGACTTTTGAGCCATTACTTTGGATACCATACCACCTACTACCCTCCTGAGTCCTACAGGAGACCCTCAGCCTCTGGATGAAGCCCTGGAAGGCAGCTGAAGAGTGCTGTGGGTAACCCTATAGGGTAAAAGGAAGGGGAAAGGGCTCAAAGGACAAAAGAAGGAAAAGGCAGCAGGGGTGGAATATAAAAGACCCAGACAACATGGGCTTGCTATAATAAGCCTACCGGAGGGTGGGCATCATGTTCCTAGGAGGAAAAGCACCTTTCTTAGATTGTCTTCCAACTGACACTAAGAATTTCCCCTGTATCTTACTCTCAGTAGTAAATGTTCTTCATGGATACATTTGGTATATTTCACATATGTTCATTTTTTGAAATATATCCACCAACTATATATTCTGCTTGCATATGTGTGAATATATGCATATGTATGTATATGTACATATATGTGTGCATATACACATACACATATACATGTATATAACCTTGTGTTCTCTTTCTCATTTTCTTCCTTCCCCTTTCTTGCTCTCCCCTTTTCCCTCCCTCTTCACTCCTCCTCTCTCTCCCTCTCCCTTCTATCTCCCTTTATTCTTATTCAGTCTCCCCTTTCTCTTTCCCTTCATCTGTCTTGCTCTCTTCCACCTTACCTCTTTTCACTCCCTTACTCCCTCTTTCTCACCACACAAACATGCGTACATATATATATACATACCACACATATAGACACATATATGCACACATATATAAAATACATATATTATGTATACATGTGTAACATATATAAACATATACCTATATACAGATGCATACAATATATACACTTAAATACACACGGTAATTTAATGGTAGAGCTGTGACAAAAGTCCTAAGAACAATGCCTCTATCTAACCCTATGCAATCACAAAGCATGCCGATTAGAATCTCATATTTCATAGAAAGTTAATTCTAGAATGCACAAATAATTCTAGCGATAACTTAGATGAATCTCATTTTTTTCTGTTTTTCTCTAACTTTATTTTTCAGTTATCCATCATTTATATTTTCTTCCTTCCACTGTTGCCCCAATTAAAAAAATAAACATATATGCATTGTCAAGCAAAATTAATTCCCTCATTGTCCATGTACAAAAAGAATGTGTCCATCTGCTTCCCAACTCCACCACAATTCTGACAGACAGAGGTTGTGTACTTTATCATCATTTCTATGGAATGGTACTAGGCATTGTCCAGAGAAGGATATGTATCCCAGACTTGATGTGAAGGAACTTGTCTAAGATGACACATTGGTAAGTGACAGGCCTAATACTTATTCTATGTCCTAGATTTTGAGGCAGAATGGACATTAGGAGGCACTGTGTCCAACCTCTCATTCTACAGATGAACATACTAATGTCTAGAAAGGCTGTATATTGCCTGGAGCCAGATAATCAATACCTGTATGAGGTGGAATTCCAACTGCAAGGCCAGAATTTCATTTCCATAAACCCCATGTTTTCTGACTCAAACTCCAGGGCTCTCTCCATTGCACTCTCACTACTCCCACTCTTCCTGATTTCCTCCAATATTCAGCCCAAGCAGCCCTTTCCTTTCCACTGGGCTATGGCCAATCATCTTGATTTTCATCTTGCCACTGGACACTAGAGGAGAGAGTGAGGCTGTTTAGCTCTTCCACGCTGGTCCTCTCTGGGACGAACAACAAAGCCAGTCAGGCAGCCCCTTCAACATGAACTTTTTCCTTACTCCCTGCTCTCAAATCCCCAGATACTAGTGCCTTCGCTCCAAAAGTCAACAAAATATTTGTGTTTGTCATATGCCAGGGACTATGCTAAGCTACCAAAACTACCCTGTATTCATTCTGTATGCGTGTATGTGTATTTATGTATGAAGACAGGTAGTATGTATATAGGCAGTATGTATATAGAAGCAGTATATATATATTTATATTCTATGTGTATGCACATGTGTCGATATCTATATATATAATATATGTATGAATATATGTATATAAACATATTGTGTGCTTGTGCAGTCTCTTCCATTAGAATGATAGCTATCTGCAAGTGAGGACTTTTCACTTTCTCTTTGTAGCCCAATACCGAGCACAACAGTAGTCATAGTAAATTGTTATTGAATGGCTACTGTAGAAACATGATTTGCCTGACTTCACATATGTCATTGCCTTCTCAATGGGATAGGGAAGGGACAGAATTTGGAACTCAAATTTTTTTTGAATGAATGTTAAACAAATACACAAATAATTACTTTTAAATGCTTGCAGATTGCTTTCCTATTAGAATGATTCCCAGCAACTGTGTGAGCTAGATAAGCATAAAAATATCTATTGTATCAATGACTAAAATTCATCCTCAGAGATGAATGAAAGATTACAGAACTATTCAGACAGTCGTTTTCCTCCCTGCTGTTCCAGAGCATTCTTTCTACAATACCAAACTGGTTTCTGTAATAGTAGGTCAGGTCATCAGTGTTTCTTCAAGGGATAAGCCTTAAAAAAAAAACCAACAACTTTTGTCAGCACAGCAGAAAAAAGCTCCCAAAGCCTACAGTCAAAAGGCACAGGCAACCTCCCTTCCAAAGTGTGCATCTAATCTGGAATTTGTTGGATTGCAGAAAATTAGCTATTCCAAGTCACTTGCAATTACTTTCAAGGTACCTCAACATCCTCCCTAGATAAACAGGGCAGCTAATTCCTTTTGGCAGCTTTTCCCTACCAGGATCAAACGAACCCTTCTCTGACAATAATGCAGCAGGATGGGACATTTTTAATGTGATAAATCTTTCACTCCAGATTAATCTAGACTCCCAGTTGCCTTATCTCTCCAGGTCTGGGCTTACATTCAAGACTGTCTATGAAGATTAGAGAACAGCAGGCTTCTCCATAGGTGGATAAGGTTGCCTTCCCCCCTTCCATTATCATTTGGTTTGACAGATCAAGGAAAAATTTCACTTCCTGGAAAAACATCTCTCTCTCTCTGTCTCTCTCTCCCTCTCTCTCTCTCTTCTCTCTCTCTTCTCTCTCTCTCCCCCTCTCCCTCCCCCTCTCCCTCCCCCTCTCTCTCCCTCCCCCCCCTCTGTCTCTCACATCTATATCTATATCCCAATGTAAATATTCTTTGTTTGGCAATGAGGCTTTAGCAGATGGTCACTGATGAAGCATTATAAAAATCCTCCAAACTCTCATTCATAGTGTTCAGTTCAGTCAGTCACTTTTTCAGTCAGGTCTGACTCTCTGTGACCCCATTTGGGGTTTCCTTGGCAGAGATATTGCCCTGGTTTCCCATTTTCAGCTCCAGCTTATTTTACAGATGAAGAATTGAGGCACATAAAATGAAGTGACTTGCCCAGGATCACACAGCTAGTAAGTGTCTGAGGTCGGACTTGAACTTGGGAAGATGAATCTTTCTGACTCTGGGCCTGGTGCTCTATCCACTACATCACCAGACTGACTATCTGATGTCTCTGCCAGTACCTAGGCTGAAGCTGTCTTCCCAAAGACCCCAAACACTCAAGTTAACACATTCACAGTGACTCCCTATCTCCTCCCTGGTCTGATAGACGTGCTTATAGTTAAGGGCCTGATGATGATAACCCAACATTTAAGCTTGGGGTGATGGATGCCCAGCACTGGACTTACGTAGGCACAGTTTCTTAATAGCTGTTACCATGGACTACATGCATGTTTGAGCGTCACTTTCTTTGTCTGTGTAGTAACAGCTAGCATTTGTATAGAACTTTAAGGATTGCAAAGCACCTTATAAATATCTCATTTGATCTTCACAAAACCCTGTGAGGTAAGTATTTTTATCCCTGTCTTAAAAATAAAGAAACTGAGGCAGATAGAGTTTAAAGAACTTGCCCAGAGTCTCCTAACTAGTAAGTGTAGAGGGGCAGATTTGAACTCAGGTCTCCCCCATTTCAGGTTCCACATTCTATTCACTTTGCCACCTCTTTCTAAAGTAGAGATAACGGCATGTACCTCAAAGATATGTTTAAAGACCAATGAGATAATGCATGAAAGTACTTTACAAAGCTGACTGACCTGTAGACATTTGAGGGATGATTATTAACTCCAGCTGCCTCTTTAATAGTCCCAATGACTGGAAAGAAGATGGAGACATTTTGAGTGAGGGGCAACTATATGTTTTACCCAAAGTCAGGAAGTCTCACTTTCCTGAATTCAAATCCACCCTGGCCAAGTCACTTAATGACATTTGCCCCAGTTGCTCCATCTGTAAAATGATCTGGAAAGAAAACAGCAATCCACTTCAGTATCTCTGCTACAAAAACCCTACATGTAATCGTCAAACATGACTGGAAGATGACTAAACATTTTGAGCCAATAATAAAGAAGCATTTCTTAGAAGTCTCCGAACATGGAAGTGTTGAGCTCTCCAGAGTTGCATTATTCCAATGATAGACACTTGCTCTGAGGATTTATCTTCAAACTCAAAGCTGAACCATAATCCCTTCTACAGCATTTAATTAAATTCCAAAGCATTAATTAATCACCTACTGTGAGTTAAGCACTGTATTATGAACTGGGGATAAAAAGACAATAGTAAAGCAGTCTCTGTCCTCAAAGACACTCGTTTTCCTCATCTGGACAGTGAGAATCATGATGGTGACCACCTCACAGGCTCACCCTAGGAATCAAATTAGATCATAAATGATACCACCATACAACTGTAAAGTGTTTATGAAAATGTGAGCTGTCCTTCTCCTCTTCCTCATTTCCCTTTTCTTCCATTTACTCCCCCTCCTCTTCTCATTTTTCCTTCATTTCTCTCTTCTCTTCCTCATCTTCTTTTCCTTTCTTTTTCTCCTTCTCCTCATCTCATTTCCCTCCCATTTCTCCCTTCTACTCTTCCTTTAATCTCCATTTTCTTCCTCCCCCTTTTCCTTATCCTTATGACTCTACTTCTATTCTCATGTGTGTTTTCTAAAGTGACCAGATGATGGTCCTATCAGGACAAAAAGACTCCTTTATTTGATAAAAATACAGTTGGGAACAGAATTCCTAAGGGCTGAAGTAGGCCTGAGGGTATTGGACCAGGCATCACAAAATCAGAGGCACAGCACCTCAGAATTGAAAGGGACCATAAAGGACATCAAATTAAAGTAATTGACATTACTCTAAAACTCAAAGTGAGCAAGTTGTTGTACCCACATCCCACAAGAGCTTACAAGAGTCCTGTGAGAGCCATACTATAATCCACCTTTTATGGATGAGGGATCTGAGATTCAGAGATGGAAGAGACTCACATGCAAGAGTCAGAATTCAAAGCCAGAGTTAAATCCATGGACCTTCCTACTTAACAAGGCATTCTTCCACCCTCAGTTCAAATCCTACCTTCTGCAAAGGGCCTTTCCTGGTCCCATCTCATGCCTCCACAAGTGCCTTCCTTCTCAGATTATCTCCCATGATTTCCCTGTAAATAACCTTTGTACGTCATTGTTTCCATGCTGAATTCCCACTAGATTATAAGCTTCTTGAGGGCAGATTGGTTTTTTTTGCCTTTCTTTGTATCCCCAGAACTTAGCAAAGTGCCTCCTACCTAGCAAGTGACTAATAAATACTTGTTGATTATATTGCGTTGATCATAGGGCCTCTCCAATGAGCTAAACTGCAAGTCAAATCAGACTATGATGAGTACTGTGTATACAAATGTAAGTAAAAATAAACACAGCTCCTGCCTTCAAGAAGCTTACATTCTAATGGGGAAAGCCAACACTTAAAAGGGAAATGAAAAGCAGGGCTTAGAGGTAGAAATGAGAGAGTATTGATGTAGGGGTCATGAAAAGACATGGGAAAGGAATGAAAGTGAGAGCCTGGGACTGGCCTGGTGACTTCATCAAAACGAAGGTTCTGGGAAGAACACGCCAGTTTAAGGATAGGAATTACACTGAATTAACTGAAACAAATTCTACAAGTAAACAAGGATACCTCTCTGGACAATGTCCCTGAATGGTAGGCATCTAGTACTCATCTGAAAGCTCCTACCAATCGATAAATCCATATGTCTTTATTAAACACTCACTGTGTGTCAGGCAGAGTGTTAATTGTGTGTGGGAGGGCACACAGAAAAAGAAAAGAGGGTTCCTATACATAAGGTGATACAATATGTTCACAAGTAATACAAGATATTGACAAAATAAATATAAATTGATTTTGTGGAGGGTTAGAGATCAACAAAACTACCTTAAAAATTTAGTACCTGAGCTGAGCCCTGGAAAGAGGAGGGATCCCAAGAGATATAGATGAGGAGGGACAACATCCAGGTCTAGGACAACCTGTGCGAACACCTGGAATTAAGAGATGGGATGTTTCCAACATGGCCTAGAAAGCAGACCATTTGGTTAATGTGCTGATTGCATGTGATTGATTAATAAGTCATCAATATAGAAAAGATAAGTTGGTGCCAGAAAACTAATGGTTCAATGACGAACAGAGGAATATGCCTTTTTATCCTAAAGACAATAGGGAGACTCTGAAGATTCTGGAGCATACAAAGTAAACCATTCAGACCTTTGCTTTAGGAATATTAATTTTTTTACTGAATGGAGGACATACTAGAAAGAAGAAATTGAATGAAGCGAGAGCAACCCAACAATGATGAATCTAACAAAATAGCTCCAGAGGCCCTGAAAGCCTGAGGTAATGAGGGTGGTAGCCCTATTAATGGAACAAAGAGGACTGACATGACAAATGAGAAGGAGATAGAATTTCTAAGATGGGACAAATGAATAGATATGGAGGGAGGGTGAGAATAAAGAGTGAAGAATGACTCCTAAGTTTCAACTCTGAGGGACCTGAAGAATGGTGATATACTAGCCAGACACAGGGTACCATACTAGATAGAAATGGGAGAAGATGTGAGTCTGGGGCTTAATCTAATCTGGGAATGTTGAGCTTGAGATGACAATAGGCTGCCCAAGTGGTGATGTCCAGCAGATATTTGGAGATGTGGCACCCAAACTTAGGAGAGACATGAAGAATGTCTCTGGAGATTTGGCAATCATCTACATAGAGATCATACATGAGTCCTTGGGAATTTTTGATATTACCAAGAAAGAGCAGATAGAACAAGATAAGAAGAGGGCTCAGTACAGAAGCCTAACTAACACCCTCCAATTGAGAGCAGGTTAGAGATTATAATCCTGTAAAGGGACTGAGTACCATCAGTAGGACCAGATAGAAGAGAATGAAGACGGATGAATGTATCTAGAGCAGAGTGCCTAGGAGGAGATCACAGGCAACAGTGTCTAACGCTGTATAGAAGTATGAAAGTATAAGGACTAAGGAGTCACCATTGGATTGAGCAATACAGAAATCACTGGAGACTTTGAAGAGCGGTTTCAATCAAGTGGTGGTGATAGAAGACAAATTGCAATGGGTTAAATGAATGGGAATTTGGAAGGGGAAGCAACAAGTATAGACAGATTTTTCTATGAAATTAGATGGGAATTAGAGAAGTGCTAAATTTCTGGAGGGGATGTCAGGGCTGGGTGAATAAGTAAACTTTTATTTTTATTTTAACATGAGGGAAACAGTAAGCAATAGAAAAAGAATTCATGATTAAGAAGAGGTTGAGAATTAGGGAGTAGGAGGAGGTAATTTAGAGAGCCAAGCTGATAGAGGAGATGAAAAAGACTGAGAGCAGGGGCTCAAATAGAATTGTTGGGGGTTATCAAGGAGAAGGACCACCCCATACATTAAGAATGCCATAAAATAGTAAAGAAAGGAGAAGGTGGTCAGGTGATTTGAAGTGTGGAATTGAAGTGGAGAGGGAGAACAGGATAATTGGCCTCTATTTCCTTAAATAAAGGATGAGATGAGGAATAAGGATATGGAACAGGCAGCTGGAGAAGAAAGGAAATGGTTTGAAATAAATTCTAGAGTTGTATAATAGAGAGGCATTCAGAGGAGAAAAAAAGGATTGGACATCCTATTCCACTTTAGAATAATTCTATCTAAAAACAGAAGGCCCATGTTCTAATTCCAGGTCTACTATCACCAGGTCTTACTGGACCCCAGTGGAATCTGTGAAATGCAAGTGTCGGAATGTTTTGTTCATTGCTAAGTTTAAACACTGTACAGTCCTTAGCCTTCTTCAGGTTTAAGCTAATTGTCAGGGCTCTTCCTCCTGAAATTATCATGTATTCACTTATCTGCAGATGTGTATCCATGTTGTAGAATGTAAAGTACCTTAGGACAAGGATTATATTTCCTCTTTGTCTTTGTACCCCAGTGTGTAGTACAGTTTTTGGAACATAATGGGTATTTATTCCAAATCTCAGTTGCTGGTTGCTTTCATTTGTTTTGCTTTTTATAGATGATGGCACTGAGGTCCAGTTCAGCAAAAAGGGGAGAAGCAGGGTTAATATCAAGATCCACTGATTCTAAACCCAAAGCTTTTCCTGCCATGCCATACTGCCTCCTCTAGGAATTCAACTGAATTTTTGAATTGAAATGAATTTGCATTATCAGAGGCTTTGAGCCAATAATCTAATAACTCACTGTATTCCATCCAAAACACTTTTGACTTCTTCTTCTCTATGTAATTAGTACTCTGCCTTGCTGTCTTTAAGAAAAAAGACAGGGATGCTCGTACATTTCTTATGTAGGGTGCTCATTTGGGGCTGACACCTCAATCCAAATACTAGATCTGGGTGACAGGCCACCAATAGGAACTCCTCACTATTTGAAAGCATGTGGACATGATCCCCCTTAGTTAAGATACCAGACTCAGCACGTTCCTCGCATTTCCATTCTCTTTCACTCTTGATCTGGTAATTGTACCATTTGGGTTCCCAAGTGCTAACTTGAAACCTTGAAATTTGTTAAACATCTTCCTGGTACCGTAGAAGGCAGGAGCTACAAGAGGACAGTTCATTTGTCAGGGTAATGGGGATTTAAGATATGGTTCTAGGAAGAAATTCATCAAACTGCATGGTACTGTGAGTTAATGGCAATTAAGTTAATTCCAAACAAATTTCCCCACTCTATCTCAGATTAAATGACTCTTTTTCAGGACCAGGTTTCTAAAACCATTACCATGTGAAATTAGAGGTTTTAGGAGTTGGCTAAGATGAAATCTGTCTCATGAATATAGGGAACCAGTGTGATCAACCTGGGGCCCCAACTTCTAGCACCCACCAAGTGATAACTGAGTGTTCAGATAGTATGGGTGTTCAAGGAAGACTAGGACCTCTGCTGTGAAGGCTGCTTTCTACTTTTGGTGTCTGATTTACCTAGTTCTCACCTGTGGTTCCAAGAAGCTGTAGCATGTGAAGAAGCCACACCCAAGTAACCTATTGTGGCAGATGTACTAAATCAGGTTGGGGGCAATCAAGGGGTCTCAAACCCATTGGTGAGTTAGGAGATGATCCCCACAAGCGTAGGAAGACTTCCCCTGGCAGAATTAGTGGGTGAGAACAATTTGTTCCAATGGCCATACAGATTCCTGAAGCAGGTGCTGTGGATTGCTTAGAGCTTAGATGTCAAAGATGGCTGAGATCATCCACCACATCCTGAACCATCACCATTTGTCTTGATTTCTGTCAAGATTCTTGCCAGAGTCTTTCTTAAAGGGCTGATCCTTCACCTAGAAGATGACCACCTACTCAAGAACCACTGTGGAATGAGAAAAGGCCAAGGAATGATCTATAGGATATTTGATGCCTGACAACTCCAGAAGAATTGCCAGGAGCAGAAATGAGGTCTGTACACAAAATTCATCTCTCTAACCAAGGTCTTTGATACTGTCAGTCATGAGGGCTTGTGAAAAATCAAGGTAAGATGTGGTTGCCCAGAGAAGTTCATCAGTATTGTATGCAGTTCCATGACATCCTGCTTATATAGGTTCTGGATAATGCTTTCATTCTTTCTCAGTCAGCAGTGGAGTGAAGTTGGACTGTGTTCTTCTTCCTGTGCTTTTGAGTATGTTGTTTTCAGCAATGTTGTCAGCTGTCTTCAAAAAGGGCAGAAATGGCATCAGTCGGCTTACTGCATTGATTGTAAATTATTTAACTTGAAAAGTCTACAAGCCAAGACCAAAGTGGAGGGTGAGTTGGTGCATAATTTTTTGTTTGCAGATGATTGTTCACTTAGTGCAGTCTCTGAGGCTGAGATGCAGTAAAATATAGATTGACTTTCTTTAGCTTGTGCTAATTTTGGCCTGACAATTCATACCAAGAATACAGAGGTTCTATACCAGCCAGCACTGCACCATCCGTATTTTGAATCATCAGTTAAAGTAAATGTAGAAATGTTGAATGTTATGCCTCAGCTCACTGAACTTGGCAGTGTGCTTTCCAGGGATGTACGTATAGATGATGAGATGGATGTACACATTACCAGAGCTAAATTATTGCTTGGGAGACTTGGAAGGAACGTGTAGAGCAAATAAGTATGACGGTGCTTACCAAACTCAAGGTCCACAGAGTCATTGTGCTGACCTCATTGTTGTATGCCTGTGGAACCTGGACAGTATACCAGTATGATACCAGGCAACTTAATCACTTCTATTTGAACTTTCTTAGGAAGATTCTGAAGATCACTTAGCAGGATAAAGTACCAGACACTGAAGTCCTTTCTGGAGTTGAACTGCGGGCATTCAAACTTTACTTTAGAGTGCACAACTCGATGAGCTGGCCATGTTGTTCAAATGCTAAACAAAAGTTTACCTAAAAGTCTATTTTACAGATAATTCATACAAGGTGAG
>CM053770.1:677632198-677645586 GCA_028658325.1 Potorous gilbertii
GACCTAAAATTTCTTTAAGGTCCATCAAGTTCTGATATGAATCCCTTTCTAAGCAACTGGGTCACACTGTCATTAACAGAATCCTGAATGTGAAAACTTCAACTCAAATCCACCTTCAGACACAAGCTCTGTGATTCTGGGAAAGTCATTTAACCTCTATCTGCCTCAATGTCTTATTTGTAAATGAGTACACTAGTAGCATACATATTCTGGGGTCAGTATGAGGATAAAATGACATAATTTTAAAGTACTTTGCAATCTAAAAGTGCAATATAAATTCTAGTTCATCATCATCGACATCATCTCTGGACTTCAGGGTGGGTAGGATAAGAAGGTGGAAAAAGGATAAGGAAGGGAGAGAAGGGGAGACAAAAGAGATCCTAGAATGCTAGGGATGTGAGACTCAATGGTTGAAAGATGTTACAAGAATGAGTAGAGCACCTCTTCCCTACCCCCATGCACAACCTCATAGAGATAGACCTCCAAGTATCTCTGAGTCCTTTTGATGCACAGACTCCCATCTGATTGGAAGTATTTCTAACAATAGGATTGCTCTTTATTTATACAAAGAGATTGTAAATTCAGGGGCTCAATTATTAGCAATATTTGGCCTGATATAACAACACAGAAAAAACACTCCCAACAGCCATCAACCCTGTTTCTACCAAAGTACCCACTAAGTTTCATCCAAGCATCTTAGTCAGCATCACTGAATGCAATCTGATTCCATAAAAATCACCCTGATTTATTCCTGGTCTCTTGTGAATCGCAGACAAGGGGAATTGATTGCTCTGGTTACATGTCAGCAAACTAGCTCTTTGTAGGACTCCATTTGAGAGGAAAGTACCTATTCTGTGCAAGGTCAGGGACAGATAATAGAACCACACCTTCCCCTAAGCTCTATCTTTCCAAGTGAGGCAGGATTCCTTCTCCAATTAGCTTTCTCTCTCTGCTCTCTGCTCATATTATGAGAAGAGATTTGAAGTCTGGGAGTACTGAGGCATTCAGGGTGGAAGGATGCATGCTGTATTTTAGGTATTGGAACAGTTTATCACCTCTCTTGTCTGTTTTGTCCTTTATAAATGAAGAGTGTAGATGAGAAGACCCTTAAGGTCTCTTTCAGCTTTTCTATTCTATTCTATTCTCTCTGTTTTTGTCTCTCTGTCTGTCTGTCTCTCTCTATATATACATATATATATATATATATATATATCTATTATATATGAAAATTTTAGAGGAGGCATACCACTGTGGATAGAGTATTCCTGGAAAGGGAATCAGGAATATGTAGTCTCAAACCCTACCACTAAACACTTAGTAGCCAAATGAGCTTGGGTAAGACTCTTTCCCTTCCTGAGGTTCATTTTCCTCATGCATAAAATGTAGATACTAATATCTATAACCCAGGTAATCCTTAGCTAAATTCTATTCAACAGAAGAGGCACTGGGACAGGAGTCAGAAAACTCTTAGTTCAGTTCTGACTTCAGATACTAACTAGCTGTGTGACCTTATACAAGTCACTTAACTTATGTCTTTTTCAGTTTCCTCAACTGTGAAATGGAGATAACAATGGTGCCTACTTCCCATGGTTCTTATGAGAAATAAATGAAATAATATTTTAAAACTGCTTAGCACATAATTGGCACTTAATACATGCTTGTTTCCTCTCCTTCCTTATTATATACAGGAGCCTTTGCTTAAAACTAGGTATACAATAGGAAAAAAAAACCCTAAAGTTGATTGGCTAATTGACTGTAATAAAATAACACTGATAATTTATGATATGATAATTGTGTGCCAATTAAGAGTTAATACTCAATTATTAGCAATATTTGACCTGATATCACAACACAGAAAAAACACTCCCAACAGCCATCAGTCCTGTTTCTACCAAAGTACCCACTAAATTTCATCTATTACCTAAGATGGGATATGACACAGAAAAGTGCGGCAGAAGGTTGAGTGTCACTGGGCAAATGAGTGATCAAGACAAAGTGCTCTAAGAAAATTTGAGGAAGGAAAAAAACCCTTTAGCAAAAAGTATTCCAGGGCCCATGACAGTGTCTAGTAAAGAGCAGATGCTTAATAAATGCTCTTTAATTCATAGATTGGTTGATTTGAAGAATCATAGAGGGCTTCATGAAAGAGGTGAAACCTGAGTAGGACCTTGAAGAAAAATAATTTCAACAGGCAGAGATTAGACAGGGGCATCTACCATGCGTGAAGAGTAACTGGGTAGAAAGCAAGAAGTTTGAAAGCTTAGGGATAAACTCAGGAAAGAATCAGCAGTTCATTTTGGTTAGAATATAGAGTGTGGAAAAGGGAATGGTATGGAATATGACTAGGAAGTTAGGGCAAAAGCAAGTGGTGTAGTCAGACTGGGAAGCTTACATTTTATCCTGTTGGTAACAGGGAGTCTAGGAAGGTCATTGAGGAAGGATGGGATATGATTGGACCTATGAATTAAAAAGATTATTTTTTTTCACTCAATGGAAAAAGTATTTGAAAGTAGAGAGACTGACTATAGGGAAAACATCTTGGAATCTAAGAAAAGGTTGCTAAAGGTTTTGATTAGAGTGGTGGTAGTTTGGATATATGGAATTGAATAGATGTTGAAGATTTCAAAACTTCAATTCATAACATAGCATTTGGTTGAATGATGGAAGGTTAAGGAATAATTAGGGACAACTCCAATAATGGTAGTGCCATCAAGAAAAAAACATATTTACAAAGAAGGAAGTAAGATGAGTTTTTCAAAGGTGAATAAATAGAAAAATGATATCATAAGAGCACAGGTACTCAGTATCCAGAACTTACTACACAAGAAGTCTCTCAGCTTCTCACTCAGAATTTACTGACTCTTAGTTGGCATACAATTCTTACATTATTGATTTTATCAAATTCCCTAGACCACTAAAAATAGGCAGGTAATGAGAATGGGGAGAAAGGCTGCCTCAATCCTCTGATTAAGCAGGCAAGGAAATCTATTTGTATTGGAAATATTTTTACAAAAAGAAATGCTATCTTGAAAAGTTTTTACTTATCAAGCAGTAGATTTTAGTTAACTACAAAGTTAACATGTAGAGCACTTCATTCCCCAACAATATCTGATAAGGAAGAGTGTATTAACTACAGTCATCCACTCCAATCAGAATGGAGATGTTTAGTCATTCATGACATCTGAAAAATCATGCATCTAAGTCAACACAAACACACACACAACTTGTGGACTCATGCTGTCAATCTGTCCACATTTTACACAGTACTTTCTCTATAGTAACTCAAAGCATTTAATCAGTAGTGGGAAATCACTAGATATAGAAGAGTTTTAGTTTCAAATACTTCCTTCAATATCTATAGCTATGTGATCTTGCCAACTTCTGAGACTCCCTTTTTCATGTACAAAAAGAAACATAATAAAAGGACTGCCTTCAAAGGACTGTCATAAAGCTCAAATGGAAAGATGTCAGTAAATGCTTTCCAAACAACAATGTCCTACTTACATACTACTATGCTACTACTAGTAGCATTAGAGTGACTATAACTACCATTATTCTTTGGAGGGACAGATGGTATAGAGAGTCTATGGTTGCATGGTAGATATTGAGGGTGCCATAGGTGGCAGAAGATCTCTAGGTGAGAAGAGTTGAGGGAAAGATGGAGGGCATCTGAGCTGAAACTCTCTACATGTCCAAACTGAAAAGCATGGCATGAGGAATGGGAAAGATTGGAATTCTCCTAATCTGCCTTAATACTGTAGTTTCCTCATCACCAAATCCCTCATCCCTGAGTCCAGAACCTTATTCCCAACTAGTGTCCATGAATATGGTTAAGATCTTGGTTCTGAACTCAATCCATCTTTGAACAACACCACAGACTGTGGTTGCATGGCCAGCAACTATAGCACATGATTTTGGTTTCTTCCCTAGATATTACTTTGGCTTAATCATGTCATTTCAAGTCTGTATCCCTGCTCACCAAGCGAAACCTCTTCCCTCCAATACCAGTGTGATAAGCTTCAGTCAACACAAAGAAAGTATCATGCATTGAAGTGTTCAGGCAGTTAACATGAGACACTCAAGCAGAGGGCTGAAACTTTCCAGCTCAGTTGATCAGGAAAAGTTTCATGGATGAGATGGCATTAGATGCCGGTCTTAAGAGAGGGGAAGGATAAATTATATTATTTCATTATCAGAAGAATCAGCACAGTAGATTATTGCTTTTTAAGCTCTTGACTCTGGATTTTTCCACTTCTAACCAGTAACTTCCTTACTTTGTAGATGCCTCTTCTCCTGGGTCCCTCTCCTTAAATTCCCTGAGTGGAAGCACCATCTCAGAAAATGGTTGGGCCATCTATCCTTTCCTCTCTTTGGGCTCCACTACTGATTCTTTGCCTTGTCCCTGAACATATACCCTTCCTCAGATCCCTACTTTGGAACTCCTTTTAGTTTGTCTTCTTCTGTTAGAATATAAACTCTGAAGAAACGCTCTGTTTTACTTTCCTTGTATTTATTTATATTACTAATGCTTATCACAGTGCCTACCATAGAGTAAACATTTAATAATAATTTGATATAAGGGAAATCATACCTAATAAGATCCAACAAATATTTATAAATCACTGCTTGATTTGGCATTTAAAGGTTACGAATTGTGGCTGTGACCCACCTTTCCAAGTTGATTATACATCACTCCCCTTCTTATTCTATAATCTGGTGAAACTGACTTATAGCACTTGCCGTTTCCCATACTCTACATTCTTTTTGCCACCTCCATTTCTTTGCAAGTCTCTCTTGGATGCCTACCATGTCCTCTCTCTGCTCCTCTGCCTTATGTAATTTCTAGCACTCTCCAAGACTCACCTCAAATGCCACTTACTTTAAGTAGCTTTTTCTGATCTCAGATTTTAATCTCCATCTGCCCCAAATTGCTTTGAATTTATTTGTATACTTTTTGGATTTATTTACGTACATGGATATTTTTCCTTCAGTGGAATAGAAGCTTCTTGGGGGCACGGATTGTAAATGCGTATATGTGTGTATATTTATGCATGTATGTTTGCATGTATGCATACATGCATGTATATATGTATGTATGTATAATCTCCCCATTAACTTACTAGGGAATTTTCATGAAATAGGTGCTAAGAGAATGTTTGTTGATTCAATTCAATTAAATTCTTATACACTGTGGTAGATAACTGAAATGATGAGAAAAAATGAATAATATACAGTCTCTGCTTTCAAGCAGCAGTGACTGATGAAGTAGATAGTGGATACCTGACTTCCAGTCAGCAATGCTTGCATTCAAACCCTATCTCATGTCCTCATGAACTCTAAGTCCATGGGCAAGATAATTGGTCTGTCAGCTTCTGTGCCTTATTTGTAAATTAGACATCATAATAGCATCGACATCATAGAGTCATTGTGAAAACCAAATGATAGAAGGAATTTGGAAAAAAATGACAAATGGCAAATAGCTATAAAATATGGACTATTAAGTAAATATGGATGCAATCCAAACCAAACGTCAGTTCAACAACTAGTTGTTTTATTGACGTAGAATGGGACAATACACTGACTAGAAGAGGATTTAGAAAGTGAATTCTTAATTTGGCGTCTCCTAAGAGATTCTGAAGGTCCATGAGCTTGGATGGGAAAAAATCACATCTTTATTTCAAAAGAATTGGTTTCTTTAACATATGGTATTTTATGTATTTAAAAATATTTTTTTCTGAAAAGGCTTTCATAAGCTTCACCAGACTTCCAAAGTGGGCCATGATAAAGAAAAGGTTAAGAATCCCTGCCTTGGAGTAGAGAACACCAGTTCTGAAAGAGAACTTGGAGCACAGAATATCAGAGTTGGGAGGGACCATATTAGATGCAATTTTAGTGCTGGAAATGTTAGCTTTAGAAGAGACTTTAAAATATAACAAGTTAGTATATAAGCTGCCAGAGCAGGAAGGATCCTTAGAACAGAGAGTGTTAAAATTCAGAATGTTGGAATGTGGATTATAGAATGTTATAGCAAAGAAAAGGACGTTAGCGGTCATCCAGTTCAACTCTTTCATTTTTACAGAAGTGGAAAAAAAAACCCTGAGTGATGATACCAGTAATCATTTTCACTGAATTGAATGATGTGTGTGTGTGTGTGTGTGTGTGTGTGTTTCTGAAGTGGCAGAATCAACTGGTTGTTTCAATGACACAAAGACACAGCTCACAAAACTCGCCATGACAACCCAGAGTGAATGGGAAGAGATCTGAGATCAGAGTTCCTGACCCCTGGTTGTAATCCATGGCTTTTCCGCAACCCAGAATCCATACCTCCAAACCTTTTACAACTAAAAAAGCCCTTTTGAAGGCATAAGTGACTATTTTCACCTTGGATATTTTAACCAGGAATTGTGGATGAATTTTAGTCATAGTGGTAGTCACATAGCCTATTAACACAAATTCCTTTTCTAAACTGTATTCTGTAAGTTCTTTGATTTCTGTCTTGTCCAAACTAACAAATTTACTTCATTTCTCCAAGAAACATCCTTGTATATTAAGTGAAGTGTTGGATTTGAAATCAGATATATGTGCTTTTGATTCTCACCTCTAATATACATTTGCCATGTGGTAATGAACAATGTACTTATCCTCTAAGAGTATTAGTATCCTCATCTGTAAAGTGGACATGCAATACCCATATCACAAATCTGGAAGGACTGCTGGGAAAATGAATGGAATACTAATGTAAACTTTAAGGTTTTTTATAAATATCAACTTTTATTATTCCCTACAGGTTAGCACTTTATAGGACCACTGAGTAGAAGAGATACAGGGGATATATCTGGATTCAATGGTAAGGAGGTACTTCTTATATTTTCTTGAAAATGGAAGTAAAAATGGAAAATAAAGTAAAGAAACTGGAAGTAAAGCAAATGGAAAATGCATCCAAAGATACATTTGTCTCAGGGTTAGCTGTTAGGGTAGAGGTTATGCAGTTGCACTTATATATATAATATTCAATTCAATTCAATTCCATATATATATATGTATATATATATATATATATATATATATATATATATATAGTATCTATTATGTGTCAGATACTGTGCTAAATGCTAGAGATTAAAAGGCAAAAATGAAGTTATCCCTCTTCAAGGAGATTACATTCGATTTGTAAGATGTGATGGGTGCACATATAAGCATAGCAGAAGCAAAGTTGATGGGGGAGAGTAGAGGACCAACAAATGAGACATGAGGAAAGGCTTCATGAAAGAGACTGGAGAAAGTCAAGGACGCTAAGAGGTGGACATGAGGTGAGGATGCATTTTGGGCAACAAATAGGAGTTATATAAATGCATCAAGGCAGGAAACTGAATAGTGCATTCAGGAATTCACTAGGAGTCCACTCTTCCATTCTAAAATTAAGGAATTAGGCTAGATGAACTCCAAGGTTCCATGAATTGCTAAAATCCTACAATCCTAAAACAATCCCACTCTTTGCTGAGTGATCAGAACTCTTCCCTGGACAGCTCCTCAGCTTCTAGTTGACTCTCAAGGGCCCTTATCTAAGTAAGGCCTATTTAAAAACAAGAGTGAAAAGGATCAGTCATACGTGGAAACTTAAGTTGGAGAAAGGAAAAGGCTGACAAAAGAACTAGGCAGGAGGAGGGCACACACAGAAAATGGAATTTGGCACATGGGCTTTGCAGCTGCTAGGCAAAGGGGAGTGCATTCAGCACATGGGGAGGAGGGAAAAGCCAGTGCCAGAGCCCAGCCCGCTCCTCTCCACACTAAACCTTGTTCCAGGGCCTTTTGGGAAAGGATTTTTCTCTTTCATCTCTAAAGAATTCAGGGGTGAAAGGGAATCAGGTAGAAACTACAGTCTGAGTGACTTGGATATATCTGACTCTTAATTGAAACCTAAGTGAACTCAGTGTGTCCAGACAAGGTATGCCATGACTAGTAAATCAGAGACCATTTTCTAGCACCAGTTTACTGTGTAACTGATTGAGGGCTTGGTGCTGTCAAAGGATCACAAAGATGGGTTTGGAAGAATTCTTGCAACTCATCTAGTCCAAGCTCCCTCACTTGAGAAGTGAGAAAAATTCCAACCTAGAGAGGTCACACAGGTGAGTCAGGATTGGAATCCAGATCCCCTGACTAGATCCAATGGTCTTCTCAGTATACCACACTGCCTTATCATAGGAAAGTCAAGTATATGTTGCACATTCATTTATACCACTGTGCTTTATTAGTATGTGTATGTGCATGAGTGTACATGTATGTGTGATTTATCAGTGTGTCATATGTGTGATACTCAAACCACAAGTGAAGATTAAGAACTTTACTGTTGATTTTGATTTTAAGGAGCTATCCATGGTACTGAGAAGTTAAGTGATCACCATAGACACAAGCCAGAATGCATTTAAGGTGTTCATGACTCTGAGACCCCGCTCTCATTTTTCATACTGTTTTTTCCCTTTCACTTACATTTTATCAAATATACAAGATACATTATCTCATGTGCTCTTTATAATAACCCTATTACTTCCATCTTAATAAATACTCAGAAATAGATAAATCAATTGCTATCATGGTTAGATGAGGGGGAAAAAGTCATTGAGTTTAACTCCATCATTTTTACAGAAGATCAGAGAATTGAAGTGACAGTAAGTTTTTAAGGTAGAATTTGAACCTATATCTTGACTCAATGTGTCATATTCTATTTTAGAACAATTATCTGGAAGTGGTGGTGGACAAATAGAAGAGAAACAAAGGAACACTGTCCCAATTGGGGGAAACCCAAGAAGACAGCAGTAAGACTCAGCTCTAGGAAGCTCTTACCTCATTCCTTTCAATGTTAACCCTCAACAGCTCCTGATTGACTTCTAGAGTATAATACAAGAAGAAAGTCAACATGCTCCAGTAGAAAATGCAATGGTTTTGGAGTTAGCAGATTTGGGTTCCAATAATGTCTCTGCTACTAATTAGCTCTGTAACCTTGTGCAAGTCTCTTTGGGGCTCTATAAATTAAAAGAGTTCTACTAGATGTCCTTTAAAGTCTGTACCAGCTTCAAGTCTATGAGGAAAGTAGTGTGGTCCTGTGGAAAGAATACTGTCTTTGGAGTCAGAAGACCAGTGTTCAAATTTTGTCTTTGGTATTTACTGTTTATAAGATTTTGGGAAAATCAATTTTTGTAATGAAATTTCATCATATATAAAATTAAGAGTTGGACTAGATTACTTTTGAAGTTACTTTTGCTTCTAAAGCAATAAGCCTAATAATTGATGAGGAGCAGAATTACTTAATAGAAAGTCATTGTCAAAGTCAGAGGACCAGAAGTCAAATCTTGTCTTTGATACAGTAAATATATGATTTGGGGGAGGTTACTTATTATCTCAATGCTCTTCTAAGTATTTCTCTAAAATTAAAAATTGGAGAGAATCTTCCTATAAGGCAGCTACACAGAACAGCGGATAGAGTTCTGTGCCAAGAGCCAGGAAGACCTGAGTTCAAATCCAGTCTACGACATTTACTAGCTGTGTAACATCAGTCAAATCCTTTAATCTACTTTCCCCTCAATTCCCTCAACTGTAAAGGGGAGAATAACAACAGCACCTAACTTTCAGGCTAGATTTGAGAGTGAAATAAGATAATGTCTGTAAAGTGCTTGGCACATAGAGGGTACATTACAAATAGTATTATTTTTGTTATTGTCCTTGTGATTTGCACTACGAAATTTGTTAGTTTGCGACAAGACAGAAATCACAGGATTACTGAATACAGTTTAGAAAAGGAGCTTGTATTAATAGGCTATGTGGCTACCACTATGACTAACCATAATAATTTACATTGTTATTTATCCCCAGAGATTTCTCTATAACAATAACAGATCTAGCTCTTACACCTGACCCTAATAATTTATGGAATTGGAGGCCTAAAAACATCATTGATAATTTACATAATAAGGGCTTATTGACTGATTGGATTGTAGTAGACATAATTCTCAGAAAACAATGAATGATCAAGGAGGTACCTGGCTGGGAAGAGCTCTTATTTCAGGCAATTTTTCTTCCTAACATGTTTCCACCTGCTGAAGGATTACAAATGCTGCCAGTGCCCTCTAAATTCTATCTCCCTATACAAAAGTACTAATAAATTCATCCTAGTTAGGGTTCTGATATGAAAAGAACTCATGATTTTGTTCCTCAAGCACCGGACTCTCTCCAACAGTATTGATCTACCCGAGTCATTTCACAGACCTCACCCCTCTTCATTTATCTTCCTGTGATGTAACCTAACCTTTCTTCCCAACAGTCCTGGGAGGCAGGGAGGGAGTGGATTATCATTCCTATTTCACAGATGAGGAAAGTGAGGCTCAGAAAGAGTTGGGACACAGACTTACACAGCTAACAAATAACATTAAGTGTGGTCTTTAGACTTGCCCACCAAATTGTATTTGCTTTTCTTTGTATTTCCAGCACTTAGCACATTGCCTGGTACATAGTAAGCCTTTCATAAATATTTATTGCCTGATCTTTACTTACTCCATAGGTTGTCCTGCCCCCAATTCCACTTCATTTTAAAGCTGAATCTACTTAGGTAACTATGGATGTGTCAGTTGCACTCTTGGAACCTCAGTTTCCTCACCTGTAAAGCGAGGTGTTTGGGCTAGCTGGCCTCTGACATCTTTTCCTAGCCTACAAAAATAAAATGATCTTTTGAAAACTCACCTCAATTTGAGAATTAAAACAATAATACAATAGAATGAATGAGCCTATGATAAATGATTGATGAAATACTAGCTATGTGCCAAGCACTGTGCTAAATGTTGGGGATAGAAATGCAAAACAAAAATAGCACCCCCCTCACAAAACTCACATTCATCTAGAGAGGAGTTGTGGTCAGGGAGAGGGGTAGGTTATAGGGCCATGGTGGAACAGATGAAATCCCCTTTCTATTACCTTGAGAAGAAAGAGCACTGAATTAGGTGTCAGAGGGTTCAGGGTCAAATCCCAACTCTGGCACTTATTAACTGTTTGACCTTGGGCATCTTATTATATTTATTTGAATCTTAGACTACTCATTTGAAAAATGAGGGATTTAGATCCAGCTCTAAAAAAACATGATCCTATGAAATTCAGAACAGTATCTATTGTCAAGGCTAAGGAAGTCTCATGTCCATAGAAAATAATGGCTGGGTATTTCTTGTTTTCCACTGGTACAAATCCTAGATGAATGAGTCAGATTTTCTCTTGTCTATGAGATAATTTCTGGCATGAGGAAAGTTTCCTGGTTGAGAGGAGAGATCCTAATTAGAGGGGACAATGCAATTCCTCTCCTTTCCCTTATCTCCTTTACCACAAGCTCTCAACTCTCTTGTAAAGAAGAATATGAGAATTTATGGAGTCAGAGAGCCAAGAATTCATTGATAATTCATAGACTGGTTTGGTAGTAGATGTCATGCCCAATAAACAATGAAGACTCCAGAATAAATTAAAAACATAGAAGTTCCTCCAGAGGTGTTATAATAATAAAAACAATATATGAAAAACATCCTCTCTCCCAAACTCCCTTTGCCCAAAGCAGCTGGCAGCCCTAAATCTGAGTGAAGTCCAACTCTACCCTTGCCCTCATTCAATACTCATTACTCTCTTCCATATACATTATGGTTCAGACAAACTGTCTTTTTCTTACTTGTTCTTATATTCTAAAATCCATCTCCCATGTCCTTCATGTCTAGAACATGCTCCCCTTTAACTCTTCCCTCTGAGAATCCTGAGTTTCCTCCAAATATTAGCTGCATCCTTTTTTCCTACATAAAGTCTCTCCTGCATCTTTTTTTCTTCACAAAGTCTCTCCTAATCATTCAGATTCTAATGCCTCTTTTTTGCTAATCTATTACATATTTTGCAAAATTCAACATATGGTCATCATGTTTCTCCTGGACAAATTGTAGGCATCTTGAAGGCAGGAGATTTATCACTTTTATCTTTGTATCCACAATGTCTTGGCACTTTTAGTAGGTACATAAGACATATTGGTTGATTAGCTGGATTCTGGAATCCCAAGCATCTTTTGGCCTGATATTATTAGTAATGAAAATAATAATTCATATTTCCATAGCCACTTGTGGTTTCAGGAGATATTTGCTCACAACAGACAAATAACCAAAAGCAGAGGTGAGTATGGTTAATGTAACTCAGTTCAAAAAGTTTTTATTAAGTAAATAAGCAAATGTGTCAGACACTGCTAGGTGCTGAGTATATGAAGACAATGAAAAAGATCCCTACACTCAGGGGACATTGATTCTACTGGGGAAACAACATGTATAATGATAAATAAATATAATAACACTGATCCACCAAAGGGTATTTATTACAGGGCTCACCATATGCTGGTGTGGCAAAGACAACTCCTGCCTACAGGAAACATAATGAAGGAGATAATAAAATACATTAATACATAAATAAATCAATATAGACACATGAAAAATATACAGTTACTTTGGAATGAAGGTATTGGAAACTAGAGAAACTGGGCTGGTTTGGAAATATGTGTGTGTGTATGTGCGCATATGTGTGTGTGTAATATAAGGACATTCAAAAGCTCACTGAAGATAATAGTCTTATAAAAATTAGAATGGAGCAGATTGAAGCTAATGACTTTAAGAAAAATCAAGAAATTATGAAACAAAACCAAAAGAATTATAAAATGGAAGACAATGTGAAATATTTAATTGGAAAAACAACTGACATGGAAAATAGATCCAGGAAAGAGAATTTAAAAATTATGGGACTACTGAAAGCCTTGATCAAGAAAAGAGTCTAGACGTTGTCATTCATGAAATTATCAAGGAAAATTGGCCTGATATTCTAGAATCAGAGGGTAAAATAAATATTGAAAGAATCCACCAATTACCTCCTGAAAGAGATCCAAAAAGAGAAACTCCTAGGAACATTTTAGCCAAATTCCAGAGTTCTCAGGTTAAGGAGAAAATATTGCAAGCAGCTAGAAAGAAACAATTTGAGCATTGTGGAAATACAATCAGGATAACACAAGATCTAGCATCTTCTATATTAAAGGATTGAAGGACTTGGAATATGATATTCCAGAAGTCAAAAGAACAAGAATTAAAAACAAGAATCACCTACTCAGCAAAACTGAGCATAATACTTCAGGGGAAAAAGTTGTCATTTGATGAAATAGAGGACTTTCAAGAATTCTTGATGAAAAGACCAGAACTGAAAAGAAAATTTGACTTTCAAACACAAGAATCAAGAGAATCATGAAAAGGTAAACATGAAAGAAAAATCATAAGGGACTTACTAAAGTTGAACTGTTTACATTCCTACATGGAAAGATAATATTTGTAACTCTTGAGACTTTT
>CM053770.1:677646086-677690014 GCA_028658325.1 Potorous gilbertii
TATATATATATATATATATATATATATATATATATATATATATATATATATGTACATAGACAGAGGGCACAGGGCAAGGTGAATAGGAAGGGATGATATCTAAAAACAATTAAGCCATGAGAGAGGAATATATT
Organism: Potorous gilbertii; assembly: GCA_028658325.1. Classification (NCBI taxonomy): domain Eukaryota; kingdom Metazoa; phylum Chordata; class Mammalia; order Diprotodontia; family Potoroidae; genus Potorous; species Potorous gilbertii. The sequence goes on from CM053770.1 coordinate 677,646,221, forward strand.
GGGAAGAGAAAGGGAGAAATGGAATGGGGCAAATTATTTCTCATAAAGGAGGCAAGAGAAAGTTTTTTCAATGGAGGGGAAAGGGAGAGAGATGAGAGGGAAAAAGTGAAGCCTGCTGCCATCACATTTGGCTTAAGGAGGGAATAACATGTACACTCAATTTGGTATGAAAATCTATCTTACACTACAGGAAAGTAGGGGAGAAGGGGATAAGTGGGGTGTGTGTGAGGGATGATAGAAGGGTGGGCAAATAGGAGGAGGGAGTAATTAGAAATAAATACTTTTGGGGAGGGACAAGATCAAAAGAGAGAATAGAATAAATAGAGGCAGGATAGGATGGAGGGAAATATAGTTAGTCTTTCACAATATGACTTTTATGGAAGTCTTTTACATGACTACACATGTATGTTCTATACTGAATTGCTTGCCTTTTCAGTGGGGATAGGAAGGAGGCAGGGAGAGAAGATGGAACTCAAAGTTGTAGGAACAAATGTTGAGAACTGTTTTTGCATGCAATTGGGAAATAAGAAATACAGGTAATTGGGTATAGAAATCTATCTTGCCCTATAAGAAAAGAGAGAAGATAGGGATAAGTGAAGGGAGGGATGTGATGGAAGGGAGAGCAGATTGAGAGAAGGGGTAATCAGAATGCATGGTATCTTGGGGTGGGGGAAGGGGAGAGATGGGAGAAAATTTTGAACTCAAAATCTTTTGGAAATGAATGTTGAAAACTAAAAATTAATAAATGCATTTAAAAAACTGAGCAGGCTACATAACTACTTAGTATTTATCATCTCCATTTTACAAATTAGAAAACTGAGGTTCAATGACGTAAATTGACTCCTCCATATCCCTCATCTAGTCCCATGGCAGGGTTGAATCTAAGCATTGTTCTAAGATTTAGAAATATAAAGATAAAGGAAATATCAGTCCCTGTCCATAAATAGCTAATATTCTCCTGAGGGCAAATATTAACCAGCTAAATAATTAACTTTTTTTTAAGTGTCCTATGACTCCCTTGGTATACAGATTTCCGTGTGAAAACTTCCTCTACAAATGCAGTTTGGCAATTTTTCTGCAACTTCAACTTTAGAAAATGGCCTGAGGCTTTAAAGTAACTTCTCTATGGTTACCTGGCCAGTATCAGGCAGAGGCGATAAGTGAACCCAGGTTTTCCTCATTCCAAGATGAGTTAACTAGATGCTATTCTATTGCTGCTGTTCTATAAAATACACAGAAAGTAAATTCAGAGCAATTGTATGAAGAGGAATTAAAATTAAAAACTGTTTATCAGGAAAGGCCTTCTGGTATAAGGTAGCTGGTGGTAACTGAGTGGAGTCTTGAAGGAAGTTAGGGATTCCAAAAGACAGTAAGAAGGAAACAATATTCCAGGCCCTGGTCACAGCATGGAAGTATCAGGACTCCTCACTCCCAATGCCAGCTTCTTCCCAGAACCACCCCTCCCCGCAATGAAAAGAAAAGTCTATTTCAAAGATAAACAGCCAATCAAAGAAGAGTAATTTATAGCTATTATTTTTTAATCAGGCCCCCATTTCGGTCTGGGCCTTGCTAAATAAAAAGGGCCATTATGCATCCCCCATACCGAGGAAACAAATGAATATTTTACCTTTGGCATTTAGATGAGTTTTTATAGCTAGCACCAAAGCGCCTTCATATGTGACATTTCCATCACTGAACTGGAAAGAATTAGTCTAAGTAGACATAGCGTCTCTAATGAATCCATCTGGCCACAGAGAAAGTTTTAAATATTTGCCGGACTCAGGACAGGCCTGATTAAACTTTCAGAGCCACACTGGCAGTGGGTGATAGCTAGCACATGGGCATCCTAGGGAAACCATTTGCAGGATTCATTTTGGGTCAGGGAGTGCTGCTGAAGCTACCGGAAAGAAGAGACACGCATTCTCCACACTACCGGGGTTAGACAATAGTCCTGGGGACATAGTTCCCCTCAATTTCTCTATGACCTGGACACTGGTAGCAGCAAACGGGATGGGTAATGTGCATTAAAATCAATTGGCCTATTTATGGTAGATTCTTAACTGAGAACTCACAAGAGTTGAAGGAAGGGGCCATGCTGAGGGGCAAAGTTGCCGAAGACATTCGGAGAAAAATAAATGGCAGCAGATAATGAATTTCTTGAGAATTGTGTTGCTGGAGTTAATATGGATACCTAAGCCTTTCTATATCAATAGTAATACAAATAAAATTTATAATATAATGATAATTGAAAGAAGTGAAAAATATTAAGCTTCTCTGGTGCGCCGGATAGCGTGCGCCGGATAGCGTGCGCCGGATAGCGTGCGCCGGATAGCGTGCGCCGGATAGCGTGCGCCGGATAGCGTGCGCCGGATAGCGTGCGCCGGATAGCGTGCGCCGGATAGCGTGCGCCGGATAGCGTGCGCCGGATAGCGTGCGCCGGATAGCGTGCGCCGGATAGCATGCTAAACTTTTTCAAAATAGTATCTCATTTAATTCTTACGACAACCCTGGCAGGAAGGTGCTATTATCTCCCTTTTATACGTAAGGAAAATGAGACTGAGACGTGACTGGCTAAGTAAGTGCTTGAAGCTATATTTGAACTCGGGTCTTCCTGACTCCAGGTTCAGTGTTATCCACTGTGCCATCTGGCTGAATAAAGATAGGGTCTTATCCACCATATAAAACTTCTAAATGCAGAAACTTCCCTTGCCAATATAGGTCAGCAATTTAGAGTTTTAAACGCAGAGACTCAAACATAAATCTTAACCTTAGACATAATTGTCTAGAGTATCGAGTGGTTAAGTGACTTTCCCAGGGTCACACAGCCAGTATGTGAGAAAGGGTAGGTGAACTCATCTTCCCAGTCATCATCATCTTCCTCATCATCTTCCTCATCATCATCAGGGCTCATTATTTTTCTCATCTCATTGGTGCCTTGCCACAGCTCTGTGAGATGGACAGAGGCAAGTGGTATTATATTTGCTTTGTTATTAGTATTTTTGGATGAGATTTATGACTTCATAGGCATAGGACATTCTTAGTGGGCTAGCTTCCTCTTTCAGCGTAGATTTGGCTTCTTTTGTTTGTTTCACTTTATGGCAGGCCACACAACCTACAGCCTGTAGGCATACCAACACATTTTGGGGAGCCCATGAAAAATGTAGAGGAAATATAGAAGGAATCTTCTGGTGTGCTCATGGGCTGCAGGTTGTGCAGGACTGCTTTATGATCTTACAGAGTTTCCCAAAGTGGCTTGTCTGAAATCAGAGAACCAAGATGAGTAAGGTCTTCTGGACTCTATTGACCATACCACTCTTTGGACCTCTTCCCATTTTACTGATGAGGAAACTGGGGTTCATAGTAAAGAAGTGACTTCCTCCAAGGCACACACCTAAGAAGTAGCAGTCTTCAGTGCCAGATTTATGACTTAACTCTTCCCTCAGAGGCTTCCAGTATCCTCTCTCAGTGGTTTGACTTGAATTGGAGGAAATGCAAATGAGAACTACTGCTCTTAGACTGAGACCAAACGTTAAAGTTGTGGATACTAGCTGCTCCCCATCAATGGCATCCCCCATTGTTCCCTCATCAGTGGCATCCAATCTCCAACCTATGTGGCTTTGTACATGTTGTCACTCCTTTATTACCATGTTTGCTGGGTTATTGTTTTCTTGTGACTTTGTATGTTTGTAGTGATTTATCTGGGCATCCCTGAGACTTGGGGATGTTTTCATTCTTTCCTTCTAGCACAGTAGCTAACAAATAAGAGGTGATAAATAAATGCTCATTGGATGAAATTGGACAGAAACAAATTCTGATTCCATAGCTACTTGTAATTCATGCGTTTGGGGATTCAAAGGGCTATATGAGATCTGAAATTTCATTGGTATAGATAACTTCTAAATGAGGAAATACCCTAGTAGCAATGCACCTCACAACATATTTTCTCTGTCACTTAATTCTTACAGGGGTACCTGGGCCACTGATAAGTGAAGTGACTTACCCAGAGTCTCACTGTCAGTGTGGGTGAGAGTGGGACTTGAACTGAAGTCTTCCTGGCTTTGAGGTCAATTCTTCATCTGATATACCATGCTTTTTTCTCTTCACTGCATAAGATCATAGAATTTAGAGTTCAAGGGGCTTTCAACGCTATATAGTCTAACCCCTCATTTTACAGTTGAGGAAATTGGCTGGTTTGTTGCTTCTCTCTGGTTGTGTGTGTGTCTTCCTCTTTGTATATGTGTGTATATGTATGTGTATATGTCTGTGTGTGTACATGTGTATGTGTGTATATGTATATATATATATGTATGTATGTACAGAAATACACATACACCTATACACACAGCAGCAGTGTGGTTTCATGGATAAAGAGTTGCCCTCAAAATGAGGAAGATCTGAATTCAAGTCTTGCCTCTTAAAAATGCAGGCTCTGGGACTCCAGACAAGTCACTTAACCTCTCCGTGACATATCTAGATTTAGGTATGCTCAGTATTTGCAGCTTTTATCCCCATTTAAACAGGCTCATACTTCTCCACTGAATCAGTCAATCAAAGGCATAACGTAGGTATGAACACGTCCTTATGCCTTGGAAGGAGTGATATACTTGGGTCATTAGATGAAAGCAGGTGATGCTATTTAGGAGATATTTTGTGCTTGACTGAAAGGACATGATATCTGCTCTGGGTCTCTGTCATACATCAAGTCAGTTCTGAAGTTCCTGGTCAAATTTTGGAAGCTTCTATGCTCAATATTACCTTGAGGATTAATACGCTCATGTCCAAATCAGAAGGCAGCAAAGTAGAAGGAGATGGAGTCCAGGAATATTTTATACCCCTCACCCCAGGCCTCACCATTGACCAGGTCATTGGAGAATGAGTAGAAGACAATGAATCCAACTGGGCACTGAAAGACAAACTAGGACTACCAAGGGAAAGAAGTTTCCAGACTGTAACAGAGCACAGACCTTTGGGCTCCAGCCAAGAGATATACTTAGTGGGATTTTATGAGGTCTATACAATGGGAGAAAAGAACTTCCAGTAATTCTGATCTGTGAAATTCTCCTTTGGCATACTTGCATCCTACACATTTGCCTCTAAGTTTGGACTCTAAGCTTAAGGAATCTCTTCCTATGGGCCTATGTGCAATTGTGGGAGAGGGACCCCCAGATCCTTTGTGAGAGATATGTCTATACCAGTTGTTCTTAATATACCACTGTTCTACATGCAAATAAACTCCAGTGGGTAATCCACAGGGAGTACTAGAGAGGTGAAGGGTCATGAGCAACAATATGGGAAAACCTTAATTATTCTTGGGGCTACCTCTAGAACCCTGAGGAGATAGTGACCATTACTCTGTAGGCACCCCAACCTGCAAGTATGAACCTTAGAAGGGTTGTCATATATGTGTGTATACATGTGAATCCATATTCATATGTATATATGGAGGCATATATATCTGTACTGTGCTTATGTGTGTATTAATTCATGTTAATATCCATATATTGTATGTATATATTACAATATACTATGTAAGACAACCAAATGCATGCATACGTACACAAATGCATGTGTATATGCACACACACACACACACACACACACACATACACATACACCCTGTGGGGGTACCTGCTGTTATCACTCTCATTTTACCCAAAACAGTGTATTATCAGAGATGTAAAATAAATCATTCAGGTCTGCACAGAAGGAAATATCAGAATCAGGATTTGAACCCATGATTTTGACACCCAATTCAGGATTATAATACTATACTAAACTGCATTTTCCTTAGTGTATCTCCCACAACTTCTTCACAATGGGATTTTAGGAACTGATTACTTTTGGACGATGTAGCTTTTTACCTCGTAGGCACTGACACAGAAGGGTTTCTCCAGCTTCTTGGCAGTCAAAGTGAATAGTACCTTGGACAGCACTTGGCCTGTTGATTATGCATCTAGCAGTTCCATTCTACACTATTAAGTATGACATAGATACTACTGAGCTTGGGACTGGAAGTAGGGGGTTCAGTAGCAGGTCTTGGGAGGGCAAGTGCCAAGACAAGTAACTCTATTGGCAATGGCTTGCTGGGAGAACCACTCAAAAATTCAGTATGGCATTTAGAACCTATCTGTTGACATAGTGATAATTCCCATTATTACAGTGCTTCAAAAACTGTGAATGCTTTCCTCAACAACCACTTTGAGAGACAGGGAGTACAAGTAACATAATCTCCATTTCATAGATGAGAAGACTGGAGCTCAAGGTGAAGTTACTCACTTTTCTTTGTAGCCCCCAACTGACTCTGACAAAGTCATTTCCAAGAAGAGTCCAGGCATGCTTCAATATATTGCTGCAGAATTGGAAAAAGTGGCAGGTCTGCCAGTGTGAACTACTTTGAAAGATGACATGAATGTAAAATTACAAGTTCATAGAGTCACAGAATTTGACAGATGGAAGGGAGCTCAGCAGCCATCTAGTTCATCATATAATATAGGTATACATACATATATATCCTCACCAAAACATACTAGGCAAAATAGTCAACTGTTTAGAGATGTCAAAAGAGAAACAAGATAATCCCTTACAGCAGCTTGACATGGTTTTTTTCCTCAGATAAGAATGTATTTTATTGAAATGTAGTTCTTACATCCTCAGAATATCTCCCATTATCTCTTCCCCTCCCAGAAAGTCACTCCATATAATAAATGATTTTTCTTTGAAAAAGAGGGGAAAAATCAGCAAAAGTGATCAACACTTTGAAAAATCTAATAATATGTTAGTTTTACTCCCACGGGCTTTCCACTTCTACCAAGAAGTAAGGGTATATGCACAATATGTCTTTTTGGAGGCCATGGTTGATCTACCTAATTTTACAACATTCACTTTTGATTACTTTGAGGTTATTCTTTCCATTTACATTGTTGTAGTTACTTTGTATCTAATTTTTTGCTTACTTCACTTTGTATCAGTTCATATATGTCTTTTCATGCTTCTCTGAAATCATCACTATTTTTGTTTCTCATAGCAAAGTAATATTCCATTTCATTCACTTACCATAATTTATTTAGCCTCTCCCCAATCAGTGGGCATCTCGTTTGTTTCCAGTTATTTGCTAACACAAACCACAATAAATATTTTGATACATGTGTGTGGGAGGGCAGGTTCTAACTTTGACATTTTATTTAAGTGGGATGTGCAGATAAATAGATATACCTAGAGTACTGAGAGGTGGTAACTCTTCATGTTGCCAGCCAGGAAACTGGAGCTTAAATGTGACCTCACCATGTATCCCAAGCTTCAGTTTTTGCAAAAACAGCATTTCATGTCACATTGCGTTTGCATTAAAAGTGTGCCCAGAAGCAGCCAGAAATAAATACACAGACCTTTTGATACGTATTTCTAAAAAGAGATTCAATTTCTATGTAGAAGAGCTCTTGGTTAATAAAATCTTAGAGTTGCTTTGGTTACGCTTCCCTCTATTTCATGCTTTGCAGTTGTCCAACAGTTATTCGTACAGAGATATTTTTGTCTTGGCAGGGAGGGGGGAATCAGAGTTTTAATAAGAATAAGCCAAGAATACAGAAAACAGCTAATTCCCCCATATGCCTCTGGCCAACACTAAGAAATTGGGGCTCAGTTAAGAGATATCTTTCTTTTCCTGAAAATTCATTTTCTATAACGAGAAGCGGTCATTTTTCCAGAGGAGGCTGAAATTCTAAGATAAAGATGAAAAGACTTTTTTATCGTAAGGACCAATATCTACATCCATATTTATTGTGTGCTTCAACAGCAAAATACATTGGATCTTGTCATGGTACATTGGAAAGTAGAAAAATATTTAGCCATTTAAATAATGAGAGAATAGAGGAAGGGGCCACTGGGGGAACAACACAGAATAATCTCTTTGCTGCATCCTGAGGGGGAAAACCAAACAAACAAAAAACACCATAGCAAGCTGACCCAGATTGACAGAATTTATAATGGGGCTCCTGAGCTTGCAACTGGTGTTCTTTAGGCAACAATACTTATTTTATTATTCTTTAATAATGGTTAAGGGGAGGGAACATTGTGTAGTAGATTGATAACTGGCCTTGGGGTCGGAAAAGGCTGTTCAACGTTTGCTTCTTATACATATGACTACAGTGATGTGGTGGTGGTGATGTGACCATGGGCAGGTGACATCACTTCTTAATGCCCTAAGATAACTCTCTAAGGCAAGTGACCAAACTACACTGTTAGAGGGACTTTCCATATTGGGAATCCGTTACACTTTACAACATGACAGGCCAGGGCCAAAATAATGATAACAAAGGAGTAAATAGTTTATCATTTTATCACAAAACATTTTGTCACATAAAATATATTATATTTTAATTCATGATACTTTGTAACTTTCCCTGTTCTACAGATGGAGAAATTGAAGGTTAGAAACAAATCTGATGCTTGTGACAATGACAACTCATTTTTATATAGTGTTTCAAGGTTTACCATAATTCTCCTAACCACACCAACATAGCCCAGTTGCCTCCTCACTGTGCTTCTTTGGGGTTCTGAGTTCTTCCCAGAACCTCCATGTCAAAGAAATGTGCAGACCACCCATCCTTGGTTATCCTGTCAGCCACCATGACTTTTCATGGACACCCTTCCCCATACACACATAATTCATTTCCCTTTATATGTCTTCTCTATTAGAATATAAGCTTCTTGAAGACAGGGACTGTTTTAACTGTTGTGTATATTTGCATCCTCAATGGTTAGCACAGTGCCTAGCACATAATAAGCACTTAATAAATGTTCATTGACTGACTCCAATGTGCTTTCAATACATCATTTCATTTAAGATAGTGTATGAAAATTGATTTGCAAACTTCAAAGGCTTAAGTAAATGTGGCCTCCTATTATCTCATATAATCCTCTTCACAATTCTGTGAGGCAGATTTTTCTATCCTCTACATTTTAATATAGAGAAACTGTGGCCCAGAGATGTTACGTGATGTAAATAGTCACATAGTTAGTAAATGGCAGAACTGAGATTATTGGTGAGGAATGATCATCATTACCTTAAAATTTAAAGCCAGAAGGAGAGTTAAGAAATCTGTCCTTGGGGTCTGAGCTTATCATTGGACTAACTCTGAAAGAGTTCTAACTTAAATATTAAAATGAAGTAATCAAAATCTATAGAAGCAAAGTGAATTATCCAAGGTCGCACAGGGATTAGACATAGAAGTTGAACTAAGGCCTCCTGACTCAAATTCAGCATTGTTTCCCCTGTGCCATAACGCTTCTGATTAATAATCAGTAGGAATATATGACTCATTATCTATGTGATTCTGGGCAAGTTCCTGCATTTCTCTCAGCCTCAGTTTGCTTATCTGTATCGGGGAATTAACAACAGCCCCTCCCTCACAGCATTACTGTGAGGATCAAAGATGCTCTATAGAAAGAACCTTGTATACTTCCCAAGTGCTATGTAACTGCTGGATGTTATTAGGGTGGTCATGATTTCTTTATATTTCTATATAATGTTAAACTGTCATGTCTGTTATATCATTTGTTCCTCATAAGCATATTCACAAAGCTTCTATATGAAGCCTTCTCTGATCCCTCCCCACAGCTAGAATGGCTCCTGCCTTCCTCAGGTATTTCACTTCAAGAACTCCGATGTGCACATATATATTTAGCTTATATTTTTTTGGTACATTCCTTCTCTCCTCCACTAACCCAGAAACTTCTAGAGCAGGCACACAACATTCAGCCCGTGGAATGTATATGTATATGTGTTTTTGTATGCATATATATACATGTATGTATGTATGTATGTATTTACCTTTGCATCCCCAATGTCTAGCATGGGGGATTGTGTGCAATCATTGCTTTATTTAAATGTATTACTACCCAGATGAATATGCTTCAGTGGTCATTTGTGTCAAGGGAAATGGCTGTGTTGAAAAGAGGAGTGAGTATATTTGACAATGTGTATGCACATGTCTGTATGTGTGTGTGAGAGGGTAGTGGCCATGGTGAAAGATGAAAAGGTGATCAAGGCACGTGACTTGCCCATAGTAGGTGCTCATTAATATACTGAAGATTAACCTACGTAGAAATATTTCAGTCACAGAGATACAGTGAATTCATATTTATATAATGTTGTTCAGCTAAGTAGTATGCATTTATTCAGGTCTTATGATTTGCAAAGTGCTATGAGAGGCATTGGGCACACAAAAACAAAACCATCTCTCGCCCTCAAGGAGCTTCTATTCTATCTTGTAGAGAAAAATTGTATACATCTCTATGTAGGAGACATGAAAGAATAAAATACAGAGATAGATTTCTGATTTTAAGTGGAACACTCTCTAAAGGTCAGCACCTTCTCTGCAACTGGTAAATCTGCAGCACTGGAGGGTAAATGATTTGTCTACTATGTCTGAAAGGAAGAACTTGAACCCCAAACTTCCTGGTTTCTGAGACAATTCTGAATCATCTGTGCAAAACTGAGGGTTGCCTCTGTATAGAATAAGTACAAAGGAAATACAAAGACTTGGGGGGATGAGTAACACATTAGTAGCCAGATGAATGAATGGCCCTCAGGAAGAAGGTGGCACTACGAAGCAGTTTAAGTCCAAAAAGCTGTTAGAAATCAGATCTGTATTATTTCTCATGATCCTTAAAACAGTCAAGTAAGGCAGGGCAAGATTGCTATTTCTGTTTCACAGAAGGGTCAATAAAGATGCTTTTTCCACTTTTTCTAAGACAAAGAGCTAGTAAGGGATGCAGTTAGGGCTTCTGATTTTCTCCTCCTCACTGTCCATTTCCTGGGACAGTCTGGGATAAAACAATGGCTTTCAGAAGGCCAACTCTTCTGCCTCCCTTATATCAGCATCATTACATATATGCAACAATACAAGATTCAACTAGTGAAAGCTGATAGGCATCACCCTGTGCACACCAATTTAACTCCTCAACCATTTGGAAAAACTCTTGGCGAATAGCTACAGCTCTTGCCTTGATTAAACTCAGTGCACCTGTGTCATCGATGCCTCCTCTCTTCCCTGTTATGCCAAAATGGTGTATCCATGTCAGGTAGTGGTGACTTAACTTCACCCTTGTTTTTAATCTGCAGCAGGGTTATCTCTTCACCTCCTTGTTTAAATAAATTCCAAATGCGTCAGTATCATTACTTCTCCCCCAGATTAATAGAATCAGGCAAAAGGATAGCTGACATTCTTGTTGCCATAGAAACTGGTCCTGATGTTGCCTACTTTCTATTTGCTGCCCATCTCTCCAGCGACTGAACAGAGCTCCCTTCTTTTTTTGTTTCATGAGGAATCACATTAAAATATTAAACTCTAATTCCATCTAAGTTTAGTCCCCTTTCCGTCAAAAAGAGGATTAGGCAACATTAAGAGGCAGCTGAAAGAGAAGTGACAAGTGATAAGAAGCTCGTTCTCTGGCTTATATGCATCCCCAGGAAAGAGCCAGGTGCAAGTTGAGTGAATTCTCCTTGATTCGAAATTCCTTTCCTCCCTGTCACTTGAGAATTTTGAAATAGGCTGAGCTTTCTCTAGCAAATCTTGTAACCAACATACTGTACATTTGACTACAAATGAGAAATTAAAATAAAGGACTATCCTTCCCCTCCCCCAAAAAGTCATCTGGGAAACTATTTCCCTAAATATGCCATCACCATTCACCCACGTAACACCTCCTCTGTGCTTTCCAGATCACCTTCCACAGATGTACCATCTCCCCTAGAGACAACCACTCACTTGGAATGAAGACATAACGTCCTAGCATCCAACGATGCAGTGGGCCTGGAGAGAGAGCGCCAGAAGGATAACTCATAAGATGGGGGAGGAATACAAACTCAATTGATGGTTAAGCACCAATTTTCCCAAACTCTATAATTAACTAACTTCCATCAAAATCAGGGGCAAGGAGTCATTTGCTAAAGGACCAGATCCACAGTGTCAGATACATAACATCACAAAGGCAGAATTAAGAAGGAAGGAAGGAAGGATGGCAGTAATTCAATTCAATTAACAATTTTGTCATGAGTTAGGTCTGGAGGAGGCAATGAAGGCTAGTGGAAAACATACTTAAGTAAAGAGATCCAAAGAGATAGCTAGATAGTTAGATAGACGGACGGATGGACGGACAGACGGATGGACGAATGGATGGATGGAGTGTTAGGACTGTCCATAAAGATCACCCAGGTCAACCCCATGTTTTACAGAGAAGGAAGCAGAGGCTCCAAATAAACTTTTGAGTATGAAGGATTTTTAAAGGAAGATGGCATATCATATATGAGGAATAGGAAGATAGGCCAATATGTGAACTGTCTAGAGCTGTCCCAAAGTGGAATGGGCTACAGTCAGAGGTCATGTGTTTCCCCTCATTGCAGGGGTGTCTTCATGCAGATGCTAATGATCATCTGTATGGTATGTTAGAGTGAGAATTCCTTTTGGATATGGTTTGGACCAGATTGACATTGAAGTCTCTTCCACAACATCCAAATTCTGTGATTTGTAGATATGTTAGATCCCTTCCCCCTCTCCGCTAGTAGAATATAAGCTCCTTGAGGGAAAGGTTCTTTTATTTTATCCTTTTCTCTCTCTAGCACTTTGGACATCTTGTTGATGCTTAATGAACGCATGTGGAATTAATTTTTATGCTGAATTATGGCTCAGAGAGCAGAAGAAGCCTATAAATCTCATTCTGAAAGTGTGCAAGGGTGGCAGGGAGAGAGCTCATTATAGAGGAAACAGGACATGAGAAAATCATCAGCCAAGGATTTATTCCCTGTTTCACCCAAGAACACATACTGAGACTGATATATGTCAAATATTCAGTAGCAATTTTCCCTAAAGCCAATAGTAGGATATGCTTCTTAACCAACAGCTCAGCGTCACCTCTCACAGGAAACAAATATTTATTCCCTGTGTCAGTCACTCATTGCCTGCAGCTAATATTTATGGCATTCATCCATGGCACTAGCCAATAGGGAGAGCTTCACTGTTGGCTTTAGAGATTTCTATGACAGTGGGAGCACAAACATTCCACTGGAAGGTCCTGGTCTCCATGCTGGGAAAGGGGATGCCACCAATCTGAGACTTCAGTCAGGACAGATGATGATGGCCAGGCTGTGCTAATTAGCATCCACAGATATTTCTCAAGGATGCAGGTGACTCAAACAGAACTAAATGGAACCTTATTGGCATCTGGTTCTATGGGTGGAGTATGCATGCATGTATGTATGCATGCACGCACATATGTGCACGTGTATATTGTGTATATATGTATGTGCATATGGGTACGTGTATATTGTGTACATGTACGTGTGTATATTTGCATGTGAATATATGTGTATGTATATATATATATATATATATATATGCGTATACATATATACATATGTATGTGTGTATCTCCACTCTAGGGTATATCAGGTAAGTGGTCATCCAGCTTCTGCTTGAATACCTCCAGTGATAGTGAGTTCCCTGCTTCAAAAGCTTCTCATTTCATTGCTGGACTGTTCTAATTATTAGCAAGTGTCTTTTTTTCTATTGATTCTAAATCCATTTCTTATAACACCTCGCCCCAATGCTCCTACATCTGCCTTCTGGAAAAAAACAAAAGAAAAAACACAAAATAAGAAATCTCATATTTCTTTCACACATCAGCCTTTTAAAAAGTATTTGGAGGAAACTACTTTGCCTCTCACACATTTTCTTCTTTTCTTGTTGTCGTTGTCAACTCTTTATGATGCCTGTTGGCTTGTTTTGTTTATTTTTAGTTTTTTGACAAAATTCTGGAGTGGTTGCATTTCCTTCTTCAGATCATTTTACAAATGAAGAAACTGAGGCAAACAGGGTTAAGTGACTTGCCCTGAGATATATAGTTAGTATATTTCTAAAATCAGATTTGAACTTAGTACTTTACACACTGAGCCACCTAGCTACTCTCTTTCTTTTGCAGGTCAACTAGCTAGTCAATCAGCCAATAAATATGTATTTAGTGCCGTATATGGGTTAAGGTACTATATTAAGTGTGGGGGATACAAAGAAATATAAAGGGGAAAAGACTGTCCTAAAGAAGATTACACTGTAATGGGGGAGACACTGTCAGCAATTATGTACAAACAAGATACAGCTAAACTGGAGATAATCTGTAGACAGAAAGCATTAGAGACAAGAATAGGGAACAGCCAGTGCAAAGGTGTGGAGGTGGGAAATGAAGTACTCTTTTTGACCAAGAGTAATAAGGCCAGTTGGGATTAACTCTTCTGTGTATGGAGGGAGGATGATGTTATAAGTCAGGAAACATATGTTGGGATCCTTGAATTTTCAAACTTTGAAACTATTAGAACTGTTCAAAAGTTCAATGGCTACCTGAGAGGCTATACATCTCCCTGCCCTCATTCCAACTGAATGCTTTAAAATAGAGTGACCCCTTATCCATGATATAGAGTGGTATGTTATTTATCAAATAAGATAATGTATTACTCCTTGAAAAGTACTATATAAATATTAACTATCATCATTCTTGATATAGTGATGGATTCTGGGAGTATCCCTGACATCACTTCCAACTCTGAGTTTTGCTGATTGTGTTATTTCAGGTCCCAGTCACCCTTTTCTGGATATGTCCCAGTTTATCAATGACATTTGCAAAAATTGACCCCATCTGTGTTCTTGGGCAGACCCATGAGAGGACACCAACAAGGAGAGACAACTAGGGAATCCCGTGGGCCAACTGGCCAGGGTTTCCCAAAACAAACATTATTTGTGGGAAACCAAACTGTATGGGGGGAAAGGCAAAAGATGTAAAATTGAAAGCCCTGGATTCAAACACTAGTTCTGATGGTCTTTGGGAAATCACTTAAACTCATTTGGCCTGAGTTTCATCATGTGTCAAATGAAGGAGTGTATTCCTTCATTACTGTTGTGAGGACAGCTATCATCTCCAGCTGTGTGAACCTGGGCAAAACCCTTCACTTCTCCCAGCCTCAGTTTATCTGTAAAATTAAGGTAATAACAATATCTACTTTACTGTATTGTTGTGAGACTCAAAGGAGATAGCATCTGAAAATGCACTGTAAACCTTAAATTATTATATGGACTAATTACGAAGACTTCTACCATGCCTATGACTTCCATTCTCCTTAAAATCACATGATATTCTGTCTGTCTGTCTGTCTGTCTGTCTCTCTCCTTTCTCCTCTCCTGTTCTTTACTTCTGTAGATTTTGACTATGGTGTACTCTAAGCAAGGAGGAAGAGATTTATTTCATTATCCTGGGCCTGTCTTAATGGCCAGTCCTCATAAACAGGAAGCCAGAGAGCTAAGATTGTGTATTGGGCATGAAGTCAAGAAGACACGTTCTTAGTCACTTATTAGATTTGTGACACTGGAGTAGTCACTTTCTCTGTCTGCTCCAGTTCCTTCATCTGTAAAATGTAGATAATGACATCACCTATTTCCCATGGTTGTTGTAAGGAACACTCTGTTATGATATTATGTCTGAAACGTGCTTTGCAAACCTTAAACTGCTATACAAATGCTATTGATTGTCCTGAGGATGAGGAGAATGATGATGGTGGTGAGCTAGGTTGTGAAACGAACTGTAACCATTCTCTCACGCTCTCTCGTCGATTCTAACCCTTCAACTTCTCATCTATTTCTCTTTCTGGATGTCTGAGCACTCCTCAGTCTCCTTTCCCAGATCTTCATCTAGGTCACACCTACTGTGCATGGGGATCCCCCAGGGCTCTGTCCTGGACCTCAATTTTTTTTTGATACTTTTTCATTTGGCAAGCTCTATGCTGAAGAGTCTCAAATCTACTTCTCTAGTTTTAACCTCTCTTCTGACCTCCAATATCACATCTCCAGCTGTCTTTCATCTCAAATTCTATGTCTCATAGACATCTTAAACTCACCATGTCCAAAACTGAGCTCATTAAATTCCTGGCCCCCTCCCCCACCCACACACACTTCCTAACTTCTCTATTACTGGCAAGGTCACTTCTATCCTCCTAGTCCGACAGGCTCACAACCTTGGTGATATCCTCAAATCCTCACTGTATCTCTCCTTCTATAGCCAATTGATTGCCAAGGCCTACTGATTTCACCTTTACAACATCTTTTGAATATCCCCTCTTATCCTGCCATCACTCTGACACAGGCTCTCATCACCACAGGCAGGAACTGTTGTAGTAGCTGTGACCCAGGCTTCCCCCCCACTCCAATTCATCCTCCACTCAGACACCAGTGGTAATTTCTTAAAGTGCAAGTCTGACCATATCCTTTCCCTACTCAATATACTTCAGGGACTCCCTTCCACAAGCATGATGAAATATCAAAATCCTATCTAGCATCTGAATCTCTTCACAACCTAGATTTACCCCCACCTTTCCAGCCTTCTTATCCCTTATACTTCCCACCTTGGCTAATGCACCCTCTGTTCCAATGATGTCAACATCGCTGCTGTTCCTTGAAGAAGACACTCTATTTCTTGGATCCAGGCATTTTTACTGACTATCCCCTGAGTCTATAATGCTAACACTCCTCATCTCCATTTCTTGACTTCTCTGGTTTCTCCACCCACCTTCCTTCCTTCCTTCCTTCCTTCCTTCCTTCCTTCCTTCCTTCTTTCCTTCCTTCCTTCCTTCTCCACCTTCAATGGGCAGCCTTCCCCAATCCCTCTTAATTCTAGGGCCTTCCCTCTGTGGATTATTTCCCTTTTTTCCTATCACTTGTTTGTACAAAATTGTTTCCATGTTCTCTCCTCCATTTGATCGTGAGCAACTTGAGGGCAGTGGATTTCTTGCATGTTTCTTTCTGTTCCCAGTGCTTAGCATAGCACTTCACGTATAGCAGAAACTTAATAAATGCTTGTTGACGGACTGACCTGAACTATTATCACATCCAAGCTTTCTCATAGATACAATATCCATGAATTTGAGCCATCCAGGAAAATTTAGGGTGAAATGGGGGAAGGAAGAGGTCATGAAGAACTCCATGCTCTTTCAGATTTTCTGGATTTGACTCCCCAGAGAGAGTAATTCAACATACCCAATTGCATAAACAATGTATTAGAAGAAGAAAGAAGAAGACAAAAGAAGAAGGAAGAAAAAAGAAGAAAGAGAAGAGGAAAAGAAAGAGGAAGAAGAAGGAGGAGGAGGAGAAGAATTGGATGGTTCAATCTCTAGGGGCTTTTTCCAAGTTTAATATTCTTTGCGCCAAGGTTCTTTTCAATCCTAACCTTCTATAGTCTACAATGCAGCACTTTATTGTAATATTCTTTCCAGCTCTAAAATTTGTTATTTTATGTTCAATTCAACAACACTCATTTGTGAAGCACTTATTATGTGCCAAGAGATGCAAATACAAAGCACGAACAAGCTACACAGTAGTAGAGCTTACATTCAATCTGAAAAGATAAATAAATATATGAGCATGTATAAAACTTTAAGAAGAGAATTGATCCAAATAGATTAAAGGTAGTCAAATTCAAGAGAGTCAAGAGGGAGGCCCTCAGTCGTAGGGGCTATCAGGAAAGGCTTTCTGGAGAAATTAGTTCTTTAACTGTTGTGAAGGGAGATGGATTCTCTGAGCCCAAGGTGAGCAGGGAGTGCATTCCAGGCACAAGTAATCGCCATGTTCAAGGGCACAGAGATGAGGATTGGGAGCACATGGAATTTCGTGTGTGAGGGACAGAGAAAAGGCTGGCTTTACTAGATTGTAGTATGTGGGAGAAGAAGTAACATAAATGAGGACAGAAATATAGCTTGTAACCAAGTGGTGAAAAGTTTTTAAAGGTCAAAACAATAGTTTATAGTCAATGCTAGAGACACTAGGGAGTTGACTCAATAGGAACACTGGTTGCCCATGGCAGTGATGTGATCAGATTGATGTTTACAAAAATTATTTTGTAATATTTTGTCCTGTAATATTTTTCTAGTTCTAAAATTTTATATTCTAGAGAACTGTCCATAGAATTAGAAAGTTTTGGTTAAAAATCCTTTTCCTATGCATGCTAACTGAATAAGTGACTTAACTTATCAATGTGGTTTTCAGTCGTTTCAGTCATGTCCAACCCTTCATGACCTGATTTACAGGTTTCCTTGGCAAAGATACTGGAGTGGTTTGCCAATCCCTTCTCTAGTTCATGTGAACGCTGAGGAAACTAAGACAAACAGGGCAAAGTGACTTGCCCAGGGTCACACAGCTAATAAGTGTCTGAGACCAGATTTGAACTCAGGAAGATGAGTCTTCCCAATTCCAAGCCCTGTGGAATGACCCAGCTGAGTTAACTTCTCAGTATCCCCAAGCAATTGAATCTCTAAGACTTTTAAGTTATAAAGAAGGTGCTGATCAGAACTGAGAGATTTTCCCACCAGCAACTCACTACACTGATGAAATCACGGGTAAGCTTTTTTTAAAAAAAGATTTTAAGGACTTTTCAGGTTAAAATCCTTCCCCTTGAGTCTGTCCTAGGTTCTTTTCTCTTCTTTCTCTATACTATCTATACTATCTCCCTTGGTGATCTTAACAGCTCCCATGACTTCAATTACCATCACCATGCAGACAATCTCAGATCTACCATCTACTCCTAGCTTCTCTCATGGACTCAGTCCTCAGCTGCCTTTTCTCTGGCTGTCCTGATACCTAGAATTCTCTAGCTTCTCACCTCCACCTTCTGGATTCCCTGACCTCCTTCAAGACCCAACCTGGCCCCATGGCTAGTGCCTTTCCTCTGAGATCAACTTCCATTTGTGCTGTTATGACCCTAGCTATTTGAATGTCACCCCATCCATTAAAATGTGAGCTCCTTGGAAACAGGGGCCATGTTCTTATTCCTTTTGACTCTAGCTCTTAACATATCATTATTTAGTCATTTTCACTTGTGTCCAACTCTTTATGATCTCATTTGGGGCTTTCTTGGCAAAGATACTGGAATAGCTTACCATTTCCCTAATTCAGCTCATTTTATAGACAAGAAAACTGGGGCACACAGGGTTAAGTGACCTATTCAGGGTCATACAACTAGTAAATGTCTGAGGCTGAGTTGAACTCATATCCTCTTGACTCCAATCCTAGCACCATATACACTGAGCAACCCAGCTGCCCTTTCTTAACATAGTGCATCCTTAATAAATTCTTGCTGACCATTTTCTATTTTTAAACACTTCTTGTTCCAAGGTTCATTTTAACTCTTATAATATATCATAGGTGTTGGAACATTCTTTGCTCTAAGTTCCTTCCGAGCTGTAGTATTTTATGTTGTAAGTTTCTTTCTCACATTTTCTAACATTCTATGTTCTAGGATCATCCCTAAATCCAACATTTTCTGCTTTAAGG
Source organism: Potorous gilbertii (assembly GCA_028658325.1). Taxonomy (NCBI): domain Eukaryota; kingdom Metazoa; phylum Chordata; class Mammalia; order Diprotodontia; family Potoroidae; genus Potorous; species Potorous gilbertii. The sequence continues at coordinate 677,665,579 of CM053770.1, forward strand.
TGAGTCCCACTTTTGACATTATCTGTTCCAGTTTCCCTTTAAGTTTTGAGGCTTTTTTTTCTATTGGAGGGCCACCACAGCTCTTAAATTCTATATTCAAATTTCCCTCCCAGCTCTGACATCTTCTGTTCTAAGACCCCTTCCACCCCTGACATCTCCTGTTCTAAGACCCTAGTGGTTCTTAAGGTCTAATGTCCCTTCTTACTCTGAACTCTCATGTTCTGCTTTCTAGCACCCTGCTTCTCAGGCCTGATGTATCTCTGAGATGCCATGATAGAAATAAGAGCATACTTGAATCCCAACCTCCTGGAAGGAGCTCCTAATGAAAGGTGGAGACTTGCACAGGAGCAGTCAGTGCAGAACGCCCTCAGGACTGGCCAAGGGCTTTTCGGCCAGAGATAACCCCAATGTCGACAACAGCCAGCATAAGGAGGCATTCAATCAGGCCCATCCTAGCCCACCTCCCTCTGAAGACGAATCTGGGGGTAGCACTCCTCTCCCTCCCAGCCCAGCAGAGAATCGAAGGAAGGGGGTAGGAGGAAACTTGTCATGTCACTGACTTCCAATAAAGAAACTGATCCATAATTATTTTACCAAAAGAGAAAAATCAAAAGGAAAACTATTGGACAATTTACTGGTGTCTATTTTCCCTTCTGGTTTTGATTTTACAGTTGGTAAGGATGAGTGTTGTTACATGGCTGGCCGGTTGCTATGGCAATGACTTATTGTTTAATATAAGACTAGCTAAATCTTAGATAAGTTACTGGGAGAAAAATTAATGCTGCCAAAGGCCAGATACCATTTCTGATTTTCATTTTTTAACAGTTATGCCAGTTTCCTTTCATAACCTCCCCCCCCAGTACATCAAACACCTATCAAAATGAAGAATGACCAGAGCTCTGGTACAGGACACCTTTGACTAAGGAAAAATAACTTCTCTTCATATTCCTGGGTCCTTTGTAAAGTCAATGAATAGACAGGCATCAGGGCCTGTGACTAGATGAGCTAGGAGAAGCCTATTATCACTGAAAGCTCCAATATCCTCCATGATGCCTTCCTACTATAGATCAGTCAAACCAGTTGGACCTTCTCCCTCTTAAAGCAACGTTCTTAGTGTCTTGTAGAGCAATGTTCTTGGTGTCTTGGCACTCAGCATAGACCACCTTCAGGAGTAAACAATGTTTTCATCTACAAATATATTATTAAAATCATACAGACAAGTAGGCTATTAGAACTATAATGGACCTTAGACCACAGAATACAAGGGGTTTGAAAGGAGTCTTTGAGTGAAAAATGTAAGAATATGGAGTCTGGTGGAGCTAAAATCATTGAAAAACGAATGTTGGAACAGACTACAGAATGTTACAACCAGAGACTATCTCTGAATGAAGGGTATTGGGACATAGAAAATAAACTAGCAGAACCATAAAAACATCAGAACATACAGCCTGCAGTGTTACAACTGGAAGGGAAGGATCTCATCCAATGCGGCAAGAATCTGTTCATACAATGCCTTCCTGTTCTAGGTGCTGAGGATTTTTTGTTGTTGTTGTCCAGTTGAGTCTCACTTTTCATGACCCCATTTGGAGGTTTTCTTGGCAAAAATACTGGAGTAGTTTGTCATTTCTCTTCTCTGGCTCATTTTAGTGATGAGGAAACTGAGGCAAACAGAGTGCAGTGAGTTCCCCAGGGTCACACAACTAATAAATGTCTGAGGCCAGATTTGAAGTAGGGAAGATGAGTCACCCTGACTCCAGGTCCAATGCTCTGTGCACTGTGGCACCACCTAGCCTCCCATAGATACTGAGGATAAAAAGACCCCCTCAACAATCTCAGCCCTCAAAAGGCTCTGTTGCAGCAGAGAAGGGAGAAGGAAGAGAGGGAAATGCAACCTCCCAGATGAATATATACTTGATAATCCTGTCGATGTAATCAACAGAGCCAGGAGGAAGCCTCTGCCACATTCTAGTCATGTGACTGTCTAAGGCTAAGTTAGGGAGCAAGGACTTTTCTGCATCAGTAGAGGCAATTTCCCCATATACCATGGTAAGGGAACTGCAAGCACGGCCCTATCCTTCATTTGAGGAAGAGGAGGAGGAAGAAGAAAGCATTAAAATTCATTTGGATCAGGAATATTTTCCCACAGAGATTACATGAGCTGAGCTTTGAAAGAAGCTAGGCGTTCTAAGAAGCACAGGTAAGGATGCAGATCATTCTGGGGAAGAGTCACAGCCTGTGCAAAGACCCAGGGATGGAAGATGGGCTAGATTGGCTAGATTGGAATGGCAGCTGTACAGAAGGGTGTTTTATGAAATAAGCCAGGAAGAGTAGGTGGGAGCCAGACAGTGAATGGGTTTAAGTACCAAATGGAAGAATTTAGTTTTTATCCTAGATATATCCAAGAACCCCTTTCTGGCAAGTTGTTGGGCAGATGTGTGACATGGCCAGACTTCTACTTTAGAAAATCATTTTGGCAGCTGTGTGATGGATAGATTGGAGTGGAGAGAGACTTGAGCCTGGGAGATCAATTAGGAGACGACTGCCATAGGGTAGGTGACAGGTGATGAGATGGGGTGAAGTAAGTGATGGTCATATGGGAGGGAAGAAAGGGACAGAAGCAGGAGGAGATAGATACAAGGGATGTTGCAGAGGCAGAAAGTATCAGAGCACAGATGTTTGGAACACAGAATGCAGGAAGGAGAAGATGTCTCAGAATGAACCTGTTACAACAAAACATAGAATATTTGAGCTGGAAAGGATTTCAACGATCTGCTACCAGCTTGGAGATCCTTAAGAATTCTGATCGATGCAATGATCAACCATGATTCTGGCTAACCAGTGATACATGATGCTACCGACCTCCTTATAGAGAAGTTAGGGACTCAGGGTGAAGATGGGGACACAGTTAATTCAGGAAATTTTTTGCCTATCTATCTACATACATATTGTGTATACAGACATATATATGTATGTGAAGACAGAGAAGAGAGAGAGGAAGGAGGGAAGGAGGGGGAGAGAGAGGAAGAGAGAGAGAGAGAGAGAGAGAGAGAGAGAGAGAGAGAGAGAGAGAGAGAGAGAGAGAGAGAGAAGGAGGGGATTCCCTCAAGTGGGAAGCGGAATTAATAAATGCTAGATAATAGCAATAAAAAACCTTTCAGCTAGTCCATCCATCTCACTTTCCAGGGGAATAAGCGGAAGTTTAGGGATCCCAAGTGATTTGCAGCCACACAGAGAATTAGTGGGTAACCCAAGATATGGCCCCAAGTTTACAAGACTAAGATCTCCTTTGCAATAGGATCTATGGTTCTTAAGAGAGAGTGAAGCTGGCAGCTTTGTCCCACTCTGCCTCACCTGAATCGAATTCACACAGGAGTCAAGATGCCCCCTCACAATGTCACTGGCCCTCTTTGACTGGGAAGGACAAACAGTATTGTTGTCGTTTTGTTGCTGTATCTGTTGCCATTAGGCATGGCACATAACAAGCATCGATAAATACTGACTGACTGACTTATGGCATGGCATACAGGCAGTTCTCATTAAAAATCTGACTGATTTATTGATGTCTGAAAAATCAATCCACGATAATACAGTCCTAGATCTCGAGCTGAAATGGATTTCATCTGTTTAGCTTCACTTTACAGATGAGGAAACTGAGACCTAGAGACAGGAAGTGACTTGCCCAAAGTCATGTAGGTAGTACCACAAACAGGATATGAACCCAGTTTCTCTAAATCAAGAACCCATGATCTTTTCTAGGGGAAGCTAGGTGGTACAGTGGATAGAATGCCAGGACTGGAGTCAGGAAGATCTGAATCAACTCAGGCCTAGGACACTAGCTGTGTGACCTTGAATCAGTCACTTAACCTTGTTTCCCTCAGTTTCCTCATCTGTAAATTGAGCTGGAGAAGGAAATGGTAAATCACTCCAGTATCTTTGCCAAGAAAACCCCAAATGGGGCCATGAAAAGTTGGGCATGAATGAGCAACAAAATTCTTTCTACTATCCTTCACTGTCTCTTTGACCCTAGGCCAATGCTATATGGACTCTTGTCTAGGATTCTGTAGTGGGTTTTCAACTTCCACGAGTAGTTGGGACACTGGGGCGGCAGTTATTTGAGTCGAGAAACCTAGGATCTGGTAAAGGCTTAGCTTTTTAAACAGCAATAGACTCTGGCCAAATCAGTCTCTTTCTCTGGACTGCAGAGGCAGCAACGTGATCCAAGGGAGAGAATACTAGACTTGAAATCAAACAAACCTGTGTTCAAATCCTGCTTCAGACACTTAGCTAGTTTCGTGATCCTGAGCATGTTACTTCACCATAATAGGTGGTCTCAGTTTCCTCATTTGTTAAATGTTAAACATGCTAAATTCAATAGCTTCTAAGTTCTCTTTATTCTTTAAAGCTGTGATCTATAAAATGAAGGGGCTGGATTGGGTAGGAGCTAGTCTTGATACTGAGAATGGGGGGAGGGTGTGTTCCTAAGTCCAGTATCCTAGAATCTTATGAAAGGTACTGAAATGAAATGAGGGTAAGTAATAGACAGGCTGGAATCAATTTAGCTAACTCACTGAATATTATAGATGGAAGGTACTCTAGCAGCCAACTAGCCTAGCCCAAGTCAAGAATCTTACAAAGAGAAACAAATGATTCCACTAATCACAGAAGAGACAATCAGGCAAAGGGACTTCAGGGCAAAATGGTGAAATAGAAAGAGCATTCCCAGCCATCTTGGGTTGGAAACCATGAATCATGACAGGCAGGAGGGATGGAAGACGGCAACCAGGGGTGTGCATTTCACTAACGGCACTTAGTCAAGGGCCGTGTCTGGGATGTTATGAAAAGCCTTCGGCTTTATGCAATTCCCATGTAATGAAAGACTTCTCATCTCAATAACTTTATTTCAGATAATCTGTCATATTGAAAATGTGTGTTAAAGGGCACTAATACAATGTGGATTCTAGATGATCTAATCAACACTCACTTAGCTATTTCCCCCTTCCTCCGTTGGGCCTCTGCTCTCACTACCCACCTTCCTCCTTTGCATTTATAAGCTCAAGTGACAGAAATCGTGTTCCTTACTCATACCTATAGTGCCACTGGTCACTTCCTTGCCAAGTCTCTCCACTAACATGAGACACTGATATCAGTCTTTAAATATTGATTTTATAAGGAATCTGAATATTGACTGGGGGGGATGTCATTCAAGCAGTTATCAGGGTTGGAGAGACTGAGAACTCATAAATTAATGTGACAGTTCATTCTAATGAAAGCTTAGGACAGGACCTCACTTAGAATACACTTCAAACTTATTGGTTGATTGAGTGATTGATTGACTGATGGGACCTTTCAGGTCAATTCATAAACATTTATTAAGCAACTACTGTATGCAAAGCCCTGGGTTAGAGGCTTAGGGTGACAAAAAGTAGAGAAGAGACACAGTCCTTGACCTTAAGGGGTGCAGAGACTAGTAGGATCATAGGTTTCAAGATGAATAGGAATTGATGATCTAATCCAACCTCTCTCAATTTACAGGGTAGGAAACTAAAGCTCAGACAAGGAAAGGGATTGGCCTATAGACAGCCAGGTAGCACAGAAAAAAGTTAGGATTTCAACCCAGGCCATTCGACTCTACAGTTCACTTCTATTTTCTATGGCTTTGTATTGCCTTCCCAGCATTATATTACAGTTATAATTTTTCTCTTTATTTTCTTCTGCTTTCCCACTGAGCCTGCCAAATAGTTCCAAAGAAGTACAGGCTACATTCTGGAATTCAAAACCCTAAAATCTAACTTCTATATACCTTCCCAGGCTTATTTCACACCACTTCCCATTCCATATTGTGTGCTCCACCTAAACTCAACCCATCGCTCTTGTCTGATTATATGGTATAGTCTTCGACTCCCACCTCCACACCTTTGTATATGATTCTGTATTTAGCACATTCTCATTCTTTTGCCGGTGGTCATTCTCTTCATCCTTCAAGGCCTGACTCCAGTGTCATCTCTTCCATGCAGCTTTCTCTGATTCCCCACTCAAAGATGATCTCAAAGCATTTTGCACTCTGTATATGTGCTTTGTATACAGATACCCTTGTCAAAATCCTGCCTAATTTAAAACTTCCAGAGGCTGAATGAAAGTATACCACAACACCTTTCTAACTTGCTCTCTCATACCAAATGAACTAATAAATTTTTTTCTAAAACCATTTCAATTTCTGGTATTTATTTACACAAACAACTCCTCATTTTAATTTTTATTACATATATCTGTATATATCCTCATTGCCCCATACCCACTAGACTAGATATCTTTGAGGCCAGGAACAATGACCTATTTGTATCTTCAGCATCTAACATAGCAAATCCACATTGTAGGTGCTTAAACACTATACAAGATCTCCCTTCCCCAGAGAACTTTAAATTTTTATAGCCCCTTTCTCCCTACAAGATTTTGATGCAGACTTGGCTTGTGTTATTATGGTTTTACATCTGTGGAAACTGAGACACAAGCAGATTAAATCAATTGCCTGGAGATCCCCAAAATAATAAAAGTCTGAGCTGTGATTCAAACCCAGATCACTCAGTATGCCAAGTCCAGGCTTCCTTATGCCTCACTAGTGGTTGAGAAAATGAAAAATAATAACTATTAAGTATGCAAATCAATCTTGGATATATCAATTTGAATATTCCCACCAATAATGCAGATTAAAGCATAAACACAATTATTACCCATCCATTAATAATGAAAATAATACAGTGATATACACATGAGTGTTGGATCCCTGCTTTCATTGACATAGGGAGCTCCGGAGTAAGGAAACTCCCTCTATCCATGAAGGTCAGTACTTTCCATGCGGCTTGGAATCTTAGAGTTGACCAGTGCACCGAGAGGTTAACTGAATAATGTGTGTCTAAGAATGCTACCTTTATTACTTTTATAGTGTTTTTTTGCATCTATTAATTGACTTGGTCCTCTCTAAAATTCTGGAGGTAAGTCCTATGAACGTCATCATTCCCATTTTCGAAGTTCAGAGGGTTAGCAAGCTGACCCAGATCACACAGTCAGCAAGTCTCAGGGACAGGACTGACACCAGGGCCTCTGCTGATCCAAGGTGAGCATGCTTTTTACAGCGCCATGCAAATGAATTCCAAGGTAAAACTCAAAAAAAATCACACAGGAATGCTGAAAGTTTTTTTTTCACCAAAAAAAAGAAAACCAATGATCATAAATCTGGTTTGGGTGACTTATAATGAACAAACAGGGTTTTTTTGTTTTGTTTTATTTTAGTTTACCAGGTGTGTAGGAGAAAGAGAAAATGAAACTGAGGAGGATGGCAATGTTGCTTTATTTATTTATGCCATGACATTCTCATGACCTTACATATGGTATTTATAAAAAGCTTTAAGTCTACAATATTCATTTCATCATCCCTTAGTAACCAAGAAAATGTTCTCCTGCCAGGTCCACAGCCTAACACACTGTGCAATGACTCCAGCATCTTCAAATCATTTTGACCCTCTTTGAATATGAAACATAAACAATATTCCCTGATCAGTCCAGGCAGGCTGTGAATATCTATTACATTCCATTAGAATGTTAGCAAGAGAAAAGGACCTTAGAACACAAGATATCAGAACATTAGTACATTTGAGTAGGAAAAGACAAAAATGTGGCACCCAGGAGATCCTGGAAGGGACCTTAGAGTACAGTATGTGACAGTTGGGACGGAAGGATCTTAGAGCACAGGATTTGAAAGCTGAGAAGGACCGAGAACAGAGAATGCCAGAGGTGGAAGGGCCTTAGAACCTAGGATCAAAGTCAATCATTCAGTCAGCAATTATTAAACACTTACTACATGCCAGGCATTGAGCCAAGCACTTGGGATGTGAAAAAAGGAGGAAACTTTTTAAAAAGAAAAAAAGTCTACATATATCTTCAAAAGAAATTCCCATTCTAACGTGAGAAACAACATGTCAATTACTGGGGCCATAGAAGATGTAGACAGTAGAAGAAGGCAATCTAAAATGGCATTACCAGCATGGGAGACCTAGAAAGACCTCTTGAAAAATGTGTAACATGAGCTGAATTTTGAATGAAGCCAGGAAAACTCAAAAGGGAGAGTGAGAGGTGAGCATTCCAGGAATTCTGGGTAGCCAGTGAGTTGACAAATATTTGTGAAGCACTTTATCATTCAAACACTGTAGATATGAAGAAATGGAAATAACTTTCCCTAACCTTAAAGAACTCATGTTCCAGGAGAGAATGCAGCACACAAACAACAAGATACATAAAAAGTACATTGCTGAAAACTATTTCACAGGAAAATCACTAGTTGGGGAGAGTCTCTTGCAGAATAGGAAATCTGAGATGTTTCTTGAATGAAGGAAAATAAAAGGGAGAAGGAAAGCATTATGGGATGGGGCAGGAGTAGTCTATCAAAAGCCAAAGAGTCAAGAGCTAGAGGATTTGGAGTTTTAAGACTTAGGCTCAAATGCTAACCTGTGACCAGGTGGCTAAGGGTGCCACTCCCTCCAAATTCACCAGATTTCAGGCCCAGGAAATAGCCTCAGCAAATAAAGCTGAGCAGCCATCCCACCAAGACCTGCTAGAAGTCCCCTGGGCAACTGAATCCTATGTCACCCTTCCCAAGCCAGGGCATCACTGCATGAAGCTTCCAACATCATTTAGCTATGACAGCAGAAAGTCATCAAGCCAACTAGGCTCCCTCAGCACAATCAAGAAAACAGCTCCTCTCACTCTGGTATGTGTCAGCTCTGGGACAGAGCTGGCTATAGCCTGCCCCCCCACCAGGAACAACCTAGTGTACCTGCAAGAAGCAAACCAAATTATTTTTCATTATATTTTTCCCAAACAGCATGGAAGTATCTGGATGCAATATTGGCAACTGACTATAGAAATGCTGTTTGGCCTTGCATCCTATTAAGAGATTAAAAGTCCCCAAAAGGGGTCACGGAACTGAAAGATTGTGGAGGTTTGTGCATAAGAATAGGGGAACACGTAAAAAATGAAATAGAAACAGCAGGATCATATGATGCTGTTGCACTTAGTAGGGCCACAGACTAATGAATGTTTGGAAGAGAAAGGAGTGATTATTGAAATGGAAATTCTGAGTAAATAGAAACCCACCTATGCAATCTGCTCAATGCCATGACAGTACAGACAGTGAGCTCAGAGCACAGAGTAGTGCCTTCAGGGAAATAAAACATTAAGGACCCATCTTGCCTCTCCCCATCCTCCTAGGTGCTTACAAAAGGCTCTCGGTAAGAGATACTAACTGTAAGGCAAAGATGACATTGCAGCAAGTATAGAAGTCTAGCCTTCAACTCAGGAAGATCTGGTTTCAAGTCTGGATTCTGGCATAGATTATTTGTGTGACCTTGGGCAAGTAGCCTCTCAATACCTTACGGCCATTTTCTAAAAAAAGGATGATGTGCCAAGAAGGTGTTGATCTAAATTGTGAGTAAGAACTCTCCAAAAGAAGCTCACTATAAAGATTAAATCACAGATCCAATTATGGGAAAAAATGTCTTAAGGTTTCTCCCACCTCTATAATTCTGTCTTTTATGTTCTAAGGTCCCTTTCAACTCTTACATACTATGGTCTACGGTAGCATTCAATGGCCTTAAACTCTTCCCAGCTCTCATATTTCCTGTTCTAAGACCCCTCCCAGTCCTGACATCCCCTGTTCTCAGGCCCCTCTCAAACCTGACATTCCTTGTTCTAGGCCCCTCCCAGCCCTGACATCCCTTGTCCTCAGACCCCTCCCACACTAACCTTCTCTATCCCTCATTCCTGCCACATCTGGCATTCTGTATTCTATGTCAGAAAGCACAGAAGCAGCTCTAGAGGAGGGTATTTCCTTATCTTGAGCTCTCCTCACCAATAAAATCATGAGCCTGGGACAAAACAACATGCATCTTCCTTTTCTTCTAGAATATATGAGGGCAATAGTCATGGCTTATTTTAATTTGGTATCAAGCATTTCTCTTGCTACAGAGTGAGTGCTTAATAAAGGATTTTGAGATAACATGGAACTATAAGGGAGAGGTGCCAGGCAAGGCATACCTGACATAGCTGTCTTCATGAACTGGGGGTGGGGGATTTCCTTTTAATTCTGCAATTTTCCTGAAAGGCAGCAGTCCCCTATTTCCCCATGGTTAAGGCAGGCTATCAGTGATGGTATGGAAAATATTTCTGATTGCAGACGCTTTCTCCTCTAAATAATTAATTACACTACTTGCCTATGCATCTACAAAGTCTAGTCGTTACTCCACTGGGATAGTCCTGGGCCTTCATTAATCTAAGGATGATTGGAGGTTCATATTGGCTGTAATTTGCAACATATGTTTGCTCTGTCTCAAACCATGCATTTAGAGCAGTGATCATCCAAATTCCCCTCCCTTTGCAGGAGTGTTTTCAGATCCCCCCCAAAGTGGATAGTTAACACCAGAACTTTATCCCTGTATGAAGGATGGGGCTCACACCTGCTGATGATTAGGGTCAATTAGCAAGTCCTGAGCATCACAAAGGTAAAGCTGGAAAGGATTTCCGATGTCATCTACACCAACCTCCAGAATGAGGTTCAGGTTTTAAGGAGAAAACTCCTTTAGGGAAAGAAGTTACTGTCAGAGATTAAACAAAATTCTACCCTGTTTTAAGCCTGCATCCATGGGATAGCCAAATTCAAGGACCTGGTAAGTGCTCATAATAAGATTCCAAAGCTAGAGAGATGTGTGTGGCATAAATTAAAGAAAATATACTTGGGGGTGGGAAGCAACAGAGATTAGGGAAATGGCAGCTTCTCTCTTGAAAATTCTCTTCCTTGGACAGAGCTCTCTTATAGCAGTCACATAGCAGGTAAGTCTTCATACAGTCTTGCTGCATCGTAGTGGGCCTGGACAACTGAAAGCAGAGAAGGAACCAGGCTCATAGGCACCACATGCCAATACCAAAGGCAATGATTACTGGATAGAACATTGGCCCTGGAATGAGGTCCTGGCTCAGAGTAGTCATGAGACTACAGGCAGGTAAATTAACCACTTGGAGGTTAATTTTCAGGGCTATTTCCATTATTACCAAGCTGTCTCTAGGGTGGGGACTTGGCTTGACAAGGGTAGAACCATTCTTACTCCTTCACTGAGTACCAGGTGGCCGCAGATAAGAGCACAAAGGCTCAGAGAACAGAAGGGAATTGCTAAATATCACACTGATCACTGTTGGTGTCAAATTTCAAAGCAAAGATCCCTGATGACAAATCATGAGTTCTTTCCACAGTATTAAATTATACTCTTTACACTACTATCCCTGTAGAAACTGGTACTGACAATAAGATACAGCCAACTCATACCCATTGAGTCTAACACTAATGATTACTCCCATACACACATATATGTGTGCTCATCACTTCAGAGAATCTCTAGCTTCCTTCAAAGGTTCTCCTATGTCACCTTCAACATGTGACCCTCCACAATCACCCCAGTTGCTACTGCGTTTTTCCAAATTGTATCTCATTTTGATATCTGTCTTGTACCTCCATTCTTAGCACAGTGCTTGCAGATGAACCGCTTAATAAATGATTGCTGATTAATTGATGAATATGTGTGAAGTACTTTCCTCACTACAATAAAATTCAAGGAGGTAGGAAGGCAATCACCCAAGCCCCTACAGCCAACAACTGGTAGAGCTGAGAATCCAACTCTAATGTTCTAACTCCAATTCCCACTAGCCATTGAAGCAGCTGCTGTTCCAAGCTCCACTTCCCAGTCAGTACAAACAAGGAAAGACAACGAAGTGATAGATCATTGCTAAAAGCTATTTTAATAGCCCCTGCTGTTCTCCTGGAGAAACACAGATGCTTCTCTCGGGCAGGGGTGTGTGATTCACTCTCCCTGAAGTCAGGAGCCACATGGCTGCTTGGTTGCTTAGCCACCAGGCAGAGCTCTTTCCAACAAGCAGCCCAAAGTGAGCTTTTCCCACCATCAGGACTCATGAGGTCTGAGCTATGGAACATAACTTCTCCTAGAGCCCAATCTTGTGGCTTACTGTCTGCCAACACCGATGCTCTATCATGCTGGGCATGACAAACAATGACTAAAGACCTCCAAGGGAAGGATATATGAATTTCATGGGAGCCAACAGAACCCAAGGTTACCATTGTCTTTTGGAATCCAGGCCTTGCCACGTTTGGGGGAAGGGCACTAGCCTTCATTTGCTTATGTTTCATGTTCCTAACTGGAAAATCTTTTAACAATGGTGGAAAATAATACATTTTCCACCCGTGGTACCTCTGCATCTCACTCAGTGCCTTCCATATCTCTATTATCACTGTGGGTTGTAATCTAAACTCTATTAAATAGGCAATAAAAACAGCAAGTGTTACTACCTCACATAATAGCTAACAGGGACCTTTTTTCTTCTCTGTCTCAGGTCCAATCTCCCCCCAAACAAAATAAAAAGCATAGGCATTTGCCTTCCCTCTGTAATGTGAAAATGCAACTTGGCAGATAAGGAAAAGAATTGTGAGCCGACCTTGCAAATCCTACAAGTTAAACACAAACCCAAAGCCTGAGTGAAGCCTCCTTCTATCCTAGTATTTCCCAATTAGGTTCTGTAACTTAATAGAATCTCCAAGTTGGAAGAGATTGTCAAAGCTCCTGGGGCAACAACGCCGAAATAGAAGATGAGATAGGTGTGACTAGAAAATAGCTATAATAAAACAATAGATGTGGGGTGGTGGATTATGAGGTTACTATGACTCAGTGGTGGTATGTGGCCATAAAAAAAATCACTCATTTTTGGGTATATTAACTAAGAAGTGTGAATATCTGAGTAGGAAGGTTTTAGTCCCATTGTGTAGGTCAGATGACATCTGGTTAAATTATTCAGTTTATGGGCATGGCATTTCAAGAAGGGCATTGCCAAACTGGGCACTGCTCTACCTCTTAAAATTCCTAACTTCCTTCAAGGCTTGATTCTTTTTTTTTTGCAAGGCAATAAAGATTAAGTGACTTAAGTCACACACTTTAAGGTTTGACCCTTACTCTATTTCATCAAGGGTCACAATATCACATATGCATTTCATGCCGAATCACAAACCTGGAACTTTGAAAGCACCATCCAGCCCCACTCATGTTGGAAAGGCATTGCTGCTTCAACATACTTAACATTGAATAGGGAGTTTCTGCTTAAAGAGCTCCTTAAATGACCATTTCTATCCTTTTCTGTTTAAAAGACATATCTCCCTTAACTGAAATGGAAACTGCTTGAGGACAGAGGCCTTTTCATTTTGTCTTTGTATTGCTAGAATTGAATACTATACTTTGCCTATAGTATTCCTTAATAAATGCTTGTCTGGTTAGATGATATTGGATAAGCATAGAAATAGCCATGGATATTATTCCCTAATGACTTACTGTGGGATTGAGAAGAGCCAATTTTCTCAAGAAGAGAAGACTTACAAGTCCCATTAGAGATGTCTTCAAGTGTCATTGGAAATAGGTATTAATCAAGCAATAAACATTTATTAAGCCCCTACTATATGCCTGACACTGGGCTAAGTATTAGATTTATTTGACATAAATTCACGGGACAGAAAGAGAAAACATGGCGGCCATTGGAAGACAATTTAGGCTCAACATAAGGAAAATTTACTAACAATAAGAGATATCCCAAAGTAGACTGGAGTGTCTCAGGACAGAATGTGCTTCTATTCACTGAACATCTTCAAGCAGAGGCTGAATGAGCACCTATCACCTATGTTGTAGCAAAAACTCCTCTGTTCAGACATGGGTTCAACTTGATGCTTCTGTGGTTCCTTCCAACTCTGACATTTGAATTTGGGGATCCAATCTAAATGCTTTGTGCAAACTTCATAGCACAATGTAGATATTGTTTGCCATCACTGCCTGCATCATCATCGTCATTAACTCTTCTAGGATGTTCCTGTAATCTGTCATCTGATTTAATATTGGCAGTGATTTGGTGAAGAGTCATCATGATCTAGAGAAAGAACTCTGGAATCTCAGTTAGAAAAGAACTGTGTTCAAATTGTAACTCTTACTAGTTGTGTGATCATGGGCAAGTAAGTTTCTTAGTATCACAAAGCCTTGGTATCTGAATGTCAAAATGGGCATAAAAATACATACTAGTATTTGCCTCCTAAGGTTGTAGTGAGCCTGAAATGAGAAGAAAGGTGACAAATGTTTTTAGGTACCTACTATGTGCCAGCATTGGGTTAATCACCAGGGATACAAAGAACTCCCCTTAAAAAAAAGTCTTCTGTCTCAAGTCACTCACATTCCAAAAGGGGAAACAACATGAGAACACTTAGGACTAAACAAGATATAGATAGAGAAATTGGAGATAAGTGATGAAAGTCAGGTACTAGAATTAAGAGGAGTCAGAAAAGGCTTTTCTAGAAGGTAAGATTTCTGCTAGATCTTGATGGGAAGTAAGGCAAGATAGCAAGTGGAAATGAGGATGGGGAGGCAGAGAATTCCAAGCATGGTGGCCAGCAGGAAAAAAGCTGTGCTGAGTTCACAGGTACAGTCTTGTGTGTGAGAGCCGAAAGGAGGTCAATGTCACTGAACCACACCCTATGTGGAAGGGTATAAGATGTAAAAGACTGGAAAGGGAGCAATGGGACCAGATTATGAAAGGCTTTCAATGCCAAACAGATAATTCTGTATTTGATCTACTGTAGAGACCCACTGGAGTTTATTGAATGGGGGTGGGTAGTGGGATGGATAATGTGCAATATATTCGATCAGTTAATTAATATTTGTTAAGTCTCTACCAGGTGCCAGGGACTGTGTTGGGTATTCAAAGACAAAAATGAAATAGCATAAGAAAGAAAATATATGTAAATATATTTTATATATTTATATATATAACTATATATTTAAATATATTTTATATATTTATATATATAACTATATATGTAAATATATTTTATATATTTATATATATAACTATATATGTAAATATATTTTATATATTTATATATATAACTATATATGTAAATATATTTTATATATTTATATATATAACTATATATGTATGTATATGTATACCCAGCTATTATGGGATAATATCTATTTTCAATATCTATCTATGAGATAATATCACTATCTCAACACCCAACTCCAACCCTGCAGAGGGAGAAGTCATTTTCCTTTTATGCTACCTCTAAATGGGAAAAGGAGGGGGGAAAGGCATAATGCAAAAAAGGGAAATCATCAAACCCAGGGATTTCTGCTTCCCCTGAAGTATGAGCAAATGTTCCATCTAGGTGAGAGACCTTTCCTTCCTCTTCCTATAACTTTCCTTAAGACCCCTGTGATGAACTCAGGGGTCATCAGGAAGACCAGGGTTCAAGTCCCACTTTCAACATGTGCTGCGTGAATATGAACAGTCCATACTCTTTCATTCTGTGCTTTAAAGTTTCTCTGAGATTTAACATTCTACATTCTAGGTCCTAACACTCCTTTATCATAAGACGTCTCCCAGTTCTGTCCTTTTCCATACTAACAGTTGATGTTCTAAGTTCCTTTACAACTCTGACATTCTATGCTCCATATTTCCTTCCAAATCCAGTATCTGTGGTTCTGATATTCTGTGTTCTTAGGTTCCTCTTCTATGACAGCTATCAAATTCTCTGTTCTGAATTCTCTCTTAGCTCAGATATCCCATGTTCTGAGGTACCTTCCAACTCTGAAGTTCTAAATTCTAACTTTCTTTCCAGGTACTTTGTTCTTACATCCTACATTCAACGGTCCTTCCTATCTCTGACAGCATCTGTTCCAAGTTCACTTCCTGTTCTTATAGTCTATGTTCTGAGGACCATTTCAGCTCTGACATTCTATGTTCTAAGGAGACTTCCAGCTCTCACATTCTATGTTTTCTGATTCTATGACTGGGACTTGGTCCATTCCGTTAACACCTGCTGCTTTCGAGGGTCTGGAGAATCCCCCCTGTTGTCTTGCTGCCTTGAAGCTGGCACATTTTTAATTAGTATTTTTGTCATTTAAAGTTCAACATATTTTAGTAAATTATTGGCTAAATACATTTATTATTTGCACTATACTATTACCTTATAATGACTCATTGCTTTAAGACCCTTCCTTTAATACTTTGCAAGTCCTTAAACACAAATATGGTGGCTATTAGCAATCTCTTCAGTCAGGCATAAAATTGTACCCAGAGGCCTCATAAACAACCGAGTGCTTTGGAAAGATTAAATCGGTGTGCACAGCTGTGAAGGCGACCATTAGCGAGTACATTACCATTCTGTTTTTACTGTAATTTGTTTGCCACTCTGGTAGTGTCAAATCTGTCAACTGCCTAGGTCCCTGTCCCCAGGAACAGGAGATGTCACTTCACTCAGCCCCAAAGAAATCATCCATCACAAAAGAACAACCAAATAGCATCCCTAGAGACCGATCCTCCCCTGGTTTGAATTTGCAGGATAACCCAATGGACACTTCTTCGGGTCAGCTCTGAAAATGGAGTTGCAGGTGGGTATAATTAGAAGGGAAGTAACCTTGAAACCTGATAGGAAGACTGATAACCTCAAAGCATTTTTAGCTTTGTTACATATAAACTGTGTGCCTCCAGACCAACGGCCTCATCTCTCCAAGCCTCAGTATCCTTTGCTGTAAAATGGAAATGATAACAGTGCTTGCCAAAATATCAAACTCTTAGCATTGGGGTGAGAAGAATGCTGGGTAAGTCTCAGACTTCTTTGGAAATGTGGTCTATAATTATCTATAGGAATAGGGAATAGATTTGTGATTTCACTGGGGAAACTCCCTTCATAAATTGATGCAGTTTGGTCCCTTCTCAGAAATCAATAGTCTTGAAGGGTTGTCTAGAGCAGTGCTTCTTATACTGTGGGTCACAAGCCCCAGGTTTAAGAAGCACTGAAGGAGTCATGAGAAGAAAATGTGTAAGAAGCCCTGGTCAAGAGCAGAGGTATTAAGCTTATAGTCCATAATGTAATTGGCACATGGTTAACGTGATAAATAAAACACAATACATCATAGATAATATTCATTTTCTGAGTCAATATGTTGTCCACAGGGATCCTTATATATGGTTTATAGTCTTCCTTCCTATTTGAGCTTGACACCACTGGTCCGGAACACTGAGAGGCTAAGGGTCAAACAAGTAGGATATGTCAGAGTCAGATGAGCCAAAACTTTCTTTGTGCTGAGGCCAGTTCTATCAACTTTCTACAGTACTTCATGACTTGTCTGGTTCTATTGCCAGGTAAGAGATGACCTGAAGTTGTGCTGACTCCAATACCAGCTCTCAACCTAGTATGACTCCCCATGATAATGTATATAATATAGTAATATGTCAAAGATATGTGATTTCATCAGTATGAGAACTTACTTCCCTAGCTCAGATCTTCAATCCTGTCTCTCCCAATTGTCTGATGCTCATTCGGCTTAAGTGACTGGTCCATGGTCAGTCCATGGCTAGAAAGAGCCAGATGGAGAATGTGAGCCTTGGTCTTCCAGGCTTTAAATATACCATTCCCTACTCCCATCATACTCCCATCAAATGAGATATTGTTGTCACGGAGAGGGAATTTTGCATCCCCCCGCCACAGCTCAGTTGATGTGGTCACAGGATGTAAACACAGATGATGAGGTGTTAATGTGTTAACAGCATGTTAAAACCCTGCTATCCCTTTATTTACATTACACCATTATTTTACAGGAGGACGCTTTAGTGAAGAAGAGTCTAATCTGAGAGTCATAAAGACCTGGGTTAAGTCTTGCCTTTCTGACTCACTCTGACTGTGAAACTCAGGGTACCCAGAACGCACATATATACATGTATTAATTATATTCAAGTATGGTATTCAGAGTCAGAATGTTCTAGGAAGCAGCAATATAAAGAGGAGAGAGTCAGTCAATGAGCATATATTAAGGACTTGAAAGAAACATGAGATGTGCAAATTTAAAGCCATCTCTACTGCAAATGTTCACATGCACTCTTTGTGCCAGACTTGTGGTACAGCCTTCAGAGCTCATACTGGTCTGATCAGTCATAAGTAGACACACTGTACCTTGACCCTGACATAGCCATGCCATTTTTTTTCTTCCAGCATGGAGGACAACAACCATTAAGCACTTACTATGTGTCGGTTCTTTGTATTCTGAATGCCAAGGATACAAAGAAAGGTCAAGAAAAAAACAATCTTCACTCTCAAGGAGAGCACAGGCTAATAGCACTGCATCTGAAATCAAAAATGTTTGACCTTCAAATTCCACCTTTGACATTTAATTACCTGGGTGACCATGAGCATGTAACTTAACTTCCCTGGACTCAGTTTCATTCTAGGTAAAATGGGGAGCTTGGACTAAATGCCTTCTGAAGGGTAACAACCACAGGAGGATAGTGCCAACTAGAATTCATAGAAAGCTGTAGGGGCACCAAGCCCTGGGGCACCTGCCACTTCTGGGCTTAGACTCTTCTGAGTGCACTGGAGTCTCAGGTCTGCCTCATCTTATTTAACCTCCCTCCATCTCAATTTTCTCATCTGTAAAATGGGGATGATAAGAGTACCCATCTCACTCAGCAGGTTGTTGTGAGACTTAGAGGGGATAATGTAAATAAAATGACTGCAGATGACACCCTGAGAATGAAGATGATGGTGCTAATCTCCCTCAAAGGCTTAGGATCTCATGATCCTGTTGCTATATTTTTCATTGCTCTAGAGGGTCAGGAGAAAGAAAAGCAAAGGAATGAGAGTGGGCAGTCCTTTGTTGGAATGACTGGCCTCATGGCTTGGCATTATGGGAGTTTGCCCCAAAGAGCCCATACAACCTCTCATCTGAAGGGAAGACAGCTCCGAGCAACAGAAGCATCTTCCCCTTGGTATTGCTTTGACAATTGCCCTACTTGGTTCTGCCCTAGTGATCTGCTATAGCCTCGCCTTCCGAGTCTGCCAGATTAGTTTACCTAAATCTCTAATCCTCTTGAAAATAATCAGGTAAGCCACTTTCCCATTTTATTCTCCTTTAAGGCTGCCGAAAATATCCCTGCCCAAGCTAAAGTTGAATGACAGGGCCATTCACTGTGCAGGGGGGCGATGGGAGAGAATGGTTTCTGCAGACACAGTCCTTCTGCCAGACGCCTCCCTGCATCCTCTCAATCAGCAAATTGGAAATTGAGCCAGCGAAGGGTGGGAGGATTGGGTTGGGCCAGGCTGGTTGGCCCACATGATGGAACATAATGGAGCAGAGAGGACGATGGTGACCTAGGGTGGCTTAATTGTTCTACGTCTCTGCAGACATAGTCTGATCCCTTTTTTTCTAGTTGTGGGAAGGCAGGAGAATAAAGCCCACATTGTTTTCTGAGGTGTCTTTTACCCCCTATTTAAAAAAATACAAATCAGTGGACTACCCATAAGGCACTTGGGCCTTAAATCACCTTTCAGAATAGTGCTCTCAGTGATTGGAGGGTAATTTAGGATTTGATTATATAGACTGTCTAACATTGTTCTCTAATTGCACTGTGTTCAACTCCAGCACCATGTTGGAGGAAGGACACTGACAAGCTGGATCAGGGCCAGAGGAGGGCAGCCAGGATAGGGCCAGAGCTGGAAACCTGCCACTGAAGGAACTAGAGACGTTGAGCCTGGAAGAGGGAGGAACTCATGAGGACAATATGTCCTCTTCAAGTGTACTAAGTGTCAACACATAGAAAGGGAGTTTGAGCAAATCTGGGTGGCTCCAGAAAGTACAACCAAGAGGTAAAGGGTAGTCTGCTCTGTCTCTGCAGATTTTGACACCATAGCATCTGCTGGGAAAGGGAATGGGCTCTTCTGTGAAGTAGTGAGCTCCCTGTTACTGACAGCATTTAAGTATAGGGCAACTAGAGCAAAGAGTTTTCATGCTTATGGTGCATTGGCTATGTGTGTGTGTATACACCTATCCATTGATGATCTGTATAAAGGATATTTGGTGGAACATGGATTCCTATTTGAAAACATTCTCCTTCCTTTGTAGGCAGTAATGACACAGCCCATAAAGCATTGGATATGGAGTCAAGAAAACCTGGGCTCAAATCCACCTCTTATCCTAGCAATGAGACCACAGGTAAGTCTAAAAATTCATAACAAGAACTTTTATATACTGCCATAAGATTTAGAAAGCTTTTAGAAAATCATTTGATTTTCCAACAACTCTGGGAGGTAGAAGCTACCGTTAACCCCATTTTACAGATAAAGGCACTGAGGCAAACATAGGTTCGATGATTTGCCAGGGTAACACAGCTAATAAGTGTCTGAGTTAGTATTTGAACACAGGTCTTCTTGACTACAGATCCAGTATTCTACCCACTTTTGCACCACCCAGTGGCCAATTTAATGTAACATTAATCTCTTTAAACACCTGCTAATGCTCCATGATTAGAAGATGTATGATTGCAGTTCCCACATAATGAGTTCAAATCACGGGTAATTAATATATTGCCACATGTGGACCTCTGAGGTAGAATGATGAAAGCCCCAATCTGAAGATCTAGGCTCAGCTTCTGAATCTAACAGTTACCTGCTGAGCAAGTGATGTCTATCCCCACCGTTTCCTGACACGCTGCCATCCTTGAAGTCAGGAGGACATTTATTTAGCTCTACGACTTTGGAAAGTCACTTATTCTCTCAGTTTTTGTTTCTTCATCTGTAAAATGGGTCTAATAATACCTTCATTTACTTGTATCATATTTAGATGAGCCAACTAAGTCTCACCAAAGTTAAGTCAGCCCCATGTTAGAAAGTAGTAAAGTTGTGATTGCAACTCAAGCCTTCTAAGCCTGGTTTCAGGTGGTTTGGTTGCACAGTGGATAAAACACTGTGCCCAGAAAGACAGGAGTTCAAATCTAGCTGGGTGACCCTAAACAAGTCACTTAGCTTCTGTCTACCTCAGTTTCCCCAATTCTATGGGAATAACACCTGCCTCTCGGGGCTGTGGTTAAGATGAAATGAGATGATATTTGTAAAGCTCTTAGCACAGTGTTTGGCACATAACCGGTGCCATTCCCTTCTTATCTTCTCTTTTATTCTCTGTTTATTATAACCATATGGCATAGCACCATAAGATAGTATTGTGAGCTCTGTGTTTGAGCACAGATAAGAAATTTGCTATTAGATAATCCACTTTACCAGTCTGATCCTAACTTTCCTCATCTATAAAATAAGGAGGATAAGACCAGATTGTGTGTACAACACAACAATTCAGTGACCTTAATAGGGCTGATGCTAATATCCCTATTTTGCAAATTGGTAAACAGACTTAGAACAATTAGATACCTTGCTAGTAAATATTGAGGCAAAATGTAAATCTATTACCTCCTGATAATGTCTAGCAATATACTACTGGATGAGGGATACCTTGTCTTCCTGTTTTCTTAACTAATCAATTAAAATTTTTTTTCAGGGGGTAGACTAATGTATCTCCCTGTTTAAATGAAATTTCTGCTTCTAAACTCATCTAATAATATCTGACCTGCATCCAAATGGAAGTTGGATGCCTTGGAGGGTAATGAGTTCCCTGTCATTTGACTGGATTCAAGAAGAATTTGACACTGTCTTAGGCACTGAGGATACAAAGGTAAAAAAAAAAAACAAGATAGCCCCTGCCCTCAAGCTTACATTTGGTGGGAGGCAGAGGTAGAGAGGAACAACATTTATGAGAATTAAGTGCAAAATATTCCCCAATCTTGCAGTTAGAAGAGGGTAGTACAACTAAGGGTCATTGAAAAGATAGAGGAGACCCTTTGCCAAGGATGTTGTGGGAAGGATTTCAACTGGATATCCTTGTAGACTCCCTCGACTCCAACATCACATGTTCCAAGACTTCTCCCAGTCTCTCATAGTCCATTGCAGCTCTGATGTTCTATGCTCTAAGATCCCTAACAGCCCTGACATCCTGAGTTCTAGGATCCCTTCCACGTCTGCACTCCATGCTCTAAGATCCTTGCCAACCCAGATGTTGTCTACTGAAAGGTCCCTCTTACCTCTGGCACTACATGTCTTAAGATCTGTCCTAGCTCCAATAGTCTACATTCTCAAATCTGCCTCAGTTATGTGTTCTGACTTTATATTTTCTTGGGTCCCGCCCAGATCTAAAATCCTCAAACTCTCTGATTCTCCCAGTCCTAGTGTGTCAGCCCCCACTTCTACTCATACAGCCTCAATTCCTAGCATCTCTTTTTTCCAAGTATGTTGTCTGACCTAGAATAACAGCACGTGACTGGAGACGTTAATGCTGCTCTTTTAACTTTCCTTTAAAATCCCATCGCCCTCAATATTGCTCCCAACAGGGCCTCTCCTAGTCTGTTTCATTTCTGTTAGGTGCTTTTAAGTTATGCATTCCTTCCAGCCCCCATAATCTCACCGGGACTGAGCTTCAGAAACATACCCCTCTCAAGACCCAATCAATTTCAACATTCAATTAAGCTAATTAAGGCCAGGTTGCCATCAATACATTTCTTAATTGTGGTTTAAAATAGACAAAAACCCAGAACTGTTCATCAACAAATGTTACCCACAGATGAAACATAGCATCCAACACTGGGATTTTCCCAAGGGTCAAATCCAGGTACATAAATTAGTTAGGAGGACCACATGTATATTTGCATAGGATATGCATACATCAGCATGAACCGCAGTCTCTTCTCAGTCAAAGGCTACTATTTTCACCCTGAAGGTTGCTATTGCTGCCTTTTTTTTTCCTTTTGTCCCTCTACCCCCACTTTCTTCATTTGATTTCTATTTGCCCATCAGAAGGGTATAGATTGGTAAGTGTGCTGGGCCAGGGGAAGGAGGAGGTGTTTACACAAAACGTGTGAGAGAAAGGAGAGAAATGGTGAGACCACTTATATCTTGACAACGAGCATTGGCCAGGAAGGATTTAATGGCCAGCATCATGTGACTCTGGTATAGGAATTCAGCTGTTCGGGCTCTCAGACCAGAGACCACATCGCTTACTAACAGCCACAACTATTATAGCTATTTTTTATACTAGGGAAAGCATGATAAAATACCCCCAATGCATTCAGCATGAAAAAGTCATCAAATAAACTTCACAATTCATTATTTGAAATAAATGCAAATAATAAGGCAAATTCAGTTGTCTTGTATGTACTTATTGTGAGACTGTGGAATAATGCACATATTAAAATTTTATACCTTGTAAGTTTTGGTGTCCTAGGACAAAATGTCAGTTGCCCTGCCCTAGTTATGGCTCTGTTGAACAATATAATTGCTGAGACTGATCTTCGGAGAAGGTGACCCTCCAATTCCTGCTAGGAGTAGTAGTCAGAATCCAATCTAAGAAACACAGAGGCAAAATTCAAAAGAAATATTTTTCTGGAAAGCTCAAGGAAGACCTGATCTTCTAGGTCATGCCAGGGACAGAAGATTTAAACTTTAAATGTACACTGTGTGGCCAAAAAGTGGGCCACAAGGTCACCCTAACCTTTTGGAAAAAATCTGTCTCCTAGTGTATATATCCCCCATTGTGATTCTGGTAATTTGCCGTAAGGAGTGGGTTGTCAGGAGCCCCAAATTAAACACTGAACAGAATCAAATAAGCTAAAATGTAATAGAGGCAAATGGAAAGTATTACATTGGAGTTCAAAAAATAATTGACCTTTCAAGTACAAAATGGGAAGACTTGGGTACACACTACTTTCTTCGAAAAAGATCTTTTACAGTGAATTAGAAACTGAATAGCCAGCATGACATTACAGTTCTAAAAGATAATTTGATTCTGATCTACATTGAGAGAAAAATATTTTCCTGTACCAGAGAAAAGACATTCCTGCTTTATTCTTCCCTGGTCAAACTAATTCTGGAATCTAGAATTCAATTCCAGACATCAAAGTAGAGGTAGGTACACTGAAAAACTTCAGAACACTCAGAATACAACAGAACTGCTAAGGGAATTGAGTGTATCTAGGAAGCAATCAACAAACATTTATCAAGCAATAAGTAAGCACCAGGCCCTGAACACTGAAATGTGAAAAGTGAAACAAACAGTATCAATTAAAGAAAAAGGAAATATTTAACATGGAGCAGAAGAGACTCAGGTGTGGTGTGAGAGCCGCAGACAAGTATTTCAAGGGCGGATCCCAGAGGTGGGTGTCATGGAGTCATTCCAGTCCTTCCCTGGGAGAGGGAGAGAAGGATTGTCAGAAGGAAAAAAGCCTTTCCACCTCTTTGTTTGGTTGTTCCCACCTTAACTGTTTAAAGTGTAATTTTTAACTTCATGTTTTTTTTTCTCAGCTCTCTTCTTTTTCCCTCCACTAAGAAGACTCCTGCCTGCCTCTTCTATGAGAGATAATTTACCCCATTCCATTTCACCCTCTCTCCTCCCACTACATTTCTTTCTCACCATTTACC
>CM053770.1:677690514-677747412 GCA_028658325.1 Potorous gilbertii
GTCATTTGCAAAACTACACAGATATGGCCTACATTGAATTGCCTGCTTTCCCAAAGGGAATGGGTGGGGAGGGAAGGATGGGGAGAAGCTGGAACTCAAAGTTTTAGGAACAACTGTTGAATATTGTTCTTACTACTAGGAAATAAGAAATACAGGTAATGGGGAACAGAAAGTTATCTGGCCCTACAGGACAAAAGAGAAGATGGGGTAAGGGAAGCGAGAGATGAAAGAAGAGAGGTCAGATTGGCGACATGGGTAATTAGAATGTTCAGTATTTTGGGGAGGGGGGAGGGGACAAATGGGGAGAAAATTTTGGAACCCAAAATCTTGTGAAAATGAATGTAAAAAGGTAAATAAATAAATTTATAAAAAAAAATAAAGTGTAATTTTTAACGTAGACAATGGGACGGGGGAATGGCTCTCATTCCTCACCAAGGCCAGGAAGGCCATCGGGATCCTGATGATGGATCAAGAAAAGTCCATTGACAGATAGTGATTCTGCACTAGCCAACGCTGGGCAAGAGGTCACTGTAAGAAAAAGAAATTTTCACTGATATCAGCCTGGGCTTCAACTGTGACTACTCTGGTTTGTCTTTTTCACTGGGGGCATTTCTTGGGATTTTCAGATGTAGTGTTTCCTTCAAGTCTTTAAATAAATTTTAGGGATCATCTAATATAACCCCATTTTGCAAAAAAGGAAACTGAGTCACAGAAAGATTGAGATTTGGTCAACATCATGAGATGGTAAGTGGCCGATCTGAATACAAACCCAGTTTCTCTGATTCCAAACCCAGTGTTGTTTTTTCATCACAATACAATGCCTCAGAAGAGTGCCCTCCACTCATTGCAAGTGTTTAAGTAAAGGCTTGGTGACCATTGGTTGGATATCATAGCTGGGAGGACCTAAGGCCTCTGCTTCAACCCTCTCATATCATAGATGATGAAATACATCTAGAGATTAATTTGACCAAGGCCATGAAGGTAGGAGAGCCGGGAGTAAAACATGGTCCCTGAGATTCTACATGAAGCATTTTTGTTCTGAATACTCCTACTCAATCCATCAAGAAGCATTTATTAATCACTTGATGCTAAGTGCCAAGCATTGTGTTAAGTGCTGAGAGGCAAAAGGAATCCTTGCCCTCAGGGAGGCTAGGCTGTAACAGAAGAGAAAACAGATACATGACTCTGTCCATTCAAGGTCTATGCAGGAGGAATGGAGGGTGGTTTCAGAAGGAAGGCATAGTGGTAGATGGAATGGCTCTGAGATCTTTTACATCTCTGAGATTCTTGGATCAAGATGTTCTGGGGTTACTTAAGAAACACAGTATGGAAACAGATGGGATAATAAACCACATTCTCCCTTTCCATTCTTAAAGGTTAGTGGCACCCTAATTGCTGTGCTAACCAGCCTTGCTCACTAAGTGGAGTTTTAACATATGGGAAGGGGGGGAAAAGGCATGACTCCCAACCCAACACAACAATCCCATTCACTTAGGGTGATTTAAATGAACTTGGCAGCAGTAAATGTTTGTGCACAGACAGCCTTATTGCTTCTCAGTCACTAACAAGGAGAAATGGTAAATGGGGAAGCCCAGGAGTCTGCTAGACTCATGCTTCTCCTAAAACAGGGAGAGACTGGAAAGGAGGGGAAGGAGGTCACGTTCTGACATGGGCAGAAGTGTATCATGCAGATAGTGAATTTCAGACCTGGGGAACTTCAAAGTGGCTTTGCTGGGAATTTCTCAGAGGTGAAACATGACTGAGTTCTTGACACTAACACACCTCTTAAGAAAATGCAGCTTCTTTGGGGAAGGTCTCAGCATCAAAATCCACTATCTTTTCCAGCCTTGATTCTCTCTCTCTCTCTCTCTCTCTCTCACAGATGTAGATATCAGTAATTTCATCGATATATGTTTATACCAATGAAACTATACATTTGCTATTGATAACAGATATAGAAATATAATTTGTGATGGCTTAACTATTTATTAAAAGGCCACAGAACCCCAGGCAGAAATGAATGAGTTCATCTTTCAATCAATCAATAAGGATGTAGAATAGGGAAATGGAGGATGAGCTCAGCATCCTCACAAACATAAAAATGTGATATCCCCACAAAGAATGCTTGAGCTAGAAAGCAGGGACCAAGGGCCACTTTAGCAATCAAGCCTATGGACTCCTTTTCAATTTATTAAAATAAAATATGCTGTATTACTAAGGAAACTAAATATATAGAAGTACAGCTATCAACCTATTTTTCAGATGATGAGTTCATAGACCCCAGATTAAAAATCCCTTATTATTAGAAGGATCTTTGAGGTATGGAATATCCTAGCTAGAAGGGATTGTTGGACAGAGGATGTTGGAGCTGGAAGAGATCTTAGAATACAGAACCTTAGTGATGAAAGGCCCCTTAAAATACAGACTATTAGCAAAGAAAGGCACCCTACAACATAGAATTTTCAAGCTGGAAGAGACTTTGGAACAGAGAATGTTAGCACTGAGGTAGATATTAGAACATAGACTGTTGGAGCTAGAAGAGTTTCTAGAAAATAGAATGTTAGAGACAGAAAATGCTTCCCTGTCTTGGCAGATTTTGAGGATGATGGAGCTAGAACATGGCGTACTCTTTCAGACTTGTGCCATCTGATTATTCACTTTGCTGAGCTGCTTTTGGAAATTCTTTTCCATATAGGAGGTGAATCATTCAGATAAGAGAGGGAGAAGGGGATATTTAAGAATGAAGGTGATACAAATGCACACGATATCAAGAAGAGATCTTAGAAGACAGAATGCGAGACCTGGAAGGATGGTTAGAACATGGCATGTGAGAGGTGGGAGGGAGCTTAGAACAGAGAATGTCTGATCTGGGAGGGAGCTTAGAGCATGGCATGTGAGAGCTGGGAGGAAGCTTGGAACAGGGAGTGTCAGAGCTGGGAGGAAGCTTGGAACAGGGAGTGTTAAAGGTAGGAGGGAGCTTGGGAAAGCAAGGAATGTTAAAGTAGCAAAGGAACTGAGGAAATCATTGAATCCAGATCCTTCATTTTTTTTTTTTACAAAAGGAAGCTGAGGTTCACTGTGGGGCCCTGGGCCCTCCACTACAATCAGGATAGTTCGTCAACTGTCCCTACTCAGGTCCAGGAGGCCTGTCTCCTGTCAGAGGAAGCCCTCCCTCTGCCCCTGGCATGCTTTTTCACTGTGAGCAGGCATCTTCCAAGGCTCCCTGGGGTAAGGAGCCAGGAAGACAGTAACCATAAGGCAGCCTAGCTGTTCACCGAATTCTTCATCATGAAGATGAAACTGAAGGTGTGAAACAGTCCCCTTTACTGTGCTAACCTGAGGGATGATGAGTCACAGGAGCACCCCTGCTGGAGGTTGAGAGGAAGGGGAGGGGGCTGCTGCCTGACATTTCAGAGACAATTTCCATGTGAAATGAACACTGATGAGACAGAATGGGAGGTCTAGGGTGCTCCAACCTCCCTTCTGGCTAACCTCTCTCTCTCTCTGTCTCTCTCTCTTTCTCTCTCTCTGGCCCTCTGTCTCTCTCTCTCTCTTTGTCTCTCTGTCTCTCTGTCTCTCTCTCTCTCTCTCTCTCTCTCTCACACACACACACACACACACTAACATTTTAAAAAGAGAAAGAAGGGTCAGCTAGAATTAGTGGAGAGATGAGGACAATGAACACTTCCCTGAATGACTGAAGGAATGGCTGGCAACCTTTAGAAGTGATTTAGAGGGGAAACCTCTTGGCCTGAGAAGGAGTTTGTTGAAATAAATATATCCTTCCTCAGGGCCTTACTCTATGTAAAATGGGGCAGACAGGACAAGACCCAGAAAAGACCCCTTAGCTCTGATATTCTGTGCTTCCCTTGCCTAGATGATCAGATCATAGATCTGGAGCTCCTTTTGTAGATAAGGAAACTGGGGCCTGTGGAAGTTACTATTCACATGAGTCAAGGTCATGTGAATAGTACATATCAGAATCAGAATTTGAACACAGAATCTCAGATGCCAAAATCAATGCTTTCCATTAAGTCAAGCTGCCAGCCCCACAGGCAAGCAGTTTGGATTCAGGGTCCACAAGATCAGACGATCAGTCAAAGAAGCATTTATTAATGACTACATGCCAGTTACAGTGGCTCTAGTAAATGGGGGTCAGAGGCTACTTACTGTCTTTCTCCTCAGCTGTAGGCTACCTGGAGCCCATGGATATGTAACATTATGGGTTATCAGAGTTCCGAGCATCAGAGAAGGCATGTGGTTCAAACCACACCCCCACCGCTTCCTAATTGTTAAATTCAGTCTATAATATCCTGATCAAATGATCATCCATTCTCTGCTTAAATATTTCTAGTAACAGGGAACTCACTATCTCATGTTACAACTTCTTTCATTATCAGGTCAAATTTAATTCAATGGCATTAACTTCATTCACTTTGACAAACATTTCTCTAGCACTTACTACATACTAGGTACTTGGAATGCAAAGACAAAAAACAACCAGTCCCTGCCCCTAAACAGCTTACATTCTAAGGAATAGCAAACAAGGGAAACATAGAGAATTGGACACACAGTAATTTTGGGCCTATATAAAATATGCACAATGGGAGGGGAAGGGAAGGCTGAATGCTAATCAGCTCTAGCCTGGGCAGAAGCAGTCAATGCCAAGTTTTCACTTGTTGTTGAGGATGCCAGTCTGGGTTCTACCTCTTGTGTATGCTAGGAGTTCTTTAGTCACATGCTCTTTTATATGGGTTCCCAGCACCATTAAATGTGTGAAAAATCCTAAAATGAAGACCTAGTGTAGTGAAGCAGAAAGAGGGCATGAGTTCAAATCACCATGCTACCTATGGGACATTGAGTAAATCCATTCCTATCCTTGGGCCTCAGCTTTCTTCTCTATGAAATGAGGGGGTTGAACTAAATAGCCTCATGGAGGTCTTTGAACTCTTCTTCCTGTGATGGGATTTGCCAATTTGAATTCCATTGCCTGGACAGACCTGGAATTTCTTAATTGATGAAAAGCCTCTGGGAGTCTCCCAACTCCTCAAGGCTCAATTCCCTGCTTTGCAGTTTACCGAACACTTCTACCTCTCCCTTCTCTCTTCTTTCATTCCTTCAACAAGCCCTAAGAGGTAGTAATGAAAGCTCTGTGGTCCTCAATATCTGGATTCCAGAGTCAAGGCAAAAGACGGAGGCAAGGCAGAACAGGGTCAAGGTCACACAGCTACCAAACAGTGATGATCTAGTGAAAATCCATCAATTCACCCATCAACAAGCCTTTATTAAGCACTAGGTCATCCACCACAGCCAAGGCCATTTCCAGTCATCTTGACTTCTGTCCTACCACTGGACTGCTGTCTGGATAAGAGAGTGAGACTGACATCATCATATAACTCTACCACACTCAAAACCAATTCACTTGAAAGTCAAGAAATCAGTCATGACATCTTTGGGAAAGGAAGAAGGAACAAGATAGTATTAAGTACCTACTGTGCGCCAAGGACTGGACTCATCATTGGGGGTACTAAAACAGAGATAAATCAGACTTTGCCTCCAAAGAGTTCATGCTTTACTGGGTGATAACCACACATGCCTACAGTCGTAGTAATATAGTAATATTCCTGTAGCACATTAAGATTTGCATAATATGTTTTCTGTTGTTTCCTTTGATCTTCCCAACAATCCTGTGAGGTAAATGCTACCATTTTTATAACATTTTACAGTTGAATAAACTAAGGCAAGCAGGGGTTAAGTGACTTGCCCACAGTTGGTAAATATCTCATACAGGATTCAAACGTTGCTCTTCCTGACCTCTGTGATTTATCCACTTCAATATCTAAAGGCCTCATTCTGAACCATCATATTTAAATTTTCACTTTGACTCCAAGTTTCTAGCTTCTGAGGACTCAAGGATTACCTGTTAACTTGAGGTGTCTGGCACTGGTCATTTCTTTACTTTCATGATAATCTTAACCGCAAGACAAAAGCTGCACAATCACAGAGCAAATATATGTTTAAAATAGATTAAGGGGGATTGGGGGTTAGCGGGCACTATGAAGTCCAAGAAAGGTCCCATGTAGAGCTTCAACTCAACCTTGAAGGCAACCAGGAATTCTAAGAGAGAGAAGTGAAGAGGGGCTACATTCCAGGCATCTGGACAGTCATGGCAAAATCCTGGAGTTGGGGAATCAGAAGCAGTAAAAAAAAAGGTCATCTTGGTTCCACAGTAGAATGTGTAAAGGGAAAGGAAGACATAAGACTAAAAGGTAGAAAGGGTTAGGTTTTGCAGGGATTTAACAAAGATTTTATATTTTTCCTAGAATAGGGAGCCATTGGGATTTATTGAGTAGGAAGGTTACAGGGTCATATCTAAACGTTTGGAGAAAATCAATCTCTCCGTCTCCTAGTCTGGTGCATTTGTGCCTAGAATCCATTCACGTTTTTCCCAAATCGGGCATGTTATTTTGTGAGCATAAAAACTATTGTAAGCCCTCCATGATGTTATTAGGTGACTCCAGATTAACACAATGGGCCAATGATTTTCATGCTATCCTCAATAATGGGGGCTGATGGAGCAATGACGATGAGGGAAGTTGAGTTCACAGCATCCAGGCTCAGTTCATCTCTTATGGAGGCAATCCATGGTGATCGGCATTCCTCTGTCCAACAGTACTTCTAAGAGAACGTAAATTGTGATGGTCGGAGGGTCACCCAACATGGTAACACTGAGTACTAACGTGAGACAAAGCTGCCATGTCTCTGAATGCTCACAAACAAACAGTTCGTTTGCCAAGAAGAAAGGGAAAAGAGGTCTGTTCCAACTGTTTATTGTGTTTGCTATTCCCTCAGGAAGCTGACTCTGCCATGTAGTTCTCTGTGCCAGACAGGGAGCAGGTGGAAGAGATCTAAATGAGGAGGGGGCACCATTCACTGGTCCCCTGTGCCCTGGGAAGGAAAATAAAGAGCCAGGAGTAATACCTGTGGCCATTCAGGATTAGGGGTGATAGAACCAGATCATTTGGGGACAAGTACAAACCATTGGCCTCTGAGAGACAGAGCTAGACTGCTCTGGTGGGGAGACAAAGGGTGTCATGAAGGTCTCATACTAATCTCTCCTCTTCTGCTAAACCTCTTTGTACAGTAGCAGTCCAACATCTCTGCACGTATTTAGTGCATAGAATTGGAGAACCATAGAAAGGGCCCTAAGAGATAATCAGATTCTAAATTTATATCTGGAAGGATCCTTTATGGGTCATCTAGTCTAACCCCTTCATTTTCAAGATAGGGACACTAAAGGCTGAGGTTTTCGTGACTTGCCAGGGACATACAAGAAGTAAGGGGCAAAGTTAGGATCAGAACTCTTGTCTTTGTTCTTGCAGATGCAACGCCATTTCTAGTGAGGCCCATTGCCCGGCTTCCATCAACCCCACCACCATCTCAATAACTGTAATAATAACTTGTTTCTAGAACACTATGATTTTCAATGCACTCTCCTCATAACAACCCTGTGATTTAGGCAGCGTATGTATCATTATCCCTATTTTACAGATGAGGCAATTAAATCTCAGAGAAATGAAGAGACTCATTCAGGATCACAACAGTAAAGAAATATCAGCCAAATGGAAATTACCCATGTTCCCTCACCAGATTGTCATCTTTTCTTCCCATCATGCCTTTCCTGATGTTGTTCCCTATGCCTGAAATGTTGCCTCCCACCCTTCTGCCCATAACCATTTCTGAGCTCTTAATCATCCTTCTAGCACAATTCAAATCTCATCTCCTCCAGGAAGCTTCCCTGTTTGCCCCAATCAGGAGGGACTGTTCTTTCCCCAGAGCCCACAAACTCAGAAATCTTTGTCATGTCATGTTAATGAATTATTTTGCACTATGTTTTTTTCCTCTAAGTGCCACACTTAGTACCTAAGCTTCTAGATCCATGAAGGGAGGAACTGGTAGGTGTGCAGGAGCTGAAAGTTGGGTAAAAGAAGAAATTAGAGGCATTTAGCCTGGAGAACAGAAGCTGGGGTGGCTAATAAATGACTTTTAGCATTTGAAGGGCTATTATTTCTACAGTCAGGTGACTAGTGCTGCTTGGTCCCAAAGGGCATAACCAGAGTAATGAGGAAATTTTTTAAAAATTCAAGTTTAGGCTTGATGTCAGCAAAAACTCCTCTGTTAGAGCTGTCCTATAGCAGAATGGAAGCCTTGGGAGGTGGTGAGTTCTCTCTCACCAGAGGTCTTTGAAGTACAGTCAAGATGAACACTTGCTGGGCATGTACTAGGAATCTGAGCACAGGTTAGCATTGAGCTCAACAGCTGCTAAGGTCTCTTCCAATTAGGAGGTTCTGTGATGGTATGTCGGAATTCCTTTCAAAAGCACAACTCAGATCTCTAAAGGAAGCCGGGCAGAAAAATTAAAAGGAAGTAAATTTCAGGCTTAGAATAAAGTCAAGGGAACCCCCACTAGGGAGGACATGATGTAATTCCTACACTGTTCCCCTTCTATCAAGACAATGGCCTTTGGGTTGCCCATGCTCATTCAGCTGAGTAAACACCTCTCTTGCTGATTTCTTAATTCACCTTTAACTTCTCTGCTCTATGCTTCAGTTTGTCTTGTACCCCCAAATTCAATGCATTCTTCCACTTCCCTAAGCCCAATCTCATGGTCTCTACTCATCCTTTGAATTCCATGAATCAAGAGCCCCCATAGAACCTTCCCTGATCTACCCCTCAACACCTGGAAAATTATGGCATTAGACCAAGAAGATCATTCAATTTGTTTTGACTAATATTTATAAAGCACCTACCATACTCTAGGCACTGGAGTTAAAAATAATATCACACTGATATAAATGACTTTAAGATTCCCTTTCAACTTGGAAATAGTTTGAGTCTTCTATATACTAAACATGCCTTCCTGTAGGCAAGGGCCTAAACCAGCTATCCTTCAGCATTGCTTCCAACTCCAAGATGGATGGTTGCATCTTCTTAATTGCTGGGCATGAACAGCTTGACTGGGCTTGAGGGCATGTGTGTGAATGCAGTCCTGGAGTTGGTGCTCTCAATGAGCCAGTTACAGAGGCCAGGATCATCCCTGCCTGCTGTGAAAACTGTGAATTCTTTCCAATGTGCCTCAGGGATCACAGCAATCCAGGCTGGAGGCAGAAATCAGTGTGTTGATTAGTAAGATAGAGAAATGGAACAGGTTCATCTTCCTTAGAAGCATAGAATGTGTTGGAATACAAAATATGGATTTGAATGGGGCCTTAGGGTGAAAAATGTAAGTGGGAGAAGGAGACTTAGAATGTAGAATTTCAGAACACAATACTAAATAAATCTAGAACATAGAATGATATTACCAGAGCAGAAACTAGCCAAAATGTGGCCTAGGGAAAATTCTCTTCAAAATCTGCAGAGATTGAGAGGATGATTTTGCTATAGATGTAGCATTGCCAAGAGTGATGGCCCATCCTCCAGAGAGTCCAAGGCCTTATCTTCAACCCAGGGTGGAGAAAAGCCATGGGAAAGAGATGCCTGAAGGTGGCAGTCAAAGGTGGCTGTGCCCTGTACTTCTTCTGGATGACCATAAATTTGGAGGAGTCACAATGGTCACCATGGGCATGCTCGTGCTCTCTTTCAAATGTCAATGTCCTGGGCCAAAGTCCTAGTTTCCCCATACTAGTTATGACCTTGTTTAAGGCTTCAGAATAGTGTAGGTCTATGTGCTTTTTCTATCTATTCCTCTATTTTTTGTTGTTTAGTCATTTCTGGTGATTCTGACTCTTTGTGGTATTTTTCAAGGTTTGAGGGGATTTAGGAGAAGCACAAGTTGTACCTGTCTCCACGGACCCCATCAATACGTAGGGATAGGTATCCTTCTCTCCAGCCCCTATGAGAAGGGTGATTATGGAATGCTAAAGGAGTTTGTGCTCTCATTATCAGAAACCTCTTCTGAGAAAACTAGACTAGAACAAAGTAAGCTTATTAACCTCTTTTTGGTGTTTTTCCTGTCTGACCAGATCAAGAGTGAACCTGTGCTAGCAGTCATCCTGTGTGCTGTGTTGTCTTATACTTTCTAAGGCTGTTAATGTAAAGCACGTATTGACTAGCCCTGTAGCACTACAGAGGCAGCTACGTGGTACCATGGAGTGAGCACTGAGCCTGGAGTCAGGAAGGCTGGCTACTAGTTGGGTCACCCTGAATAAGTCACGTAACCTCCGCTCGCCTCAGTTTTCTCATATATAAATTGGGGATAATAGCATCAACTACTCCCAGGGTTTTTGTAAGATCAAATGCAATTTTTAAAGCTCTTAGCACATTGCCTGACACATAGTAGGCACTTATAAATGCTAGTTATTGGTATTGAGGAGATTTCTATTATTAATATTATTTTCCTCCCCTGGGAGTTCTGCAAACCAGTGAAATCTCCAGTCTAGCCCTGTCCCTAAACATCTTTCACTTTTTCAGGTGTTTATAAAACAATCATAATTCTTGTAATTTGTGATTCTGTGTTTTGATGGTTCCATAGCATCATTAATGTGGGGATGTCCATGCATATCACAATCTGTCAATCTGTCTATCCATCTAGTACCTAGCATAATGTCCAGCACACAGTAGGAGTTTAATAAATGCTTGTAAACTGGTTGGTTGCTCCTCTATGCTTCTGCTCCATGTCATCCCATGAATCAAGGAGGGACATCACCTGGTATGCTGAGAGCCTTCACCTCAATTTCTTGTCATTGCTTACAATGGAGAATAGGGGCTATCCACTGGTGATTTGCAGAGGCCCTTATGTGACTTGGTATTTATATACTAGGTCAATATTTACAAGTCAAATTAAATACAGTAGCTCATGTGATGGTTAATATAGTTTAAATTTCTATTGGCTTAAAAGTTTGAAAAAATGGTTTCCCTGGCTGGGACCCAAACCCAGGTTTTCTATCTATAATTTGAAGGCTAGCTAATGAAGAAATTGCCATATCTGTTAAGAGGAAGAGGAGGACATATTTTCTTCTTTGCAAAATAAAAACCATGGCTACAAATAACAAACGGTGTGTATGGCTTCAGTGAAGTGAGATAGATTGAACTCTCCCTGAGTTACAGACTGAAATGTAAATTTGGGGGGTGTCTATGTTTTCATCAGCAGAGAGAACTCTTGATTTGGAAGCTGTTTCCACAGATCTATTCTCTCTAAATATTACTTAAGTCCTAAGGAGTTAGCAGAGGCATTGACAGGGCAAGGGCCTGGCCTGAGATAGTGTAACTTCTAGACTTCAGAGGTAGAATTTAAAACTGGGACTTCTAGATTCCAAAGGCTGAACCCTATCCACTATACCAGGCATCTTCTCTCACTTGGACTCATACTGGGACATTGCCTTGCTCATGGTCATACAATTGTTAAATAGCAGAGACAGGAGATGAACAGGGTCTCTTGATTCCAAATGCAGTACTTGATTCACTCCAGCCCATACTGTTGGAAACAGGATCATTAGTCTGCTGAAATAGCTAGTATAAGGGATACTATTACCAGAAAAGAAAATTTGAGGCTCATCTAGACCATATGATCTTCTTGAGGTTCAATTGCTACTAACTGCTAGGTCACATGACCTTCTTAAGGTCCAATTGCACTATTTAACAGATATAAAATAGCCTCAGAGAATTCAAGATGAGATGGCTACTCAGTGTTGGAATCAGGATGCAAACCCATATCTTCTCCCTGAAGTTCAATTTTCTGTTCACTATACCACTCCTCCTTTCCCCAACATCTTATGATGCCCAGAGTCGCAAAGGAAGCTTAGAATCCAGGCCTCCTAACTTGAAATATAGTTTTAATGGGGTCCCTGATCTAGCAACTGGAAGATAGAAGACTTCTCAATCTTTTATTTCTGTCAATTAAAGGCCCTAGACTAGATGGGGAAGTGAGTGTTATAATATAAAATGTTGGATATTAAGTATAAATCCTGAATTCAACTCTTAACTGGGTTATATCAACTACCTATGTAGGCAAGTCACTTAATTTCTCTGAGCATCTATTTCCTCATCTGTAAAATGAGAGGGTTGGATATGGTCCCTAAGACCCCTTCCAGCTCCAAATCCTATGATCCTATGACTCTAAGTCCAGTGAATCAGTTTCTCTCCCCCATCCTCCCATTGCATGTAATTCCCTGGGGTCCAGATGTTCACTCTGAATAGAAAACTAGGGAAAGAATGCATCTGGTTCTAACTTATTTTTAGAACATAAAACTGACATGACAGGCTTAACATGAGAAGGGAAATCTCTTTTTTTATCTCCCTGTAGTTAGTTTCTCCTGGGTCTATCTCTTTGGGATCAGGGAGAGGAGGGGCAGAGAAGTGGGGGGAAGGATGGCTAATGGAGAAATTACCACTTATGTTCAGGATTAAAAAAAAGCATTTTCCTAATTGCCAAAGAACACATCCTCACCACAGACAATAAATGGTGTGCACAGCTTCCACGAAGTGAGATGGATTGAGCTCTCCATTGGTAACAGGCCCATAACTGGGGCCATTAATCACCTGAGGCTTACCCATTGCCAGTAATGGACTTCATCCCGGAAAACTCCAACTCCCTGTGCCAATGGGTTAAAGGGATGGGGGAGGTTTAGGGGAGGAGAGCTGTCCTCCTTTTGTGAAAATACAGATCTCCCTACAGGAATTACCTCTAGAGTGGGAGCCTCCAAAATGATTCTCTTAATTGATTCTCCCTCCCATTTCCTCAGCACCATGGATAGCTCACCTTCCTCCCTTACTCAAGACTTAGAGCCCAGGTTGCTATTGTGAGAGTAGCTAAAAGCTTCTGGCCAGCATGTAATTCTTATGTGTTTTTCTCTTTTTTTCTCTCTCCCTTAATAGAATTTAGGAGGAAATTAAGAAAATCATAAAATGGACCTTCCCCTTTTGCACAAGAATACAGACATACCCTCAAGTCACAGCTGTGGGGGGATGAAATACTGAGATGCCTAGCTTTTAATTCTCTCTACTCTGGAAGAAAGACACCTATTCTACCCCGTCCTAAATTTATACACCCTTATTAATTCAAGTATGGGCTTCACTTGACCAGTCGAATGATGGTGTGCTTACTTGAGTTAATAATGAAAAGTAGACTTTCATTCTAAAAGGCAGTTAAGTTGCACTGCATTTAAACTCTGAGGATGTGTCCAATAAATATTGTTTAATTTAATACACAGACATCTGGCCCAGCTATTGTGTTTTGGAATGATGAAAGGTCAAGAGTTCCAGTTGCTGTCTCTTCCTCTCCCCTCCTTTTCTTTTTTTTTACCACTGCTCCTTTATTTCCTCTCTCACTCTATCCTCTTCTTCCTCCTCTCCTCCATCTTCTCCAAGAACATATCCCAGGTTGCATTTCTATAACTCTTTAAGATTTACCAAGTGTTTTCTTCAGATAATCCTCATTAGGTTGTTATCTCTATTCTGTAAAACAGACTCAAAGAGATCCTAAGATCCATAGGATTTAGAGCCAGAAGGGACCTTAGAAATAATCTTGGCCAACACCTCATCTGATATAGGATGAACCAGAGGCCAAGAAAGAGAAAAAAAAAGACTTGCCCAAATTTCCACAACTAGGACCTTATAGACTGTGGTAGATTAGAAGGGACCATAGACATAATCTTGTCCAACTCCCTCATTTTGCAAGATGAGGCTCAGACTGATGAAACAAGTTCCCTAAGTTCATCCAGTGAGTCAGGAGATGGACTGAGATCTGAAGCCATGTCTTCAGCTCTAAATTCAGTCTTCATCACACTTCACTATTATGATCTGAATCCACATCTCCTGATTCTGAGGCCAACATTCTTTCTACCACACCATATGGTTGGCCAAAGAGCTCTATAGTTAATAATAAATTCTTCGCCAGTGCTGAGATTCAGCTATAATGCTGCTTGCCTAATTCAATTTGCAAAACTACATTCCCTCTTCTTGGTGCATATGTTTTCATAAAACTCAAGTGGTGCTGAGTGCTACTGTATGGGGGAACACATTCATGTTAACCCTGGCGCCCAAAGGAAAGGAGATTGGAGGCACACACACTGCATTCCTTCCTATTGCTCTCCTTTACTTACATGTTATTCTCAATTGAAAGGTTGTTATTTATTTTTCCCTTTTTATAGCATCAACTAACCTGGAAAAGGCAAGTATCATTCTGTCAGACTTTACAAGTCTTCCTAAGCAAAGGATTTCTACCCATAATCCCCTGGGTCTTTCTTAATTCCATCTCTGCCTTGCCCTCTAACTTGAAAGAAATGTAACAACAGGAATCACAAAAATATAAGAAAAAAAGAATAATATTATTCTAGTACTTCAAGTCTTCGAAAGACCTATTCTTACATAACAGACCTATCGGATTAAGGACTACATTTCCCATAATGAATGGACTCAGATTATGAATGCCAATTAAAAGAGTTCAAAGGACTCCATTTCCATGAGACAATGTACCTCAAGGGCAATTATGAGAAAACAACTTGAGCGTAAACAAGAAGGAAGTCTTCTGCTGAAGTCATGATAAGAAGAGTGAGAAGTGAGCCATGACATCATGGAGATGACCACATCCATACTGTCTAGTATTGTGCAACTCCAGACAAATTGTGAACATAGCTAATAAGAGTCTGAGATCAAATCTGGACTTGGAGCTTCTTGATTTCAGATCTAGTGCTCTACACACTGCACTATGTAGCTGCCTATCCAACTACACACATTATTTCACAGCCATGGATTAATATTTCCAATAAGAAGATTTTCCAAGATGTCACACATGGAACGTTAGAACAGAGAAAACTTGAGAGGGAATAGATCCTAGAACAAAATATCACAACTGGGAAGGACCATAGGACATAGAACATAAGAGCTTGGAGGGACCTTAAAATGGAGAAGGTCAAAACTGGAAACATCTGAAGACCTAAAATCTTAAGAGCTAGAAGGAATCTTAGAAACCATTCATTCCAGATCCCATATTCTGAGATCCAGAGATGAAATGGTTTGCCCAGCATCACTCACCTGTCAGTCAATGGGAAAGTCAGCATGTAATCCAAGCATTCCATCTCCTTAGAGTATGTGTATTTGTGCATGCATGTGTGTATACATGTATCTAAGTATACACTTGCATGTTTGTGTGTGCATACGTATGTCAGTATTACATTGCATGTAAGCCTATATCTTGGCATGTATGTGTATTATATATATATCCATTTGTTTATGTGCATCATGTTG
Source organism: Potorous gilbertii (assembly GCA_028658325.1). Lineage (NCBI taxonomy): Eukaryota > Metazoa > Chordata > Mammalia > Diprotodontia > Potoroidae > Potorous > Potorous gilbertii. Next base: position 677,705,758 of record CM053770.1, read on the forward strand.
TATATATGAGTATGTATGTATATATAGATATCGTGTATTTGCATACATGTATCTATATACGTATCATGAGAATCATCATTAAATACTATGTGCCAGGAACTGGGGAAACAAATAAACAAGATAATCCGTTCCTTTAAGGAGCTTAGATTCTACTGAGGGAAGAAAATACATAAAGCAAAAAGTTGGGGGACTATGTAGAGGCATGAGTGAGGAGACCCCAAGAAGTTGCATGCCCTCCAAGTATTTGTCCATTCTGATTGTGTGAAGCAGTTTTCCCCAAGCTTCCTTTCCCTTCATCCCATGGAGTATTCCTCTTCTCCTCCCTTTGCATCCTCCTAAGGTCAAGATTCAACAGAACCACTACAAGGTTCCTTTCTATCATTTACCATCTCTCTGAAGTTTGGAACTGATAGACTATTGCAGCCATGTCTACAGTGCTTCAACATTCACTAAGCATTTCACTTCCAGTGGTTCATTTGTTCCTTGTGACTACCTTTGTGTGGGAGGTATAACAACCGTCAGGATCCCATTTTATAGCTGACCCAATGGGAGCTCAGGGAGAAATAAGAAACTTGCTTTTAGTGATAGCAAGTGTTTGAGGTGGTATCAGAATCCAGCCATCTCCCAGTTTCCATGACTTCCTTTAAGTCCCAGCTAAAATCTCACCTTCTACAGGAAGCTTTCCCAATGCCCATTAATGCCAGTGACTTCCCCTGTGAATTATCACCTAATTATCCCGTATATATCATGTTGTTGGCATGCTGTCTCCCCCATAAGACTATGAGCTCCTTCCAAACAGGGACCACTCTTTGCCCATGTTTGTATCCTCAGACTTAGCACAGTGCATGGCACATGGTTGGTGCTTTAATAGATGCTTATGAACTTGACTAGCCTTGTAATATCCACTTGGGCCCTCATCTCTACATGCTTTTCACTGAAACCTGGGACTCTGCCTCTCCAGAACCATTGTGGGATATGATTGACAAGGTTGAGCCTTACCTTGCCTGGAGGAAGGCAGGTCATTGTGTCACTCCTAAGGCATCTCCAAGCTATGGCTCTTCAAGCTTACCTTACCACCAACTTTCTAGCTCCCCTTGCTGTCCTGTCTTCCCTCCTCCCCACAGTGTAGACCACAAGCTCCCTTTGAAGGGAGGGGCATTTTTGCTTGTTTGAATTTGTACCCCCTGCACTTGGCACAGTGCCTGGCCCCTAGTGAGTTAGCATGTGCTTTACAAATGTGCCCTCCTCTCCTCTCCACCTTACTCTGTGTTTCTGTCCTTATCTCTCTGTTGCATGTTCTGTCTCTATCTTTGTGAGTCTGTCTTTTGCCTGTCTGTCTGTCTCTCCCCCCCCACACCCCCGTCCACTCACACACACGCCACCTCATCTCATGTTGGAAACAGTAATGACCTTAGGGTCCAGGGACATGAGATCAAATCCTAATTTTCCTCCTCATTAGCTTCTGGTGTAACTCACTTCACTTATGTAAGGCTCAATTTGCTCATCACTAAGATGAAGACTGGGGACAAGCGGAACCCTAAGATCTCCCAGTTCTAACCTGAAGCATCTCAGACACTAAGACAAGAAATCTCACTTTTCCCAAAATAAACATCTCTGCATCCTGGAGAGCAAATTTATTGACATTAAAATATGTGAATTTCTAAAAAGTCATAGTGAAAAGTGTCCCTCATTGCAATCTTCTGAATGCTGCCTACATCACCGGATCTTAGTTTGGGTTTGATTGGTGTCTTGTACCTGTTTACCAGTTATGCACATCATAGCATTTGCCCTTGAGCTATATCTGCCTACTGTGTAGCCAGCTTCCTCTCATTCATGCCTCAGCTTTGCCCATTCCATTTTTGTTGGTTTGTTTTGAGACTGGGTGACCCTATCTCTTCCAGCCTGGAAATGTAACCATCAATCAGGGTTCCAATCTCACTGCTGATTGTCGGGGAAGCTTGGACCTGCTATCTTTCCAATTTGACTTAGTTTGCCCTTCCTTAAGAAGCTTGATGACCCTCTGTTTTTGGGGGCTCAATATATTGGTGCTAGATACAGGGCAGAGAGTCACTCAGCTTTAGTCCTACAGCAGCTCAGAATTCCCAAGTTCAAGCAATCACCAGCCTCAGCCTCCCAGAAGCCACTCACTACCACTCAATTTAAAGTGATGTGCATTCATGAAGCCTTCTCTATTTGCCAGACTTGGGGCTGGGTGCAGGTGACACAAAGCCCTTCCATCAAGAAGCTTAAGTTCTATCAAGTTGGGGAAACATCATTATACAGGTTATATGCATATATATATATATATATATATTCACACACATATGTACATATACATACATATATATATATTACATAATATATACAAAATCAATAGGAAATGCTATCATAGAATGAATAGGGAGCCAGTCTAGGAACCAGAAGACCTGGGTTCATCAAATTGCCCATGGTCAAGCAGTTATTAAGTATCTGAGGCTGGATTTGAACTCAGGTCATTCTGAATCCAGGCCTAGAACTCTATCCACTATGTCATCTAGCTTCATATATACACAAATTCATGCATATATATATGTGTGTGTGTGTGTGTGTGTGTGTGTGTGTGTGTGTCTATGTGTGTGTAAATAAATATATGCACATATGAACACTGGTTTGCATCTTGCCAGTGATCCAGAGCTGAGATTCATGTCCTGAAAGAACCCTTTTTACTGATGACAATGTGGCCATCAGAACCCAGAGTCACACAAGGGCAAAGACCACATTTAAAACAATTTTCTTTCTTGTCCAAATGCCTGTGGATTGTTTCTCTCTCCTGATGGTGAAATGGTGACAGGTGAAGATGGTTTCGATGTGGAAGGAAGCTAATTAGAGCTTACTTATTATGCGATTTCCTCCAACTTAGAATGCCTAGAGCAGGTTGCTAGGGTTCTAAAGTGAACAGAAAACACTTTGATTGTATTTACACTCCTGATTTGAGAAGTATCCTGTTGCATAGTAACAGTAGTAATATTGTGAGGGGCTTGATGCTTTCCCACTAGCTCTCATTTATGTTAGACACAGGTAGGGCTTCAGAACCACCCACTCAGACATGCATCTAACCAGCCTAGCCCCAGGGCAGTTCTCATCAGTGAAACCCCTAGGAACCTGGCCAGCTCAAACTAGTCTCTCAATATCTATATGCCCTTGAAAAGTAAATAGACTTATGGCATACAGACCAGGGTGATCCCCACCAGGGGTCCTCATTCTCCCAGGTATATAGAAGACAAGGCTTGTTTTCCCTTGAGTGGTGCCTGATGTTTTCACCTACAAGAAAACACATTTGCACACACACACACACACACACACACACACACACACACTCACGGTTGCACTAACTCCTGGATAATTCAGAGAATACCGAGTCACAGCATAACAAAATATCTGTTCTGAAAGGGACTTCAGCATTCATAGGCAGCCCCCCATAGAACAGGACACCCTTTCTTTTACCCACACAGTGATTGGCCAACTAGGCATCTCCATTCCTTCTGGTTCAGAACATGGAGGCACCAAGGATGATTTTGATGTTCTGAACCAACGTGACAGAAAAAATGGTGGTGCCTTTGGAAGAAATAAGGAACCTAAGAAGAGGGAAGGAGGTAAGAAATTCTGTTTTGGACATGTTTAATCTGACATAGGATCAGCCATTATTTAACCATGTCTGTGTTCCTATAAGCCCACTTCAAAAATCCTACCAGATAACTGGAGAAAACTGAGCATCATCTGCACATGAGAGATGAGAGCCCATCTTAGACCTTAGCTAGTTAGCCATGCATGTGTCTCTTGTCCCTATTAGACCATCATCGCCTTGAGGATCCCAATTCTGTGGATCTTCCCCACAAGTATTATTCAAAGCAGGTGCTTATTAACTATTTACAGAGTTGAACTGGATTATTTTTATAAGATGCTGATCTGTTTACAAACAAGTAAAGAATTTTAAAGCCAAAGTAGACCTTAATCCAAACTATTCCATGATCTTTACTTTTCATATGAGAAAAAATTAGGACCTGGGAGATTACAAGACTTGTCCAAGCTCATCAATGGAAGTTAATGCCGGAGTCAGGATTTGAACCAGTCTCTCATCTCCCCGTTGCTAGACTTGAAGTCAAGAAGACCTTGGTTTGACTCTTGACTCAGAAATGAGCCCTGTCACTTTGGACAGCTCACTTCACCTCACCAGGTTTCAGTTTTCTCATTTGTAAAAAATGAGGAGGCTGGACTCAAGGACCTTTAAGGTTTCTTTCAACTTTAAATCTATAACCCCATTTAATCTATAACCCCATTTAGTCTATAACCCTTTAGAGGATCCTATGATTCTCAGACAATTAATTCAGATTTCAACCAGAAACTGGAAAACTCTGGACTAATCCTGCCAGATACAAATCTGCTCTTTCTTCTCTTTTTCTCTCAGAACAATATATATGACTCTCACTGCCCCAAATTTCAGTGAGGATAGAGAGACTAGAGAGGGTAGAAGTCACATCTAAAAGGAATGAGTCAACTGTGAAAAGGAAAAAAATGCGGATGGGGGGATGAAGAAAGAACTGAAAGCTAGGATGAACATCAGATCTTTATAAGATCAGACAAACAGAAATGAACATGATCAGTGGAAACAGCATCAAGAGACACAAAGGAGAAAGAAAAACCCTGCAACCAGAGACAAGGAAGATGCACAAAGGCATGTGTCTATTCCACTCAAGCCTGGCTCAAGATGGAAGACAAGCTATGTGTCTTGCTGAGTTCTTTTCTAGGGCTTTAAATCAGCCAATGACTGCCTGGTGAGGGAAAGGAGTACTTTGGTCATTACAGGTTACCCAGAAGCCACCAGAGAAAAATGGGAAATAAAAGCATGAAGGATGAGAAGCTCTCCAGATGTGACATGGTTACCATAGAGACCATTTCCAATGGTAGTCAACTGGGGGAGCGGCTGTCCTTCTTGCAGTTAACAAGCTATTAGGCCAAGCATGAAGATGCCAGCAGGTGAAGGGAATGGGGCAGCTACATCATAGCTGTCTGCTTCCCCAGAAGGAAACAGGAGCCAGGAGGTAGGAGTGGGGGAGGAGTGCAGAGGAGAAAAGGGAAGCATTTATAAATCAGCCCAGAAATTGATGGTCACTGAGCAAAGTTCAGTAGAGCAAGACAAACTTTTCAGCCATTAATAACAACTGTACTAATAGTAGTAGCTGACAGTTATCTGGTGTTTTATGTTTCAAAACATTACCTCATTTGCATCTCCCAATGTACCAATGATGTTGATAATATTATCATTCTCCATTTTACTGATAAGGAAACTGAGGCTTGAATAGTTGAGGTGACTTGGAACCCTAAGACCATAGAGCTAGAGCTGGGAAAGATCTCAGAAAGCTTCTGGTCCAGCGTCATCACTATAAGGTGTAGAGCACTAAGGGACAAAATGGGGACATGCCTGGTCCAGGTCACATGGTATGAGTCTGACTTAGGATGGGATCTACGTCTTCTAGAATTCAAGTCTAGTGCTTTATCTACTCTGTGTTCTTCCTTCTACTTGAACTGATGATCCAAATTCTGTGAATCCAGGCACCTCCTCTGCCTGAAATCTGTCCGATTGCCCCAAATACAGTTTTCTCTTTAACGTGGCATTGTACAATCAATTCTACCATAATGTCCAGAAGTACCACATCATGCCAAATCAGAAAATTAAAAAAAAATTAAAAATGCAGTATATCTTATGGTGCAAAGATGCTAGAGTACAGTATTCCAAAATTTCCTCAGTAATGAGTTATATACATTTATATATATAACATACATATATGTATGTGTATGTATATGCATATATGTATATGTACATATTTAGGTATAGGGACCTAATAAAAATGGCAGCACAGTTTGGTACATGTTAAATGGTTATGAAATACATTAACACAATTGTAAACAGGGGTAGCGTCCTCAGACCCTGGGACCTAAGCTGACAAAGTCTCACACAGATTGGACAAGGCACGACTCTGGCCCTAAGGAGCTCGATGCCACATCAGAATGTAGAGGTAGGGGGTATTTACAGACCACTCCTCTTTACCCACAGCTCCTACTGCACCAGATGGATTGTGGTTGTTTGTCCTTCATTCTCAAAGAACATTCTGACATCAGGAAGGTGATGCCATGACTAACTAGTGAATTGGATGTGAAGGACAGAGGGCTGTGCAGAGCTGTCAACCTCACTTTCTCCTCAGAAGCCATCTGGATCCAGTGGCCAGATACAGATACAGGACAATTGGAGATGGCCCCCACTGCAACAGAAAAGATACAATAAATATGGCATTTCACCTTTAAAAAATACATGAAATTTACTTGTAGAAATAGGCATCTGAAAAGCTGCAACCTGCAAATTCATGTGAAATGATGGCAACTTTCTACATTCTCCCTGTTTCTCTCCAAAGAAATTGTGCATACACAAATTTGAAATTTGAGTTAGGCTCAAATTGTTCCCTGATGTATTATTTGTGTCGAGTTAAATTCATGTATTCAAAACCAGTGTTATCTGTAGAACAGATCACATTAAATTTCCTTCTAGGCAGCCTGGTGGCCTGGATCATGTGCTGGATTCAGAGAGAAGAAGGTCTGGGTTTCAATGCTCTTTTTAGAAGCATTGGATCTCTGCGATGCTAGAAAGTCACCGAGTCTCGCAGTCTCAGTTTCCTAGTCTGCAACACAGGGATGATGGTAACCTCATCTATTTCCCAGGGTTGTTCGTGGGGCTCCAGTGAGAAAAGGTATGCATAATGCTATCTAAATGTTAGCCCTTGTATTTCATCTCCCCACTCTGTGGAAGATGACCTCCTCGGATAGAGGATGTTTCAATTTTGCCTTTTTAGGCCACGAGGGAGCCCAGTGGATATAACATTGGACCTAGAGGCAGAAAGTTACAAGTTCAAATCCTGTTCCACATCTTGGCCAAGTCACCTGAACTCAGTTTCCTCAACTCTAAAATGGGAATGATAGTAACAGTGCCTACCTCCCAGAGTTGTTGTCAGGATCAAATGAGATAATACTTATAAAGAATTTTACAAGACGTATAGCCATATATAAATGTGGGCTATTGTCTTTATCCCTAGAAGACAGCATGGAACCTAATGGGTATCGAATAAATATTTGTTGAATTGATCTGCATTCTGGAATCTCATCTGAATACATTAAATACATTGAAAGGTATTGCCTCAAGACTAACTCCTAATTCATTAATAGTGGTGACTCCCTCTACTGCTTCTACCACCCTCATACTCAGTACCTTCAAAATACGCAAAGCAGAAAACTGAGTGGGGATGTCTAGGGGACAGAGTAAAGGATAATTTTGAACCTCGGTAAGAAAGATTCATTCAGAAGATAGAAGAACATAGCAAAGTTGGGTTGTGGCTTTGCAATAAAAGACTCCAAAGTCCCCCAAATATTTATCATCTTGGGACTTTTAACTTGGAGGAGAAAAGGCTCATGGGGAAATAAGAGCTGTCTTCCAATCTCTAAGAGTTTGTCACGATGAAAGAGGTTTTGCTTGGTCCCTGAAGACAGTGATAGGACTAATGGATGGATGTTGTAAGAAAGAAGATTCCAACCTTTTATCAAGAGCAAAAATGTCCTAATTTTTATTACTGTCCCAAAGTGGAATGGGTTCTCATGGGAAGAAACACCTCTATCCCCTGTAAAGAATTCAAGTGGAGGCTAGGTGATAGATACGTCATTGATATGGGAAAGCAGATTCCTTCTGAGCTACAGGTTAGATTCAATGATATTTAACTTCAAAGAGTCTAGAAATTTATCATATTTGAATAATCATATTTGTTATACAGATTTTTTTCTTTTTTAAAAACTTTTTGTTGGGGGAGGGAAAGAGAAAAATTTATATTAATTAAAAATAAAATTGTGTTAATGAAAAAGACTGATTTGATGGAAACTACCCCTGGAAAAAGACCCAGAAGAACTAATTCTAGTCCTATCCTGCCTTCACTAAATCTGCGATATTTAGTAAGTCCAATCCAATAAGTATTTATTAAGTTCTTACTATTTGCAAAGATGTGCTCAGAACTTTTAATGTGAAGACAAAATTTAAAAAGACCTCCTGCCCTCTAATAAGCTGAATTTATTCTCATATCAATGCATTGAGGGGAGGGAGTGGAGGATGAGACTTTGAATCAAGAGATATTGGAAGAATCTAAGCTCTTTGAGAATATAGATTGATTTTCCTTCAATTTTCATATTTCCAGCACCATGGATAGTGACTTATCCCATGAAAGTGTGGGAGGGGGAGGAGAGATTGGGTTTGAATTCTGTTTCTGATACTAGAGAGATATATGACAATAGGTATGTCATTTTAGCTCTCTTAAGCCAATCTACCTCACCATTCAATGAGAATAATATTTGTAAGTAATTTTCCTAAAGGACAATTCTCACCATGTTACTTCCCTTTTTATCTTCTCCAGTCCCTCCCTATTAATCTTAGGTTCAGCTAGAAATTCCGTTTGACTTTTAAAGCCATTCACAGCCTGGCTTTGATCTGCTTCTCCAGTTTTATCATATGTTACCCCTCTGCACTCACCGTATGGTCCAGACAAATACCTTCTTGCATTTCTTCACATACGGCATTCCACTTCCCATCTTTTCTTTTCACAGACTATTTTTTATGCTTGAAATGCCCTCCTTCCTCACCCCTGATGCCTAGAATCCCCCTTTTCCTTTAAAACTCAGCTCCCTGTTGCTTGTTACACAAGAACATGCCAGACAGTCCAGCTGCTAGGACCATCACCCCACCCCAAATCACCTTGTATCTGCTCTGCATGTGCCCATAGATCCACTAGATTGTAAGACCCTTGAGGTCGATTTTCTCTTCCTATTCTCACTCCTTGGCCCACTATCTCCACATTCTTGGTATTTAATAAATGCTTGTTGATTGATTGATGGATTGCCTACCTCACAGTGCTGTCAGCAACACAAATGAGATGATGTACATAAACCTTAAAATGCTATAAAAGTGTCAGCAATTATTATAATATATGATTTTGGGTGTGTGTGGAGGGTTACTACAGCTTTCTCTCATTGCCTCTGTTAGGAGGGAAGAGGCCCAGACTGTACTATTTTAGCAATTAGTTAATTGGTTAATAAACATCTGCTGCACATTTAGTGTTCACAGTGAACTATCCATTCTTACATTCATGCAACAAATATTTGCTGTGCTGTGATTTAGATCCTGTCTGTAGTGGAAAGAAAGATCCAGGTTCTAGCCACAATTTGACCACTGAATTCCTGGAGATCTTTCACAGGGGGAAGGGAAAGGTAAGGAGGGAGCATTTATATGGTATCTACCATCTACCAGGCATTAAACCTCACAACAATCCTTCTATCATTATCCCCTTTCTACAGTTGAGGAAAATGAGGCAAATAGAAGCCAAATGACTTGCCCAGGTTCACACAGCTAGTCAATGTCTGGGGCCCATCTTCAGTCATCCTGATCTACAACTTGCTTTTGGACCCAGATGACTCTGGAGGAGAAAGCGAGGTTGGTGACTTTGCACAGCCCTCCCTCACTTAAATCCAATTCACTTTCAAGTCATGGCACTTGCAATTCATGACCTTCCTGATGTCATGAAGAATAACCAAAAACTTGTGAGTCCCACTGGAGACCCAACTGTTCAGTTCCAGTTGGACAACAGAGCTAGCATCTCCCTTCCTTCCTCCTTCTCTTCCCTTCCCTCCTTCCTCTCCCTCCATTCCCATAAGGTATCATTCCCTTATCTGTGAGTGCTCTGCCAAAAGGAATGTAAATTTTGATGGCTGAAACCTAACAAGGTATCTTGGAGTTTATGGGCTAGATCCTGTTCTTAAAGATTTCTTAAACTTAGTTTACTAGAAGTCTCATGGATTGGCCAACTATAAGCACCAGCCCAAGCCCGATTACTGATCAATTTTTGGGCTGAGATGATTCAGAGTGAATGTAAATAGTAACTGTTTCTCTTTTGGCCAGAAACCCTGAGGGTCTTCTCTTTCTAGATTTTCATAGGTAAAAAGGGCCTTCCCTTGACTCATTTCTTGCCAGCCTCAGTCACTAAATGAGTGTTGCTTCAGTCAAAGGGAGAACTCATAAAGATCTTAGCTTACAAAGGCCATGGTTTCCCACTGCAGGGGACTATCGGCAGTCACCCTGATCTATATCTGGACATGGGATCCAGATGGCTCCAGAGGAGAAAGTGAGGCTGGGGACTTTGCACAGTCCTGCCTCACTTAAATCCAATTCACTTGCAAGTCAAAGCACCACCTTCTTTATGTCAGGGTCCTCTTCAAGAATGAAAGATGTACAACAGTATCTAAGGCTGGATTTGAATTTAGATCTTCCAGGCCTAGTGCTTTAAACACTGCAGCAACAGCCAGCTGTATTCCATAGGTTGGTTTGTTTCCTCATCCATATAATGGTTTTAATAAGGTGAACCACATTTATCTTACAAGGTTTCAGGGAAGGTCAAATATTATTCAATTATTATACTACTGGGTGTTTCTATCAGCTTCTGGAAAGAATGACACCAGATGACATCAAAGAAGGGGTAGTAGCATCTGCTTTGCTGCTGTATCCCAAGGACCAATCCAGTTTGCATCTGGAACCTTCCATACGTGTTGACTCCCACAATGAAATGACAGCTTCTTGAGAATAGGAACTGTCTTACTATTCTGTTTGCATCCCTAGCCTCAGTGCAGTGTTTGCCTATATTGCTTTTACTCATTTTTCAATCATGTCCATTGGAGACATGATTGATTCCATTTGAGGTTTTCTTGGGAAAGATACTGAGTGGTTTGCCATTTCCTCTCCAACCCATTTTTCAGATAAGGTAAAAAACAAGGGTAAATGACTTGTCCAAGGTAACACAGCTAGTAAGTGTCTGAGATCAGGAAGATGAGTCTTCCTGACTCCACGCCCATTGGTCTATTTACTGTGCCACTTAGCTATCCTTGACTATATTAAGCACTTAATAAATGCCTTTTTCATTCATTCATTCCTTCAGTGTAGAATTCTGTTCTCTCCTTCCTGTTGGATTGAGGAAAATGGAATCATTATCAGGTTTTACCTATGTCTTCACTGTGGGGAAGGGTGTATAGTTTAGAGGAGGATGTTTTCTTGGTCACTATTGTCTTTGGCATAATTTGGGGTATGATATTTCTTGGTCACTGTTTTCTTTGGTTCCTATATACCAGCACTGTCCTAGGTTCTGGGCATACAAGGTAAGCAACGAAACTGACCCTATCTTCAAGAAATCTACTTTCCACTAGTAGGTTGCCATATGTACACAAAAAAATTAAAAATGAAGTAAATACAGGAAATAAATATAAAATATATATGAGAAGGCTTTGTGGTATTCTAGTAAAAGCATAGCTTGAGAGTCAGAAGACCTGGGATCAAATCTCAGCTCTCTTTACAAAACTATGTGACCTCAGGCAAGGTTAACTAAATGACATTAAATGTTCTTTTTGGTATTTCTATTTCCAACACCCCAGTCAGATTGTCAGTTGAGACCTCTTTTGGCTGTTAGCAGCCAGCTCCACCACTGCCCACTTTGGGGGATGATTTCTAATCTTCTATGGCTTTGGAACCAAGATGGTCCAATATATAAGGACTGTGTCTAGAGAAAGGGGAAATAGGTACTGAAGGTCTCAGAAGTTTGGCTTGATAAAACATGAGCTTTAGTGCCTGGACTTTGTGACATCTCCCTTGGTTACTCCCAGCTATTCTTGTAAAATTCATCCACCAATCTACAAATATTTTAGTAAGTTTCCCCTCTGTGCCTTGGCACTGGATATACATCGACAAAATGAAATAATCTTTTCCCTCCAGGGGTTTACATTCTATAAGGAGAGAAATGTGTAGTCATGAGTAAGTACACGTACAATCAATAAAGAATAATTTTTTTTCAGGAGGGAGCAGCTAGCAAGAGGTAGCGGGGAGGGATCTCTTGAAAGGTCTCCTGTAGAGGATGGCATTCTAATTTTGCTTCAAAGGAAAGTAGGAATTCCAAGAGATGGAGATGAGAAGGAAGAGCATGCCATGTATGGGAGACAGTCTGTGTAAAGACATGGAGTTAAGAGATGGAGTGTTAGGAAAAACAGTCACAAGGTCAGTTTCTCAAGATTGAAGAGGATGCAAAGAGAATGAATATGGAATAAAACTGGGAAAATAGGTGGAAGTCAGGCTATGAGGAAAATAGAAAACATAGGGTAAATAACTTTCAGGAAAGGAAATTGTCATAATATTGAGTTTATACAATACATTATCTTGCGTGGATTGGTGGTCTCATTGGTTGCTCTCCAGCTTTGTGTGCGCACGTATATTTAATCTCTCCACTGAGATCAGAAACGTCTTAAAAGCATGGACTTTGTTCCATTTCGTTATGCTAATACTATCTTACATCATATATTTGTATGCTTGAAGCAAAGGGTATAAAGAAATCTGAACCAAAAACGGATGGCCTTGAATTCCTGTTGTGGCCATGCCACTTACAGCCTCACTGTGCCAGGAGGGAGAGAAATATAAAAAGACAGATGAAAGGATCTACAAAATATGGCTGAGGAGTCATTAATTATGGAACAAATAGCCTTATGCCCTTGAGTAGACCTAAGAACATAATTATCACATGGCAGTACATGGTACCACACGTGAAAGAACTCGATTTGCTGTTTTCAAATATATAACACTTTTAGTATCTTTTGGTTTGAAATCACTTACATTGCTTCCTTCATTATTTCCTTTTCCTTCCCAGAAAGTCATTCTGTATAACAAGGAATTTAGGGGTATAAAAATAGAAGAGAAAAAAATTCAGTGAAACTAAGAAACACATAAAAAAATCTGATGTTAAATGCAACGTTCCTCACCCATGTTTGAAATATCCAGTTTTGGTTCATTTGTGTTTTTTCATTCCATTTAATGCTATATACTCAACAGGTACATTATTTTTCCATCTCTGCTTACTTCACTTTGCCTCTGTTCCTATATGTCTTTCCATGCTTTTCTGTATTTTCTGTATTGGTTATTTCTTATAGCAATAAAACATTCCATTGCATTCACAAGTCACAAATTGCTTAGCTATTCCTCAACTGACAAGCATCTAGTTTGTTCTTTGCTGCTACTACAAAAAGGGGGAGAAGACTGTTATAAATATCACAGTGTATATGGAACCTCTTTGTGGGGGTGGTATATGTCTAGAAGTGCAATTTCTGCATAAAAGAGTATTCACAAATTAATTTATTTGCCTAATTCTAAAGTGTCTTCTATAAAGGTAGCACCAATTCACCAACAATGTATTAGTATGCCTCTTTCCACAGTCTCTTCAACACCGATTGTCAAGAGAAGACAAGGTCTTCCTGACTTCAAGTCTAGCATTCTATTCAGGACACTAGTACTGCCTTACTGTGAGTTCTTCACACTCTACAAGGTCCACAGCATATAAAACTGCTTCAAAATTTATCATGTATCATAGGAGTATATTGATATGGAAATCATCTCAAGCACTTTCATATATGTTATTTATCCTTATTCATTGATCCTGACAACAGCAGAGCAGGTATTAATAACATTTTTAATAAATAAGGCTACTGATTCTAGACTTGAATTCCCTTTACTGACTAACTGAAATCATGCTCATCTGTGGAAAAGGTTTAGATCCAATGTCTCCTTTTCTGTGCAGATTTCCCCCTGATTCTCTCAAGTGAAGGTAGATCTTTCCTGGGTTGGAGATTGTTGTGGTTGTTCAGTAATTTCACTCATTTCTGACACTCCATGACCCTGTTTGAGGTTTTCTTGGCAAAGATACTGGAGTGGTGTGCCATTTCCTTCTCCAGTTCATTTTACAGATGAGGAAACTGAGGCAAACAGAGGTAAGCGACTTGAAGTGTGTGAGGCTGCATTTGAACTCATCTTCTTGATTCCATACCCAGTACTCTATCCATTGGATCACCTAACAGCAGAGTTAGAGCTTTTATGGCATTTGCTACCTCTCTCATGTAATTTTTTTTTTTAGTTTTGTTTAAAAGATTATGGGTGTGGTAGCTATCTACTTGATTATAAGCACCTTGAGGGTAGGCACTGTGTCTAATGTACCTTTTTACCTTCTTTGGGGTTCAAGACAAATCCTATACAAATCTCAAAAGCATGTTAAGGAACAGAAAAAGTCTTGGCTTTGGAGCCAAAGGGCCTGGGTTTGAATCCCCGCTCTGTCACGTACTACTCTTGTGATCTTGGTAAAGGATATAATCTCCCTTGGCTTCAGTTTCCTCTTCTGTAAAATGAAAGGGGGAGGGGGTGGAATAGGTGAGCTCTCAGTTCTAAATCGGTACCCTCTTGCTGAGCTGGATGGATATTTCTGAGTTGTGACATTTCTACCAGCCTCCATGTCAGTGTAGGACTAAACATCTTTGCGGACATTACTTAATAAAGAGAGCTCAGAATCAAATGAAAATTTAAAATTTAATAGTAATTAATCCTCATCATTGCTTTCCCCTCCACATATGCGGAGGAAAAGATGTTTCTGAAACTTGCGCGTCACACTTGCCTTTTGGCTCCGCAGACTAACATTACTATCAGTTTCAAGTCTAGCCCTCATTAATTAATGAAGGGGTCCAAAGCAGCCAAAGAAGTCTCTTCCTGGGCATACAGCTGTGGACTGGCCTCAAATCTAGGGAAACCTGGATGGTGCATCTGGAAGGGTTCAATTCCGCCCTTATTACTCATTACTTTTAGGGGAAAAACAAAATACAGTTTAAATGATAATGAAAGGTCTTTTCCCCTGGAATGTTGAAGAAGCATGGGAATCAGGTGTAGAATATGGAACTATTCTATTACAGTGGGGAGTGAGGTGGAAGGAAGAAGGTGATGCCAACCTATTAGGATTTCACTGTCCTAAAATCTTTCAGCCCGTCTTAAGGAGTTGTGAGCATCCATACAGCAACAATGACAGGCAGCCATAAGGCAGAAGTTGATCTCATCATCCTTCCTTTTCTTTGTTTTCCAACAACTTCAAGGAGTTTGTAAGCCTGACATTCAATTCCATGCCTTAAGGCAGCTAAGTGATGATGGGTTCAGAGCCAGGAGGACCTGACTTCAAACTCTACCTCAAGACACCTATTAGCTGTGTGACCCTTGGCAAGTCACTTCACCTATCTTAGCCTCTGTTTACTGATCTGTAAAATGGAGGCAATAATAGTATTGACTCCATATGATAGCTCTGAGGATTAAATTCAATAACATATGTGAGTTATTCTGAAAATGTTAAATTACTATATAACTGTTAGCTATTAGTATCATCTTATGCCTACATGTTTGTCTATACTTCTTTAATATTCATTTCCAAATAGTCTGTGGTCACTACAGAAATAGTAAGATCAAAGGAAAGAGGAGATTTAGGGAGGAATGGTAATAACTTAGGGTTAGATGTGATGAGTTGGAGGTGCCAATGGGTTTCCCAGATGAAGATATTTTGTAGATGGGTTGGATATGCATGTCTACAGTTCTGAGGAGAGTACTAGACATAAAAATAGGAAGTCATCTACAAAGAGTTAGTAATTAAAAGTGAGAGTGAGCATGACTGCTAAATGAGAGTGGGTAGAGAAAAAAGAGAAAGAGAGAGGGGGCAAAACCTTAGGGAATATCTACCTTAAAAAGTTGGAAAGAAGATACAGTTAATGAAGGAAAATAGGGATGACTAGTTAGAAACATAGAAGGAGGAGAGTTTTCTATGCAACTTAGAAAGACATAATGGTCAAAATGCTACTAAGAGGTTAAGTAGAGCGGTGATGTGGATTGGCTGATTAGAATGTGACTGATGACCTTGGTTAGAGACATTTCCATCTAAGGGTAAGGATGGAACCCCAACTACAAATCACAAGAGATTAAAGGAAGACACAGAAGGAAGGGCCCGTAGTCACTGTCTGTAGATTATTTGTAAAGATTTTTGGCCATTGGATGAAGATGAAAAGAAGGAAATGTAGCTGAAAGGGGTAAAGGAGTCAAAGGAAAAATTTTTGTGACTTGGGGAGATGAAAGTATAGTTAGAAAGAAACTAGTAGAAAGGGATAGATTAAAGATTCATGAGAGAGGTAATGATTGCTGGCAAAAGCTTTTACAGGAGACTTGAGGGGATGGGACACTGGGAGAGATTAATTTAAAAGTAGGAATATAGACAAGGATACAAGCAAATGGGGCAATTTTGCTACTACTTTATGGAATTTAATATAGTTAGAAAAACTGCATATTACAGAAATTAACATCTCCTAAAAGAATCTTTTTTTTATCCATTATCCATTAAAACAATGTCTATTGATGACTCAAGTTTATAATTTTAAAAACTAAAATTAAGGTAATTTTTCCCAATTTAGGAGGAAAGAATTGTGGAGAATGGGTGGTCCTACCAAGTAGTAATGGCATCTAATACAAGGCTATCTGTATAGAAAACCCTTTAAAGGTAAATGGAAAGAAGACATTTTCCTTAAAAGTTAGAGTTGAATTGACCTCAAGAATCATTAACTCCAACACATGAATCAGTATCCACTTTGATGGGTCAGAATATTGACGGCAGCGAGGTGAAGATGTTTACTCAAAAGCAAATAACTCACCAGTGAAAGAGCCAGGACTAAAACCAGGACTTCTAATCCAGTACTCCTTCCAATATAACAGGTATCATTATTTTCACAGTAAATTTTTATATTTTCTTAACTACATGTAAACAAATTTTTAATATTTTTTTTAATTTTGAGGTTCAAAATTTTTTTTCCATCCCTTTTACCTTCCCTGAGAAGGCAAGCAATTTCATATGATTATATATTTTTCAGTGATGAAAAATATTTCCATATTAGTTGTTTGGCAAAAAAAATTCAGACCCCCCCCAAAAAATAAAAAAAACAAACAAAAATAATAGAGTAAAAAAGGGTATGGTTCAATACGCATTCAGATTCTATCAGTTCTTTCTCTTGATGTGAATAGCATGTTCCATTGTAAGTCCTTCAGAACTATACTGGATCATTGCATTGCTGAGAACAGTTAAATCATTCACAGTTGATTATCATACAATATTGCTGTTAGTGTGTACACTGTTTTTCTGGTTCTGTCTACTTCACTTTGCATCAGTTTGTGTAAGCTTTCCCAGGTTTTTCCTGAAATTTCCCTGCTAGTCACTTCTTACTATACAACAGTGTTCCTTCATGATATATATTACTTGTTCAATCACTCCCCAATTGATGGACATTATTTTAGTTACTATTTTTGTCACCACAAAAAGAACTTCTAGAAATATATTCTTACATATGAATCCTTTTCTTTTTTCTTTCATCTCTTTGGGAATACAGACCAAGTTAGTAGTGTGGCTGGGTCAAAGGGTATGCACAATTTTATACCCCTTTGGGAACAGTTCCAGATTGCTCTCCAGAATATTTCACAACTCCACTAAGAGAATATTAGTATCTCATTTTTTCCCATATCTCTTCCAACATTTGTCCCTTTCCTTTTTGGTCATGTAAACCAAGCCAATGGGTGTGAAGTGATACCTCAGAGTTGTTTTAATTTTCATTTCTCTCATCAAGAGTGCTTTAGAGCATTTTTTCATATGACTACAGATAGCTTTGATTTCTTCATCTGAAAATTGTCTGTTCATATTTTTTGACCATTTATCAATTGAGGAATCATTTGTATTCTGTTTTTTTCTTTAATGATATGTTTTTTTTTCAATTACATGTACAGGTCATTTTTTCAGCATTCATTTTTTAAAATTATGAGTTGCAAATTTTTCTGTATCCCTTCCCAACATTCCCCAAGACAGCAAGCAATCTCCTATAGCTTACACATGTACAATCATGTTAAGTATAATTCCACATTAGCCCTATTGTAAAAGAAGAATCAGAGCAAGAGGGAAAAACTATGAGAAAGAAAAAAAGAAAATAAAAATAGTATGCTTCAATTGACAGTGCGACTTCATATTTCTTTCCCTGAATGTGTTTAGTATTTTCAATGATGAGTCTTTTGGAAATGTCTTAGAACCTTGTATTGCTGAGAAGAGCTAAGTCTATTAAAGTTAATCATCACACAATGTTGCTGAGTATGATGTTCTGATTTGACTCACTTTACTCAGCATCAGTTCATGGAAGGCTTTCCAGGTTTGCTTGTTTTTTTTTCTGAAATATGCCTGCTCATCATTTTAAATAACACAATAGTATTCCATTACATTCACGTACCACAACTTCTTCAGCCATTCCCCAGTTGATGGGCATCCTCTAAATTTCAAATTCTTTGCTACCAAAAAAAGAGCTGCTATAACTATTTTTATACATGTGGTTCCTTTTCCAGTTTTTATAATCTCTTTGGGATACAGACCTAGTAGAGATATTGCTAGATCAAAGGGTATGCAGAATTTGGTTGCCCTTTGGACATAGTTACAAATTGCTCTCCAGAATATTTAGATCAGTTCATAACTCTACCAACAATGCATATTCTAATAAATTTCACTCAGTTCTCTATATATTTGAGAAATGAGGCCTTTATCAGTGATACTTGCATTTTCCCCCAATTTCCTGCTTTTCTTCTAATCTTGGATGCCTCAGTTTCATTATGCAAACCTTTTTAATTTGATTGAATTTGAATTATCCATTTTGCATGCTGTAATGCTTGCTAGCTCTTCTTTGGTCACAAAATCTTCCCTTATTTATAAATCTGACAGGCAAAATATTCCATGTTCTCCTAATTTGCTTATATCGCCCTTTATGTCTAAATCATGTACCCCTTTGCACCTTATCTCAATCTATGATGTACTACTCTTTATAAATGCTTTTTAAGTCAGTGTGTAATTAGTCTTCCCTACAAACTAGATGACAAGCACAGCAGAGCCCCAACATTCATTCCTACCAGGTTGAATATGCCAGTCATTTTCTCTATGTTCTTGGTTCCATCACTGAGAGTGCTTAGCACAGTGACGTGGCATATAGGTGTTTAATAAATAATTATTGACTTCACTCTATTTTTCTGAGTTTTGGTTCCCTTGCCTGTAATATAAGGGCTTGAGACCCTTAAAGGTCATTTTTGATGAGACATTCTATGCACCAAGTTTACTTCCAAGTCTAACATTTTATGTTCTAACTTCCCTTCCAGCTCTAATGTTTTATGTTCTAAAGCTTTTTTTTCAAACTGTAATATTCTACATTCTAAGGTTGCTTCCATCTCTAACATTCCACAATGTCAGATGCTCTATTAGCTAAAATAGAGCTATTACATGCAGTCAAGTTCTGATGGAAAAATGTATTGTCTTTCAGGTGGCAACTGTTCTTTCCCCAAGGGTCAATGTTATTAGAGGATCTCAAATGCATAGCTCTTCCTTTTAACACATAAAGAAACCAAGTCTCTCAGGGTGAGTAAATACCTGGCTCAAATATTTCTAGAAAAGAGTTGTGACAGAGAAGAGATTTGGCTTCTGATCTTTCAGTCAGGTACTCTTTGGGGCATAGGATAAGGATAAGGGCATCTGGAATAGGAAGTAGGACTAGTTTTTCCCTATCTCCCAACTTTACCCTTAGACCCATAGAAGCGCAGATTTAGAAAAGACCTCAGCTACTAACAAAGCCCAACTTTAATGGGATAAGAACTCCCCCTGAAAGACACCTAACAAGTGGACATCCTTCCACCATTTGAAGATCTCCAGTGAAGGAGAACTCACTATTTTTGAGGCAATCCATTTCAGTTGTGGATAGCTCCAATTGTTAGAGATCTTCCTGTCCCCTCCCTCCCCCAACATCTGCTCTAAATTTGTGTCTCTACAATTCCTATCCCCTGCTTCTGGCTTTTCCTTTGGTGTCCAAACACAAAAACTCAAATCCCTCTCCCATGTATCAATTCTTCAAAAAAAAAATAGAACACAGCCAATTTTTCTAATTTTTCTCTCCAAGAAAAAAATCCATCCTCAGTTTTTCAAACAAATACTTATATAACAAGGGTATGATGTCTTTCATAACCCTTGTTTCTTCCTGTGAACATTCTCTAGTTTATCAATGCCCTTTTAAAAACATAATGCCCATAACAATGTTGATCACAATAATAGCTTCTATATGTCTTTTTAAATGTGTAAGTGCTTTCTATATATTATTTCATTTTATCTTCATGATAAATTCAGGCGGTAGATGCTACTATTCCTCCTATTTTACAGTTGAGAGAATAGAGGTAGATAGAGA
The DNA here is from genome assembly GCA_028658325.1 of Potorous gilbertii. Taxonomy (NCBI): domain Eukaryota; kingdom Metazoa; phylum Chordata; class Mammalia; order Diprotodontia; family Potoroidae; genus Potorous; species Potorous gilbertii. The sequence continues at coordinate 677,725,996 of CM053770.1, forward strand.
TTGTGACTTGTCTATAGTCATACAGATCATAGAACTGAATGATCCAGGTAAGGACTGACCAGTTACAAAGATGGTAGGATGAGTAGAATGAGCCTAGTATTAAAATATATACACACATACACACATATTGTGTGTGTACATATATACACACATATATGTATAGAAATACTTTGCCAACTTTAAAGAACTATATAAGTTCTGACTCTCAATATTATTTATTATTATGCCTGTACTACTGCAACCTAAGATCACATTAGTCTTTTTCTATACTGAATTGTTGACATGCATCTGAATTGAATTGCTATCTTAATGGAGATTGTTCAGTTCCATATTTATGGTAAGATCAAATTACTTGTTTCTGTCACCAAATCAGACATACTAGCTGTATGACCTTGGACAGCTCACTAAACCTAGAATTGTCTTCAAACAACTCTCTAAGACTTTAAGTTGTAGAGAAACTGGCAGTCTGCATTGGTAGAAGAGGAGTTTCTTCTCAGAGGTCTATATATCAATGACATCACTGGTCTAACCCCTAAGTTATATTCTAAAGCTTTTTTTAAAGTTACCATATTAATGTTATTCTAACATGAGGATTATCATGTTTTTACAGAGCCCTACCTCAAAGGGCTGTTTGAAGGAAGAAATCAGACAATGGTGGAAAGGGACAGGGATTTCATTGATATGGAGAATCTTTGGATGAAGAAACTCCCTCTACCTATGTAGGTTGACATCTGGGTGGATTTAATACACTTTATAATCCTTGCAGCTCTGCATTGACAAAGATGTTTTATTTTGTTCTTAGGGCTTGACCAAGGATAAAATCAGCAGGGAACTCCCAGGTAAATGTCTTTGGAGGTAAGGCTGTGGCTTATTCACATCAAAATTAGAATGCTTCCTAATGCAGTCTCTTTCCCTTTTTTCCTTAATACTAATTACAGTTTGCCAAACACAAAACAGGGAAACATCTCACTCTCCCTGGTGAGAGATAAAAATGTGCCCATTTCTTGTATGGTTCCCTGGGTAGGGGGAGAAGGCCTTCCCTTGAGACATTTATTTCCATGATATTATCAAAAATGAATACACAGCATCTCTGAATGGCAAAAACTAGACTGGAAATGAAAACGATGGCCCTCTCAGCTTTCCCTCAACCACTAAACTTAACGGAAAACATGAGCCAAATAGTAGGCTGTGGAAAACTGAGAGTGGCTGTTTAGATGCTTTAATTAGATATGTTCACAACCAGCACAGTGGATGTGTGGGCGGACAATCAAATGGCTAATCATATTGAAACAACAAATTTATGTTTTGCTGTGGGGCCCACATCCCCATGCCTGCCTCATCTCTAAGTATCCATTATGTACTGTTAAAGAGTCTTTACTTTGATTCTATTTAAGCACTACCTGTTGCTGTATTAGTCAAATGCTTAAGTTGTTTTGCATCCTTTGGAAGAAGAAACTGGCCACTGTATCTAGACCCAGAGAACCCAGGTGTGAATCTTTGACGATGCCCCATTTCAGTGGTGGGAATATGGGCAAGTCATGTCTTCCTCTGTAAAAAGGAGATAGCTGAGCCAAAAAATCCCTGTGCTACAAGTCAGCTCTAAAATCAATGACTTGATGATCTCATGTAACATTAAATCACACTGGTATCAAAGGTCTTGTCTCCAATATCATCTAGTCTAATGGCTTCATTTAACAGAGTAAGAGAGGAAGATGGAAATAACACTGGGTTCATATTATAGCAGCTTTATTATTCCTCTCTAGAATTCTGGACTTCTTCTACCCCAGCTCATCATTCCAAAATCTCACTATATCCCTGAAATTTAAGCACTGGGAGTACCCACCACCCCTGAGGCCTCTCCTTCTAATTAGAGGTTTTTTCCCCCAAAATCTCCATTTAAGGAGAGCTCCCAGGCCAGCCATATCTCATTCTTCTCTAGGTTTGAGATTTCCTCTATCATGCCTCTTCCCATCCCCCAGGTACTCTCATCTCCCATACCTTTTCAATTTCCTTCTATGTGATATCTCACCTCTAGAATGTAAACTCCTTGAGAGTAAGGTATCTTTCTCCTTGTATTTTTATTCCCAGAGTTTAGCACAGTGCATAGAACATAATATATGTTTAATAAATGCTTGTTGACTAAGACGCTGGGTTTCAATCCCAGTTCTATAGCTATATTACCCTGAGTAAGTCATTTCAAGTCTTTGGGCCTCTCATCCTCATATTTAAAATCAGGGGTTTTAGCAAGATGGAAGGAAGGAAGGAAGGAAGGAAGGAAGGAAGGAAGGAGATAAGATCCTGCCCCATGGCTTTGGGCAGAGGGAATTTTAAGTTTAGTGAAAATCACCTGCCTAGGATTGTGCTAGGTACTTGTCACTGGGATTCTGTCCCCTGCTCCTTGGCTTATTACCATGTTGTTTAAGATAATTTTACAAATAAAAAAGATTATTCCTAGTGATACAGGGAATAAATGTATCAGCCAAAGCTAGTGAGCTAGAAGATTGGCAGCTCCACATTTGACAGACCTGACTATTCTTCTCCTCCACACAGTTAGCATCCCTGTCAGAGATATACTGGTCCTCTGAATGTGCTAAAGCAGCTCTTTTACATAGGAGAAGAGCCCAAGAAAAATGGGGAAAAAAGTCCAACAACATCAAAGAACAATGCCAATGCCTGATCCCAGATATGCAGTCTAGTCAAGATTATTCATCTGTTTGTTCCAAGGCACAATGTCCACAATGACACTTCATTGTGCTTTAGAGTAGACTTAAGATGGAAAATAAATGTGACACGAGACCACAGAACAGAACACTAGTCTTTCCTACTATATCTGAATTAAAAAAATTAAGAGAGAGAGAATAAGAAAAATCAATGTAAATCACAAAATGATGGGAGAGATCTTGGAACAGAGAACATCAGAAATGGGTAGAACTTTAGAACAGAAAATAAAGCACAAAATATTATAACAGGAAGAGACCTTAGAACAAAGAATACTAAAATGCAGGACACAGAACATGAAGGATGGAAGGTACCTCGGGATATTGAATGGTATACCAAAGTATTTTCAAATAGGAAAGTGTCTTATAAGAGAATACTAGAGCTCCAAAGAAATTTGCAAATCATCGGATTAAATCCTTTAATTTTAAAAAAGATAATGCTGAGATCAGGAGAGGGATAGTATAATACTCAAGAATAAGTAGCTCTTTGGGGCAAAAATAAATGGGAACTTACATTTCCTGGTTTCCAAAATAAAAAGTTGTCCCAATCATTCGGAACAAAGTACGACAGCCCAAATCCTTCAACCAAATACCCACAACCTGCTCCCACGAGTATGGCACTGTTTGCTGGATAAGAGAGTTTTGTCAAGCTTCTTTTGTTTCTGACCATAATTATGAGGTTTCAATGACTAAGTCAACAATGCTGTTCTGCTGACATGTAGTCCATTGTGTTCCATCACATCCTTCAGGGACTGATACAACTGAAACTCAAGAGAGAAGGTTGTGTCAAGATCAACCTCCATTTTTTACCTCATAGAAGAGGTGATTTCAATTTGGAAATCTGTGATTTGGAAATCCCATTTTTCTTCTTCTCCAACCTGTTCTCAGATCCCCATCATGTCATTCTTTTCTGGGGGTCAAATTCACTGGAGGTTTCAATCAGTGATACTGTAGATTGCTGGATAAATGTAAATGATCATCATAAATAGTATTTGTAGAAACAATATGGCACAGCTGATAGAGAATCGACTTTGAAGCCAGGAGATCTGAATTCAAGTCCTACCTGTGAAACATTGTGTGATCCAGAACAAATCCTCCATGGTTTAAGCAACTAAGGAAGATTATAGGTAGAAGAGAAAGTATCAACTCAGATTGGTAGATGGAGTTCTCCTTATTTGGAAATCCTCTATAGCAATGAGATCTCAAATCCAGTTTCTATCCTTGTCTTTTCCTTTTTCTTTGTATTATCCCTCCGCTAAAATCCTTTCCTGGTACATTATCTTTTTGCAAAGCTGAACCTTGGTTTTCAAAGACCATGCTCATGGAGAGATTGTTGACTGGTTCTGCCAAGTTGAAAAGACTTCAGAGAAGAGCCTGGCAATGAACTGAGACCTTAATATTTGAGGATGAGCTAAGCTAAGGACAAATATGACCATCACCAGCTTGGTGTCACCAGGTAGATCTTTTGACAGAAGCCTCTCTTCTAAGTCCATTGAGAAGAGGAGAGATAGATTGTTCTCTGTGTCAACAGAGGGAGTGAAATTGCAGACACTGGGAGTATTGTTATTTTTATGGTTCTAGGAAAATCTTTAACCTTCTCCCAAACTCTGTTTAGGGAGGTGTGTCTTCAGTCTAAATGGCTGACTTATTTGAGGCGCCATCTCACTGAGGGCTAAGGTGTAATTCAATTACTGTTAAGGAATCAATTGAAGTGGCGATAGGCCAGGACTCTCAGGATTCTATCCAGCTTCTCAGAGAGGGCAAATAATTGTTTCATAATTTCTTAATTCTTTCACAAGGCTGTTTAAATTAGAGGATGTCAATTTACAAAGGCGGACTGCACGGTTTGCTTAAATTGGGCCTCAAATAGCCACTAGATGAAGTGTAATAATGGAGAGGGAGGGAGGGAGGGAGGGAGGGAGAGAGAGAGAGAGAGAAGGAGGCAGGGAGGCAGGGAGGGAGGGAGGGAGGGAGAGGGAGAGGGAGAGGAAGAGGGAGGGAGGGAAGAGAGAGAGAGAAAAAGAGAGACACCCTGAGCTCCAGAGCTGTGCAGAATTGTTTAATGTAGGCTAGCCCTTTAATCTTCATATCTATTGATGCAGAAAACGGAATATTTCTGCCATTTATGATAAGAAACATTACTTTTTTAAACTCCTTGAATGTAAGCTGAAGATCTTAGGCAGATGAGATAGCAAGCATCTTGATTTCCCTGACATGAAACATTTCTTTCTCCTTGGGGGGAATACAAAGGTTTTTGTTTAATCCATTGGGGCACCAATTTGCCCTTGTGCACGATCCTATTTGGGAGGGAGGACAAAGCCCTCTGTACCTGCTTTCTTTCTGTCCTGAGATTTCAGCTGCCATCCCTGCTTTGGATAAGTTGGTGATTTAAAGAAACCAATGGAAGCCTTGAGTCTCAACCATGGGAAAGAATCTGAGGGAAGGAAGGGTAACTCCACACCATTGGAGCTGAGAAGAAACAGATCCTGAAAACAGAGAGGACTCACTATTTCCCTAAATGAGCTGAGGACATCCTTGTCAGTCTTCTTTGGAAATGTAGCAGTGGGGAAACCTGGGCTTGGAGTTCAGAAACCAAGTCCTGGATCATTCCCTAATGACTTTGTGACTCAGGGGAAATTCAACCCATGTTTTCTAGGCCTCAGTTTCTTCATTCCTTTAGTAACAGTGTTGGACTAGGCAAGTTCTAAGAGGCTTCCCCTTCTCAACTTCTTTCTTCCAAAAATTCACCTTCTAAAGCAGTAATATTGAACTTAAATAACAGGGACCCCTCATCCATACATAAGTATTCCTCAGGACTGCATATTAATAGTTTTGAAAAGTAACATTTTCTGTATTTTATTGTATTTTTCTTTTTCTTAAATATTTCCTAATCATATTTTCATTTGATTCAGGCCATACTCAAGAATGTTGCAGGCAACATGTCTGCCACCTGTGTTCTAAAGTAACATTCTTCCCTAACATTCTGTGTTTGGAAACACCTCCCAACTCTAAATAGTTCATGATGCAAGTTCTCCCCTTGCCCTCCCCAGGTCCCAACACACAGACAACCTGTGTTATAACCTCTAGGGTCTTAGATGCCATCTACTTCTAAAACTGGGTTCTAAGTTCCCTTCCATATCTAACACTAATGTTCTAATGTCCCTTTCTGCTTACATTAGTTTCCCCCAAACCATGCTAATATCCCATGTTCTCATTGCATTCTTCAATACTCTTCCTGCCCTCACAGTCTAAATATGAAGATCACTTCCAGCACATTAGAGTAGGAGCTCCTCAAAGGCAGGACCATGTCTTTGCCTTTCTCTGAATCCCTCATGGTTAGTCTAGGGCCTAGCACATAGGAAATGTGACAGAAATGCATGATGACTGACTCGAAAATTCTATGGTCTAAGGTCTCTTCGAGCTCCAACTTTCTGTATTCCGTGTTAAATGTATAGAAGTTCATTGAAAGCCTGCAGATAGGGAGCTGAGACTCCACGTTTTCATTATTTTCTGTAAAAGAAACTGCCCACTTCAGGGGCAGTGTACCATAATGATAAGAGTCCTGGGTTTTGAGTCGAGACATTTAAGTTTGAATCCTGGCTTGGATGCTTACTGGCTATATGATGGGGGCAAATCACTTTTGTGTCTTCAAGACTCAGTTTCCTCTACTTTAAAATGGGGGGAATAAAAATAATTCCAACACTACCAGTCTCCCAGAGTTATTGTAGGGAAAGGGTTCTGTAAACCTCTTGGAAAACGGCCTTCTTTCAGCGCCTGCAGATGTAGTCTAGTCTCCTTGGCTTATAAGACATTTAGTCACTTGAGCAGTGAAGAAAGTACTCTTCACTTCAAAGATTTCATGATGTGCCTGGGGAGAGATGAGTTAGTTCTGTACTAGAAATAACATCAGAGTGATGATAATCTATCAGGTATGGAGGAGAGCGCTCCGAACAGTGAAAACAGTACACACAGACAGACACACATGCAAAACATACACAATACACACAACACACATACACACACATGTACAACATACACAACACACACAACATACACACAACACACACAACATGCACACACACACACACACACGCACACACGGTACAGGAGCTAGGGAAAGAATCTAAGAACCAGGTACCATCATAAGATCCCATCCCATAATCCCAACGAAAGTAAAACCAAGTTATTAAAGAATCATGTCACAACCAACACTGATTGGTGACTGGCCTGCTAGGGAGATAAAAATGCTTCTCTGATTTTCTTTCACCAGAAAAAGGATTCTATAAGTAGTAATGAGCCCCCTGAAGTCCCTCACCCTTTCTAACCCCAGGCAACTAAGTGGCGCACTGATTAGAGCACTGGACCTGTGTTCAGGAAAACCTGTGTTCAAGGCTCAGCTCTGATGGTTGCCAGCTATGGTGATCCTGGGCAAATCACTTAATCTCTCTCTTGGCCTTAGTCTATTCATGTGGAAAATGGGGATAATAGCAGCATTCACCTCCCAGGGTTGCTATGAGGGTAACATGAGCTACTGATCAAGTGCTTTGTAAAACCTTGAAGTACTTACCTGTTGTCACATTTATAAAACTAGCATAACAGAGCTTGTCCTAATTACTTCCCAAAGTACTTAGGAGGCTCAGACAAATTGGGGATGCTGAGTCTGATGGGTCTCTTGAACTCTGAGCTATAATGGGCTCCGCTAATCACATGTCCACAACACATAGGGCATCACTATGGTGAGCCAATGAGAGTCAAGCCACCGTGTGTTCTGAGGAGAGGTGAAGCTTCCCCAGGACAGAAATGGAGCCAATCAAAGCCCTTGTGCCCATCGGCACTGGCATCTGGCCTGTGAGCAGCCCGACACTTCCATCCTGGGTGCAATGAGGGGACTCAGTCTTTAAAAATGCTAAAACATGAAATTAATTAAATGTGATATGCTCCAAAGGGTGTTAGATGAGACCCCAGGCCTTCTTACCACCTGTGTGATATTGGGCAAGTAGAGTCTTTTCTTGACTCCTCTTTAATGGGAAGAATGACAGCACCTATATCATGAAGGTTATTATGAAGATGAAACAAGACAGTCTACACGAAGTCTTGGTAAACCTGAAAGTGCTATATACATTTGAGATGAGGTTAACATTATGGTCATTAAATTCCTAGCTATGTGGCCTAGGAACAGTGATTTCAACCTCATAAAAATGGGGGTAGGATGGGTCTGATGGCTTCTAAGGTCCCTACATTTTGTAAATATAAAAAGTAACTAGAAATATAGAACCTCAAGAAAATAGCAGACAGACAATTCTATATCTACATTCTGTATTCTGTCTGCAGCAACCTCCCGCCTCACCCCCGCCTTAGGAATAGAAGGATAACTCAACTCTAAAGCAAAAGAGATGCAAACTCTTCTTGAAACAAAAATAAACCAACAAGCTGTGGGTAAGCAACTGATGAGGTTACCTTCATCACAATGAATGCCTCTCTTTTGTCCGTCTACGGGCCAAACAGGCTAACTTTGGAGAGTTCAAAGTAAGTGGGGCACACTTAAGTTCTCCCAGGAAACTTTAGTTTTCTGAGATAGGAGCCAGACTGATTCACTTGCACTGAGTATGTGAAAATAGGTTTTCTAAATGATGTATGAGAAATGAGGAAAGAATCAGGTTCTTCATTTAAATTATATTGCAAATCACGCCCTCCACTTCCACTCCAACCAAATGATGCCCTCTCTTGTCTGTCTCAGGCAGGCAGCTCAGTTTGGAGGACTAGGTAAGGCGTGGTGTGATTAATGCTCATTCTCAATGTTTCCTTTTGGGATCGGCCTCCCCATCCTGGCGCATTCAGATGAGGAAATTTGATGGCGGGTGACTGACGCAGAAGACTGCTTTCACATTTGCCATCAGATACAAATGCGTGCTCACAAACACAGCAAGACAAGTCAATTATTCCTTGATTTTCTATTCCCTAGGTGCCTTTCTGGAAAGACAACTCTTTACATTCACGGCCATGAGATGGGGCTGAAAATGACAGGAAACAAATGTTGACTCAAGGGTGTGCTATTTCCCAGGGTGCCTTCTGGTTGGGGAGTCATTTGTTTTGGTTTTGGGGGCTCACATAGATCAAAATAGACATTTTGCTGCAAGACTCAGTTTTCAAGACAGTGTCAGGGGGCAAGATAATTCAGGGCCAAAGATGGAATATATGTCTTTAAAGCATTTGAAACTGCAGTTGCTAAGATGGCAAGATGGTGCAATGGATAGAGTTTTCTTAGGAAGATCTGGGTTCAAATCCTAACTCAGATACCTACTAGTTGTGTGGCACTGAGGAAATCACTTCAGCTCCCTGTATCTCAGTTTCCTCATCTGTAAAATGATATAGTTGGATTTGATGGCCTCTATGGTTCCTTCTAATTCTAAACATACAATCCTATGTGGTCTTCCCGGGCTAGGATACTATCTTATGTCTAACAATAAGAGAACCAAAATTAACGTTTAAAGGGGTATAACCTACCCCACACCCAAAACTGGTACCAACTTCAAAACAAATGTCAGATTTAAATTTGTACCCCCCAAATTATTCTTTAATTGAAGATTATTTTTTTTAAAAAGTCATCCAAGGAGAGATAAAAAAAAACCACATCACTCTTCCTTATTTGCAGAGGTGTGGCACTACAGTATGAATATACTGTCAGACTCAGTTGTTGGTCAGTTTTGTTGAATATGTTAACTCCCACCTCACACAGCTAGTAAGTGTCTGAGGCTGTTGGTGCAACAGATAGAGAGCCAGGCCTGGAGTCAGGAAGACTCATCTTCATGTGTTCAAGTCTAACCTCAGACACTTACTGGCTGTGTGACCCTGGACAAGTCACTTGACCCTGTTTGCCTCAGTTTCCTCATCTATAAAATGAGCTGGAGAAGAAAATAAATGGCCAATCATTCCAGTATATTTGACAAAAAAAAAAAATCCCAACGGAACAACGAAGACTCATAAACAACTGACCAATCACTAAAACAACAATTCCCTCAGCGGAGCCAATCCTGTGACAATCTGCTTCTGTTTCAGCCTAGTATTGCTCCCCAATCCCCTCTTTCTGCCTCCATATTAAAAATTTCCAAACTAAATCTTCTAGCTTCCTTCCTGTTTCATATGACTCTCCAGTAACTTCAAAAGAAGATCACTGATTTTTTTCTTCACGAAGAATATTGGACAAGTCAGTGTAGGACAGAGATTCTCGACTCATAGATTTAAAACTGTAAGGGACCTGAAAAGTCCACAAGTCCAACCTATTTGTTTTACAGGTAAAGAAACTGGGTTAAGCAACTTGGACAGGATCACAGAGCTAGGACTTGTCTGAAGAGGCATTTCAAAACAAATCTTTTTGACATCAATTCTAAAGCTTTACCAACTTCTTCCTAGTGGAAAACCAATCAAACACAACTTCTGAGATCCTAATCTTCTCTATAAAATATACAGTCTCAATCCTCATGGAGGAATAGGCCAGTTAGGTGAGAGGGTACTTAGGATGCACAGATTAGACTATGAGGATTTGTCAGAGCAGGTATAACCTCTCACTAGTCAACAACCCCCTTGTTACTCCTGCTCTGGCCTAGACAACTTGACCAGGTGCTCAGGCCTGGATACCTCCTACAGATGGCCTCAGAGCCAAGAAAACATTTATCATAGCACTTTTTTGTCATTGAAAAGAATATGAAGCTAAGTAAATGCCCATCCATTGAGGCATAGCTAATGAATGGAATATTACCATACTGTACATGATAAAGACCATGACTAACACAGAGAAGCACAGGAAGATTTACATGAACTGATTCAGAGTGAAATCGGCATAACCACGAAAACAATATACACAATGGAAGTAGAAAAGATAGCAAGAAAAAAACCCAAAACTGAATACTATAAAATTATAGTGCCCAAGATTGACCTCAAAAAGAGATAGAAGGCACCTCCCTTACTTTTTTGAGGATGTAGGGAGTTATGGGTCTGAAGAGTATATATATATACTGTCAGACTTGGTTCATGGATTGGCTAGTTGTGCCGTACTGTTTGCCCCCTCCTTCTTAATTCATTATTATAAGAGATAGATTTGGAAGGGAGAGGGATTAGGGATGTATTGGGAAATAACGGTAATATAAAACCCAAAATTTTATCATCTATAAAAAAAAGTACATCTTAAAATCTGACTATGTTTTGACATATCTAGGTGTATTTCCCCCCATCTGGAAATCCTAAATTCCTCCACACACCTCCTGCTCTGGAATTGGCTGTACCCACTAGCACAGAATGTCCCCATCATATGCCACAGCACCATGTTAAACATTCAATATATATTTGTGGTGTTGATTATGGTTTTAATAATAGTGTTATATACATAATCCTTAGAATTCGAGATTTAGAGATGGAAAAGACTTAAGAGTCTATTAAAAAAACCTCATTTTTCACATAAGAAAATGAAGGCCCAGAAAGGTGAGTAGCCAAACCAAGGTTGCTCTGATAGTAACTTAAGGAGTTAGGTTTTAAGTTCAAGTCTCCTGTCTCGTTCCATGACATCACAGTGGAAGGAGGGCTTTACACAGAAGAACTCTTTAATCTTCAGAAAGGCCTCTGAGCTATAGATACCCCATTTTAGAGCTGAAGAAACTGATTCTCAGATAGTGAAGGAATTTTTCCATGGCCACACAGTAAGTAGGTGTGAAAAGTGAGATCTGACCCCAGGTCTCTCTTAATTTCAAGTCTAGCAGCCTTCCCACAATGCAACACTGCCTCTCTCCTCTTTAAAACACAAGGGTCATTTCTGTTTTACTTATGAGCCAAGACATCACAGGAACTGGCAAATGCTGAATCCCTCCTTTAAGCATTCTGGCAACTTAGCAGTTCTGATGTGGGTTAATGAACAGTGTCCCTTAAGTTCATATTTTTGTGAGGATTATTTTTTTAATAAATAACAAAAGCCATTGCTACTGAATAACCAGAGGGTAATTTCCATATGGGCACTTGACCTTTACAATAACTGTTCATGCTGTCAAAATGACAGGGTCCTTTCTGTCTCAGACACTGATTTGCAAAATGAGATGTCCAAAAGGTTAGAACATAAATTTTACGAATGAAACAACAGTATCACAAAGTCTGGTGATATTACTTGAGTTTTAGTATGACACATTGGGAAATGCACTGATGCAGAAGTAGAAGTTGCAGATTTGAATACTGGCTCTACTGTGCTCTGTCTGGGTGACTTTGAGCAAGTCAATTAACTCTACGACCAACGGTTTCCTCGCTTGGAAAATGAAGGAATTGATTAAGATGGATTTTAATGTCCCTTTCAACTCTAAATCTGTGAAACTTTGGCTTTATACATAAGTACAACAAGGCTTCAATGGTGAGGAAAGTGAGACACAGAGTTGAAATGACTTGCCCAGAGTCACATAGCTAGTAGCTGTCTGAGGTGGGATTTGAACTCAGGGTTTTCTGACTCCCAAGTTCAGGACTCTTGGCCCTGTGTCACCAAGCTGCCTTCTGGGCACCCAACCTGAAAGTGCAAATGGAGTTTAGAAAAATGAACTCAGAGGGGCTGCTGTACATATCTGACCAGAACCTCCTCTCAATAAACTCCATCCATTGGTCCTGACTTTACCCTCCAGAGTCAAGCAGGAAAGAACTAATACCTCATGTGTATATTATGTCTTCACATATACAAAGACATGTGTTATGCCCTTGGGAAGCCTTTTTTCTAGGATCAGATATCCTCACTTCCTTTAAACAATCCTTTCTCTAAGGACACTAGACCCCGGGATCTCCAAGGGTCCTTCCATATCTGATATTGGATTCTCTATGTCACCAAGGCAACTTCTGGCTTTGGAGTCTGGAAGATCTGGGTTCAAATCCCATATATAATGCTTACTCACTGTGTGATTCTGGGCAAGTCATTTAACTTCTAGGTGCCTCAACCTCTGCATTTGTAAAACTTGATTGAAATTGATGCCCTCTACAATCCTTTCCAGCTATAAATCCATGATCCATCTTTAATTTTTTGATCCCTTGTAGCTGACATTTTCTTTTCCAAGGCCCCTCCCAGCTATGACAGCCTACTCTCTAATCCCCATTCCCCTTTCCCAGCTCTGAATTCTAAGATCTTCTGCTTTCCATGGTTCTAAGTACTTGTTGTGGAGTCTATGCATGATACTTACATAGAAACTGGTACTCTAGTATGACTTTAAAACTCTGCAAATTGGAGAACAAGGGGACAGTGTACAGAGTGGTGGTGGGCAAGGAAAATCCATGGCCTATTTCCTGATGAATATCTTCTCTTTGATTTATTTTTATTTCACTGAAAATTTTGGACAAAAATTGCTTGGTAAATAGGTAATCCTCCATGTATCCATTCATTTATTTTTACTGAGATATCAAGGTTAGGAAGAATGAAGCAGGATCTGAGGGATACAGTGCCCTGCCTCTGATTGTCATGGAATAAAGGGCAATTTCAATTTTACCCCCAAGTTAAATGTGGAATAGAGGAAAAGCAGCACTTTCATCACCTGTCTGGCCAGTTTGGATACTCTGACTTCACAATAATTATGAGGCTTAGGCCAGAAGATCCGGGGAAAGAAAGAGAAAGGAAGAAGAACAGTAGAGAGGGAAGAAAAGGGAAGGATAAAAGGAAGACAGTGGGAAAAAGAGAGATGAGGAGGGAGGGACATAGATAAGAGAGAAAAGAGAGTGGAAGAAGAAAAAGGAAGGGAGGAGAGAAAAGAGGGAACCAGCCTTAGAAATAATATAGAAGGAAATTGTAAAAGAGACTCCCATAGAGATATGAGCCAGAAGGCCTCTAAGCTCCATTGCAGCCCTGATGGCTTGGGGTTTTGTGATGAGAAGTAGCCAAGGGGTAGGAGATCCCCTCCCCTCCTTCCAGACTCCCTGATGCATGCATTCCATCATCTGACAATCGGACTGAGGGCACAGGTTCAGGCATACAGGGAGAGTGGCGGATACTTAGCAGGAGTAGAGAGGATGGAGAGAGATGGAATGAAGGGGACAGAGAGAGGAAAAGGAGGGGAGCAGGAGATGGCATCAAGGAAAGGGGACATGAAAGGTGAGGAAGGAGAAAAATGCTTTTACCAAGGCAAGAAGGAAACCAGAGAATAAAGGAGATGGAGAAAGCAGAAATGTTATTTGGATCTTCCCTGAAGGAGGGCAGTCATTTTATTCCTTTCTAATCAATCCCCCATTTGACTGCCCATAGAAACGATTCCAAACATTCTCTTCTCTCCTGAAGCTCCCCCCCACTCCCTCCTCATCCCTCTTAGCTAAGGATTTGGTTTCTTATTTTCCTGAGGAAATTGAGGTCATCGTTGAACTTCCCTCTGCTCTCGCTCTATCTCAAAATCCCTCGAAATTATGTTCCGCTCTCCCCTCCTTTTCCCCAGTCTCTGATTGGCCTTTTTGTCTTTTCAAGGCCCGCCTTCCTCCTGGGGCACCTGATCCCATACCCTCCAGTCTTTTCCAATAGATTTCACCTTCACTCGCAGTCCCCCTCATGTTTGCCTTCTGATGATTTCTGTTCAAAAAATACTTTTCCTGTGAACCCACCATCTCCTCAAGCTGCCATCATATGCTTTCATTTCTATTTCTCTCATTTCTCCTGAACCATATTTTTTAATCTGGCTTCTATGTTCATCAATAAACTGATAGTGCCCTAGCCAAAGTTATCAGTGATTTCTTAATTGCCAGATCTGATGGTCTTTTCTCAGCTTTTCAGTAGCACAGCCACTGTGAATTGCCTCCTTCAGTATCATTTCTCTTCTCAGGGGTTTTTGGCGATACTACTCAATCTGGTTCTCCTCCTACCTATCTGACCATTCTCTATATTCTTTACTGGTTCATCATCTCTGTCACATCTCCTTATTGTGGGTGCTCCCCGAGGGTGTGTTCTAAGGTCACTTCTCTCTATATATTCTCTCCGTTGGTAACTTTATCAGCTCCCAAGGGTCTAATTATCTTCCTTCTGGAGATAAATCCTAGATCAAAAATCTAGTCTTACTCTCTCCCTTGGCCTTTAGTTCTCAGTTACCAATTGCTACTGGGCATTTCTGTATGGATATCCCAGAAATATCTCAAACTCAAAATATTTAACAGAGAACTTATCATCTTTCTCTGCAAACCTTCCCTCCTTCTAAACATCCCTATTTTCAACTGGAGGCACAAGCATGCCTTCCAAGATCTTGGGTTTATAATCTCAATGCTGTCCTCATCTCCTAACCCATCCAAACACTTGCTAAATCTTGCTCTAACTCTATCACATCTCCACAGCTGATTCCTTTGGGCACTATGAACTCTCTGGGCAAGAGCCTAAACAACTGTATCATTTCTCCCTGCCTCCAGAGTCTCGCTGCTCTAGTCTGTGCTATATACTGGCCTCAGAGTGATTTTCCTTAAGCAAAGACCTTATCAAGTCACTTTCCTGACTCAACCAACTCCACTGTCTCCTTATTGCCTCTAGGACAAAATAAGAATGGTGTTTGGCTTTGAAAGGTCTTTAGTCCTTGCTTCTATCCCAAACTGCAGCAGTACTCATGCCCCTCTTGAACTCTATGAAAAGCCAAAGCAGCCTTTCCTCTGTTCCTCTCACACCTAACACTCCTCTCCCTCACCCTCTTCTTCTCTCGTGCCCAGACTGTGCCCCATCCCATCTCAACCTAATAGTCACTTCCTTTGAGATTCAGCCCAAGCACCACCTTCTACATGATCCCCTCCAATTACTAGTGTCCTCCCTCCCAGACTACCATTGTATTTAACAAACAAATATATGTGTCAGGCCCTGTGTTAGATAAACAAATTCAAAGAATGAAACAATCCCTTGTGTGTTAAATTCCGCAATTGCCCGTGCACTGGATCTGGAGTCAGAAAGACCTGAATTCAGAAACAGCCTCAGACACTTACTAGCTCTGTGATTCAGGAAAAGACACTTCTGTTTGTCTCAGTTTCCTCATCTATAAAATGGAGGGAGCAGAAGCTCCTGCTTTGAAGGGATGTTATTATGATTAAATGTGATATTTGTCAATCACCTAATGCAGTGCCCGACACATAGTAGGGCCTATATAAATATGCTTATTCCTCTTCCTTCCATTTTATTCCCTTCCCCTCCTAGTCAATGAGCGTACATTATAGAGAAGAGAAATAAATACAAATATATAAAGTAATGACTTCCAGAGTGGGGCTAAGGAAAGAGGAAAGATAAGAAAATGAGGTGAAGTTGAGGAAAAGAAGAGAGGTGGTCAGAGAAGGCAAAGGAAATTTGAGGGAGAGAGAAGGGATGGGAGAGATGGAAGGAGAACAGACAAAGAATCAAGGAGGGGAAGGGAGGGAGAAAGAAAAAGGAGGGCAGTAGAAGAAGAGAGAAAGGAAAGACAAAGGGAGATGAGCTAGAGAGGGAACAAAAATGAGAGGAAATGGAGGGAATAGAAAGATGAGGAGACACTAAAAAGAGGGGAAGAAAATATATGGAAGAGAGGGAGGGGAAGAAGGAGAAAGAAAGAAGAAGAGAGGAAGAAATAATTGGAGATGAGAGGGGGCAAAGAGTGAATAGAAATGGTAAGGATGAAGAGAGGAAGGAAAAAAGAGAAAAGGAAAGGGGAGTAATAAAGAAGAAGGAGAAGGGGAGAGAAAGAAAGAAGATGGGGAAAAGGAAAGGACAAAATGGGAGAGATAAAGACATAGAAAAGAGGGGAGGGCAAGGAAGGAGAGAAGTAGAGGAAGAGACCAGAGGAGAGAGATGAGGAGAGAGCAAGAAAGCATAGAGAAGAGGGGTAGAGCGATGTGAGGAGAAAAGAAGGAGGGATAGAGGGAGAAGGAGAAAAGGATGCTGTTATTGGATTCTTGAAGTTACAGTAAATAGAAGAGTTAGTTACAAAGCATTCGAAGGATTGTTATATTTCTTCTGACAATTAGTATAATCAGGACAGATAAAGTAACAATAGGCTGGCATATTCAGGAACTCCCTTTTCTATTCCATCAAAGGATAATATATATTTTCACCTTCAGAAAGGTTAGGTAATTATAAATGTATTCTTCTTACTCATAATATTTTAAGCTAGTAATTGTTGCCCATGGGAGAAAGTTTAATTATTTCTGATGAGCAGTCATGCCTCGGAAACGGGAGAACCTGACAGGCAGTGTGTGCAGAGCCTATCCCCTTGCTTAATTGTATGGGTATCTTGTCTTTTCAGCCTGGAAAAAAATCCCATATTGATTTTTTCCTCAATTGATTTCACAAAATTTTCCATTTAGCAATATCGCTTCTCTCCAATTATAGAATCATCTCTGCTCCCTTAGTAGGAAATGGCTTCACATTTTAATGACACATTCTCACTGTTCTAACAGAGGGGTTGAAGCCTCCCAATTGGGAACCTCATCCTCCATCTATTTAAACACCATTTTATATTAGGGAGAGGGTAGGTAAGGAATCAGGAGCTTCCTATGTTGCAGAGCCGAAGTCCCCTTAACATCCATCCCATTCCTACTGTTGGCTATCCTAATTCATTGGACCCAGAGAGTTCACTTGATTCTATCTGAACATCTTTCCCAGAGTCCAGCTCCATTCTTTCCACTTACACTGTCATTATTTGGGTTCCAGCCCTTATTAAATCTTGCCTAAACAAGGAGACTACCCCTGAATGATCATCTTACTTTCAGTCTTTCCCCTCTCTTCATTCATCCTCCAGAGAGCTGCCAAAGTGATTTTCCTAGAAAGATCTAATATATCCCTCCCCTGCTCAAAAACCTTCAGTGACTCCCTGTTACTTCCAGGATCAAAAACAAATACCTCTGTTTGGAAATTAATGTCCTTTATAGGGTGACCTATATTTCTAAATTAAATTTTCATAATATACTTTACAGACTAGTTAAACTGGATTACTTACTCTTACTCAGATTAAGCATTCCACCTCCATGTCTTTGAATAGGTTGTGGGGCATTCCTTCCTTCCTCACCTCTGCCTCTTGGAATCCTTAGCTCCTTTCAAAACTCAGTTCAAATTCATTCTCTTACACAAGCCTTTTCTGACCATCCCAAATGCTATCACTGTGCTTACCTTGCATATACTTTGTAGAGAAATATAGACATAGGGACAGTATCTGTGATTTCATATACACAGGCATAGGGATTGTATTTCTGCCTTCGTATATATGTGGAACTCCCCATAGATTCAAGTCCTACTTCTGACACATACTGGTTATGGGACCCTGGGCAAATAGCTTCACTTCTCAGTAACCTAGGAAACTCTTTAAAACTATAGGTTTCTGAGAAAGTGCTGACCTGCTCTGGTCAGCACTGATGGAACTTCCTACCCTGGGAATTCTTTATTTATAAGGGGAAGCATATATTTATTAGTACTTTTCTCCAGAAGAACATAAGCTCTTTGAGTTCAAGCATTGTTTTCACCAGTGTTTTTGAATGCCCAACACCAAGAGCAGAGCCTGGTATATAGTAGGTGCTTGATAAGGACTTGTTGAGTTGCTGAATTTGGGAAAACTATACCAATCAGGGTCCACTGGAACAAAAGTACAAAGGAATCCAAAGGAACAAAGATCCACCTTGCATTAGGTTGGGTGGACACCACCCAGATGCAAGGAAGTGATAATAGATCTAGCTTTCTCAAACTGGTCTGTAGGGTCATCCTAGAGCTGCCTCCTGGAACAGAACCTGAAGCCCTTGCTTCCTTTCATTAAAACGTAAGGAAGATCAGAGAGCCAACTCTAAGACCTGGACAGAGACATAGGATTCTCTGGCTTTTGAGATATTTGATGAAATTCAAAGATGGTGTAACATTGGAGATAGAACCAGTTGGCCATGGAGGCAGAAACATTGGCTTTCTATAAACACAATGGAAGTGACCATCTATGACCCTCTAAAGCACAGTGTCTTCATCTGTATTGGTAACAAGAAGACTTTCCCCAGCTTATCTCCCAGTATTTTATGAGAAAAATTCAATCAGCCTATAGAAATGAGATTTATTATCTGGATCCCTTCTGTTCTCAGTATTACTAGGCCAACACCTGAGATCCTAGTTTTAGAGCTGGAAGGAACCATAGACGATATCTAGCCCAGAGATTCAGAACCAATTTTGTGTCAAGAACCCGTTTGATATTAATTTTGGTGAAGCCAATAGATACCTTCTCAGAATCATGTTTTTAAAAGCATCAAATAAAATCTACAGGATTGCAAAAGCAATCAATTATATTGAAATATACTTGTATCTACCTATACATACATGTGTGTGTTTACATGTGCATATGTGTTTAGATGTGTATGCACACACCCATATATATGTATATATACATATATGTATATATATATATATATACATACATATGTGTATAAAGAAATCCATATACCCTAATCTAAAATCCTAATTTTAGGGATGAGAAAACTAGGCCCAAACCAATTAAATTGCTTGGCTAAGGACATATACAGAGTAACTGGATAAGCCAAGATTTGAACCCAGTCCTCTGATTCCAAATGTAGGGCTGCTTCCACTGTACCCTGCCTTTTTTATACCTCTGGGGTGGAAAAGTTACCTCTTCTTCTACAAGCTCAGAATATATACATATCATTAACTTATTTAAAGTCCCTCTATTTCTCTTTACTAGACCAAAGTTGTAGTGAATTTCATTTTTAAGTACATTTTATTGATTTTTTTTCTTTTTACATCACCTTTATTTCTCTACAATGTTGACAGAGATAGAAACAGAGAGAGAGAGGGAAGGAGGGAGGGAGAAAGGAAGGAAGGAAGGAAAGAAGGAAAGAAGGAAGGAGGAAGGACAGAAGAAGGGAGGAAAGAAAGCAGAGAAAGAAAGAAATCCATGTGTTGAAAATGAAGTTGCCAAATCACAAAGAACAAGCATGCCTCAGAAGGGACAGGACAGTACACTCACACAATCTTTTTGTGGAGGTGGGAGGTCATATATTGCACATTGGGCATGTTATCAAATTTTTCAAAGCATTGATCAGTTCTGATGATTTTTTTCCTTCTTGTTTCTTTTGGCTTTGGAATAACACTATTTGTTATATACAGTGGCTCTCTGGGGAAAAGGAGAGGGATACTGGGACAAATTACAGTGATGCAGAAAACAAAGGACTGAATAAAGCCATGAAACCAACAAGAAAGGAAAGCAGGACACTGCCTGGAGGGCTTTATCTGAATACCAACTGCAGACTAATAGAATCTACCACTTGGAAGAGAAGCTGTGTGGTACAGTAGAGAGTCTACAGCAGTTGGAGGAGCTGAGTGTGAATTTCTGTAACCTTAGTCAAGTCACTTAACACTGGGGCTCAGTTTCCTCCTTCGTAAAATCCAGGTACTGGAATAGATGATCTCTAAGGTGCCTTCTAACTGTAAACCTACAACCCTATGAAGAAAGCTAAGAAGTCATCTAATGGATCCTCACCTAATTTGGATAATATTTATACTATCCACTACATAGACTCAACCCACCTCTGCTTGAAGATCTCCAGCCAATTGGTAACTTGTTGTTTGTCCTTTGTTCTTAAAGAGGACTATGACATCAGGGAGGCGAGGCTATGACATGCAAGTGAATTGGATTTAAGTGAGGGAGGGCTATGCAAAGAAACCTGCCTCACTGTTTCCTCTGAAGCCATCTGTATCCAGTGGCCAGATATAGATCAGAACAACTGGATATATCCTTTTCAAGATAAGGCCTTTAGCACGTTTCAGTTTGACTGAGGCCATGCCCACTCAGTGATTAAGATTTAATAAGAAAAGAGGCAGGGGGGGAGGAGCCAAGATAGCAGAGGAGAAAACTCACATATGCTAGCTCCTAACCCACAGCCCATAATTACCTGTAAAAACAACTCCCAACAAATTCTAGAACAGTTGAAGCCATGCAGCAATGGAGTGAAGGAGATTTTTGTTCCAGAGAGCCCTGAAAAACCGATCCCAAAGGTCCATTGTGCACCAAATGGGAGCGGAGCCCAGCCCTGCCTGTGGCATGGAGAGGAGCAAGCAGATCCGAGCAGGCTTCAGGGATGGAATCTCCAGTGGCCTCAAAGGTCGCTCCACCCACAGACTCACAGGTCAGTGAGAGAGATGTCTGCACGGGCTGAGAGGGGAGAGGGGTGTCTCCATGACTCGGACCCCCTCGGGAGGCAGCGGCAGAGGCAGGGGTGGCCAGAGGCTCCCAGAGCAGGCAGGAGCTTGGCAGGACCTCGGGTCCATTACAGAAGGTCTCCACATAAACCCCCTGAGGGAACTGAGACTGGGAGGTGGCCCTGCCCCTACCGGAGCACCAGAACTTAAACTCACATTGAATAGCAGCCAGGCCTGCTGCCAAAAGCCCTGAGGCTGGGGAGCAGCATTTGAATCTCAGACCCCAAGCACTAGCTGGGCGGACCTAGGCGAGGGTGGAGAGGAATCTCAGAAGTCAAGTAACTGGCTGAGAAAATGCCCAAAAAGGGAAAAAAATAAGACCATAGAAGGTTACTTTCTTGGGGAACAGATGTTTCCCCCCTTCCTTTCTGATGAGGAACAACAATGCTTACCATCAGTTAAGACATAGGAGTCAAGGCCTCTGTATTCCAAACATCTGAAATAGATATCCAATGGGCTCAGGCCATGGAAGAACTCAAAAAGGATTTTGAAAATCAACTTAGACAGGTGGAGGAAAAATTGGGAAGAGAAATG